>NC_051172.1:143442853-144042853 GCF_013339725.1 Rhipicephalus microplus | reverse complement strand
AGGGGTTTTTACATTGAGAAAGTGATATTTTCTTGTTTTCACTTGTATAAACGTCACTCAAGGGTGAAGCAATGAATGCGGGAGCAAGATTTTGGAATGTCACAGGAAGAATGGCAAGCAGATAGAAACTTGTTGCGTGCTGTTCAAAGACAAGGTAAGACACCCGAAAAGAACGCACAAAAATACACATGACGAGCGCGAATAGTCACAGTTGTTACTTCAAGTAGCTCCTCTCTTGGTTCTTCTAGCTTGCAATTCATACCTTTTGCAAACGTGGCTGCTGCCGCAAGCAAAATTACTTTTGTGCGGTCTATAGATTCAACGCAAGCACTGCGGTAATAGCACAAGGCATACAGAACTCCCTCTAAAATCGCAATAACGGGTGACCACGCCCTGTGTGTCAAAAAAGTCGGAGGCGCACATCCCAGCTACAAGAAAGCTTTAAAATTGGCGACCCGAAAAATTGGCAGAGGCACGTGAATCCACGGCTCGCGTTCTCGGCTGCCGTCTATTCCCGTCCCTAAAGTAAACCGATTTGGGTCTAGTTGGTTCATATTCCTGAAGCTCTAATTAGAGCTCAATATCACCTACCTAGATTTTATTTTATTTATTTATTCATATAGTAAGACTTAAGAGGCTCTTACAGGAGTGTGTTCAAAAGGAAACAGATTGGTTACTACATATGTACACATCTACCGAAGCACAAAATTGATACTAGTAACAAAAGGTAATAATAATAAAACAAGAAATGATAACTACACTGCCTACTAGATAGGACTACATATTGCAAAAAAAGAAACAATAAAATACAGCAGAGATTAAGAGGGGAGAGCACACATTTAACAACTAACTCTACGATTGAAAACTGCGGTTGGCATAGAATCAAAGAAGTATACATGTTACACCGTCAAATTATGCATCAACGACAACAGCGAATCGATTCCTATTCCCCTTCCTCCATCTCCCTTTGGAATCTTCGATGTGCTTCAAGTTTTCGTGGCTGAAATTCTTGGTTGCTGATCGCTAATCCTGCTCTCTCAAGCAGCTGACGCTGGTATAACGCTGCACCAGAGATGACGAGACCACATCTACGTATAGTTTAGATTTCACCGACCAGCTGAGCAGATGATAAGCGAGACGTCAAAGGCAAAGTGTCGCACATAACGGCATTCACGACAGTAGTGTTTGCAGCATCCTATTATTTATTTGCATCCTATTATTTATTACTAGTCCCTACTTCGGCCATACCAAGTGGGCACTATAACGAGCGTATTGTAGAGAGCGTCTGCACACAGTGGTGGCCTGAAGAAGACTGGTTTATTGATGCAAACGGAACACTAGCGTACAGAGTTGCCAGGCGTTGCTCTAGATGGCGTACAGCGTTGTCCTGTGGACTGCCCGTTGCATCCTCCTCTCTTTGAAGGCGTAACACACAAAGTGCACCTAGGACACAAAAAACACTGAATGCCAGTTCCGCTTTGCATTCTTCTTTCTTTGAAGGCGAAACACACAAAATGCATTGTGAACGCTAGTTGGCAACAGTCGACTTTCTTGGCTGTTTCACTCTGCTGGAATCTGTGAGTGTAGGCTGCAGGTGAAATGTTGGTCTTTGGGGTCTGGTGGGTCGTCGGCATAAATCCTCGGTGTTAGGCGAGCTTGCTGAGTTTGCTGGTAGTTGGTCTTGCGCAGTTTTCCGGTATTCTGGCCTATGTGGTTGACTTCGCCTGTAGCTGAATCGGAAGTTTCGTCACTGTCGTCAGCGTTGTAACCGTGGAATCGACAGAACGCTTCTGGCGTTTTGCGGAGGTGTTGTCTATTTTGACAGAACATCCTGCAGTCTTCTGTCAGAACGGTGTACGACATTGGCGCTACGAGATCTCAGACTTGCGCTTTTATTTCCCGTCTACCATTGTTGAGAACACGAACGACGTCTCCCTTCTGCAGTGGAGACAGCGATTTTTTAGTGGTCTTTGCTTCAACATGTTTTCGCACGGGCATTGGGGGGGGGGGGGGGGGGTGCTGAGAAGTCTCGAAGCAGCATTCTGAGGCTTCGTCCCATCAGCAGTTTTCCTGGCGATCGGTCATTCTTAAGAGGGCGCACTCTGTAGTTCAGAAGGCCCAAAGAAAAATCTTTACTTTTCTTCGTTTTGTCCGAAATCCGCTTGACCACTTGCACGTCTTTCTAGATGAGTCCATTGTGTCTGGGGAAATGGGTACTTGAAAAGGTATGCTCGAAGCCATAACAAGCCGCAAAATCTTTAAACTCTTTTGATGCAAACTGAGGGCCCCAATCATTCCAGTGTTAACCCGTGTCTTGCAAAAATTTGACGTAGTTTCTGAACGACGGCTGTTGCTGAAGTCTTCTTTAGGTGTTAGACTTCAGGAAAATTGGAGCAGGCATCATAGACAACCAAAATATTCTTTCCAACATCTTGAAAAATATCCGCACCAACTTTGGTCCACGGGAAGTCAGGAATGATGCGCTAGAGAAAAGGCTTGTCAGGTTGCCGATAAGCAATCTTCCTACAGATGTCACACGTTTCAATATTATGGACAATATCTAGTGCCATTTCTGACCCACACATCAAATTACGGGCCCTCAATTTGCATTTTCCTAAATCGAGGTACCCTTGGTGCGCTCGTTACAGTACTTCCTCACACATCCTAGCAGGTATCACAACTTTGGTTCTGTTTAGAAGTATGCCGTTGACAACAGAAAGTTCTGCTCTGAAAGGCTTTAGCTGACCCTCTACAGGAATAGAGGACTGCGAACTCGATATCACGTCTTGGAGCGTTGCATCATAGGCTGTTGCTGCCTGCAGACGGTGAAGAGTGGCTGGGCCCACACTTGCGGTAAGGACGCCCACGGCGTGAACGTCCATATCTATTGTGCCCATGTCTGGGAGTTCCTGTGATGGGATTCTTGACAAGGTATCAGCAACATCTAATTTTCGGCCTGGAACATACTGAAAATTATATTTGTATTTCATCAGCCGATGAAACAGGCGCTGCAGACGTGGTGGCATGTCACCTATTTTTTTTTTTCTTTGAAATAGCCAATAATGGGCTGTGATCAGTTTCGATATCAATGTGTCTTCCAATCACATAGTCATTAAACTTTTCCCAGCCGAACTTTAAGCCCGATGCCACCTTTTCTATTTGAGCGTATCTTCGCTCAGTTTCGGTAAGTGCTCGGAAAGCGTAGCATACGTGATGCCAATCGCGGTCATGTTGTTGAAAAAGGACAATTCTGAGTGCAAACCCAGGCGCATTCACCTCAGTTTCGTGGAAAGCTCGGAATTAAAAACAGCCAGGACTGACGCCTTTCTCAGCGTCACTTTGAGCTGCTTCCATGCATTCACGCTCGTGACTTTGCATCCACTCGAAAACAGCATTGTTTCTTATAAAGCTGCGCAAGGCCCCTGTGTGGGCGGACAACAACGGCAAGTGTTTCCCGAAACAGTTCACAGCTCCCAGAAAACACTGAACGTCCTTCTTATAGTCTTTGGCACAGGCTGATTTAGTATACACTTTATCAGGTCACGATTAAGCTCAATACCTTTGGAGATAATTTTATCACCCAAGAAATTCAGTTAGTCCGAAAATACACTTTTCTGCATTCAAAGTAGGGCCCTCAGCCTGTGCTTTCGCTAGCGCTTTGTGCAGTTGTTCATCATGTTCCTTTTTGGTATAGAGCCTCACACAATGACATTGTCGATACAGACGCGCGTTCCAAGGAGGTCATCGAATATCTGGCTCATGGTATACGCTGGATAACTTCGGGTGCAGATGCTATACCAAGCGGTAACCTGAGATACCGATAACCTCTGAACGGGAAACTGAAAGTGCAGATTTCGGAAGTCTTTTTATCTAGAGAAATTCGGTGGAAATCAATGTTTGCATCAAGTCTGCATAAATACTTTGTTTGCGCTAGCTCACCCTCGATTTCATACCAGCATGGCAACTGAAAGTGTGCATTTTTCACTGCCCTATTAATTGCTCGCGGGTCCATGCAAACTCTTTTGCCTCCATTTTTCTTCGTTGCGATCACCAAGGGACTTACCCAGTCTGATGGTTCTTCTCCTTTCTCGATGATGTTCACCGCACACATTTCGTCGAGCTCTTTCTTGAGTGGCTTTCTTAGTGCATGAGACACACGCCGGGTTGGCTGAAGCACAAGGACAGCATTTTCCCGAACCATCATTTGTACTCGCGCTGCGTCCTTCCATTTCCAGTGAATAACCTCGGGTACGTCTGCTTCAGGCTTGCGTATCCGGCTCTGTCGTCCACCACGTTGAACATGTTTGACGAGACCAAGTTTTTTGCTAGCCTCGAGGCCCAAGATGGCTTGCTTCTTCTTTACGATGAGAAACTCGAGCAGTACACGTCGGTGGTCTAACTGCATGGCGAGGCGAACTTTCCCACAGCGTGGTATTTCGCCACCCCCATAATGACGCAAGACGCTCCTTGTGGGGTACGGCTGCTGCTTGGTACCGAGCTTGTTACACAGTGAACGCGGCAGTAAGCTATAGCCTGCGTTCCGGTATCGACTTTCAGATGCACCACTTTTCCTTCAACGCTTGCTGTTACAGTCCAATCGCGGCTTTCACGGCCACGCTTGCTTTCTGTCGTCATAATTTCCATAACGTCGAAGTCCCCGTCACTCTCGGTATACCGTTGACCACGTCATCAACAGCTGCTCGCTTGTCCATACAGCAGACGGTGAAGTGCTTGGGCTTCATGCGATGGTTGCATATCTTGTCGTACGCCGGACACCTTCTCGGCGCGTGTGACAAGTTGCACTAACGGCATTTTTTCGCCTCTTTTTAACTGGCATTCTGAGACTGATTCAATCTTGGTTTCTTCCGCCCACGCCTTTTGTTTTGTGATTCAGCAGGTTCGTCAGCTTTGCAGTATTCCACTGCTGTGACAAGGGTCAGGTCCTTCTTGCGAAAAAAGTTTTCACGCAGAGAAGCACAAGATATTCCATACACAATTTGGTCCCGCAGCATGGAGTCCTGTAAATCACCGAAGTTGCACTTTTTTTTTAGCTGCAAGTCTCGAAATAACTGTTCGAATGGTTCTCTATGGGCCTGACGACGCGAGCGCAACACATAGCGTTCGTAAGTCTCGTTGCACTTTGCCAAGCAGTAGGCTTCGGAACACTTTAACTAAAGTAGTGCCTAGCTTCCGCCGGCGTCAGATTCTGGCTATTGAACACTTCTATAGCTTCTTGACCCACGATGTGCAAAAAAATCGCAGTCTCTGCTCCTTACTGCATGGTTTGACGGGCTCTGTTGCTATGAGGTACAGCTCGATGCGTTGTTTGAATAATTTCCAGAACACCGTTGCGTTGTCACCAAATTGCAGTGACTCGAGCGGGCGTAGTTCAGTCATGTTTGGATCCCGCTTCTGACACCATATAATGAGCGTCTTGTAGAGAGCGTCTGCACGCAGTGGTAGCCAAAAGAAAAGTGGTTTATTGATACAGTTGGAACGCTAGCGTATAGCGTTGCGCTGAGTTGCTCTGGATGGCGCACAGTGTTGTCCTGTTTACTACCCGTTGCAGGCATTACGTATAAAGCAGCAATACACACAAAGTAAAGGTAGCTACCACTTTGCACTTCATATAGGGACAATTTACGCTACATAAAATATCAAGAAATTACAAGTATATAAAATGCCAAGTTGAACAATAAAGGCTGTATACACGACTACTTAAACAACGTACACTTAAACATGCTATTTTCGTGATTCATGCCACTGACAATTTAAACATGTTATAATTTTTGTTAAGTTTTGCCTGAAATTGAGACAATGACTCAGTGTAAGTTGTGAGAGGTGCTAACATGTCCCATTAACAGATGGCAATCGAAAAAAAAAATGGATATTTAAACGCATCACTTTTGCTTTTGTTCTGTAATAATGTGTTTATATGTCTGTACCTGGTGGCTCGTGTTTGTGAATAAGAAACCCAATTTGAAATGTCTATTTTAAAATAAATATGCAGGAGTGGATAAAAAACTTAACATGCGCTGATTCACTGATGCTTTTAGCGTAGGAAGTCCAGAAGTATCAAAAAGGTTAGTGGGTGAGTATTTGCGGGCAAATTTGTTGTGAATTAATTGTTGGCCTTCCTTCGTACTGCTTTTGTTTTTTTATTGGGTATCATGAAACCAGGCCGTATTTCTGTATTCGAGGATTGACGTGACGAATCTTTTTTAAGCTATAAGCTTTGATGTCAAGGGTTTCAGTTGAGTTAATTTGCTAAAAAAGATATTTTTTGCATGGCAGAGGAACTAATATGATCAGTGTTCTCGTACCACCATACCTCGGGAGTTATTATTAAGCCTAGGTAATTATGTTGTTGTAATCTGGTCTGAACTGTATCATTTAAAGTGCTGCAAAAGTTTGAATGCTCTCTTTTTCTTGTTATCGCCATACAAGCAGATCTTTTTTTTTTTTTACATTGATGGTCATCTAGCTACCAGTCTGAGCACCTTTCGGTAATATAAAATGATTTGTTGAACGAGTAAGCATCTTGCTCGTTTCTGATTTTTCTATAGATGATACACTCATCTGCGAATAACTGTATTTTACAATGTCTATTTTACTAGATATTTTATTTATGTACACGAGAAGTAAGAAGGGCACAAGCACGTCACCCCGGGGCACTTCTTACGTAACTGGTATTACCTATAATGCTATATATGCGAAAATTACGTACAAAGATCTAATAAATAAAAATTCATGTACCCGAAGAATTGCTTCATTTTCGGTAAAGTTTTACGTTAATTTATTTACTTCGTGTGACAAACGCAGTCAAATGCTTTTGAAAAAAAAAAGTAAGTAAAATAGCTCCGTTAGGCTCTAATTGTCAATATAGCGCGGCATCATGTATGACCTCGGTTAATTGCGTTGTGCTCAATAAACACCTACGAAAACAATGATGCTTAGAGGACAGGATGTCTTAGCATTGCAAAAGCACTAAATGCTTTAAAATAATATGTTCATTTAGATTGCATGCCTCGCTCGTTCATGATATGGTCTGTAATTTTATTCAATGAATGAATCTCTCAACTCAAAAATTGAAATAAGTTGAGCTGTTTTCCAATATTTGGGTAGTTTTGATGTTGAAAGCAGTTTACGCAAAATATGGCTGATATATCTGCTACACCACAGTGCACTCCGTTTCAGAAGTTGGTTGGGTATATTGTGGGGTCCACGTGCCTTGTCAGTATCCAAGTAAAGCAGACGATTAAGAACACCAGCGTCTGTGATAAGGATCGAGTGAGTTTATAGTAGAAATAGTCCGTGGTATTAGGTCCGGCATGACACCGTTATCTGTGCTTAAGAAGGATTGAAAGAAATGATTATACTCGTTGACGCTATCAGCTTTTTGGAAATGACAACAGTTGAGTTGTGAGCTTGTTTTCTGGTGGAAACGGTTCCTAAACATGTTTTAATTGCTTTTGAGGAAACTGGGGAGCACACGGTTGAAGTAGTGGTGTTTCGCTTTCTTTGATTTGTCGGAAATGTTTGCAGCAAGCGCGAGCCTAGAGGTGTTAAATCGTTGTTTCCGGCTGCCTTGTTACTTTTCGTAATTTTTGAGCCAGCGTTTTGCCTGCGTTACTTTACACGAAACGCCGATGAATTTCGCACTATACTAGCTGCGAAATGTGTCGAGTCCTGCGATTCTATGACAGCTCTTCAGAGTCTTTGGTATTGAGCTAACGAGGAGGTGGCGTATTACTCATATAAATGTTACCATCACTTTTCTGAAGAACAATAACATGAGATCCCCTCTCAGTGTTGGAACTATTGCACAACCGCTTTACTGACAAAGTTTTGCACGCGAAAGAACTCACACGTTTGCTTTTTTTGATACTTTCTTTTCAAATGGCGATTTCCTACATTGGCTGCCCGAAGATATTTTACCGGTAGACCACAAACGAGAGCTTTAATCTGCTACCACCCAAAGCTACGGCAGATCTACCAACAGGCTGTCTGGAGCTGTACAATGAACGCAAGAAAATATTTTTTAAATACACATGACAATAAGATATGGTGCCTCAGCTAAAAAAAGCTGCATTTATTTTACAGCAGCATTTCTTCGATAGTGTATATAACTGAATCATACACTCGCAAGAAAAAAAGAAAAGTATGTGTGACTCTATTCGGGTAGTCCCGGCTTGCCATTTATGTCTCTTCAAGAGGTGGGTTGATTATTTTGTGGGTCGACCGACTCTCAAAAGAAAGCTCAATGTCCCCCATAAAAGTTAACGAGAATCTTTAAAGAGAGTCATGATTATAAACGGCAAGCCTGAAATCTAAAAAAAGTCCAACAACTTCTTTTTAATTAGAATGTATGTTTTAGTGTCTTCTTTTTTTGTCCCCCCTTTTTTGTTTCTTGGTCGTTGTTAGGGCTCGTATTACCGTTATTTATCTATTACCATAGTTCATATGAGCTGCATTGAACAGCATTCCTGCGGCGGAATACTGGGCAAGCTAGTAACACATCCTAGCATGGTAGTGCGCAAAAGAACGAGAACACGATTACGTGTAACTTTGAGCGCAAATAAACGACACGGGACCAGGAAAGAAATCACACACCACGAGCGCTCATTCCCAACGGAATTTCATTGATGACAGAGCACACATGCATAGCTCGTAGTAATTACGACAAAAACATCTGCGTTCACTGCAATTTCACTTGGGAATGATTTGCCTACAGCGATCAAATCTCTTGTTTTTCTTGAAACCTACAAAAATGACCGAAAACATCACTATCTTAACTGAGTGTACTGATGTCATATCTCTTGTCAAATGGATTTTTTTACTTGTACCTTTGGTTTTTTTTTTCTTGATTCACTTTTCATGTTCCAATGATGTAATTGTAGACGCTTTATCTCATTTTTTTTATTTTGCTACATATTCTGTTCACTTGCTGTGCTAGTCATTACCCTCTATATTTGTATAGTTAACCAAGAATCCCACCACAGTTTCATTACTTTGGGACCCTTGTCTGTATATTTGTTGATGTATCATTTTCTTTTTAAAAGCAATAAATTGGAACTGGAAACTACAAATATTGCATCGTGCATACCATATATGGAGTTACAAGTACGTATTCAACATCTGTTAATAAAACTAACCTCCTTCACACGCATTGTAAGAGATGATTGGCCTACGCATATCCCGGCATTGTTTGTGATATGGTATGCCTCCGCCGTGATAGGCCTCTGAGGTTTCTTTACTTTCTTTGTGCTTGTGCTTTCTTTCCTGGTACTGTGTCATTTATTGGCGCTCTAAGATATACTCAATCACGAGACACCAAATAGCCCACCTAGCTACCCTCTAACAATAGCACAGAAAAAGGAGCGCAAAACACGGCTAGCATAAATCTTCACTGAAAAGACAGCCATTTTTTTTAACATTTCTTTACATTGCAATGAACGCGGTGGCGTACTCTTGTTCGCTAATACGACAGTGCAATCGAGGTTCAAGAATATGGTAGCACGTGAAATTGAAGAAGTGTATCTCATCAACAAAGCGAGTGATTCATGTGTCACGAAACCCTCGGTCACGTTACTTGCCGTTGAGTTAGAATTTCTGAAAGTGCGCCATTTTGGCAATCCTTGTCCGCTTATGTTTTTTAACACGTGTTCTTCTAACCATGGATATATGTGTTCATTGTTTTGAGAAACTTTGAGCTGATTGTTTGCGCCATGTTTCATGTTCCTTTGTCTGTGTTATCGTTCTTCTGCGCACCACCTCGCTAAGATTTCTTTTTTTTTCTGCGTTTCATGGCAGACAAACTTGAAATGACAAGATGTGCTGCTGAATCCTGTACGAATGACGACAGCGGCCGTCGTCAGCACAAGATAATGAATAGACGGGCAAGACAAAGCCTTTTTCAAAGGCTCAATTCACGATGCAGTAATGATAAAAACCACACTAGAAGAACGTAGTTCCTGCCAAGCATTGGGAACACATTAAAAAGCAGACTGGTCATCAATACCCCAAAGATTTCTCCTGCACTATGACTTGTGACGCATTTTACAGTGAGGCAATAGGCTTTGTCAGTTTAAAGTGATCAGCTTCTTCGTATATATAGTGAAAAGTTGCAAGAAATAAAGAGAGATCATTGTGTTTCGAAAAAGCAGGGAGACTAGTCGGAAGGCAAATATGCGGTTTGCTCTTTTGCACTGCGGAAAGGGTAAGGGGAAACATAAAAACAAGAAAAAAATGAGTGAAAGATTTGGTGCGGGGGATGAAGCGTAGGAACACGCGCCCAGCTACTTGATTGCCGCAGTCATTAAACAAGACACTTTTCTTGCAGAAACTGTACCAGCGACTTCGTCACTGTCTGGTGTGAAGCTGAAGATTTCAGGTGTTGCAAAGTGAATTGCTCTGAAACTACTGGATGTCGAGGCACGCTAACATAGTAATAGTAGTCTCAATTCGAGTAAATATGGTTGAAGATTGTTCATGGGTGTGAGTCCGAATGAGTTCGGCTCGGCAAGGGCGTAGAAGGGGGTCACACCGACACTGGGAGGGGGGAGGGGGGGGGGCACAGGCATCAGTATTTCTCTGTGACGTGACTCTGAGCGGTAGTTTGAGCAGATTGTGTACATGTATATTAAAGTCATGCGACTCCCCTCCCCCCACTCTCCCAATGCGTATGCTTGTGAAGAGAGTAAGCATGCCTATGGCAAGCCTTGACGCAGGGATAGCTTTTAGTTAACTTTTTTTTACTTTACTGCACGCATCTAAGCATACTTGCAACTATAATTGCGACTATGCTTGCCACTATACGCATTAAATAATTTTTATAAATTATCCTGCACGTTGGCATCGTGATTTCACGTGCGTTATTTTTCGGGTGGACTTTCTCGCAACCTTGGCTGATATTACAGTTTCACTGTGACTTTTTATAGCAATGAAGTACTCCAATTGTGGAGGCTTTATCGTGCAATCTGCGAGGGCAAGGTATTCATTGTTGAGAACTGTTCAGTTGGTCTCAATCGAAAATGCACCTGGGACAAGACTATACCTACTCACATAGAAATAACTTGTTTGCTGCGTATATTCGCTAGAAAATTCAAGTGTGCACAAAAAAGGGTAACATTCTAGTTTTTTTGTGTGTGTGTGTGCTTTCGTCGCTCTGTTCCCTGAAAGGATAGCGTTGCGGCAAGCTGTCTCCCGTTGTATGCAAGCGTGAAGCCGTCATTTTTTTTACATCAACAGATTCAGAAGTGTAAAGAATATTTCACCTAGCAGCATCTATATGCCATGTATGTACTGTTCTAACTAGTATACGTGGGTTCGTGTTTGCGGAACTTACGCCAGCGCGAACAGGAGCAGCCTCGTACTACAAAAAATCTCGAATGATCAGTTCACTAGTGATAAATTAATGAACTTCGGTCTTCTTCAGAGCATAATGCACCACAATCTATTTCTCAGAACGCGTGAACTCCGACGCGAACTGCCAGCGCATGCAACACGAGTTTACTTACGCTGTACTGTGCACTATCCATGCCTGTATTGTTGTCTGTTCCGGGCATTCTGATGCGAGTCATTGGAACTTCATTGCTGGCATCAACACCTTCGCGTTCATTCACGTGTGTGGTATGCATCGCAACACAACAGAACCAACCAGCCTTCGGTAGGCGCGCAATCACAAACGTGAGGTGGTTCACGCGTGGAATAGGCATGGGGCAAGCGCGACCTTAACGGCACCTGAAGGGAAGCGGAGGAAATGTATACCCGCGATTCTTTCCACCAGGAGAGAAACGAGTGCTATTTTAGGCAGGACATTAGCAGCTATGTATCATCGCTAAAGTTCTTGTTTCTCGCATTCAGTGTCACTGCCCGAACTTTGCTGAGCGCGTTGCTTCCTATAGCAATGCGAAGCCACCCCTTTAAATACGCTACCTCCGCACATTGCTGGGTAGTTCGTGTTCTGCGTCAATGAGCGGCCTGCTATGAGACTCGATGGCCGCGCCGAAACGCCGTTAAGTAACGCTTGACGATTTTTTTCTCGAAAGGTGACTCTTGCCCCTGTGCACCCTTGACAACTGGCGAAAAGCCTGCAGTAGCCGAAACAACGGTTCCCAGCTGTTATTCTGCACTGCCTGAATATGACTATATAGTGGGCCGAAAAAACTCCTGGAAACAGATCGGAGCATGATGCATGCACGGAAACCGCGATTCTTGACAACAACATTGGTATTTACGTGTTTAACGTGGGCAAGGCGCTAAGAGTTGCAGGATGACGAGATTAGACGATGTTTGATAATGACGCCATAGCAATCAGGCGCTAACTACACCTTCCTCTCAGTTAGTAAGCGCTAACTCAAGCTCCAACCTCTCTGACTAGAAATGTTTTCCTGGCTGGTGTATTCCAAAATCAGGAGGGATCTCTCTGCTAGACATGTGTGCTTTTTCGAAAAAAAAAGTTCAGGCAAAGGGACTAACCAATTCACGCGTTGGAAAAACGCGCTCGAAAGTTGCAGAAGCCATAACGAGTGTGTCTATTACAAGACCGATGCTCTATACGCGTGTTATTCTTCGTGTCAATTGAAAAAAGATAACTAACACTATCTCGATATGTTATGTGTCTCTTTGCTGTGTGAAACGTTGCTTGCCCAGAGTTTATATTATTTCTCTTAAATAATTACTCTTACTATGTACATTGTTCCTAATTTTGCCTCATAACATGTCCACCCAAGTTTAATTTTGTGCAATGCTTGTGCGTTATGTCGCTAGTTGCAGAAATCACTCGGTGTGCCCTTCCATTCATGTTCATTGAAAGGGACAGACTAATGGAGCGAATTATATATATATATATATATATATATATATATATATATATATATATATATATATATATATATATATATTGTTAGTTTTTTCACTTTTCTGTTCCTTATTCTAGCACTGTTTGCCACACTGCTGACCGATAAAACATGTGCTCACTACAGCTGCCCACACTGCGTTTCTTATTAGCTGCCCCATGTTTACATGTTTATGACCACCATGTCGCGGGATTGAATTCCGATTGCGGCGGATAGTAGCGCTGATAAGTGGACATTATCAGTTTCCACAAAGAAATATAACATGTTTAGGTAGCTGGGGGTACAGGTGTAAGCTCGATCACCAAGACCAAGTGATTCCAGGAAATAGGTAGAAGACAGACTTACTTTCAAGTAACTAGAGTGAGAAAATACGATTGGTTCGAATGTTAAGAAATGGCGCAGTTTCTCGTGATGGGAAGAATATTGACATCGAGAGGAATGTATTAGACAACTACATTTTTCAAGGTTGTTATTTTATCAGCGGTATGTGTTACCTTAAACATTCGCTTCTTAATTAAAATAAGAAGTGCTGTGCCATGTGCCTAGATGCATATTCGAAGACATATCGCTCGAGGACACTTGCTGTGACAACGCGGCAGTGATGAAGGACTAAACTAGAAGGGAAGATACGATGCACGTTACATCTCACTTTAAAGCATTCCACGTGACTACAAAGACAGTGCCTGCAAAGCCAGCTTCGCATACTTTGCACAGACTTTGCATGCGTGGCATATTATCTGCTACATTAACACTAATACACTAGGACAGCCTGCATGCTCAATCACGCGTAGCTACTGAAAGTGTCGTGGTAGGGTCCTCTGCATAATAAGTCACCTAAAATTTTGCCACGTCAAATCCTGCTTCTAAGTGATTTAATATACTAATGCACTCGATTCTTCATCCTGCAGCATGTGGCTGCATATCGCAGGCATGTCAAAACTCAAATATGCCGGCAAAGATGTGGACGTGTTGCCTTTGTAGTATATAATTTTATGAATAAATGATAAGGTGTTTATATATTCTTCACCTAAACCTCAGTTCATGATTTTTTTTTTTTTTTGGCGAGAAGTCCAATACACAACGGAGAAAATGGTAGAGAAGAAAAGGTAGTGAGCTAGGTCAACTACTCGAGGATAACCAGTTTGCTACCCTACGCGAGGGAACAAGATGGGGAGATTGAAAGAAGGAGAGGAAAGAGCTAGAAATATAGCACACCCCACAGCACGTGCACAAGCGCCCTGTCCGTAAGTGTCCATCAACCTGGTGTGTGAACGTAACATCGCCATCCCAGCCACTTCTTCATATCTGTTTCTTTCAAAAAACATCATCAGTTCATTGGTCACCTTCACCTGCAATGTCCTTTGTTGATGAAATGCTAGAAGAGAGTAAAAAGACATTTGTCGATTGTTAAGGTGCGCTAAAGACTGCTTCTGCACATTATAAACCGGACAGTCACACATGATGGGGTGTGTGTCTCCTCGCAGCTACCAGCATTGCAGATACCACTGTTGGCCATTTCAATTCGGAAGAAATGCGATTGCGCAAATGCCACTCCTAACCATAAACAATAAAGCAGTGTGGTTCATTTGGCGTCCATTTTCCATATAGTGCACTTAGCATAGTCCACTTCGCATGTAGTGAGACATCTAAGAGCGCAGGTGGCGTTGATGGTTGGTCAGGTGGGTCAGGCTACTTGGAGAGTACCACAAAGAGAGCATGATCTCCTCTGCAAGCTCTCGAATACTGCTGGCTACGTCAGACTTGAAAGTGGTTATGTATCATCATGTGTGCCATCAAGAGGAGCCCGAGCAGCATTATCAGCGTGTTCGTTTTCTATGACGCAGCAGTGACTTGAAAGCAACTGAAATGTCACGTGTTGTCCTTTCTCATGTGATGTGTAAACAAGTTGCCGAATTTCAAATATGAGCTGTTCACATGGCCGACGACGCAGTGCTGATAGCACAGATTGTAGGGCTGCCTTGGAGCCGGTGAAGATCGACCTAGGTTGAGGTGGTTCCCGATTGACCAATCGAAGTGCAGGGCGCACTGCAGCTAGTTCCGCAGTTGTCAATGTCGTGGGGTGGTCTGTACTAAAGCATATGCTAATATATCTTGATGGGACAACCACTGCTCCGGAGAAAACTGGAGTTTTGTGGAACAATCAGTATGTATATGTATCCTGTCCGCATACCTCCCGTGCAAAAGAAGCAGAGACAGTTGATTCAGCCCCGGCGACGACAGCTCAGATTCCTTCCGGATTCGTGACACTGATATACACTGTAGGCCGAATAAGGCAACAGGGTGGCATCGATGGTTTATATCCTTTGATGAAGCCCGAGGGAAGCTTGGTGTTGTACTTAACAATAGTTTTAGCTTAGGATACTTGGCGTTTGTCTGAAGGCAGTGTGGCAAGGGTATGACAGGTATTTACTATTTAAATTATTTTCCTTTCATTTCACTCTTAATAACGTTGCAGATATAAATAACTAAAATAATACAGTTATAAATTAGTTGGAATACTTGTCAAATTATTCTCGTCGCTGTTCATCAGCGAATAGCTAATGTGCGAAAAGAGATGTTCTTAAACAAGCAATTGCAGGCATAGGATGCTTCCTATGAGAACTAATTCTCAAGATCTTATGTTGCTTGTAGGATAACGATTTGCAATATAGAATTGAAAAGCAACAAAAAGTCAGTTCAATACAACTAAAATTTATTAGAAATACAATATTTACCTTTTGTTGTATAGAGCAGCTTATGTACTTGGTTAACAAATGTTCACATTAGATTTCACTGGATAGAATTTCGCACCGTATATAACCTTTATTGAGGCCAGCTGGAAGAGTTCTGTGAGCTGATAAAGTTAGGTTTTTATAATGAGTTCCTCAAACATTGATTAAAAGTCTTACAGAAGGGGATACATTACTGGTCAAGTCGTTAATCTAAGTGAGAAAAAGTAGGACATTTAGAACGCATCATTGGTGCATGCAAGACGTTACAGCACATTAGTAAAACTTATCACCAATAGATGTTAGAAATGTTTGCAGTTAGGCGCGAAAAAAATCACCCAGCAAGTTTTAAAACGTTCAAGTCTAGTTTGAAAGTGCTTCATTTTCGAACAAGTTTCTCGTAGGCAATGCCCTAAGGCAGAAATTGATATCGATGGAGTCTTGCGATCCTTTATGTATGTTCTCGCGCGTGTTTGCATGTGTGCGTGCATGTACGGCATATATGTAAAATTTGGAAGGATATTTTTACACATTTAATACCCCCTCCCCCCTCTTGATGCGCCAACACTAATAGAGCTCAAAGGCCCTGACAGCGTCACTGAAGGTACAATCGATGAAGAAGGGACTCATTGGCAAAATATAGAAAAAAAATAGCAGCCGGGCATCAAAGAATAATATTTCGTAAAACCACATTGAAGCTCACTGAAACAGGAACCCAACACTTAGACAGATAAAAAAAACGATCCATAAATTTAGATTTCTGCTGGCCAAACCGCTTCGCTCTTCATCCTGGTGTTTCCCACGAAGTCAGGCAGCCCACACGCTCCGACTCTAATCTGCGCGAACACCGAAAAAAAGCACCCGTTCCGAGAAGCTGCAAACGGCAAGAACATGTCCAACGCTCGGTGGCCTAAACGTAAGTGCCACAAAAATCGAAGAAACTAACACACGCGAGGTAAACACCAAATAAGATCGTGCACGAAACGCGAAGCACATGCAGCAAATTAGACATGTTGCACGTCACACAAAAAAAAACAAATACATGCTGCTAATAATGGAGCACAAGCTAAGCTCAGAAGGTACTTCGTGGAAATACATTTCTGATTTGGTTGAAGGGTGTGCAATAAGCTATGCTTGGAAATGGTATGTCTTCTCTGGGTGATGCGCTAAAAAGCTTCGCCTGTCGTCAGCCTTCACAGAGTAGAATGTTTGGTCCTTTTTTAAGAACTTGTGCTTGAGAAGAAGAATACATTTCTCGCTATTACTATCAAAATAAATATCCACGAAAACCATAGGAAGAAAAGGATATCAGGAAATGTTCGGGAGCGTGGTGTGAATACCGGTAACAAAATAATAAAGCTATATTAAGCGCAAACCCTAAAAAAAACTTGTTTTTGGGCTAGTGGACAGTTTTTTTTGTTTTTTAAATAAGAATAATTGAATGCAAAATCTGTACTTTCGCTTACGCATGCACTCACACACTCATATTTGATTGCGTGAATGTGTAGATGTGCACGTATTTTGATGTGCCATTTCCGCTCGTTTAATTTTACAAAAAAAAAAAAACTGCGGAGTGGCAGGCACCCTTTCCACGAAGTTACTGCCTGTTAGACCAATCATTCGTTTAGGTTCATGGACACCACCTAAACTCCGGAAAATTTCATTTATCGTTCTTCTCTGTGGAAGATGTCAAGACGGGCGCTTCGGCTTCAACGGGTGCTTTTATGTATGCAAGATCCATCACTACTCACGATCAAGATCACGACTTTTTCTTTCTTTCTTCGTGGTAGCTGGTGAGAATTTATAAGTTGGAAAACTCTAAATACAACGTAGATCATGGTAGCTCATGCTTTATCATCCCCTGCCATGCTCTTAGTCTAACAACACTACTATAGATCATAATAAAACAGGCAGGACAGGCTTCAGCACGATTTGGACGAAGACCAAGCAGCAACACAGAACACAGAAAAGTGCTGTGCGTTCTGTGTTTCTCTTTCTCCTTGTTCTTCGTCTAAACCACGCTGAAACCTATCCGAGTATGTACCAACTCGCCCAAGCCAAAGTGCTATCAAAACAGACAAGACTACGCAAATATTGAAGCAAGCGCTACGACACTACAAGCTTCCCGCGCATTCTTCGAGACAAGTTTCGCCAGGATGACTGCAGGTGGCGCTACCATCATCGCAATTTTTACGAGGCTCTGGACCGATAAGAACTGCCACCGAGTATCCTCACTCAGTCGGAGGAACGTCGCACAAGCGGCAGCAGTCTCGTGTGCAGCAATTACTTTGAATGAACGCAAAATCGGAATGAATGCAACACATTTCTTGTTGTGAAATGGTTCTACAAACTAAAAACTGAAAGATTCAAAAAAAGTTTTTTGTCAACTGTATGCATACGGAGAAAGGGAAGTGCCTGCTCGTGCGAGAAAGTGCCGACCAACGAAGATGTATTCGCGCATTCAAGTTATCTATTTCGCCACTCTATTGCAAAATGCCTGTTATATGCGGTTGTATTAACGAATAATCTCGCACCAGGAATCATTACGTACCACTCAGGAACAACAATAACCAAGCGTCTTTCTTTTCGTTGGAATAATTGCAGCGAAATTCTGATTTTAGGGGCGAAGCTCCTTAAGGCGTGGGCCGGTCTATTCCTTGTATGTATTTATGTAGTAGTACGTAGCCACCGGTGGCACATACCCGCTCTAGAACGGGTATGTGCGACAGTGGATGCGAGATGGGAGATGGTGGTACTTGGAATGTTCACTAGATGGACGCATGGACGGATGGACAGACAGACTAGCAGGCAGACGGAAGGACGGATATATAGACGCGTGGGCGTACAGGTTGATAGACGCACGGACAGGCAAACAGATGGATGGACGGACTCATGGACGGACACCTGGACAGACGGACGGACGCATGTATGGACGCTCGGATGGTCGTACGCACGGACGGGAGCACGTACGGGCTGACGGACACTGCGCCCCACTC
This sequence comes from Rhipicephalus microplus, assembly GCF_013339725.1. Taxonomy (NCBI): domain Eukaryota; kingdom Metazoa; phylum Arthropoda; class Arachnida; order Ixodida; family Ixodidae; genus Rhipicephalus; species Rhipicephalus microplus. The sequence goes on along the minus strand of NC_051172.1, from coordinate 144,024,268 downwards.
ATCATCATTCACTCCGTAGATATGAAGTAGTTCTTTGTTATTTTATTACCTCTAAACTGCCCGTTGCATAAAATTTGTTCCAGTGCGCAGCTGACCCCCAAGCTAAGTATTATTTACTGACAGACTATGCGACGTACCGATAATGTCTGTATGGCACAGCAAACGTTCATTTATCAAACAACCCTGTTATCATACCTAAATAAGCAGTGCGAATCAATGGTTCACAAATCAAGAAAATTTTATGAAAAACTTAATGATGGCTTTCTCAAAGTACGGGAATTTCACCGTGCACTTTAGACTTAAAATGTAATCATGTACTAGCGTTCCTGGCATTCAATATGCAGAAAGCCTTTAACGGGGGTCCTCCTTAGGCGGTAAAGGAGATTTATAGAAGCCCATTCTTTGGCTAAAAAAAAGAATGCTCCCGTCAGCAATATGCCCAGTCTTGCGCCCTTGGGATGACCCTGTGAGTGGTAGCTGGTTATCAGGGAAATGTACCGTTTCACAGAAACACTACATAACATGCACATGCACGCTCGCTGTCAGCCTGTACGGCCGACAGCGAGCGAACGATCTTCTCTCCAAGATCGAGTAAGTTTCAAAGTTTTTTTCCAGGGTTGTTAATACACGAGATTGTTGGTCAAACTCTCAATACTTCAATAATGAGACACACTTCATATGCCTTTTTTAACTGCAGGTCTCAATAGAGCGAAGAGCTATGCAATCTGGCAAGTTACGTCCTTGTGGAAACAACCGTAAAGAAGTCATCATTGGTGTATTTACAAAGCAGAGTTATAGGAAAGAGTAGGGAAAACATTCACTTGTGGTCTACAGCGAAGGACAAAATGGCGTAGATAGCCCTAGTAAAAATGGGTTTATACAGTCTAGACACCACCTTTATCTATTTTTGTTTGGGGTGAAGCAAGATTGGATCGCTTATTGGATCCAAACAACATAAAGCGAGCCGTTATAAAGACTGAACTTATGAGAAGCCCCTACGTGACCATAAATAGAGGTGGCAACGGGCACGGCATAGAAGTCTGCGGAACAAACCGAATGTGTGCAGTTTGCGGAAATCGCGTAGCAGCTATTCAAACAACCCGAAAGCATTGCACGGAATGGCCTTCCAACTAACGTCTCAATGGCGTGCACGGAAGAAACTATATCCGCGCGTAAGAATAGTCACCACAGAGGAAACGTCGGAATCACTGGGCGCAGCGAGAACGGAATGTTTATCGGACACGCGTGACGCCGATGCAGAGCTCTCCACTCAGCTCTCGCATCGGTTCAAAATTCGATGTAATAGTTTACGAAACGGAGTTTTGAAAAAAAAGTGTATATATGATTTAGTATCTCAGTACTTGTCTGGTCAGCATGAATTTCTCGCATTAAAATCTACAAGCTTGAGTTTGTTCCATGACAAAGGTTGCATAAAACGCGCGAATACTTCAATTTCTTCTCTAGTATAGTTCGCATTACTCTTGCCTAAAGGAGCACTCCTCCGACTGTGTGGCTCCTAGAATCCTAAACTTTGACTTTTTCGTCCACAAATGTTTCGCGATCATTCGATTTTTTTCTTTAACTGTTAAAAATAACTGGGTGTTTAACGACAGCAACTTGTAGATATGCAACCGAAATACTGTTCGAGGCTCCAAACGGGGACATAACTTCTAACGGGCGCTGTACATTTGTTAAGAAATATTACTTTAATACGTCGTATGCACCAGACGTCAACTTTTGTGCTGATAAGCGATAGTGCGCCAGCATTTCTGTTGTTCTGACTGATGACTTTTCATCAGTCAGAACAATAGAAATGCTGGCGCACTTCAATAGAAATGCTGGCGCAAATTCAAATAGTAATTTTGTGAGAGTATTATTAATTGTGCTGGTTGGTTGAAAGTATGCGAAAACAATACCGGAACGAAAAAAATTCTTCCTGGTGCGCATAGGGACAGCGTCTTTCATGAAGGAAATAAGTATGCGACCTTCGTCACTTAAGGGTTCCGAGAAAACTGTTATTTGACGGTTTGACGTCACTTATTCCACCCCGTCTCATGGTCCCTCTTCTTGGGGACGTTATTTAAGGTCGGACCTAAAGCTTGTGCAATCGACAGCGCAAAAATGAATTAGGTGCAGCGAGACTCTCGTGATTTAGCACGTGACAGCACAAATAAATGCGTGAAAAGAAAAAAAAAGCCATGGCGGAGGTTTTATTTTCGTGCTCCGTGAGCATGGCGAAAACGCATCCCGCTAAGACGGAACTCGCGCCAGAGCCGTTTCGCCGCGCGCGCTTATTCTGCCCATTTTCGCGCGCGCGATCCTGTCACAGTGCTGAATGTCGTGTCGCGGAACGACAGCAGTCCGGGAAGCTGGGGTCGACTGTGAAACCCACGTGCTACACGAAAATTCCTTTCTGCTCCCGGCCGGCCCAGTGCTCGAGCAGCGACGCGCCGCCCAGGAAAAGTGAGTGCCCGCTTTTTTTTTTTTCTGCCTTAGTGAGGAGACAAACGCAATGCAAGAGAGGAAAGGGCAGCACTTTTCTATGCACTTTTTCCGCCCGTATAAGAACGCTTCCCCCTGAGTGTGGAGCACCAGAGAGCCCGTTGTAACAGCAACGCATACTATACTTACTTCGGGTGCGCCCTCAAGTACACGCCAAGACACCGCACCGACTCGCCTTGTGTACCACCACCACCTTCTCCGAATACTTCCCCCGGAGTACGCGAACTATGATCGGCACAAAATTCTGGACCTTCGTCATCGTCCTCCTAGGTAGGCCTGCTTTGGATGACACCTTCGTTTTCCTGCAATAATGGATTTAAGCCACGGCCCGGCTGTTGACAAACTCTGTTTTGCATCCGTGCCGCTGCTCTTTCTACTGGTGCACTTAACTAACCCTGTGACCGTGCTGAATGGTTTGCCAGTTTTGTTGGAGAGTGTTATGAGTGTAGGATTGTATGTTTTCGAGTTCTTGCGATATTCTTTAATATTCTGAGTATGGGAAATGGTGAACGTTCTCTGCACGTGTAAGTGCTGACCCCCTTGCGTGCTCAGAGAATATTCACACGTAATAATGTGCAGTAAACAACGACAAGGTCCGAGTCACTCTAGAAAGTTTAAATTGGCCTTGAAGAAGGTTTTCGTATATTTTGCTGAGATCGTTAACAAATTATCCAGATAATGGAAGCAAATTATAGGTGCAGTTCCACGCCGACAGAATGAGCTATTCTGTCCTATTTACCCACTTGTGGAATGCATCTATTTGCATGAAACAAAGATTTTGATTTTTAAAATATCTTACTTTTAAAACAAGCTAACTTCAAAGCGGATCAAGCTCACTCTTAATTCACAGAAAAATAAGTTAATACTTGACATACTTAATTAAGGAGAGAATCAGCACTCGCATTTAGGTGCCCTTTGCAAGAATAGCAGAAAGTGTCAACAGCTTCTGCAGTACTTATATGAAGTTAATGAGATAGACAGAAGCCTAAAAATCAGAAACCTATTTTCTTTGTGAAACACTAGACAACTTTCGTTATGCCGAGGACCCCACTTTTAATGGAAGAGCACGTAATTTCACCTGTATTATTTTGTGCCGTGATAATACGCCAGAACACTGACTACCACCTGGCGCACCTTTTTCTTACCCCACCGTGAGATGTGCATGTTTTGTGCTTAGCGTTCATCTACTTCCTATGCATATAAAACGCAATGTAAGTCATGACGTGAGGGGTCCAACAAAAGATGGGCTCAGGAATATGGAGTCTTGACGCAATGCGCCAGTGGTAAAACACAGATTCTGTTACAAGCTAGCGTTTCGACGACGAGTGTTGCGTTCTCCAATGTAGCTGCTACCAGTCGCATCTTCGATAAAATCTTCAGAGAAAATAACCACTCTAAAAATTATTCAAAAACTCAGTGAAGAAGCAAAGAAGAAAGTTGATCAAAGAACGAATATGTGATCATATTCGATGTAACATAAAGACAATGGGGGGGGGGGGGGGTGAAGGCTCGAAGCGACGAGAAATCGATAACTTGCCGCCTTGACGAACACTAGTACACTTGTCCAAACGTTGGTTTCAGTGAAACCCCCCGTTCAACCATTTCTCATCTATGTCTTCAATGTGATGAGACATGCTTAATTAACACGGTTCACATGCTCCACATGCTTCTCATGGAGTAGACGCAACTATTCATATTACACAAGTGAATTTATGTGCTTTAAAAGGCCAGCTGGGTATTATAGCAAGATGTTTTTTTTATCTTGTATGTTCCTTTCCCTCACAGTCCAGTAAGTTAGTGCAAGATAGCACTGTTAATCACAACTTGCCAGTGTTCACTGCATGTCCTGTACTTATGTCAATCATTGTTCGGGGAGAGGTTTTCGTCCTGACTTTCTTGTTTTCTCCTTTATTCGTGCACTCAAAACCATATGTTCTACGCTCAAATACTCATATCTCAGAGCACGCATGTGTGATATGCAATGACTTGGCACTTTTTTAATGAGTGACGGCGTTGATCTTTCCTTCGTTGATAGACTTGTTTGTATTTTCTTTTTAGCCATTGAGCTTAATGAGGAACCACTATGGCAACAGCTTTTTAAATCATCATAAATTACCGGAAAGTGTTAAGAAAACAACTGTTTCCGGGGATATAGCTGCAGATATTGTGTACTATCATCAAAATTAAATCGCGAGATCATTATTCGTGCCATCACACCATTCGACAAAAAAATGTTCAGCGACATCTATTTGGGAAGCAATCGCACATAAATGAAGTTTTAGTCACCAACCAGTTCAAAGCGCTCTACTACGAGAAAATCCCAAAGCCTTGAAACACTTCATCACAATAAGGGAAGATTAATATTTCTGAATGTCAACTAATAATATTGCGCGACCTTAAAGGGGTTGTGCAAACCTTTTTGAGCATGGTCAATAACGGTGCCAATTGGTAAAAGAGCCTCTCGACAACACGCGAGCCAAATATTATAGCGTAGCACGCGGACTGAAATTAACAATAAATTGTCAAAGTCAGCTAAAAATAGCTTTTTATTCTCTCGACAAACCACAAATTAAGTCCAAAAACCACTCGTAGTAAGCCCATCTATCAATCATTCGCTGATTTGAACATGGTGCACTCGGTCGTTGCAGAGATCGCCGCGGGAGGCCATCACTTGTCCATGCGTTGCACGCGCGATCGCACCGAAAAAGCCACGTATTCGAAGAAAAAAAAAAGAAAAAAAAAGTGCTCAAGGGAACGAGTCGCGCATGACGTTTTTTTTATTTTATTTTCCCTCCCATCTCTTCCTGCTTAGTCTCCAGCGCTTTCGTCGGGACGAGAGAAGAGAGAAAGCGAATGCAGCATGTGACAAATTTTTGTAACTCTGCTCGTACTGGACGGATTCTTAAAATTTTTGCGACGTTGAATTTTTGAGGAAATACGCTTTTCCAGTGAAATATTTCATGGTTACTCAAAAAAGTGTTTTGGGGGCCCTTTAAGTGTCAATGCTTCCCCACAATATATGTCATCGCATGACGATGTCATCATATCGCACGCAGGGACTCTTGGCTCGCTGGACGGCGTTCATGACACCAGGAATTACAACAGGAAGAATCACCGCAGGAACGAGGTAGAAATTTTGGGGAGGTATCACAGTCGTTTTGCAGTGTATAAATCACTACCTTTCACCACCCAGTGTGTCCCCGAATTATATCGTTAATGTTTGCACAAATAACATAAATAAACAAAAGCATCTGTAGTACATTTTAACTTCTGTGTATTCGCTATAGCACTAAGCTGTTAATTCATGAACAAACTAATCACTTCAAAATATACCACACATCTTCATGTTTGAGGTGTACACGCTTCATTTAAAATTTGTGCACTTTAGCGTATCCATTCAGGAGTCTCAACTATCATCACCAGTCAAGGCTGAAGAAAAAGGAAAATGCACGATTCAAGAAGATTGATCAGACACGTGGAGTTGGCAACTCTGCACTAGGGCAAGGAGTCAGAAAGGGTGCTAGTTGCCCGGGTGCGTTGGAGTGCATATAAAGTGTACGAACATTTCAAAGGTGTGTCGACATTTGGTATTCTAGCAATGTTGCCGTGGATTTCTTTGCAAACGACTTGCACAGCCATGGACCAAAGATTCGTTTCCGAAAATGGTATTCGAAACGGCATTAGGAACGCTGCAAAAAGAAATATGAGACGGGATGCTTATACGTATGTGTGCTTTCTAGAATCTCTCTCTCTTGAATGGAGAAGTACCAGAAAATTACTGTCGCATAAAGCATATCAATGCCCCATTTCTGGCTATTGCTGTATATGAGCTATCTACTCACCCGCAGCATTACTATGAGCATTCTATGAATTGACGTTTATACACATGTCAACTCACACGTATTCTAAAACCTTATGGTTCATGCACCAATTCAATGTTTATTGATCAACGGCGTGAATTAAATAAAAAAGTACCTTGAACCCCCCCCCCCCCCCCCTCGAACCACACATTGTTCCAGGAAGTTTTCACAAGTATATTTATGACATCATCTCTTTCAGGAAAAATGTCCTTACTGATTTACAACCACCCATAACTAGTATTTGGAGGTACTATATCAAAAGACACTGAATACATGAGATATTGGTTTTAAATAACATTGACACTATGGTCGAAGAAGCTCATCAGGGACTAACGGACTCATGAGTCGACTCACTCGAACTCATTCAGACTCAGATTATGCTGTTAGCTTGAATCTGAGTGTGTCCCAATGAGTAGTATATTGGTGAGTTTGAGTCCGAGAGATTCCGGTTGCAGAGAATTTTTTTTGTGAGCATGAGCCCAAGTGAGCCTGGCTCAGGAAAACTGGTGAGTCTGAGTCCGAGTGGATCCAAAGCGCAAGGTATTTTTTTTTGAGTGAGCTGGAGTGAGTTGAACTTTTTCGCAGATGTATGTCTAAGACTACATTATACTCCAAGAAGTCATAAAACATTTTAGAGGATCTTAGTGCTTCAGACCATCGTGCCCTCATTCACGGCTACTGTTGGACAACATCCTTTTCAAGTGGTCTCCAGTTACCTCTGTTTTCCATTATCATATTGCTTCTTACGACTGCAGACTTGGTGTTTTCGTCACTGCGTAATTTTCATTCGTCCTCGGCTCCATTTTTTTCCATAGGCCCCAACTTTGTAATTCTACGTTTGCGTTTGGTAACTACTAACCGAATCTTTAATTTTGCCGTAATGAATGATGTTGGACTTATTGAAAGACTTCAGTTCATAATACTTGTAGCAACACAGCAGTAGTATATGCAATGAAGCGGCAGCAGTGGGGTGCTCGCTATACGCTTTATTAAATTTCATTTTGATAATGAATGACAGATGTAACCCGTAGCATAGCGTGCTCTACGTTATTCTCGAAACTGCTATCGCACGTCCAAAACACGCTCTGTGCGGTGCTTTGCTGCTCAGGTACGAGAACCGTTGCCCTCTGGATCGTCCTTTGTGTTTGTCAACGCAAGCACCACGTTCCGTTGTCGCACTGTCGGCTATTTCGCTGACACGGATACCAACTGCCGACTCTACCACGTCTGCCACCGCGTGCCTGGATCTCAGTCGACGTTCTTCTACAGGTACTCCTTCCAGTGCCACAACAAAACAGTCTTTAACCAGGTAACTATCAATATAGTGGTGACAATATAAATGTCGTGTAATAAATTCCTTACAGTGAAATTTGTTCGTTACTAATCTGATTGGTAATCTTCAAGGCTACTAATAGTTGTTAGTATCATCACTTCCGTTTATCGCTGCGAGATCGTAGATCGAGGTCGACCCATTTACCATGTTGTATCATCGCTCGTCGTCCCACAAGTCTGTGAGGGCACTTTTGTGCTTCATGTGGAAGACGGGCTTGAGAGAACGCCTTTGACTTGCGGCAGTACCACTAGTAGTACTTAGTGGTGGTCCAGGCTTCGATGATTCTCGTACGCAGGAAGCAACAATAAACAGTACTGCTTACTTTACTGGCATGCCACTAATTTGTAATGCATTATAAGGGCAGAAGAAACTGGCGACACCAGCGGCGTTGGTGGGGTTGTCTTGCTCCGCAAGACCGCGACAAGCTGGCACGCCAACGACAAGCTCGGTCACCTCTTACACAAAATAAGGACGTGAAGTAGGCACACAGAGGGTTGAACTCCCGTTGGTTACAACATTCAGTTACGTGCACTGCAACATGACAAATATGTAGGGCTTTGCCGCCATTTTTCAAATTCCTTGACTAGTGCTTCTATTGGTCCGCGGCGACCGATTCGGCGGCAGACGCCGCGAAATTGGTTCGAGAGTGATCGGCGCGGAAAGGGCACTTTCGGCGGCCGGAATGCTCAGTGTGAACGCGCCCTTGAACGTGCTGGCGGCTGTACCTATGAACTAAACATAAAAGGGCAATGACATGGCGTTGATCCAGTGCCATTAATGCAAGGTCCTGTTTTATTATGGTGTTGCTTGAATTATAGTAGATACCAGCTATGAATTTCCTGCCCTATTCTGAGTGGCTTCCTAGAGTGGGGTGCTAGCTATGCGTTAACTGTTATCACGTAATCCCTGGAGTTTCAACCATGAAGTCATCATAAAATAAATGTGCATTCTTATGCACAGGCTTCGAATATCCATGTCCAGAGCTAGCCAGCTCTGCTCGCAGTCCAAGATTTCGAACGAAAGAGAAGATATTAAGATAAAATATTGGTTGAAGTCAGATAAGTCGGCCTGTGGTAATGCGCTCTAGGCTGCTCTGCGCCTAGAGGAATCTTCCTTTCTTTTTTGCTACTGTCAGAAAAAAAATTACTTTCTTCAGCAGTGTTCAGAAAAGCATATCTAATGTCTGTTACGTGGCTCATCACCTCGTATACATACACCATATTTTGCTAATGCACAATATGGTGTATTCCTCCTCCTCCTTGCTAATGCACCAACATTTAGACGTTGTATCTCCGCAGGCGACGCTGACATGCACAAACCCGGACGAGTCACTACCGTGTGAGATGTCCAAAGACTTTTACTTCCTTCACGGCAATGAGCTGGACGACTCGGACTACAACTCGGACGGTGAGTTCCTGGAGGACCTCTTCGAGCCCGACTTCAACGTCCCCGTGTACGAGCCGCTGCGAGAAGAGCCCAGTGTGTCTCGGGAGCGTCAAGAAGACGAGCTGGACGACTTCCTGCTCGACGCCTGGGCACCCGTTGAGACTCAACCGCTTGAAGAGCGGGAACAGTTCGGTCGCAGGCTCAGCAAGGCGTCACGCGAGGGACGGGACCAGCCGCGCGCTCAGTCCACTGACCCTTGAAACTATAACGGACCCTCAGGGCACTTTGTTTCGAAATCAAGCCCACACAAGCCTCCAAAGAACGCACCAAAACGCGCAGTTTGTCATTGTATATAGCTCAAAACGTAACTCCTACGGCCGTAAGCTAGCATTTCCACGTCAAAGCAGGTCCGATCAATTTTCTTCCAAAGGACGCAGCTTACACACCCGGGAGAAAAACGTTTTTGCCAGATTTCCTCCGGATTGCCTGCCTTGAGATGCGGCCACCGCCACTATTACGCGGAGTGAGCTAAGCTGGATAGTTGTAGTTAATTATTTTATTTTGTTGGTATACCAAAAACGCCTCCTTGACCGGGCGTTAGATGACGGGTGATGTTATATACACAAGGCACTTCGTGCGGGCTGTCGGAGCACCGGAATCTGTTCTGCTTAGTTTTTTCTTGTCAAAATGTCTTCGTTTTTTTTTTCTGACAGGTAATAAGCTATGCAGAAATACACGTGGTCGTGGCCTTCTTCGCGATTCTCCCCGACGGAAAACTCCACTATTCAAAGCTTGTGCATACAGCGCATTAAACATGTTGCTTACCAACGAATAGGGGGCACTGATAGGAAGAAAGAAGGATGTACGATGGACAAAAGTCACTTTCTCGTGGAATGAAGAGCTTGTCAGTGGAAATATATTTTAAACTATTTTAAATATATTTCATTTCGAGCCAGGTCACTAGCTAGGGCTCAGAACTTCATGTTTAATTATTACTTATTCACTATTACGGTTATTATGTTTTTTTTGCGAAGGTGGTCACGAATTTCAAATTTCCCTTTCCTCTCAGCGTAATGCTTCTCCTCCCCTAATGGTTATTTTTCTTTTCCTTAAAACCCTCTTTTGCAGTCGGGTTACTTCTTCCAACTCTAGGGCTTATAATTGTCGTCTATTGAAGCATGATCTTCCTGCTGCTATCCTTTCTAGGTGCGGGCAAATAAAATTTCTGGACAAACTTGTGGATGGTATGTTCATTTTTTACTTGTACAAAAAATTTAATGGTGTGTGTGGGCACCGAATAACTTGAAAAATCATAACGGTAATCAAGGAACCTTTATACATAGGCCCTAACGCAGTCTTGAATGAAATTGAACGCAAATAATAATAATAATAATAATAATAATAATAATAATAATAATAATAATAATAATAATAATAATAATAATAATAATAATAATAATAATAATAATAATAATAATGAAAATAATAATAATAATAATAATAATAATAATAATAATAATAATAATAATAATAATATAATAAACTTATTATTATTATTATTATTATTATTATTATTATTATTATTATTATTATTATTATTATTATTATTATTATTATTATTATTATTATTATTATTATTATTATTATTATTATTATTATTATTATTATTATTATTATTATAAGGGGGACTTTGACAAGTGTCTCCAAGAGGGGCACAACGTCGGCCTACTCATTAAAAGGAATGCATAGGAAAGACGTAAACAGGGAAAAAATAACGTGGTGACAGGCTACACAGACAACATGCAAAGTGATGACACAGAACAGTGTCCAAGTAGGAGCCAAATAAGCACGTTTGACAAAAAAAAACGAAAGAAAAATTTGTACAAGCGGAAGGCCACACCATTTTCCGAAGTATACGGTAGTAAATCATTGAAGGTTGAGTCTGATCGCGTACAGGAACACACCCAATTGAAACCATGGAACCAAAGAATCATCGAAGTTTTTACATCTTAGACCAGCTAGACTTGATTCTGATAGTAAAGTGCGAAGGAAATAATTGTAAATTTAAGTGTTTGTTTTACTTTGTGAGACACAGTAATAATGGTAGCTAACAGACAATGATGCCAAGGAAAGTATAGGGCATGTTGTTAGAAGTATTTGCATTGTGAATGTGAAGAAACAAAAGGGGGTGAAAAGATAACTTGCCGCCAGCAATGGCCGAACCTGCGGCCTTCGAATAACGCCTCCGATGCTCTTCCAATTGAGCTATCACGACGGCTACCTCCCCCCCCCCCCCCCATCTCCTTCATGGCGCATATATGCGCATTTTAAATGTGAGAGCGTCAGTAAGCGCTGACGTATCTACTATGGCGAGTGTGGAACACTCATCTTTTGCCTGTTGTCACGCAGCACGTGATCTCATTACGAGCTTTGCAGTTAGCCAATAATGAAGTCACGTGCTACTTGGTGCCAACTGGCCAGAGAGGAGTGTTCCACACTCGCCCCAGTGGCTAATGGCGGCAATGACTGACGCTTCCACGTTTAACTGCACAACTGTATATTTACACTAAATATGGGGGACGGAGGGATGACCGTCGTCGTAGCTGAGTGTTAAAGCATCGCACACTTTATTCAAAGGTCGCAAGTTCCGTTCCTGCTAGCGGCAAGTTATCTCACCGCCCACGTTTCTTTCTTCAAATATACATCCCAATTACTTCTAATAAGATGTCCTATAATTCTCTTGACATCATTTTTGTTGGGTCTTATTGATGTTGTCACGGCAATAAAAGGAAAGTGAATAAAAATGGGCAGATCTCACGTACAGTGGGAATCTATCATATGCGAAGCACGAAGGAGGATGGTTGATATGTCACTTACAAATCAGCACGACGTTACGAGGCGGACCGACTTAGTACACAGTATACACAAGTAGAAATGCTTGTGCGTTGGCGTATCTAGATAAGATGAAAGTATGTTGTTTATAGTGATGTGACGACTGCACCACAAACGTTTCCAATACCAGCACCAACAGTGGCAGATATGTAAATTATGCCTTACATGACTTCCATGTGATCATTATCATGATTGCACCTGGCATTTCCGTTCTTTGTCCATTCATGTCACGTAATACCGAATTTGGTATATATTTGAATCGAGCGAAACGGCCGCGAGCGCGCTCAGCCCAGCGTGTATTCATGTTTTACATGACATGGATATCATGATCATCATGTTTGGACGTGTCATTTAGCTTCGTCGTCCATTCACGTCACATAATATCAAATTTTCAATGTGTGAAGCTAGCGAAACTGCGGTGAGGGCGCTATGGACATAGCATGTAGTCATGTTTTACATGGAAAGCGTATACTTATTATCATGCTTGGACGTGTAATTTACCTTCATCGTCCATTCCCGTCACGGAATACTATATTTGGTATATGTGAAGCTAGCCAAACGGCCGCGAGTGCATCCAGAGCATGGTATGTACTCATGTTTTACATGACACTAATTTCATGATTATCATGTTCGCACCAGTCATATACCTTCGTCATCCATTTACGTCACGTAACGCCTAAGTTGGTATATGGGAAGATAGCGAAACGACCGCGAGTGCACTATGACTGTAGTGTGTAGTCAAGACTTATATGACACGTATGCCATGATTTCCACGATAGGGCCTGTTAGTTATGTTCGCCATGCAGTCATGTCATACCACAGTTTTGCAATATGTGATGTGAGCGAAACCACCACAAGAGAAGCAAGACTATGGCATGTAAATCATGACATTCATGACATACTTGTCATAATTTTTATGTTATGACTACTTATCTGTGCTCGTAATACAGCCGTGTTATGCCATACAAATTTGGGTATATATCGTATTGTCGAAATTGCCAGGAGAGCTAGAAGTTGTAGGTGGCTAGATAGACAAATCGATACGGTCAAAGTCACCAAAATTCGCTAAGAAATGCTTTGCATTTAATCGCCTGGCTTTCAGCAGATCAGTCACAATCGAGGCGAACATCTTTGTCCTCTAGCCACCAAAAAACCTCCACCACGCACCGATAGCAAAACTGTCTTGCACAACAGACCAAGACCCACTGTGTGCACGTGTCATTGCTCCCCTTCTCAAAAAGCATCACCTCAACAATGACAAAGTTGTAAGGGGAAGGGAATTCTTCAGCGTGAGTAATACTGCTTTATCCTAGATATATGGACTACGTCCGGGTATGCTGCACAAGAAAACTGTGTGCTAGATTCGGGAATAACTCGGTAGTTGACGTCGTTGAGGCGTTCGAGAACTCCATAAGGCCCGGAGTAATGACGTAAAAGTTTCTTGGACCTGCCGAGTTGGCGGACACGAGTCCATATCAACACTTTTTTCTCCGGGTTCGTACGTCACCTCTCTGTGAAGAAGGTTGTATTGGTGAGCCTAGTATTGTTGCGGAGGGCGGATGCGAAACCGGGCAAGCTGAAAAAATTCTTCGGCGCACTGAGCATACTCAACAGCATTTTCTGTGGTGCTCTCAAACGCGCAGGTGGAAGCACTACGTCTAACATCGTGGTAACCTCGCAGCCGTGAAGCAAGGTAAAGGTATGAATTCTGTGGTCTCCTGCGCGGCAGTGTTATATGTGAAGACTACAAATGGTGGAGCACTCTCACACTTCTTGTGATTTACGTCTACATAGATAGAGAGCATGTCAGGAATGGTTTTGTGGAGCCGTTCCTTGAGACCGTTGGCTTGCGGATGGTGTTCAGTTTGTTCGGCGATGATCGGTGCCGCTATAGGTATCAGCACTTCTTCCAGCAGTTTGGTGCTGCAGGCCTTGCCTTTGTCGTTAATAACCACTGATGATGCACCATGACGGAGGACAACAGCATGAATTAAGAAGTCAGCGACATCACTGACGGTGGCTCTTGGAAGTTATCGTGTTTTCGGTAACGCGTTAAACAATCCCTCGCAACTAGTATTGAGTGGTTACCAGTCGAACATTTGGAAAATGGACCAAGTAATTTTATGCGATCTTGCTGATAAGGTGCTCATGGTGATTCAACCAGTAGTATAAAGCCAGCAAGTTTCATGGGTGAACTGCTGCACCGCTGGTAGTCCCAGTAGGTTTTAGCCCAGGGGTTAACCTAGTGCTTGACAGTGCGGGAGAGTTTAGGCCAGTATTTTTTGTGGCGGATACGCTCGAGAGCACGCGTGAACCCAAGATGTCCAGAAGACTGTTCGTCTTCTATGGTTTCACAGTGGCTTGGTACCCACTGGAACCTTGCAGCACATCAGGAGAATGGTATATCACTGCTACCTCTACTGATGAACGATGCGCTATGTCTAATAAATAAGCTGAGCTGTGAATTGTCCATGGGAACCTGGTTCGAAAATGGTGCGCAAAACTCCCAGTTATATAGCACTGATTCCGGTATAGAATTTAACATTCCGTTAAAGGTTAGCTGATCGTTATAAACAGTCATTCATAGGCTTCAACTTCGTACGGCCTACACGAAGGCCTTCCTGTATAGAATAAGGAAAGCAGTCAGCCCCTTCCTGCTCATGTGGAGAAGCTCAAGAAGATGTTGAGCAGATTCTTTTACATTGTAAAAATTATGACGGACCTCGAAAACAAAAACGTTTACAAAAACTAAATTCTTTGGAAAAACGATCTCCATCAATCATAAAAATCTTGGGTTCATGGCAAGAAGGGAAGCTACAAGCTACCGCAGCGCGTGCAGTCGTTCATTTTCTGGAGGAGTCAGAAATATATCAAACATATTAAAGAAAAAAAAGGAAAAAATATAATCCATTGGTAATTGGTATGTTTCATACCATTACTTTTGGTGTTTCACTAGGATCTCTTTGTGAAAACCTTTTCCAAATACAGTTCAGTACGTAAGAAGTCACCTTTGACATTTTATTGAACTTTCATTTTTTGTGTGGACAACTAATATAGCGCGAATGCTTGTGTTTTTACAAACTGTGTGTGGTTCGGACACATTTATATGTGGCGTGAACACATTTCTGCGTGATGTTGACACATCTCAGTGTTGAAAAACGTGGACTCATTGCGTAAGTGCTGTGCTATATGTACATATCTATAGCCCTGTGTTTGCTACACAATATGCGGTGTCGACTTTTGTGCAAGAGAAGAGGAGTAGCCGGCGCTCCCAACCTCTCCTTACACAAGGCGTCCCACATAACTCGTGCCAAGAACTTGAAAATGAAAGACAATTCAGTGGTCAATTGAACCAAACGCGTATTACTCGCACTAGCCTGTAAGTACTCGGGCTATTTTTTATTTCTCCCCATACTAACAATTAATAATTCTTAATTACCAATTTTTAATTGTGGGCTGGAAACCCAAAATACGAACACTGAGATGTAGACCACTTTCAAAAAAGCACCCACTATATTGTTTCCTGCACGATACGTCTTGCGCTGTTGCTTTTTCCGCGTTGTAAAGAAAGCATTGCAGCACTATAGCAGTGCACTCGTGGTTCGTCACAGGGATTCTATTCACATTTCACGGGCTTTCTTTACAACGTGTACCTAATGACAGCGCGAGACTTATCGTACAGCAAACTACGATACGTCTAGCGCTGTTATTTTTTCCGCGTTTTAAAGAAAGCCTATAGTAGCACTAGCGCAGTGCGCTCGCGGCCCGTCACAAGGCTTCTTTTCACATTTCACGGAACGGGAAAAAAATAACAGTGCGAGACGTATCGTACAGGAAACAATTTAGTCGGTTGTTTCTGAAAGTGATCTACAACTCAGTGTTCATATTTCGGGTTTCCAGTCCATAATTTTAATATTTAGGTAATTAAGAATAGTTATTTATTTGTATGGGGAGAAATAAAAAATAACCTGAGTACCTACAAGCTAGAGTGAGTAGAATGTGTTTGGTTCAATTCGCCTCCTAAGTGGCTCACTTTCAAACTCTTGGCTCAAGTTATGTGGGACATCCTGTACACATTTATTTAAAAAAGAAAGACTCTCCTTCATCACACGCACTACGCACTTCTCTCATCGCAGATGGTACCACCAGAAGATCAATTTTAGCGCTAGGTCGAACGCTGCACCAGTATAAGACGTTGTTTCGGTGAAAGAACGCCGAAATGGAGCGTCTGAATGTCAGCGGTGGATGCGTTAGCTGTTCCTTTTGAAAGTCGATGTGTGGACGAAGCTCCACGTCATCGCGCTGTTACTGAGCCATATCAGACATAACCAACGGGCCACGCTTTCATTGGGCTCTGCAGGGCCTGCTCTGCTCTATTCTCTTCCAGGATTTCTGAATGACTCACGCAGCTGTCATTTGAATTCTTTCCAAGTGTTCATAGGGCTTTCATGATTTCCATACCACGTACGAGCGCAGTCTTGGGGGGCGAAGTAGACATAGCGCAGTTTCCTTCTTTCGTTCCACTAGTTGGCTGTGGTGACTCGGTCGAAGTGGTTCAGTCAATCATCCCCGTTCTCGAACACATCGTCATGAAAAGACTTTGGGATAAGTGCTACATAGACCGCACTCTAGATGGTAGTCAAGTGGTCTACGTCATGAAAACTCTTGCTGAGCCTAATTAACCGAACTCGGGAGGTAGTCCTATCAAGCGACGGCTGTGCCGAAGTGGCCTGTTTTCTTCTGAATTGTTAAAACAGTAGTAGAAAATTGTCGTGAGATGAAAATAGTGCAAAAGGGTTGTACCTAGTGATTGATCGATCGATTGATTGATTGATTGATTGACTGATTAGTTGTGGTTGTTTGGTTGGCTGGTTGGCTGGTTGATTGATTGATTGATTGATTGATCGATTGATCGGTATGTCGGGTTGAACGTCTCGAAACCACCATATGATTATGAATTTATGACAGACACTGTAGTGGAGGGCTCCGGAAATTTCAACCACCTAGCGTTCTTTAACTTCCACTCAAAGCTGAGCACACACTGCAGGCCTACATCCTTTTCGTCTCCATCGAAAATGCAGTCGCTGCAGCCGGGATTCTATCCCGTGGCCTGCGGGTCAGCCAGCATCCGAACACCTTAGCCACTGACCACCACAGTGGGGCATGGTACCCAGTGTTTCCGCTAGTTTTCATGGTAATAGAATGGAAATACATGATAGCATGGCTTTCAGCACATCAGCCACAGTCGACCAAAACGCCTTTGTTCTCTTCAACTAACAGCCGAAAAAACCTCCGCCACGCACAAGTGGCAAAACTGTCTCGCACAACAGACAAAGACCTATCAACTCGATCACCATGGCGCGCGCATTTTTTTGTTACAGTATTTCCGCTTAGACAAATTTTTCCCTCCGCTTTAAAGACCCTCCAAACATCTCTGATAAATGAAAAAGAACAGAAAAACAAATACGTTATTCTCTCTTGGTGTTTCTCGTTTTTTTTTTTTTTGCACACTTCGTCACGCCAGAAGGGTGAATAACGTGACGTCATTAAGGTACATACTGTCGACTGGTCATTATACGAGGATTATCCGTAGTGACCACGGTGTCAGAATATTCACGTGTTGAAATAGTGCCCTTGAGCGGCCACAGTATGTCCGGTCTCTCAGGGGCGCTCTGTTGCAGGCCATAGATGGCACCATAGTCACTGACCCAGCAAAGTGATGCTGACGACTTTTCTTTGCCTGCCCAACGTTTCACCTTTGGTAGAGACAGCGACCCCACAAAGCGAGAAGTAAGTTGGTCATTCCGGATTAAAATGAGAAGTGTGCCTTGTTTAAGGACTCGTTTGCATGAAAATGCCACGTACAGGGTATGAATGGCATGAAAACCGATCGATCGGGAAGCACTCAAAACCCAATTAAGTTCCGCTTGCGCGCATTTGTACTTCAGTCTCTTCAAGGCATTCACCCATGTCGAAAAAGAATTGTAATAATAATTTTTAAAAATGTTATCCCGCGCGACATTCCACCATCAAAATAATTTCCAGTCAGGACGGCCGCATTTTGATGGGAGCGAAATGCAAAGAACACCATTGTGCTTACTTCAGGTGAGCGTTAAGAAACACCGTATAATTAAAATTAATCAAGAATACCCCGCTAAGGCGTCTCTCGCAATAAACTTGTGGTGTTAGAGCGCAAATCACCAGCAACTATTAAAACATTTCTCTATGGTGATAATATTTTCAATCTTTTATATATTATTATAACAGATAATCGCTTCCCATGTTTTCGGACACTTAGAATCAAATAATTTCTTCTTTCTGAACCAACATGGATTCAGAAAGGCTTTTTCTTGCGAAACACAGCTGCTAGAACTAACAACTGAGCTGCATTCCAATATGAACAGTAACCTTTCGACTGATTGTATCTTCCTCGATTTTTCTAAAGCCTTCGATCGCGTAGCCCGTTGCCGTCTGATTTCTAAATTATCTGCCCTCCGATTAGACTCTCTTACCCTATCTTGGCTTCGCAACTTTCTTTCACTTCGTCAGCAGTTTACTATAATTAACAATTCCCCTTCCCCTCTTTCCCACGTAACTTCTGGCGTTCCACAAGGGTGCGTCCTCGGCCCCCTACTGTTTTTAATCTATATAAATGATCTGCCAAATAACATATCTTCCTGCATGCGTATTTTCGCAGATGACTGCATAATTTACCGTCCTATATCATCCCCCGACGACCACTTGACTCTACAAAGCGACCTTCACCGCATTAATGACTGGTGTAACAAATGGTTAATGTCCCTGAACACGGAAAAATGTAAAATAATCTCATTTACGCGCAAACAAAACGTTTGCACTTTCCACTACACTATCAATAATTCTGCACTATCACAGGCGTCATTCTATAAGTATCTTGGTGTCCATTTCACACCCAATCTCTCCTGGTCTCACCACATCACCACCATTAGCGCGAAAGCCTCCAGGTCCTTAAAATATCTACGCCATAATTTACATAGCTGTCCCGCTCACGTCCGTCAACTAGCCTATCAAACCTTTGTCCGTCCCCAGCTTGAATTTGCCGCTCCTATCTGGTCCCCTTATCACAACTACTTAATTAACATGCTTGAAGCTATTCAGAATAGGGCGGCCCGTTTCATTTCACGTAATCATGACTATCACAGCAGCATAACGCAAATTAAAAACAATATTTCTCTTCAACCCCTGAGCACTCATCGCGACATTTCCCTTCTTTGCCTCTTTCACAAATACGTGTACACCAACAGACCCCTCCCACTCCACCTCGATGTTCCTTCTATTACTTCACGTAGGTTGCATAATCACTTCAGTTTCAAGCGATTATACGGGGCAACTTATTCATTCAACTCATCTGCTCTTCCTCGCGCCAAACGTTTGTGGAATGGTCTTCCAGATAACATCGCATCTGTATCAGACAATAATTCTTTCCGTCAGTTGCTGCTTACTCTCTTCTCACAATAGACTTGCCACTGTTCTACACATTTTTTTGAATGTCGAATTTTGTGCCCGATTATGTTTGTTGCACACTGGAAATCTTTTCTTTATATGGGCATAGATTCTGCGTTTTTTGGTGCTTTTTCTATTGTATGTTCTGCTACTTATAAACAAATTACGGCACATCGTTGAGGTAAAGCCAGCTGGCTATCTTTGGTTGATGTCGCCTTCATATGCTATAATGACTGTATTCGGTTCCCACTGTCGTGTGTGCACTATGAAATCGCCTTTTCTTTTTTCTTGTTATCGCCTGTTAACTTCAACTTATATTGCAAACCACGTCATATTTTCATTGTGCTGATACGCTTTGTAACGCGTGAATTAATTTTGTGTGATCTGTAAAATTTCACCAATTACCCCCCTTACTCAATGCCCTGTAAAGGGCCTTTAAGGAATTTTAAACAAATAAATAAATAAATATATATTGTGAGTGCAGTCACTGACTATTCTTTATCAATTGGACGTGTCATCATCATTAGTATAATTTCCTCATCTGTAGATACCATCATTTGCGTGTGCTAGCTCGAGTTCGTTTCGAATAAAGCTCTTCCTTATGTTTGGTGGACGGTGCTTCTCGATCCCCAAGTCCTCTCGCACGTTATCACTGGAGCTCCACTCGGGTCGTCGTCTACTACTTCCTGCCATAGCAGGGCAAGACAATCCTGGTTCATGCAACACCACCGGCTCAGTGCAGCCGCCGCCGTCGACTCTGGCCATCCACAGTCACCAGCGTGATCCGCCAGTGTTGTCGAGTATGAAAGGGAATGACGTTGAAGAATGGCTACACGCCTACGACCTCGTCAGCGAGCTGAACAGGTGGGATACTCTACATAAACTACGTACGGTCCCTTACTACTTGACTGATGTTGCCAAAACCTGGTTTTGGAACCACCTCTAAGATCTTCCCGACTGGGACACATTCACACGGCAGCTTCGTCAGATTTTTTGTTCCCCCTGTGTTCGCCCTGAGGCAGCAACCAAGAAGCTTCCTGAACGCATTCAACTGGCGAGTGAATCATACACCTCGTACATTTAAGATGTTCTTGCCTTGTGCAAGCGTGTGCTTCTCATCTATGACCCAAAGCGACCAAATACGCCATATTATCAGACATAAATACCGTCGCATTTAACGCCCTTGCATGCGTCGCAAAATTCTACTAGAACTCGAGATGTCATCACCATTTGCCAGAGACTAGAAAAACTTCAATCTCTTCGTCTCTGCTATGATGTCTCGGACATTCGTCTTCTTGCGGCCCTCGACATTCGTGCCCTGGTCCACGACATCATTCGTAAGGAGCTTCACGGGCGCTGCTCTTCCTGCGCTCCACCATCTACTTTAGCTTCAGCTCCGACCAACTTGCGGGACATCATTAGGCAAGAATTTGCGTCTGCTTCACATCTACCTTGTTTCACCGAATTCAGACCTCATCAGGTACTAACGTACGCCGAAGTTTCGGCACTCTCAGCACCCACCACTATCCCAGCGGCTACACCAGGTGGTCATGTACTTGTGGCGTCAGTGTCACCACCGATACGTCCAGAGCCGTAATACACCATGCCGTGCCCTCTTTGCCCGATCTGTTATTATTGCGGCTATAGGGGTCACATATCTAGCTTTTGCCGAAGGCGCCAACAGTACGAGCAACGTGGCTACGCTCCAGAGTAACGCGGACGCTTCGGTCAACTCATGAACTACCAGAGCACGCCTTACTGGTCTTCCTTTCGGCGTTCGCCCTCTCCTTCTTACAGTATGGGTATGCCTGTGAACTCCCGTGAGTCTCGCCGACGCTCACCATCTCCAAATCGCCGTTCCGTGTCACCTCTGCGACCCGCCTCCAATGTTCTGGATGCCCACTCAGAAAACTCCCCAGTGCAGTTTTAGAAGTAGAAACTGCATCCATCAGACAGCCAGTGATTCCTCCAGACAGACCCTCGAACTTTTTAATAGTGTTAGTAGAAGGTATACGCATCGAAGCCCTAGGGTTACAGGCGCTGCTATTTCGATTATTCGCTCTGACCTTTGCTGCCGTCTCCGCAAAGTGATCACACCTTACTCAGGCCCGTCTCTCCATGCTGCGACGAACGCCATTACTCGCCCACTGGCCTAGTGTACAGTTCGTGTTTTTATAGACGATATTCGTCATCAGATTGCTGTTTCAGTTTTCAGTGAGTGCACCGACGAACTCATTTTGGGGTGGGGTTTCCTGTCGTCTGCATGCGCTTCTATGTCTTGACGTCAGCGCCTCATCCACCTCAATGCCACTGACTCTTGTTTATCGAAATAAAAAGGGCGCATTCGCCTCGTCACGACCTCAGATTATGTTCTTTGACCATCCCGAAAAGAAGTTATTAGCGTTGATTGCATCAAAATTGTGAATCGCGACGTGCTTCTACTATCTTATGGCTACACGGTACAACGGGGCATTCTGATCATTCCAGGCCTTGTCCATTTTTTCTGAAGGGTCTGCTTTCATTACTACGTTAAATCAGACCCCCTTACCATTATTGTTGCCCTGTGAATCAACAGTCACTTCCGCTATTGACCCGCATCCCGTTGCAATTTTTGCCCTTCCGAGTCAAGAGGACCTACGAGAACCAAGCTCGCAACGACTCAACTCTCCCACTCCTTTATCGGGGACGACAAGCCCTGATTTGACAGCAGCCCAGAGTCAATAATTGCTTAATTTTGACCCGCAGGTCGCGGGATTGAATCCCAGCTGCGGCGGCAAATGAGGCGGAAATGCTGTAGGTCTGTGTGCTCAGATTTGGGTGCACGTTAAAGAGCCCCAGGTGGTCGAAATTTCTAGAGCCCTCCACTACGGCGTCTCTCATAATTGAATCGTGGTTTTGGGACGTTAAACCCTACATATCAATCAAGATTTGCTTAATTTATTGAACCAACGTCTCCCTTTGTTCGAAGTTCATTCTGATGTCCTCGGTATGACAACTTCCGTGACTCACCGAATTTAGACGGACGGCTCCCCAATTATTCACCAGCGCCCATAACGCGTGTCTCTTGCAAAACGCAAGATCATCGAGGAAAACGTTTCAGACATGCTTCGACGGAATATCATACGCCCTTCCTCGAGTCCATGGTCCTCGCCAGTTGTTCTGGCGCAAAATAAGGATGGAACAGTTCGTTTCTGTGTTGATTACCGGGCACTGAACAGAATAACGCGCAAAGATGTTTACGCTCTCCATCGAATCGACGACGCACTAGATTCGTTGCATGGTGCACAGTAATTTTTCAGCCTTGACCTACGATCGGGCTACTGGCAAATACCAGTACGTGTCTGAATCTGACAAAGAGAAGACTGCTTTTTCCACCCCATATGAGCTGTAGGAATTTAACGTGATGCCTTTCAGACTTTACATCGTGTCCGCTACCTTCGAACGGATGATCGATAGCGTACTGCGTGGCCTGAAGTAGAAAACCTGCTTATGCTACCTCGACGACATCATAGTGTTTTCGTCTACCTTTTCGCAACATCTGCAACGTCTCGAAGAAGTCCTACATTGCCTTGCAAAAGCTATTTTACCGCTGAATACGAAAAAATGCACCTTCGCAAGCAAAACGATCAAGGTTCTAGGGCAATTAGTCAGCAAAGACAGTATTCAATGGGATCCTGAAAAGCATGCCACCGTTCTCGAGTGCCCCCGTCTGTCGCATCAAAAAGATCTGCGCAGTTTTCTCGGCTTGGCATCCTACATTAGGCGCTTCATACGCGACTTCGCAAAGCTTGCATCCCCACTCCATCAACTGCTCGCAAGTAACACGGCATTCGTCTGGTCCGAAGACAGTGAAAAGGCTTTCCTGGCGTTAAAGCAAGCCCTGACATCCGACCCGATACTCTGTCACTTCGATTCAGGCACACCCACTATTCTTCACACTCACGCTAGTGGTCAAGGTCTCGATGCCGTTCTACTGCAGCGTGACAACACCGCACGCGAACGTGTCATCGCTTACGCCAGTCTTCCTTTGACTGCTGCCGAGAAAAATTACACAATGACCGAACAAGAGTATCTGGCTGTTGTATTGGCGGTACAAACATTTCGCCCATACCTCCACGGCCACCACTTCACAGTCGTCACCAACCACAACGCAATGTGCTGGCTGTCATCGCTGAAGAACTTATCAGGTCGCCTTGGTCGCTGGGTGCTTCGTTTATAGGAGCGCGATTTCGATGTCGTCTACAGGTCGGGTAAAAAGCACCAAGATGCTGATGCTCTCTCTCGCTGCCCTCTACTCAACCGTGATAGCCCTATATCGCCAATTTTCACCGTGGCATCACCCATCGCGGGTCTCACTTGGCTAAGATCCGGCCGCCCATCTACCCTTGTGTCGCATCAACGCGTTGACCCTCAGTGCCGCTCCTTATAGCACGCTTAGAAGGCACATCCGCTCCTCCGAATGCCCGACTTCGTCGACAACTTAAACAATTCAAACTTCACAAAGGTGTTTTACACCGCTATATTTACCACGTTGAAGAAAACAAATGGGTCCCCGTTATACCACGTTGTCTACAACGTCAGGTTCTTGAGACATTCCACGATGATCCTGATGCTGGGCATCTCGGCAATCACAAAACGTACGAAAATACGCAATCGGTTCGCCTGTCCTAGCCGCTCATCAGCCATTGCTAAATATGTTTCTTCGTGTGCCTTATGTCAACGGCGGAAACGACCCACTACTGCTCCTTCTGGCTTTCTGCAACCTCTCCCTTGTCCCGCTTTGCCATTCGAAGTCGTCGGGATAGACTTGTAAACTCCTTTCCCATGACGTCCAATGAAAATTGTTGGATTGTGACGACTGTCGACCACCTCACTCACTACGCGGAAACAGCCTTGCTGCACGCTGGTACAGCCACCGAAGTAGCCAATGTTTTTTTTTTTTTTTGCGCGTAACACATTTTTACGCCATTAAGTTCCGCGTGTTCTGCTCAGTGACCGCGGCAAGGTATCACTTTCCTGTATTGTTGCAGAGGTTCTACGCGCCGTCAACAGCATCCACAAAACAACTTCTACTTATCATGCATATTCAAATGGTTTCATAGAACGCTTTCATTGTACCCTCTCGGACATGATTGCCATGTACGTCAACCCTGATCACAAGAACTGGGGCGCCATTTTGCCATTCGTAACGTTCGCCCACAATACGGCTACGCAATGCACCACCCGCTTTCCTCCCTATTCTCTGGTCCATCACCACTCTCTAACTGTAACTCTGGATGTCTCCTTCCTCTCGGCTCCTGCTACCTCAGCAGGCCCTTTATCCGCGCAATTTTTGTCTCACCTCGTGCACTGCCGCGTCTGGCCCGAATTAACATCGGCATCTCTCAGGAAGTTCGCAAGTCTCGCTACGACTTAACTCACCGGGCTGTCACCAGGAGACGAAGTTCTTTAGTGGACTCCCGTGCGTGTGCCCAGCGAATTCCTCAGTCGTTTCATACGACCTTATATGGTCATTGAACAAGCGTCCCCTGTTAATTACCGTATCTCACCACTTGAAGTTCCCTGCGACCACCGTTGCTGTGGGACATAAAGTGTGCATGTTTCTCCACTGAAGTTGTATACTCGACGCCATTCTTAATACTGTATGTCGCTCGCCAGGAGGCTACTTTCAGCGTGACGGGGAATTAGTGTGAGCGCAGCCACTGACGCTTCTTTATCAATTGGACGTGTCATCATCATTTGTATAATTTCCTCATCTGTAGATACCATCATCAGTGTGTGCCAGCTCGAGCTCATTTCGAATGAATCTCTTCCTCATAATATTGCTACATAATGTTATAATAAAATCGATGCGACAACGTTGATGCATTGCATTAAAGGCGCGCTCACGGAGGGGCAGGGGGAGAAGAGTCACCTTTTTAAGTCGCCTAAGAAAGGAAGAGGGTGGAAAATTTGCGTGCTACTTTTAATCAGTAAGGCTCGAATCAGCATTAGAAGGGATTGAATGAATCTTCACTTCCCACCCCCCAACCTTAATGGAAAGCCCTCCGCACGCGTATGCCTCTTACCGATTTTACCAACTTCTTGGTGACATCGTCTGGGCACTCGCACAGGAGGTTTTCTCTTCTGGGCTGACTTTTAGGGTTCGCTTGGTCATATGAAATGCTTAGCACAGTTCGCAAACTTCCTGGTAATATCATTTCTAGATAGAATACGCCTCTTTGGCACGTCGAGCATCACTCTTCCATTAACCTCGGCGTATTATGTGCTTGAAATTACGTCCTTTGAAAAATGCTTAGAGCAAACATGATCGATAGACACTATAGTTGGTCTCCCTTCGACAGTGCATGGCGCCACTGCTTCAGGTGATCACTGTGGGATAACATGTGAAGAGAGGTACACGCTCCACAGAAGTCCGATAACCAGAACGGCAGTTCGAGAAAAAAACACGTTCTACCCAGCTTGGAGTAGTTTAGGTAATAATGAAAATAATCGCAACACTACTCGAGAAAGCATTCATATCTATATTTCTTTCTCGAAAAAAATTATCACGCTTTTGACGGTACTCGCACCTATAGTGTGGGTGGTGAAGAGACGAATACAAATGCCCGCACCATGACTGGAACGTTAAGTAATATCACCTTCATGTAAAGCGAAGCTGTACTGCAACTACTGGTGTAACGAGAATAAAAATATACCCGGGTGTAGTCTGCACTAGTGTTGCGATGCTAAAGGCAGAGCGGAGCTCATCTGTTCCTAGCTAATCCTAGCCGCACGAAGCGATGCCAGTTTGATGAAAACAGCGCAAAAATGGGACGAATCCTGAAGATCAAACCACACGTGCGCTGCTCCTCCACGCATCCTTGATCAACATACATCCTTTGGCTTCGTCCTGTTTTCGCGCTGTTTTCATCGCAGTAACATGTACCAGCTGGCTCTCCAAGACACCTTTCAGAGAATTGAGGCCTACTTATACAAAGTGATGCCGAGTGATGCTAATATGAAGTAATTCAAAGCTATGAAAATTTCCAATCCTATCCAGCACTATTGCCTCTCGCCATTTCAGCCTTGCTACATGGTGGACTACATCAGACGCGACGAGTCCAGCAGCCTCGCTTGGCAGGTTGCTGCGATGTCCGGTAAGGGGCTTCTTCATCGGCAGTCCGAACCTTCATGCTTCTTCGGCCTTCCCATGTCTCCGTCTGACGTGCACGTTTTATACAGAACGGGGGAACACATGCGCAGTTGGCTGTGACGTCACTTCTGGCGTGACGGAGTGGTTGTGTGCACTGTCCAGGCAGGAGGGCTGGTGGCGGAGCAGAGTATGGGATAGTGAAGCAGGCGTATACCTGTACAACCGGTTGCTAGGAAACACACGTTCCGTAATCACGGCACAGAATTTCTTCTTCCTTGTTGGTGGTGGACAAAATATGTCAGACTTAAGCAGCTCCACTGCTAAAAAGGGGCAAGATTAAAAATGAGGTTTTTTCTGTATATTACGCGGACTGCAAGTTCCGTTGCGACCTCCTAATAACCATGAAGCGTGTGAGCTTCAGAGAACCAGGGGGCGTTTCCCACTGCTACTGCAGCTCACGTCAGCTCAGTATATTTTCAGCACTAACGCCGTTTCTTCAGGTTATATCCAGATAGTTTTCTCATGATTTAGTATAGCTAATTGTCAGGATCATTTTGACATCAATTTTTTCCCGATACTATCCTGGGGTGGCCCAGGAAAGCCTTCGGAAATGTCAAGCACGTCTGGCGCTAATCTAGGTCTATACTCAAGCCAAGCTCGAGTGCGGGCTCCCGCCACTTCATCGCCCCCCCCCCCCCGTCTCCTAGCTGCCCATCATCGTGGAGTACGTTGTTGATGTACCAGCCTTCGCGCCCAAGATCAACGCCGCGTGGCATTGCAATGCACTGCTGCCGCGAAGACTACGCACACCGACACGTCAGCCGCCAAGCCGCCACCTTCGTCGCCATTGATGCAGACCAGTGCTTCGCCAACGCCGCCTCGCCGTCACGCTCCATTTTCTCGTCTCGTGGCCAACACCATCCACGTCGTTGGCCATCCTAAAACTTCCATCGGCCTTAATAAGCTTCAGCCTTAGCACTTATATTCTGCCTTACTGCAAGCAGCACTCTTGCAAGTTCTCCCAACTGCATCCCGTGACACTGTGCGAATCCACCCAGTGAATAATACTTTGACATTCAGCGTCACAGACTCGGCTCGATCCCAAGCCTACCTCCGCATCACATCGGTGTCCGGCACTACCTTCACTGTACACATTTGCGCTCTGCCACCGGATGATGCCCTGCGAGGCATTTTATACCGTTCGTTCGATGACTTCAAAGATGAAGCCATCCTCGCCAAACTATAGGCTAATAACCCTACTCTTGCTATTGTGGAAGGCCGCTGAATGGGCAAAACTCTCCACATTCTTGTCACCCTCACCAAACCCAAAGTACCACGGTGGATTTTCTACCATGGTGTCAAACTTGTTTCAATTGCCGCGCTCGACCAGCCACCGAACCGACGCGTGCCCCAAGCCACGACTGTATAGGTGCCCCCGTTGCGGCGCGAAACATCCGCCGCTCCCCGAGAACTCACCACCTACATGCACACCTCGCTGTATCGTGTCTAACGGGAATCGCTCGACGCACAGCTCTAAATGCACACATCGCTATACACAGAGGCCACAACGCCGGAAGACCCTGGGACCACCTGATTGATCCTCGCCCCAGCAACCCGCTGAGTCTGTGCAAACTGCTAAGAATGAAATTGGACACGGCCCTGTGCCGCCACCACAATCGCCCCATCCTCCCAGCAAGACAACTACAGTTTTCCCATCCCTCACCGGTGCAGTACCCAAAGCAGCCACTCAACCCACCCACTCAGCGCAGTCCTCTTCCGCCGCTCCCCCAGCACTCCCCTAGCCACAGGTCGCTGCACTGCAACAGGGAATTTCCTCTCTACAATAGCAACTCGTCTCCAAAGATTATCTGTTTGAAACATACGGCGGAAATGAAGACTCTCCAAACTCAGCTGAGCACGCTTAAACAGACGCTCAAGGCCGTCCTCGACCGCTTATCTGCTCTTCCCTCATCCACACCCTCTGCATTTGGAATGGACACTTAACCTGCCGATGGGTGCGTCGGCAAGCGCAAAAGGCACACCACGCTGCTTAAACCTCAACACCTTTGTGAGGAGATCCAAGCAGCCATCAAAATGGCCCAAGCCGATTTCGAGAAGCGACTAGACAGCAGCTTCAAATCAGTTCACCAGCTACTAACGACGCAGCACGAACCTCTCAACTCCTTGCGCACGGACATGGCTGCCTTCCCCTCAACAACATTCCTTCAATCACTTTAGGAGACAGTCGATACCCTGCACGCTTTCATGCTCGAGAGCATCCGAACAAGGCCATCACCATACGTGCGCTTCATACCGCCTCCGCTACCTGACCCTCGAAATCGCAAGCCGAAGAAACTTCTGCTAATGCTAATCATGGCTGACTGGTCATTGTAGCTATTTGGCAGTGGTTTTTTTCTCAAGCGAAGCCAACTACTCTTACACCTTCAATAAGTTGAACTTTCGGATACACCTGACGTCCTCGCGCTCCAGGAAACTAGCACGGTTCTCTCCCTGGTGGGGTACGTCCTCCACAATCAAGCAGATCATTATGCCGCACCCCATTCCGTCACGTCCATTCTCACCCAGCGTACGCTGATAGTGAACCTCGCCTATTTACTCTTTCCCGCGGTCCACCACGTTTTTGTTGAAATTGATTGATTGATTGATATGTGGGGTTTAACGTCCCAAAACCACTATATTATTATGAGAGACGCCGTAGTGGAGGGCTCCGGAAATTTAGACCACCTGGGGTTCTTTAACGTGCACCCAAATCTGAGCACACGGGCCTACAACATTTCCGCCTCCATCGGAAATGCAGCCGCCGCAGCCGGGATTCGAACCCGCGCCTTGCGGGTCAGCAGCCGAGTACCTTAGCCACTAGACTACCGCGGCGGGGCTTTTTGTTGAAATTCTACCTCAGAAACGGGAACATCCTTCGCTCTTTATACTGAATATCTACAAACCTCCCCGTGTTACCGAAGATTCATCCCTTCTCGTCCTACTACGCACCGCGGCCGTAAAAGCTGCAAAATCCCCTTTCGTAGTGCTCGGCAACTTCAACGCCAAACACCCAGACAGGGGTTACGCCAAGGCTGACCACCCAAACACGAGGCTTTGGCCACTTACTCACGACCTTCGCCTCACAAGGCCCGCGATCCAACGCAGCCTACACGCGTCGGCAACAGCGTGTGCCACGACACCACCCCAGACCTAAGCTACTGCCGTTACGTGCGCGATGCAAGCTGGTTCAGCACACATCAATTCCTCGGCAGCGACCAGTATTACTCACCATGAAAGTCCTCACGTCACCGCGCAAGCCCCGTCAACGTGATATTGGTCATACGGACTGGGATGCGTTTCGTGCATGTCACCAGAACTCTGTCGCTCTCAACAGCAAGGATCTTTCGTAGTGGACTGACCAGCTACTGGCGAACCTCGATGGCGTTACGGCCTCGATCACCACTACGACAAACCATCTGGCGACTGAATCTCACCTTCTTCTCTTGCAGGCCACTGATGCAAGCCTCATCAACCGGTGGAATAATCAACCACACAACCGTTGTCTTCAACATCGAATTGCATACCTCGACCAGGAAATCGAAACGCGAACCACCACCCCTGCTCACCAGTAATGAAAACAGCGGTTCTCAGGAGCTGGACTGTATTCAATCATGGCATCTCTTAGACCATCTTCTCGACCCTGAGTCTGCGAAGTCCGTCACCCGGTAGCAGCAGCACCGCGTGATTCGGCCCTATCTCAGTGACACTGTTATGACCAGCCTGCCTCTCTTAACGCCGCTTTGACGCATGAGACATTGTGGCAGAGCCTACCCCGATTTCTTCCGAGTCATTGCTGCCAGAGATGCACCGATTGAGAGTGGCGACAACAGAGAAATAATTCTTCTAGTTATCCCAGGTCATCGGCGCCCCTCGTAAAACCCTTTGGAGACGCCTGACCGACTGACTGATTAGGAAGAGTTGTTGGCCATCGAGGCGGCTTGCTTTGTCGTCAAGGTGTCCCGGGAAAAGGGCCCAGCGTCTGAGAACCGTCTGCGGATGCATTTCCCACGTTCTCCGTGGCACCTTGATGCCGCTGTTTCTACAATTTGTGGTCTGCCTTGCGCCGCAGACTCATCACTGCAACAGACTATGAAATCGACTTCCACGTAAGACTCAACGTCTTCGTGCTGTGCTGTGTCGTGCGCGGCGTGCAGTGTTTTTTCCATTGCCATAGGATGAACTAGACGTGCCTCTTCCCCTTTTCGTGGGTTGGGAAAGAGGCGGCGTTTTACCTTCCCCTTTTGGAGGTGGAGGTGAAGATGACAAAATTCATTGAACTGTCCTGGCCTCTATTGTTTTTTTCCTGCAGGAAATTCTGGGAAGGCCAGGGCATAACATGTGAGTGCCGAGGCGCTCCCTACAAGCTCTCACAAGCTCGCAGAAGCTTCCAACATGCTTCTCTCGAGAGCTTTCATGATGCTTCTCTCATCGTGTGATAACACGCCATCTGTATATATTGTGATTCAAAGTTACTGTTAACAGCTCCCGGCTGCTCTCCTCGACATCTCCCCGATACTCTGGCTAGCTCCGGTCCTCTGGGCAGACCCTCAGTTACATCAACACGTCATCCCTCATGAAAGACCTGGCTGCCAAGTACTTCCAACTCTTGCCCTATGATGGTCCCTCCACCCCTCCCGTGTGCTATTCTGGGTCCCCCCCTCGGAACTAGCTGCGTGAACCTCCGAAGGCGTAGACTTACGCAGCTCTACTCAACCTTCGCACCAACTCTGCCCCTGGCCCTCAAGCCGCTACCCAAAAACATGCTCTCAGGCCACCATGACGCCCGCTGCCAAGCCCGCATGAACATGCTTCGCAATAAAGAAGTCACAGCTTTGCCGTAAAGGGGAAGTAATGAATGCAATAGCAACAAAATGGAAAGTCACGCGCAGAATGGCAAGCAGATTAAAACGTGCCCCGCGTTTCTCACGCACAAAGGACGCACGAAACCTACTCACAGGTTAACGCAAATAAGCGTCTCAGTTGTTACTGAATTCAATATATCAGAAAAGCGCGCCCTTTTCGCAAACAGAGGCTGTGCAATGATTGCAGTGACCTTTGCGCGTCAGGTAACAACAACAGAGTCGTTCCGACGAAACTGAAGGGCTAGCCAAGACGTACAATTTTCCCCGCTGCAAGATAAAGGCACGCGATCGAGCGTACACCTCTTTTGTCTCTACGTGAGCCAACGTACGCTTGAGAAATCAGAGCCACCGCGCGCTCACTGCACTATCTTGCTGATAATGCTGAAAACACAATACTTCTCCTCCGAGATGCCCACCAACAGTGTTAAGTGGTAGCTATCAATAGCTTGCGGTTTGAGCGTTGAAGGAGGTACTTTTCGGTGACTCAGTGGTTAACGCCTCGCATTCCCGACGCGGAGGTCTCCCGTTCCATTCCGTGCACCGGAGTCTTTTAAAGACGATAGTCTTTCTTGGGGATCTTTGACGCAAAAATCTTAATCTGTCTGTCTGTCTGTCTGTCTGTCTGTCTGTCTGTCTGTCTGTCTGTCTGTCTGTCTGTCTGTCTGTACGTTTGTCTGTTTGTCCATTCTTAATGGCATCGGGTACTTGAAACGGCAGACCCCATCTGAAGCGCCCACCAAAGTTGCTCAAGGTTGAGCGTTCATGCTTGTGCAACTGTCAATTAAAAAGCAATTGTTGCGCATATCTGGGGCAACATAACAACACGCATATTCTGCATGCGCGTATTTTACTGGAAAAGGCATACATAAGTAATTTTAAGGACTGTAGCACTTATCACGCTGCGCTGACCATTGTTACGTAGCGCGCCTCCGGCGACGTTACAAAGGGCGCTACGAATCTCACCGCTGCAACCACTATTTCGAAAGACGGCGACGCCAACACGGTCCCGAAGGCGCCACTGCTTCGAACTCCGCAGGGAAGGTCACCAGCCGTTTGGTAGCGTAGGTTTCTCAGCTCGCGACTGCTTCTGCGCTGAGCTGATAGACGAGAGGACGAGACGACGGTGAGTTAAACAAGGTTTATGTACAGAATATATACAGAGGCGTTACAAATTCGGCACTGGGGCCGACAGAGACGCAAAGAGCCGAGCTCTTCTCTCTAACACATAGCTCTCTTCTCTGACACACAGCTCAACTCTATCACATAGCTCTCTTCTCTGACACACATGTCGGCTCCTCACATAGGACTGCTCTCCAACAGGACTGCTGCTCGCAACGCGCCGCAGGGCTTCTTTTATATGCACCGGGTCCAACCCAAATGTCCAACCAGAAGCGCCGCTGGTCGTGAGGTCAGACTTCTCCAATGGGGTCGCCGCTGGGCCGCGTCATTCTTTCTCATCGAATCTGGAGAGGCTGCACTGCAGGTGGCTGCACCCAAGGACGAGTGACGTCGCCATGCATTGCGTCACCCGCCAGACAGGAAGACGCCGGTTGTTTACTTGACCGGCTCGCTGGCTTAGGTGACTCACTGCACGTGCACGCCAAAAAGGCGCCGTCACGTGATGACGCCGTTGAGTTGTTGGTCGCGTCAGGCGGGCTCGCGTGCTGGCCTTGACACAGATTGCCTTTTTCAGAGGCACGGACGTTCGCTGTGGACTCGCAGGCATAACAGCACCCCCGCCGCCAGACAATGTGCCGGAAAGACGAGCTGCTTCCACGGGGCTCGGATGTCAGGTACGCTCGTTCGCCAGGTCCCTCCAGGTTCGCCTCCAGGGCCATGGGGAGAATGCAGCTCCAGACTCTGTTCCGGGAACACATCCCATTCTTGAGGACGGATCCCAGCTCCACTGGCTTGTCGCCACAACTTGTCGGCCAGCTTCGCTCGTCTCTGACGATCCTTGGTTTCAGCACTTGTCGATGGTTCTGCAACTTGTCAAGAACGGATTGACAACAGACAACACACGACAAAGCAAGTGCCTTCGGTCCCCCGACAGAACACCAGACAAAGTATAGTACAACATATACCTAGCTTCGCGTCTATCGGAATTTTGTTCCCTCTACATCAAGAGGCACATGTGGGACACAAGACTCTTAAAATGACAACTCAAATTTTTACACACAAAATAACTTAACGAAATAGAATAGAACATAAAGTTGGCTCCTTGAGCTCATTCCAGATAAGAGCGCCCAGCTAAGGTCGTGATGAGGTCAAAATTTCGCCCCGAATCGCCAGCGAGAAACCGAAAGGTGGAGAATGTACTAACTAAACGCACGGCTCAATGCGCCTGCAATTAGCGTTTAGCTTTCCTTTTTTTTAACGAACGTCGAAGTTGCGCTGTCGGAGTATCACGCTCCACCTCAGTTACCGGCCATTTTTAGCCGACGATACCTATGCGGTACTAAGGGCTTTTCGTACATGCGACGTTGCACATCTGTGTAACTACAATATGGGAGTCCAGATTTCTCATAAAAAGAAACATGCCTTCTCTGGTCCTTCTTCTGGACTTCACTTAACCTAGGCTCTAGGTTCAACTGCTCCAAGATTACCTCCGATTCCGATTACATCACTAAAACTCCAAATTTCCGCTCCCTCTTCCTCTGAAGCTTCAACAGCAGATTTACGACCGCTTGACGTTAAATGTATGGTTTCATCAAGTTGTAAATTCTGTTCGGCCGCCTTCCTAATTTCACCTCATAATTCGTATCGGAAAGCTTAGATATTACTTTAGCGGGCCCTTCCAAATGAATCTCAAGCTTGTTCTTTTTGGACTGCCGCAGCAGCATTACCTGACTTCCTACTTCAAAAGCGCGCTTCTTTGCCAATTTGTCGTAGTACTCCGACAGCATTTGTAAAGCTTTTGTGTGGCTTTCCACTAGCGCATTAATTGAGAGGTCCGCACGCTGCTCTGGAATGGGCGTTTCTCGATCAACCTTCGACAGCTCACTCCAACTTTCCGCTACAGGCGAGAGCGTTGCACTCCCCTCGCTCTGACTCAATGGCGCCATGTCGTCTCCCCCTGCTACGGAAGCCGCGCCGGTCGCTTCGGCAACGGGCCGCTCGAGTGACTGCTCACATGACTCACACGGAAAATTTCCTCTCTGAGGTTCCGTCGACCCGCCGACAAGGTCACTTGAGAGTTCACCGCATTGAACAAGATCAAGCTCCTGCAAAAGCTTCCGCGCTTGCGATCGCGGGAGGGCCATGTACGCTAATTTGGGGAAGAACGATTTACCCTGCTCTTTGAGAAGCTGCTCCGAACTGTTGGAGAAAATATAAAGAAAACGATCGGGAAGCGTGGCAGACACAGCCGCTTCGGTGCGAAGCTTACCGAACGGGCCTTCAATGACAACCGTGGCGATTGGTAAGCAAGCACTCTGCTCCTCGGCGACTGGCCTGATCCACGCGCATTCTCCTATAAAGTCATCCGGAGACACCAATGAAGGATGGACAACATCCATGGTTGCCGCTGAGTCATGAAGTGCTCGACACGTTTGCCCATTCACACTAATTTCTTGGATATACGGCACCAACAACCGCATGTTCTTTTCCGATTCTCGAATTGTTGCAAAAGCAAACTTTTGCTTACAGTTTATCGCGATGTGCCCTTCCTTTTTGCAGTTGTAGCAGATTAGTGGCTTCCGTGATTCAAACGCCCGTGTGGTATCAGTGCGTTGTTTAGAAACCTCACTCGATTTCTCCGCATCCGTTTGCCCTTCCCCTACAGTGTCCTTCGTAAGAGACGGGTCCTTCATGAAATTACGGTGCGGAGCGGGTTTCAGTTGATCAGGTTTCTTTGAAAAGCCCTTTTTCCTTTCATCCTTTTCCACGCGCACTTCCCTGCTATGCAACTTTCGGCGAGTATAATACTCCTCAGCTAACTCTGCTGCCTTGTTTAGCTGTACTTCACCAAGTTTGTCCTGCAGTCAAAGTTTGACATCCTCCTCGATGCAGCGGTAGAATTGCTCCAATGCAACGCATTCCACCACTTTATCGCGGTCGTCATAAACACCTTCGCCCTTGAGCCATTCAATTAAATCGGCTTTGAGACGAAACACGAAGTCAACGTGTGACTCATTCCCCTTTTTAGCATACCGGAACCTTTGCCTGAAAGCCTCGGGTGACAACTTATAACGTCTCAAGAGCACTTCCTTAACCTCGTCATAGCTCTCAAACACTTCCCTCGACAAGCAAGTTATCGCGTTGGACACTTCGCCGAGAAGAAGTGCTAAGAGGTTCTGCGCCCAAAGAGACCGCTCCAAAGCATTTCGCTCACAGACGTGTTCAAACTTGACGAGATACTTTGCCATGTCCTCGCCTACTACGAGCGGTGGCAGTTGGCCCCGAATTCTATAACCGCTGACCTGAATCGTCGGAGAAGCTACGCTAGGCACCTGCGAACACTGTAGGATTGCTAATTTTATTCGTTTCAACTCGAGGCGTACCTGTCTCTCGGCCTCCTCGCGGCGTTCTCGCCTTTGAGCTTCTTCACGAACTTCTCGCCTTTCAGCTTCTTCACGTTCGCGAGCTTCTCGCCTTTCAGCTTCTTCACGTTCGCGAGCTTCTCGCCTTTCAGCCTCCTCGCTGCGTGCTTTGATATCCACCCAGGCCTCATCGACTTCCTCAGCCGACACTCCCTCATCCTTCATGATCTCAAGAATCGCTTGTTTTCGTTTCGCACGGCCCAAAGTATCGCCGAGTTCCTCAAACATTTCGATGAGTTCCTTCACTTTAAGGTTCTCCATCGTTCACACTAGCCTCTTGCTGTTTGCCCCTGTTAACAATTTACTTGCCGTACCCACTATAATCAACTAGCAAGACGCGCAAGCAATTTTTCACACCCCCGTGTTTACCCCCTCCGCATTAACATCTGTTTCAAAGCACTTCGACTTTGCTTGAAACGATCAAAGCTCACTTCAATGCTTCGCACAGCCCTTCTCTAAACTACTACAACCTGAGCTAGAGTAGTCTGGTGAACTGAGAGGAAAACATCAGGCACTCACCGCATCGATGTCGCTGACACCGGCCGATCCCGCAGCTGCCAACCACTGTTGCGAAGCGCACCTCCGACGACGTTACGAAGGGCGCTACGAATCTCACCGCTGCAACCACTGTTTCGAAAGACGGCAACGCCAACACGGTCCCGAAAGCGCCACTGCTTCGAACTCCGCAGGGAAGGTCACCAGCCGTTTGGTAGCGTAGGTTTCTCAGCTCGCGACTACTTCTGTGTTGAGCTGATAGACGAGCGGATGAGACGACGGTGAGTTAAACAAGGTTTATGTACAGCATATATACAGAGGCGTTACAAATTCGGCACTGGGGCCGACAGAGACGCGAAGAGCCGAGCTCTTCTCTCTAACACATAGCTCTCTGCTCTGACACACAGCTCAACTCTATCACATAGCTCTCTTCTCTGACACACATGTCGGCTGCTCACATAGGACTGCTCTGCAACAGGACTGCTGGCCGCGACGCGCCGCAGGGCTTCTTTTATATGCACCGGGTCCAACCCAAATGTCCAACCAGAAGCGCCGCTGGTCGTGAGGTCAGACTCCTCCAATGGGGTTCGCCGCTGGGCCGCGTCATTCTTTCTCATCGAATCTGAAGAGGCTGCGCTGCAGGTGGCTGCACCCAAGGACGAGTGACGTCACCAGGCATTGCGTCACCCGCCAGACAGGAAGACGCCGGTTGTTTACTCGACGGGCTCGCTGGCTTAGGTGACTCACTGCACGTGCGCGCCAGAAAGGCGCCGTCGCGTGATGACGCGGTTGAGTTGTTGATCGCGTCAGGTGGGCTCGCGTCCTGGCCTTGACACAGACTGCCTTTTTCAGGGGCACGGATGTCCGCTGTGGACTCGCAGGCATAACACCATGCAACGCTTGCACGGAACGGGGAGTGTTTCCAACGCTTTGCTAAGACGAGATGGTGGTGGCACCTACCCGTCACATTGCGTTCTGCACCTTATCATTTATTAGATGGGCGCGCGCACCCATCTCAGAGCCACGCGCTTTGTTTTCTAAGAAAACTGCCAGATGGTGCTCATGTATCACGTGTGACGGGACTTGATGAGCTCGTTTGCCTCCACTGCATGCTCGAGGCACTTTAACGCAGCGCCTACAGAGTACCACTCACCGATTTTCTTGCCCAGAACATCAAATAAATGTCTTGTTCACTCTCTCCACATGCAAAACTATCGTCTTTCGGCGACGTTTGCAGAAACATGCAGTAGCGGGGCCAATTTTTTTTAGCATATATATATATATATATATATATATATATATATATATATATATATATATATATATATATATATATATATATATATACTGTTAAGGCGTTTATTAGTCAGCAACCAGCGATAATACACTATGACGACAGTCACGGCCCAGCACGAATTCACAGCGTGAGCGGCGTCCTTGTTGAGTAGCCCCACTATTAGGTACTCAAGAGGTCGACCCATTTCAGAGTTCGAAGGCTTCGCTAATTACCCCGGGGTCAAAGAAGGAGCCGCCTGGTGACCTAACAGCTTGTTACTATGAGCGGGTCATAATAATCCTTCAGGCGCTCCACGTTGACGATGTCGCGCCCGCGGCGGCTCATGTACGAAGATCGTTCGACGGGTTCGACCAAATAATTGTCCGGAGAGGTGCGCTCCATAACACGGTAGGGGCCTCCGTATTTGGGAAGTAGTTTCAAGAGAGGCCAGCTACAGAGGTCGGAATAGAGAGCCATACAAGCACACCAGGAAGGAACGTGGGCTCAGAAGTGGTGGAGCCATCACGAATGTTCTTCTGCTGCTATTGCTCTTGCATCGTAAAAGTCTTGGAAAGCTCGCGACACTCTTCAGCAAGCCTAGCTGCCTCAGAAATAGGTGCACACTCAGATGGATCCGGTGTGTACGGAAGTATCGTGTCCATGGTGTGCGACGGGTTCTTCCGTACAGCAAGACGAAAGGTGAAAAACCGGTCGTGCTCTGAGGGGCAGTGTTGTAGGCGTAGATGACGAAGGGCAGTATATTATTCCAATTCGTGTGGTTGTGGGCAACGTACATCGAAAGCATGTCGCCGAGGGTGTGGTTAAAGCGTTCGGTGAGGCCATTCGTCTGCGGGTAGTAAGCAGCAGTTTTGCGGTTGACAAAATTGCACTCCATGAGAATGGCTTCGACGACTTCCGACAAGAAGACACGGCCTCGATCGCTGAGAAGCTCTTCGGGTGGTTCATGGCGGAGTGTGAATTGATGCAGCAGGAACGACGCAACATCGCGCGCAGTAGCCGCAAGGAGAGCGGTGGTTTCGGCGTATCGCATTAAATGGCCTACGGCATTGATGGCCCAGTGGTTACCAGCCGACGTCAGAGGAAGTAGTCTATACAAATCGATAACAAAGCGCCCAAACGGACGGTCAGAACAAAGTAATGGTTGCATACCAGCGTGTAACATGTCTTGGTGGTTTGCGGCGTTGGCAAGCGAGGCAAGAGCGAATGAACTGCTGCATGTAGCGGTACATCCCGCGCCAAATGTAGCGTTGTCGAATGTGATGGTAAGTTTTGGATACCCTATATTGCGCGCATTGTGGACCAGATTGGAAAGATTCACATACCTCCGTCTGCAGACTGCGGGGTAACACGAGTAACCACTGACAGCCATCGGCGTCGTAATTGCGTCGGTGTAGAAGGCCGTCATGTATGGCGAAATGGTGAGCTCGACGACACAAGGCACGCGTGGATGGTGTTGCGGACGAATCAGAGAGCAAGTTATTTAGTGGGGCGATCCACTTATCCTTTCGCAGTTCGGTAGCGAGGATATCAACATCGATGGCAGAAACAGCATTGAGGTTACTGAGCAGGGCCCGTCGTCATCAGGCAGAGGGGAGCGCGAGAGGGCATCGGCATCAGCATGCTGGTGTCCGTTGTGGTACAGCACGCGGATGTCGTAGTTTTGTAAGCGAAAAGCCCAACGAGCGAGAGAGCGAGATGGCCTGAGAGATCCTTCAATGATGACAGCCAGCAGAGTGTGTGATGGTCGGTGATGACATCACATGGGCGACCGTACAAATAAGGTTGAAACTTTGTAAAGGTCCAGACGATCGCCAGGCACTCTTTCTCCGTGACGGTAGTTTCTCTCGGCTCTCGTGAGCGTACAGCTTGCATATGCTACGACAAATTCAGGGAATCCGGGTTTGCGCTGTGCCAGGACAGTGCCGAGGCCTAAACCGCTGGTGTCCATGTGCACCTTTGTTGGGATCGTAGGGTCGTAGTGGCATAGAATTGGAGGAGACGTCAACAAATGGCGGAGTTTTGCGAACGCGTCGTCGCACTCGGATGACCACGAATTGAAAGGCTCGTTACTTCCAAGGAGCTTCGTCAGCGGAGATATGATCACGGTAAAGTTTCGTATTAAGCGTCGGAAGTATGAGAACAGGCCCACGAAACTACGCAGTTTTTTGACGGACCCAGGTTTGGGGAATTTAGCCACGGCCCGAAGCTTGGCCAGATCAGAAAGAATGCCATCCTTGGACATGACATACCCTAGGATGGAGAGTGGCCGTGCTGCAAAGCGGCATTTCTTTAGATTTAGTTGCAAGGCGGCCTCGCTCACACGTGCCAAAACTTCTTTCAGACGTTGGAGATGCGTGATGAAATCTGGAGCGAAGACAACGACATTGTCGAGGTCACACAAGCACGTGTATCATTTCAAGTTTCGCAGAACGGTGTCCATCATGCGCTCAAAGGTCGCAGGTGCATTACATAGACCAAACGACATGATGTTGAACTCGTACAAGCCGTAGGGTGTGACGAAGGCGGTCTTTGGTCGAGCGTCGTCTGTCATGGGTACTTGCCAGTACCCCGAGCACAGATCGAGGGAAGAAAACAATTCGGCTCCGTGAAGGCTGTCACTCGTGTCTTCGATACGCGGCAGTGGATAAACATCCTTGCGAGTGATCCTATTTAGCGTTCTGTAGTCCACACAGAACCGCACAGAACCGTCCTTCTTCGCAACAAGCACAACAGGAGACGCCCATGGACTGTCCGAGGGCCGAATAACATCGCGTCGTAGCATATCGTCAACCCGCTCGTTAATTACTCGACGTTCAGCACGCGACGCGTGATATGGAGGTTGCCGTAAAAGTAGATGGGCACCAGTGTCGATGCGATGCGTAACAGCGGACGTGCGACCGAGAGAACTTCGCCCGACATCGAAAGAAGAACGATATTCTCGGAACATGTCCAGAAGCTGGGAACGCTGTACCACCGTAAGGTTGTCAGCGATGGAGGGGCCAAATACATCAGCAGATGACGGATCAGAAGTGAAAACAGCATTGACGGTACGTGAACTGGGACATCGCGAGTGATCGGGTACGTCCAAGACTTGTGCGTCGTCGACTGGTTCCACTCGGCCGAGACATTCTCCTCGAAGCAAGGTAACAGTGTACGGGGATGGGTTGGTTACAACAATAGCGTTGTTGCCTTGGGTGACTTGCACGGACGCAAAAGGTACTAGCAACCCTTTCCTGCTACAAGCGTGGTCGGATGGCGAAACTAGTGCAATTGTGTCTCAGAGACCAGTGCAGTAGACCGACACAGCCATCGTCGAGTTTGGAGGCACTGTTGTATCGTCTTTCATGAGAATCTTGCTCAGTGTCGAGGGACTGTCTTCTGGCGTCAAATGCCAGAAGGGTGAGAGTTCAATTTCAGCGGAGGCGCAGTAGATGACGGCGTCATAGCGGGAGAGAAAGTCCCAACCCAGGATGACGTCATTAGAGCATGCCAGAATGAGGATGAACTGGGCGACATACAGAACGTTCTGAATGACAACGCGAGCTGTGCACCCTGCTGTAGGATGAATACGATGCGAACTAGCAGTTCGGAGGGACAACCCAGAAAGTGGCGTCGTCAGTTTTTGAAGTAAGCGGCAAAGTTTTTCGTCCGTGACTGATACGGCAGTTCCAGTGTTAATAAGAGTCAATGCGCGAACACCGTCCACAAGCACGTCAATGACATTTGAGGGGCTGCTCTGAGGGCTTTTACATTGCGATAGCGTCGTATTACTTCGCTACAATACATATACGGTACATGACATCGACGCCGACGTCGACGCCGGCGACGAAATCCAGCCGAGAGTGTCAATATAATTGTTATTGCAATAATGTGCCAACCACGCAGCTGTCGTTTGCGTGGAAGCGGCTCGTTGCACCTCACCCCGCGGCGCCTTCGCCGCACTGGAAGACAAGCAATGCACATATATGCCCTATAAAGTGAATGAGGGGGGAGGGGCGATAACCGTCACCGCAGCTCAGTGGTAGAGCATCAAATTCGTTATTTCAAGGTCGCAGGTTCGGTTCATGACGTTGACAAGTTATCTTTTTATTCACTTTCTTTCTTCTCATATACATTGTAATTACTTATAATAAGATCCCCTATACTCCCGTTGGCATTATTGTCTGTAAGTTCTCAATAATACTGGCTCTAACAAAGAAAACAAGTCCTTAAATTTAAGCTTTCTTTCATTAATAGCGAAGGTCTCGTTCAGTCAAACTTTATACCGTGAGGTGGTATGGGAGGGATTATTGGTCAGCTGCCATCTCGTACTAACATCACGTACTACGTGGCGCCAAACAGGCAAGAAGGGTGCTCCGCAATCACCGTCATAGAAACTGGTGGCGCTGACTGACGCTCCTGCATTCAAATTTATATTCACATATCATGATCATTATCATCAGCAGCACCAGCAGCCTGACCACGTTCCCTGCAAGACAAAAGGCCTAGCTCATGTTCCGTCAGTCAACTAGGTCCAGGCGCTGCGCATGATCCGATGTGACGTATTTGCGACTGCAGATGTCGCTCGCGCTGTTCCGTGTGCGACGCTCCATCGTTATAGACATGATAGTTGAGCACTCTACATCTGTACGGGTGGCAAGTTGTATCTTGTTACTTATTGTTCAAGCCTTCCTGCAGGTAAACATTGTGAATATTCAACCCAACGTAGTTGTTATTTCCGTTTTTCTCGACGACCATGCAAGTGGGGATTTATGCGTGAGGTGTATTTTCAACAGTTATGTTTTCAAATGAATATTTGTACAGTGCGCCACGCAAACATATTTACAGATATTTAATAACATTATTGCTCCACCACATCGTGCAAAATATTTGAGACTGCCAGTCCTGGATGTCGCACGTAAATGGCTGCTTCCACCATGAACAAAAACTTTTTTATAAATATACTCACAGACCCTGCCTGTCAAGAATTCGCTTCGTTCAAGAGACAACTTCGTATCATCCGTTGATTGTCGTCTGTGGGATGTGCCGGAAACAATCGAAGATTGTCTTCTAAGCTGTAGAGAGGCAATTCTCTTCAGTGAAGTTTTCAAAAAGAATTTGTGCTGAATTCACAATCGGTTCGATATCCGCTACGAGCGAATTACAATGATGCACCATTTGACATGTTTCTTCTCATTGGGATGCACAGCCTCGGAAAGACGCGCATGTTATACACTATGCCATGGTCACAAACGCACTAGTCTCCACAAATGAGCTTTATATGTCCACTCTTTTTCTCGCATGGTGCTTGGCGTACCCAGGTGGAGTGGGACCGTGTCAGCCACCTGTGAGCGGTGAAGTGAAGGGCTGCTTCATGAGACCAACCAGCGTGTATAGGGAGTGATCTGGCGGCGGCACAGTTAGGGCGTCTTGATGCCAGCGGCGAACGTTGGCCGTCCTAGCATCAAGAAGTCAACCTATAGACCAACTTCACAACAGGCTGCCATTTTTTTCTGCCGCAGCGCCAGCGATGTTTTGCCGCCGTGTCGGTGTGTGAGAATCTGCAGCGGTGTATACAGCGTATGCACTCAGAACACGGGGTATTGCTGTTCTTTGTGGTACACGGTTAAAATACAGCAACGTTTGCGAGTGTAAAGGCGCTAGTAAGTATTCGCTTACCTGTCAATTTCGAAATGGCTGAAATAGTAAGCAGCAGTGACACAGAAAACGTTCCCGCAGTGGTGCCAACGGTAGACAGGAGGTGAGTATGATTTCAATGCATTCCTTAAGCAGCACTTGTGAGTGGGTAATTGTTTGTATGTTTTGTTTTAGCTGTTCATGTGTGATTTCGGGAGGATGCAATAGCATTAAATTTTTGGACAACTCTCGGAGCAATGGGTGAAGCGTAAATTGAGGTGAGCGAATACGTACACCATTATCAATCAGCCCTTTAAATCCGCGCATTAGTGTTTAACATGACGCCCGGATTTTTCACTGTGATCTGGTTCGGCTCAGAACGTCACAATGCAAAATTTATGGAATAAAGAAAGCACAAACACCGATCCCTGCGTTAGTTCGTTGAGTCGTCGTAGCCAAAAGCTTCCGCCTGATTGTTAGGCACAATGACAAATGGATGTACGACGGATGAGC
The DNA here is from genome assembly GCF_013339725.1 of Rhipicephalus microplus. Classification (NCBI taxonomy): domain Eukaryota; kingdom Metazoa; phylum Arthropoda; class Arachnida; order Ixodida; family Ixodidae; genus Rhipicephalus; species Rhipicephalus microplus. The sequence goes on along the minus strand of NC_051172.1, from coordinate 143,980,294 downwards.
TGAATTTCCGTGTAAAAGCAACACAAAGAGAAAAATTGGTAGATCCTACGTACAGTGGTAATAGATTATATTCGAAGCACGAATGAGGAAGATTGCATTTTCACATTAAAATCAGCACAGTGTTACGAGGCAGATGTAAATTATGCCGTCCATGACTTCTATGTCATTATTATCATGTTTCCGCCTGGCAAAAGTGCTCGTCGTCCATTCACGTCACATAATACCAAATTTTGTACACGTGAAGCTAGCGAAACGGCCTCGAGTACGCTATCAGTGTAGCATGTAGTCATGTTTATCGGGACACTCATGCAATGATTCTCATATTTTAACGTGTCTTTTACCTTCGTCGTCTGTTCACGTTACATAATACCAAATTTGATACATGTGAAGCTAGCAAAATGGCCGCGAGCACACCATGAGCGTGGTATGTACTTATGTTTTTACATTACAGGCGTATCATGATTATCATGTTTTCCTGTTATATACCTTCGTCATTCATTCACGTCACGTAATACCAAATTCGGTATATGTGTGAATCTAGCACAACAACCGAGAGTGCACCATGAACGTGGCATGTAGTCAATTATTCATTTATTTATTCATTTTACCTGCAGCGCCAACAAGGCATTACAGCAGGGGGGTATATGCAAATACATGAATACGATTCATCATATGGGGGAAAAAAAGGGAAAAAGAGAACTGACATGAGAATAAGTGGTACAAATCTGCACAATAGCGCGTCAAATGTACAAGCAGTCCCACAATGAAAAATTTACATGTGAGACAAAAACGTGTGAAACAGAGCATCAGATGTACAATTAACAATATTACCTGGTAGTTTATTCCAGGGCTCAATGGAATGGGGAAAGAAAGAACCCTTGTACACATCAGTACGGCAATCAATTTCACGAATTTTCCATTCATGGTCGCGTCGCTTAGATACAAAGTGCGGGGTTAGTAAGAAATGTTTTTGTTCTTACATAACACGCATGTCATGATTATTATATTTGGACGTGTCATTTAGCTCCGCAATCCGTTCGCGTTCCATAATACCGAATTTCGTGCATGTAAAGGGAGCTAAACGGGAGCCAACTCATCATGAGCGTGGAATGTAGTCATGTTCATATATGACACGCATGTCATGATTTCCACGTCAGGACCTGTCATTTATGTTCGCCATGCAGTCATGCAGTCATTTATACCATACTAGTTTTGACATATGTCACGTGAACGAAACCACCGCAGGAGCTGCGAGACCATGACATGTAAATCATGACGTTCATGGCATACGTGTCGTGACTTTTATGTTATGAGTCTACTCACGTATACTCGTCATACAGTCATGTTATGCCACACCAATTTTGGTATAAATCCCATTATCCAAACGACCAGGAGAGCTAAAAGTAGTAGGTGGCTGGATATATATATATATATATATATATATATATATATATATATATATATAATATATATATATATATAATAGATAGATAGATAGATAGATAGATAGATAGATAGATAGATAGATAGATAGATAGATAGATAGATAGATAGATAGATAGATAGATAGATAGATAGATACGGTCAAACTCACCAAATTTCGCTGAAAAATGCTTCGCATTTAAAATGAAACTAAACGTCTTGTACATGTGCAAGCACGGCATAGAGTAAGTATACTTCGGTGCGAGCAGCCGCCACTGGCGATACGCTGAAAGTGGGCCCGATTTTTGTTACGTTGTTGTAGCTTTTTTTTTTAATCAGAGCATTTCTTTGCGTACTGTAAGCACTTTTGGATTCTATCGGCGTATCTATCTATCTATCTATCTATCTATCTATCTATCTATCTATCTATCTATCTATCTATCTATCTATCTATCTATCATCTATCTATCTATCTATCTATCTATCTGTCTGTCTGTCTGTCGTCTGTCTGGTCTGGTGTCTGTCTGTCGTCTGTCTGTCTGTCTGTCTGTCTGTCTGTCTGTCTGTCTTCTGTCTGTCTGTCTGTCTGTCTGTCTGTCTGTCTGTCTATCCATGTAGCTGCTTACGTCTGGGTGCTCTGGAGATCACCCCCTTGACTTGACGTTAACCCAAATTAGCATGGAAGGGCAAGGTAGCTTGACGAAAATAAAGGGCTTGTCAAGACATTAATAATGTCAAAGCCCCGTCACGATAGTCGTCAGACACTTCCCGCCAAACAGCGGCACATACCCACGGGCGGGTATGTGCCACAGGTGATTGACACTCATTATATAACCACGAACAATGAGAACACACATGGGCAATTTTAACGCGCTAGTGGTCAGAAGACCCTGATGCGGCAGCATTGACCCGACGATTGCAAAGTATTAGGCCAGGGTCCCAGCAGAAATAGAATCTAAGCATTCTGCGGGGCAATCAAGTATTCTACCACAGACCCACGCCAGGTCTCAGAACTACTTTTCGAATTGACCCTGATGTTTGTGAAACGTCAATTGTGGTTGCAGTGCTGGCTATTCAATTATATAAACAATACATATGTACTCCTATCATAGAGCTGCCACGTCGGGTTAACGTCAATTGTAGTTAGGTGCCACGCACAGAGGTTCATTTATGTAGCAGTGTCCAGGCCTACCATCCTCGCGAGCACCCACGCTTCATATCAGCTTACGTACAGCTTCTGATGCTGCTGAAACTCATGTTCCTGTCACCATCATTGCGCAAGTGTAAACAACTAGTTATATAATTGCAAATCTTTAACATATGTCTCTGCGATCCAACTTTACACATTTATTTAACGTAATTTTATTATGTGTCACTGCATAATAAAATTACAACATAGTCACTTCCCCTCCGCATGCTTTGCATAACGTCGATTCTCAAGGTACGTGGGATGTGCCGATGTTTCTATTTGCTTTTTTTTTATCAGGACGCGCGCACGTCTTCAGGCAATAACCTGGCTTTAACGACTGGGGGTAGATTATTCACGACACTCTGGCTGCCGCGAAAAAAAGGTGAATGTCATAAAACGGCCCCAGTTATCGTCGCACAAATTGAAGAGTCGAGAAATGACGAGCCGTGGTAAAAAATGCTAGAGGCACGTTTCCAAGCCAGGAGGAATAAATGAGGAAGGACAGAGAGGTTAGCCAGTTTTCAGACCGGCTGGCCACCCTGTACTGGGGAAGGGGGTAAGGGGGATAAAGGATGAGAGAAACATCACTTATTCCATGCGGGTCTTTCGGTCATGCAGTTTCATGAGGGACCATTTTGTTATCTTGACATTACACACCCCGACATCGGCAGTCGCAGGCATCGTAACGCATTTGCTGGAAATGGGGGATGTTGATGTTAAAACAGAATTATGGTGGAAATATTTTCTGTATTAACCATCAACTTTGGTATGGCTTCAATTTGGTGCAGGTGATGATGTGTACTAGCACCCCGCCATTTGTCGGAGAAGAAAGCCTGTGACCTAAGTAAGGTGATTGATTGATATGTGGGGTTTAATGTCCCAAAAACACCATTTGATTATGCGAGACGCCGTAGTGAAGGGCTCCGGAAATTTCGATCGCCTGGGGTTCTTTAACGTGCACCCAAATCTGAGCACACGGGCCTACAACATTTCCGCCTCCATCGGAAATGCAGCCGGCGCCGCCGGGATTTCATCCCGCAACCTGCGGGTCAGCAGCCGAGTACTTTAGCCACTAGACCACCACGGCAGGGCGACCTAAGTAAGGTCATTTAGAAAGAAGGTGCACCTCGCATATATTGGCTGCCAGCCTTTCGTGATTTCCATTGTTGTTCTCGCAATAAACACAGTGCCGTGGTAGCCTGTCAGCCTGTTTTCGTCCTGTGCCCCGCCGCGGTGGTCTAGTGGCTAAGGTACTCGGCTGCTGACCCTCAGGTCGCGGGTTCGAATCCCGGCTGCGGCGGCTGCATTTCCGATGGAGGCGGAAATGTTGTAGGCCCGTGCGCTCAGATTTGGGTGCACGTTAAAGAACCCCAGGTGGTCGAAATTTCCGGAGCCCTCCACTACGGCGTCTCTCATAATCATATGGTGGTTTTGGGACGTTAAACCCCACATATCAATCAATCTGTTTTCGTCCTGTAGTTCAAATTTCGGCGCTACAACAATTTAGTGCATAAAAAAATTGGCCCCGTATCTGCATGTCAGACTGTAAACGTCGTCGACAGACTCTTGCGTCTGAAGACAGTGAACAAAACGTTTATTTGGTGTTCTGCGCAAGAAAATCGGTGAATGGTATTCTGCAGGCGCTGCGTTAGAGTGTCTCGAGCATGCAGCGAAGGCGAACGAGCGCATCCAGTCACGTCGCACGTGAGACATGTGCGCTACCTGGCAGTTATTTTGGAAAACGAAGCGCCCGCGCCTTGCACGCCCGTCTCGGAGGTGATAAGGTGTAGAACGCAAGGCAACGGGTAGTTGCCACCACCGTGCCGTCTTTTCAAAGCGTGCGAAATACTTGCCCTTTAGTGCAAGCGTTGCCTGGTCAGTGCAACTTGATAAAAACTACGGTCCTTATGATTACTCATGTATGTTTTTTTCTAGGAAGAGACACACATAGAGAATATTGACGTGTTGTTGTGGTGCCTCAGATATGCGCAATAATTGCTTTTAAAGATGATAGTCTGTCTTGGGAACCTTCGACGCAAAAAATTTGGTCTGTCTGTACGTTTGTCTGTTCAACCGCCTTTAACAGTACCGGGCACTTTAAACGGCACCAGCATATACCCCAAACAGCCGACCCCATCCGCAGCACCCACCAATGTTGCTCAAGATTCAGCGTTCATACTTGTGTATTGTCAATTAAAAAGCAATTGTTGCGCATATCTGAGGCACCATAACAACACGTATGTATTCTGCATGTGCGTCATCTACTACAAAAGGCATACATGTGTAATTCTAAGAACCGTAGCGTTTATCACGCTGCGTTGACCATGCAACGCTTGCACGAAAAGGCGAGTGTCTCCAACGCTTTGCTAAGACGACACGGTGGTGGCACCTATCCATCACCTTGCGTTCTACAGCTTATTACTTCTGAGACGGGCGCACGCGCCCGTCTCAGGGCCGCGCGCTTCGTTTTCCAAGAAAACTGCCAGATGACGCTCATGTCTCACGTGCGGTTTGACTTAATGCGCTCGTTCGCCTCCGCTGCATGCTCGAGGCGCTCTAATGCAGTGCCCCCAGAATACCATTCACCAATTCTCTTGCACAGAACATCAAATGAATGTTTTGTTCACTCTCTCCACACGCAAGACTATCGTCTTTCAATGACATTAGCAGATTAACATGAAGATACGGGGCCAATTTTTAATTGACAATCACAAAAGTATGAACGTGGAATCTTGAGCAATATTGGTGGGCGCTGCGGATGGGGTCGGCCTTTTGGAGTATCGTTTGGCCACTTTGATGCCGTTTAGGGTACCATTAAGGGCGGACAGACAGACAGACAGACAAACAGACAGGCAGGCAGGAAGCAGACAGACAGACAGACAGACAGACAGACAGACAGACAGACAGACAGACAGACAGACAGACAGACCAAATATTTTGCGTTGAAGGTCTCTAAGAATTACTATCATCTCAAAAACGACGTATTGACTTCTCACGCGCCAGGCATGCAAAACACGGCGATCCCCACACACCAGATGCGGTGGCCGAACGGCCGATGAATAGAGAGACAAAAATGCACTGGTTTGAGGCTACGCACCTCCTCTCCGTGAAAACAGGCTATACGCGGTTACTTCATTTGCCTTTCGCTTCATGTTAGCGGATGACGCCTCGTTGTCGAGGTAGTGTAGCTCCCACGTCCGTAAACGGTGCTGCTCCTCTGCCTACTGCTTAGATTGTGAAAGCACGGAATAATAAAAGTGCTGCAATAAACGCCGCGGAAAGGCAAGGATGTCGACGAGCAACCGTCGTGCCTTTGTGGAGCGAGGCACAGAGCAACGGGATGCGAGACGCCTTCACACGTTCGCGACTCAAACCACGAACCTTACCCTCCCGTGTTGCTGAAGTGCAGTAAAAAAGCCTACGAATGAGCACTGGCGTAGGATACCCTATTACTCGGTAACGCATGCTATGTTGCGTCTCTCATATATTAACGACACTTTGAAGAAGAGCTTATTGAGTACTACTGTTTATTATGTGCCGGTAGATGTCATTTCTGCACATAATTCCAAATATGCTGTGTCCATGTCTGTGTTAATAACTTTAGCTACCACAATGGGTAAATCAGAATCACGCGTGCCAGTCATCGCAATGGAGATATCCTATAAGGGGTCAACATCGGTGATGCCATGCTGAGTGGTGCTACACCTGACAAAAACCAATAGACATTGTGCAGCCTCTCATAGATCAATGGACAAAAAAAATTAAGGACCCTTACACTTTGCCTTTAGGAGTTGAACGTGATAGTGAAATCCGGCCGCACCATTCAACTGCTAAGTGCATACTTATTATTATGTTTTGTTACACACACACACACACACACACACACACAGAGAGAGAGAGAGAGAGATAGAGAGAGAGAGAGAGTAGATTGTACCAGCGCGCGCGCGCGCGAATGGTATGTACATACAGTTTTTTTTTTATTTTAAGCAAGAGTCACATGGCCTCCAAGATACACGCCGCGCGCTCGCCATTTCGGGGAGGCCCTAAACAGTCTCACAATGCCTCATAGATGGCAGCACATTATTTAGCGTTTGCTGCTTGCTTGATCAACGGATCAATGCCTCTGGAAAGGCATAGTAAGAAGGTAAGTAAGTAAGTAGGTGGTCCTGATTTCTTTTGGCACAGGGCAGGCGAACGCAGCGCCACAGGAGATATTTTTCCGCCAGATAAACGTAGTTGTCCATTTTTAGAGCTGTTTGAAAGTTCCTGTGTGTTTTTAGCGGCGATGGCTGTACTACCCCAGCATTTTTCGACGTAGTTTGATGACCTTCAAAATGCGCCTACAAATCGCCAAATGGGATCGTTTTCGTCGTCAAACCTGTCAAAAAATGTTTCATGTAGACTCCTTTCCCTACATGGCACTTATGTAGTGTTTTTTTCGCGGAGTAACTGCTTGTAACATCGTGGTTTTGTGGAAAAACATCTGCTTGGCACGCGAACGCCCCAGGTTGAATCCTCAATAACACTGAATGTTTTATTTTTTATTTTACTTGCTTTTTTTCTCATATTTTTTTGCTCCAATACAATTTCTCGCTCACAACCGTTGGTGCCGACGCTGATGGCGGAATTACTGCGACACGAGCTGTTCTGTACTGCAACACGAGCTGTACTGCAACACGAGCTGCAATACGAGCTGTTCCGTGTAGACACGTTTCACTTTCGTGTGCTGATTCCTATGACGAAAGGATCAGCTATGTTTTTTTTTTTCGAGTGAAGCTCTATATGGTCGAGGCTTGTCTTTTGGCGTTAGCATTGTGCGCCGTCTATGCCACTGACGATGACGCTCATTACGATAAAGAACAAGCGCGTTCCCGACCACACATTCTTTTTCTGCCATCATGGCACAACACATTCAAGGGATGCACTGTACGCCTTCACGATGACGCTAAGGTGATAACGAGGTTGATAATGGAAAACGACTAGCAGTAGATGACGTCTCGATATGCTCTACGATGCATTTTGTATGACAGAAAACAACCAACAACCACCAGGAGAACGTGCCCGGGCCTCTTTGGACCTTTGGACCTTTGAACTCTTTGCCACCTTTGGACTAGATTCGGTACGACAATGTAATTAATTGATATGTGAGGTTTAACGGCCCAAACCACCATATGATTATGAGAGACGCCGTAGTGGAGGGCTCTGGAAATTTCGACCACCTGGGGTTTTTTAACGTGCACCCAAATCTGAGCGCACGGGCCTTCAACGTTTCCGCCTCCATCGGAAATGCTGCCGCCGCAGCCGGGATTCGATCAGCCGGGTACCTTAGCCACTAGACCACCGCGGCGGGGTATAATGTTTATTGGTCCTAACTGTTATGTGTGTTGAGAATGTCATTTTCTCTTTCAATATTCCACATTGTCATACTTCGAAAGAGAAAATGGCATTCTCAACACAACATAACAGTTAGGACCAATAAACATTATACCCCGCCGCGGTGGTCTAGTGGCTAAGGTACTCGGCTGCTGACCCGTATGTCGCGGGCTCGAATCCCGGCTGCGGCGGCTGCATTTTCGATGGAGGTGGAAATGTTGTAGGCCCGTGTGCTGAGATTTGGGTGTACGTAGTCGAAATTTCGGGAGCCCTCCACTACGGCGTTTTTATTAATCATGCGGTGCTTTTGGGGCGTTAAACCATACATATCAATCAATCAATATAGATAACTCTACATCGCTTGGCACTCCTTCACATGTGTGAGTTATCAATGCCATGGGTGATTTACCTTAATGCCGAACGATTTCACTTCTTCGCCCACTCACCATCATTTACTTCGTGGATATGTCAGGAATTTTTTTTTTTTTTTGCGCAGCTCATTGGTATTGGCGTTATAATCTTTCCATTATTTCTCGCATGCTTACCTTAATGGCGTTATAGATGTAGTTATATAGACTTCTTCACATGGGCACCACCAACTCGAGCACTTCAATGAACCTAACCATTTCTCACGCCTCAGAGACGGCAGACGCCGTGAAAGGGCAGAGGAGAAAGAGCAGGAGATTCATAACGGAGGATTTCCAAACACTGCTACGTGCTGCTCTCTCGCCTGCAGCACGAGTGCTGATCACCGTCTTACCAGTCTTGGTGCCCCTTATGACCGGCGCGCACATGCATCACCGGCCGGCACGACAACTCGCGCCGGAAGCGGGCGACACAATCTAAGCCGTAAAAAAGCGGCATCACGTATTTACCTGACCCAGCGTTTTCCTTGTTCGTTTTTTCTTTTACTTCGCTTACTTCTCTTACACATTGTCGTTCATTTCTGTAGCCCGCGCCATTTGCATGTGCGGTCGGAGGTGCCGTGCCGCCGGGGCCTGGCCCTACAGCGAAGACACGTGCCAAAGTCAACGGTGAAGGAAGCAGCGCCGCTTGTACCAAGAGCGCGTCGCTTTGGTTTGCAGTGTGCCAGTTGTATAATCTAGGCGATTTATGACAGCCCCCCTCTTGGGGCCCCCTCGCCGGCAATTTGAACGGAACTGAACGGCCTTGCCTGGTTCCGTTGAGACAAAGAACCGTTGCCGAGGAAATCGTTAAAGAGGCGACCCAATCGCCGCCGCCGCGGCATGCGTGCCCAGGGATCAAGGAAAGGCCGCGTGATGCTCGCGTTTTGCTGCGGTGCGGAGGCACGATCGATGAGCGGACCCGCACTCGGCCCTACGACCCCCGGGGCCGCCCTTTGGAGGGCCGCGCGCTGAAGCAACATGCTGCCGGTCACGCCGTTGTTTTTTGCGCCGACGGCCGCCACTTCTCTCGGCGCGTCGAGTACGCACGCGGCGAAAAAGAATGCCAGTCGTGATCCAAGCGTTTCCGCAATTTTAGGGCGCCTAGAGGCACTTCGTGGAGTAACACGTGTAATGCCAGCCTTTCAAACACGCTTGCCACAACCAAGTACTCACGCCGCCCTTTGTCTTTAGCGTCGTGCATGGCTGCAAACTTCACTCCAGTGCGTGAAGCAGAAATCGAAATGGCATTACATGGGAGGAAACTACAAGCCTGATCATTCCTAAATGCGTTGGGCGCATGATACTTAGAATTATTTTGCGGTCAAAACAGTCCAAGTCTCCTTTTATCGTTTGTCGCGTAGTCGCGACCGTTACGTGGTGATTCTGGGCTTTATTTGTTGAATCGATGATGAAAAAAACTGGTGGATCCCAAGTACAGCGGCAATCGATGATATACTAAGCACGAACGAGGAAGGTTCATATGTGACTTTGAAATCAGCACAACGTTACGAGGCGGACGTATATTATACCGTACATGACTTCCATGTCATGATTATCTTGTTTGCGCCTGGCATTTGTCCTTGTCGTCCATTCACGTCGCGCAATACCAAAATTGGCATGTGTGAAGCTACTGAAACAGCCACGAGCCGCTATGATCAAAGCGTGTAGCCATGTTTTACATGACGCGCATATCTTGATTATCATGTTTGGGCATGTCATTTATTTTGTCGCCTATTCCGGTCCCGGGATACCAAATTCGAAATATGTGGAGCTAGCAAAACGACCACGAGTGCGCTATGAGCGTGGCATGTAATCACGTTTTACGCTACACACATGTCATGATTATCATGTTTTGACGTGCCACTTACCTCCATCGTCTATTCACGTCACATAATACCAAATTTAGTGTATGTGAAGCTAGCGAAACAGCCGCGAGCGAATCACGAGCGTGGTAAGCTGTCTTGTTCTTACATAGTACGGATTTCATGATTATTATGTTTGCACTAGTCATACACCTTCGTCCTTCATTGACGTCACGTAACACCAAATTTCGTATATGTGAAGTTAGCGAAATTACCGCCAGTGCACCATGCTCCTGGAATGTAGTCATGATTAACATGACATGAATGTCATGATTTCCACGTTAGGGTCTGTCACTTGTGTTCGCCATGCAGTCGTGTCATACCATACCAGTTTTGCAATATGTCACGTGAACGAAACCACCCCAAGAGCAGCAAGACCATGAAATGTAAATCATGACATTCATGACATACATGTCATAATGCTTATGTTGTGACTAGTCACTTATGCTCTCCATACAGTCCTGTCGTGCCATACCAATTTTGGAATCGATACCATTATTGAAATGGTCAGACAGACAGATAGATAGATAGATAGATAGATAGATAGATAGATAGATAGATAGATAGATAAATAGATAGATAGATAGATAGATAGATAGATAGATAGATAGATAGATAGATAGATAGATAGATAGATAGATAGATAGATAGATAGATAGATAGATAGATAGATAGATAGATAGATAGATAGATAGATAGATAGATAGATAGATACGCTCGAAGACGACGAATTTCACTCAGAAATGCTTCACATATAAAAATATTTATGCGTTGATTCGGTGGGCATATTCGTTGTCTAGCAGGAAGTGTTTCACACGTACACTCACGACAGGAGTGCACTTTGAACGCAGAAAACTTATCTTCATCTAATGAATGTGAAAACAGCCGCATATATCATCAATACACAAGCCAACAGTGCAAACGAACCTATATATGTGTGATGTGCAACTGCACAACCAGATAGCGTAGTACCTAAAGCAACAGAGCAAAGAAAACTGAAAACTTCTTAACTTCTTATCTGATAAAAAATGTTAGATATAATTGAGAGATGTTGGCGTCACACGCACTGGATGTTCCTTTTACACACACACACACACACAACCACACACACACACATATATATATTATATATTATATATAATATATATATATATTATATATATATATATATATATATATATATATATATATATATATATAAGGGAATACTTAAGGGCTTGTTTTTTTCGTGTTTTGACACAATAATAATGAGATCTAACAGACAATAATGCCAAGGAATGTACAGGGGAAGTTATTTGAACCAATGGAATGTAAATAAGAAGAAAGAAAAGTGGATAAAAAAATAACCAGCCGTAAGCAAGAATCGAACCTACGACCTTCGAATAACTTGGCGTCATTATGTTGTCTACGAGGGACTATTATTCAGCTGCCCGCTCATAATAAGTTCACGTGCTACGTGACGCCAAACATGCGCATAAAAGTGTGTTTTCACACTCGTCGCTTGGCTTATAGATGGCGCTGACTGTCACTCCTACTTCAAAATTCACATGTAAACCCAAAAAAATGGATGGAGGGAAGGCCGCTGTGGTAGCTCAGTGGTTAGAGCATCGAACGCGTTATTTGAAGGTCGTAGGTTCGATTCCTGCTCACGGCTGGTTATTTTTTCATACACTTTTCTTTCTTCTTATTTACATTTCATTGGTTCTAATAACTTCCCTGTACATTCCTTGGCATTACTGTCTGTTAGATCGCATTATTATTGTGTTAAAACACGAAAAAACGAGCCCTTAGGTATACACTTCTTTCCCTTATATATATATACGTCGTCCTGAAGCTGCACTTACTGCGGCTGCACGGTGTCGGGTGCTTTGGACGAATATGCGTAGACGTACGAGTACGTCTTCGTCAACTGCGCCATTGCAAGGAAGAGAACAGAGACAACGCCTGTATGCCAGGGCGGCTGTTGTTATTTTCTCTTCGTCTTTTTCTGCATCGCGCTACTCGAGCTTGTGCCAGTAGCAAACGCCGCTCTTGCTTACTTACAATCTATATATAAAGAAAGCAACAGAATACCAGTCAAGAATGGTGTAAGACAAGGGGACTCAATCTCCTCAATGCTACTTACCACGTGCTTTCAGAAGCTTTTTATACGCCTAGAATAAGAGGAGCTAGTTAGGGATAAGATTTAATGGAGTGTAGCTGTGTAACCTGCGCTTCGCCGATGACATTGCATAGCTGAGTAATTCAGGGGATGAACTGCACCTCGTGATTACTGAATTAAACAAGGAGAGCAGGAGGGTAGGTCTTAAAATTAATCTGTACAAAACAAAAGTAATGTACAACAGCCTCGGAAGAGAACAGCGCTTCGAGTTAGATAATACTGCACTTGAAGTTCTAAAAGACTACGTCTATTTAGGACAGGTAATAAGCGTGGAGCCGAACCACGTGATTCAAGTAGCCAGAAGAATAAGAATGGGGTGGAGCAGATTTGGCAAACACTCTCAAATCTTGACAGATAGATTGCTACTATCCCTCAAGAGGAAGGCATATAACAGCTGATCTTGCCGGTACATACCTAAGGAGCAGAAACCTGGAGACTTACAGAAAGGGTTCACCTTGAATTGAGGACGCCCCGCCGCGGTGGTCTAGTGGCTAAGGTACTCGGCTGCTGACCCGCAGGGCGCGGGTTCGAATCCTGGCTGCGGCGGCTGCATTTCCGATGGAGGCGGAAATGTTGTAGGCCCGTGTGCTCAGATTTGGGTGCACGTTAAAGAACCCCAGGTGGTCTAAATTTCCAGAGCCCTCTACTACGGCGTCTCTTATAATCATATAGTGGTTTTGGGACGTTTAAGCCCACATATCAATCAATCAATTAAATTGAGGATGACGCAGCAAGCGATGGAAAGGAAATCGATAGGTGTAACCTTGAGAGACAAGAAGAGAGCAGAGTAGATCAGGGAACAAACCGGGGTCAAGGATATCATAGTTAAAATCAAAACGAAGAAATGGACATGGGCTGGGCACGTAGTTCGAAGGCAGGATAACCGCTGGTAATTTTAGAATAACTGACTGGATTCCCAGACAAGGCAAGCGGGCTACAGGGAGGCAGAAAGCAACAGAAAGCAAGGTGGGCGTATGAGATTAGGAATCTTGCGGGTACAAAGTGGCAGCAGCAAGCACAGAACCGAGTTGACTGGCAGAACATGAAAGGACCTTTGGCCTTCAGTGGACGTAGTTTGGCTCATGTTTGGCTTGCTTGTGATTATATATATATATATATATATATATATATATATATATATATATATATATATATATATATATATATATATATATATATATATATATATATATTGTTACGGGTAACTTATTCATTAAATTAAATATGATGCACCGTGCTCGGCGAACAAGATGGTGATAGTTCATCAACAACCAGTCACTAACGTCGTCTTTCTCTTTCTTGCAGCCAGGCTGTGCCGGCTGTTGTGTATCATAACCCCCCGGCGGTAGATGCACCGTCTCCGTGCTTGAGCAACTCGGATGCGGTAGAAAGAGGGTGATAGGGCTTGAGGCGAGCTATGTGCACGATGTCACTCGAAGGTGACGATGATGACGTTGAATAGGCTGGAACGATCTCGTATGTAACGTCAGTCACCTGGCGAACGACGTGGTATGGTCCAGTGTAGCGTGACAGCAGTTTTTCTGAAAGCCCTACACGCCGAGGGGGGACCAGAGGAGGACAAGGGAACCCGGTGAAAAGCGCACGTTTCGATGATTGGAATCGTAGAGCTGTCTTTGGTGCTCCTGTGAGGCCTGCAGGCGGCTGCGGGCGAGTTCGCGTGCGTGGTCGGCTCGTGCGATGGCTTCGCCGGCATACTCAGTGACCGAGGGCAGCAAGGTGTCAAATGGTAGGGCGGGTTCTCGGCTGTATAGAAGATAGAATGGTGACTAGCTGGCAGTGTCGTGACGTGACGAATTATATGCGAACGTCACAAATGGCAAATTAACGTCCCAGTCCTGGTGGTCGGCCGCTACGTATTTAGAAAGCATGTCGGTTATGGTGCGGTTGAGGCGCTCCGTAAGACCGTTCGTTTGCGGATGGTACGAAGTGGCAAACTTGTGCTTGGCAGAGCAAGAGCGCAGGATTTCATCAACGACAGCTGATAGGAAGGTCCGGCCTCGGTCAGTGAGAAGTTGGCGTGGAGCTCCGTGTACTAAAATAATATCATATACCAGAAAGTCCGCCACATCGGTTGCGCAACTCGTCGGAAGTGCTCGTGTGATAGCGTACCGTGTCGCATAGTCAGTGGCGACAGCGATCCATTTGTTGCCTGAGTTGGAGATCGGGAACGGGCCAAGCAGGTCAAGGCCAACTCGAAAAAAAGGTTCAAAGGGAATGTTGATCGGCTGAAGGAATCCAGCTGGTAGAGAAGATGGCTTTTTGCGGCGCTGGTAGGGCTCACAAGCGGCGACGTGGCGTCGAACAGAGCGGGCAAGACCAGGCCAAAAGAAACGACGACGTACACGGTCGTATGTGTGAGAGACGCCCAAGTGGCCCGCCAAAGGAGCGTCATGAAGTTGTTTAAGAACAGTTGCACGAAGATGTGCTGGTATGACGGGGAACAAGTCATGGATATATGGATCGAGGTTACGGCGATACAGGATGCCGTCTTTTACCAGGAACATTTGTATAGATGCGTCGCGAGGCATTGACTCAAGCTTGTCAATGATGGTTCACAGGGAAGCATCCTGGCGTTGTTCGTGGCCAAGGTTGAGTAGCTGCGTCACAGACAGAAGGTCTGGAAAGGTGTCAGTATGGGCAGCCTCTTCCACAGGGTAGCGTGATAAACAATAGCGTGATAGCGTGATAAAAACAACAATCTTGATGTGACTGCCCTGTTTTGTACGATACGGTGAACGTGTATTCTTGTAATAGTAGGGGCCAACGAGCGAGGCGTCCTGTGGGGTCCTTGAGTAAGGCCAGCCAGCAGAGCGCGTGGTGGTCGGTGACTACCCGGAATGGACGCCCGTATAAGTATGGGCGAAACTTGGCGACTACCCACACAAGAGTGAGACACTTACGTTCCGTGATTGAATAGTTGCGCTCGGCTGTAGATAGCAGTCGGCTTGCATATGCTATAACACGGTAATGTCCGCATTGGTGTTGCAATAGCATTGCCCCGATGCCATGCCCACTAGCGTCAGTTCGAACCTCAGTTGGATCTGATGGATCGAAATGAGCTAAAATCGGCGGTGTTGTAAGGAGCGTCGTGAGCTGGCAAAAAGATGAGGCTTGATCAGCGCCCCAGAAAAACGGGGTGTCCTTCTTCAGGAGCGTTGTGAGTGGGCGTGCAATGATGGCGAAGTCCTTAACAAACTATCGAAAGTAGGAGCACAAGCCCACAAAACTGCGAACGTCCTTTGTTGACTTCGGAACAGGAAAGTCCGTGACGGCGCGAATTTTCTCGGGATCCGGGCGGACTCCTGCGGCATCGACGATGTGGCCAAGTACGGTTATTTGACGACGAGCAAAGTGGCATTTCGACGAGTTCAGTTGAAGTCCGGCTCAGCAAAAAACTTTAAGAATCGCCGATAAACATTTGAGATGGGAGTCGAATGTGGACGAGAAAACGATAACGTCGTCTAAATAACATAAGCAGGTTGACCATTTAAACCCTTGGAGGAATGAGTCTATCATTCTTTCGAATGTGGCCGACGCATTACAGAGACCAAACGGCATAACTTTGAAGTGATAAAGCCCGTCAGGAGTGACGAATGGGGTCTTCTCACGGTTCATCTCGTCCGCAGCGATCTGCCAATAGCCAGATCGAAGGTCGATAGTGGAAAAATACGTAGCACTGTAAAGGCAGTCAAAGGCATCATCGATTCTAGGCAACGGGTAAACATCTTTCTTCGTAATTTTGTTGAGATCCTATAATCTACACAAAAGCGCCATGTTCCATCCTTCTTTCTTATCAGGACGACCAGAGAAGCCCAGGGGCTACAAGAGGGCTCGATTATGTCTTTTGCAAGCATCTTTTCGACTTCCTCTTGTATGACTGTGCGCTCGGACGCGGAAACACGGTATGGACGTCGGTTAATGGGACTCGCGTCACGAGTATTGATGCGATGAGTAACGACATTCGTTTGGCTTAAAGCCGTGCTGGCGAAGTCGAAAATGTCACTATAGGACTCCAGGACGTGACGAAGGGCTTCCGTTTGATCAGGAGCGAGGTCTGATGGTACCATGTGGTCAACGTCGTCGCCCGATGAACGTGATAGAGTTGGTTCATGGTCTGGGGTGCAGCAATCATCCACTCTGAATGGTTCAACCGTATGGTCTTGTAGAGCAGTGATTTCGGCCAGGGAGATTCCTTGTGGAAGAATTTTGGCAGTGAGGGCAAAATTGACAATAGAAAGGCATGTGCGGTTTTCAACGATTGTCAAAATGGTGTGCGGAACAGCGACGCCATGCGTAAGCATCACGGCATGAATTGGGGCCACCATGTAATCGCCGTCAGGTACAGGTGGTGTAGAGAAGAGGTCGATATGTGTGACACAGTTAGGCGGAAGGCGTGCGAAATCAATGCAGCAAAGGCGACTTCGTGGTGGGTTGGACAGATCAGAAAGTAGAGGCATTTCAAGGTCAAGACAGCCGGCTGAACAATCTATAAGGGCCGAGTGAGCGGTTAGAAAATCCATGCCTAGAATTACTTCATGAGGGCAATTTTCTCTAAAAAGAACAGCAGTGCTTCTATCGGCGATAGCCACATGGGAAAAGCACATGCCAATAATCGCGGCAGTTCTCCCGTCGGCGGCTCGAACGGCTCGGTTCAAGGCGGGTGTGATAACCTTCTTTAGGCGGCGATGAAGAGCAGCACTCATTATGGACACATGCGCGCCGGTATCGATCAACGCGCGCACAGGTACATTGTCTAAAGTAACGTTCAACAGATTCCGGGTGGTCGGTAATGTTACACGAGCATTTCTTGCAGAGGTCGTCGTCAATGCAGCTTCACCTCCAGAAGCTGCACTGCCTAGTTTTCCGGTCGGGGGTGCTGCGAATAGGTCGGAGAGGCAGGACGGCGTTGTGGGGGTGAACGAGATTGACGGCGAGCAGGGGATGGCGAGCGGGCGTAGCGAGGTCTCGTCAGAGGTGCGGCAGGATCAGAGGATGTGGTCGGCATAGGGGAATCAAAATCTAATGTCGAGGACGACTGGTGGAAAGAAGTGGCCTGGGTAGGAGGCCCATAGTGTGCCAGTGGAGCCCAGTGATTGCGGCAGTGGCGAGCAATATGACCGACACGTCGGCAGTTGAAGCATATGGGCTTGTCGTCCAGTGTACGCCATTCAGACAAATTGCGCTGTCGAGAGTAGTTGGAACCAAATCGAAAACTGTAGGGACGACGATAAAACGGCTCGGCAGAGTAGACTGGTTGAATGGGGTGTAGGCCGACGTTCGATAATTCTTGACGAACGATGGCTTGTATCAGTGAGATTGTGGTCGGTGAAGGATCAGGCGTGAGAAATGGAGTAGCTACTGGTTGGGCTGCCTCGACCTCGCGACGAATGATGTGGGTGAGGTTGTCACATCGGGGAACTGGGCGGATGACGTCATCACAAGAGGAAGTAGCAGCTGTGTTCGGCAGGCGCGTGATGCCGTGGGTGACGCGGCGAACTTTAGCCTGTTCTAGACGGCGGCATTCTGTCAGGATCGTGTCGATGCTCGTGACATTATTAAAAAACCAGCAGGTTGAAGGCATCGTCAGCAATCCCTTTGAGGATGTGATTAACTTTTTCTTCTTCAGACATGCGCTGGTCGATCTTGCTACAAAGTGCCAAGACGTCAAGAATGTATGAGACGTACAATTCAGTAGACGTCTGGGCGCGAGTGGCGAGAGTCTTCTTGGCAGCGAGCTGACGACCAGATGAATCGGCGAAAAGATCACGCATCTTCGATTTGAAAAGACCCCAGCTTGTGATTTCGGCTTCGTTGGTTTTGAACCATGTCCGCGGCATGCCGTCGAGGTAGAACACAACATTGGCGAGCATGAGCGTGGGATCCCAGCGGTGGGTAGCACTGACTCGCTCGTACCGGTGCAGCCAGGAGTCAACGGCGACGGTACCGTCAGCGGAGAAAGTTCCAGGATCCCGCAGGGGTGACAGGGTGACGTAGGTTGTCGACTCGGATTGAGAAACCGGTGGGGATGAGGCACTGGCAGTTGAAGTAGCCGAAGAGTCCCCGGTATTGCAACCGCTGCGCGTCTCCATCGAGGTACGGGGGTCGTTCACCTCCACCAATAATGTTACGAGTAACTTATTTAATAAATTAAATACGATGCACCGTGCTCTCGGCGAACAAGATGGCGACAGTTCATCAACAACCAGCCACCAACGTCGTCTTTCTCTTTCTTGCAGCCAGGCTGTGCCGAATGTTGTGTATTAATATATATATATATATATATATATATATATATATATATATAAATCATGTCGCTCTTCCTTTCTTATTCGTTATTTCTCTTTCTTCCCTTTCTTTCTCTCTCTCTCTCTCTCTCTCTCTGCTTCTTTCTCTTTTTTTCTTTGCTTCCCTTTATTTCTCTTCTTAATAGTTTTGTGGTTTCGTTTTACATATTGCTCTACAAGTCTTCCGAACTCTTTATGTCTTTATTTCCTTTATTAATATCAATTTTTTTCTCTATGTCACTATCTTTTTGCCTTTCAATTTCTTTCTGTCTATTTTCTATTTCTATTTCCTTTTCTCTTATTTGCGAGTTTTTTCCGCGCGCGAAGATAGAAAAAAGAGACAGGGTAGACACAAATAGCGCATGTGTTAGCCGAGCTCCACTTCACTGAGCAGCTTTTTTTTTCGTTTAGCACTCGCACTTTTCGTGGTAGTAGGGTTTGTCGAATTAATGCGGCACATACGCACCTGTGGAGTTTTTCTTTTTTTTTTTTTGCAACGCCGGACAAAAAACTATGGCAAGCTACAGCAGCCTCTCTGTTAAGAACTCAATTAAGGCAGCTTTGCACTAGCCGCGCCAATCCTGAACAAAGAGCAGAACTGGGCACCTTCCTTGTTCCTATTCATGATTCTTTCTTTCTCTTTAATCTTACTTCATGGGGTAACTTCATGGGGTAACACATACACTGAAATTACTTCATGGGGTAACACATACACCACTCATCTTACTTCAGTTCAGACAATTCAAAACCAAGCGATAAGAATTCTCACGTCAAGCCCATATCTCTCTAACGCTAAGTCACTACTTCACGAAAACAATATATTAACTGTATCGGAGCTAGTTAAGTATAACCTTGGTATTTACATGTATAGAACTATAAATAACCAACTTCTACACTTTACTACCATTCTCTCAAATAACAATGTCACAAGGTTTGCCCTTAACAATAACTTTCTACTTTCAAAAGTTCGCACCAATTATGGCAAACAAACCGTTCATTTTTCCGGAATTTCTTTTTGGAATAGTTTACCTTCCGACATTAAAGTATGCCGTTCCCTGAAGGTAATTAAATCGAAGTTGAAAAATCATATCATGTCAACTAACTAGCCTGCTTTGCTGTTTCTTAATTGATTCCTGTTCATTGTGAGTTGCGTTTTGTAATCACTTGTCATTGAAGTTAGCGCGTTATTCTTGCTTTTAAATTCTTTCTGTGAGATTACTAGGGTATATTCTTACTTTATTTGTTTCAATTGCATTTTACTGTAGCTCTGTCTTCCTGCTATGTACATCACAAACATTCTCAATTCTGCATTGTACAAGAGGTCCCCTTGCAGTCTCTGACTATGGGACCTCATTCTGTATATCATGCACATGTATTCTTCTTCATTTAGCACAATAAAACCTTCTGTTCTGTTCTGTTCGTGTTTTTGCTATCTCTTTATGCATTTCTTTCTTCCCGGTTCTCTGTCGGTCTTTGTGTGTTTTCCGCTTCTCTTTTCTTTATTTCTTTCCTTTTACTATCTTGCTCTCTATATTTTCTATGCCTTTCTAATGCCTCCTCGTTTCTGTCTTTTACTCACTATATTTCTTCCCCGTCTCCTTGGCTTCTTTCAATTGATGATCGCATTCACAAACCTGTGCAGCTGGTGGTGTTTTGAAAAACACTTTTCGCCCACGACCTACCCTAGTGTATGCACCAAATAAATAATAAATGAAATATAAATAAAACTAAATAAAAGTTCTCCCGGGGCAGTGGTTTGAACTTCTTTACGCATGCTCCAAACTTGAGTGCCTTTAACGCTAGGCCACGCAATCATGCATGCCCAATGTCAACTGCACTGAAGCATACAAATGTGTTCTACCAGCAATGAAAAAACAATGAAAATGGCAGACTTGCTGCGGGTGCTTCCTTGCAATATTTTGTGTTGGCAGACTAAAAGTGATCTGTTGTACAATGCGGTAGGTCAGCATCGAGAATTTCGTTTTTCAGGAAAAATGTACCTTCGAGAAAAATTAAATTCCTCAACCACGTCATCATAATCGCATGACGGTGCTCTCGTTGGTTCGTTCTTATAGGCCGACGTAAGAGAACGTGGTAGACGTCACGCGGTGTCCACCCCAACACAGCGTTCCGAAGACGGTACCCAAAAAAAAGAAAGGAAGAAAAGAAGAAAAAAAGGATAGAGATAAAGAAAAAGAAGAAGAAAGAAGAACATAAAGAAAAGAAGAAGGGAAAGAAGGCAAGAAAGAAAAAAGAAAGAAAGAGAAAACACGTGCAACGGGAGAGTGCGCGCAGGAAGGCACACGTGTTCGGTATCAAGCAGCAGATGAAGAGCGTGAAGATAGCGCGCGCCCGCTGCAATTTGCCCATATCCATGATGGGAACCTCAAGCTTAAACAGCCTTGCGGTTAAAAACTTCACATACTAGTTTTTATAGCAATTATATGAACACTACCAGTGGATTTTCGCCGTCACCACCATGTCCCGGAAATATATATGAAGGCAAGTCATAGTGAAAAAAATCAACATATTCATTTCAACATATACACTGATCGGTATCAAAGATCTTTGGTAAAGGCCGGTCCCCGGCCGAAAGCTCGGCGGAATTGATGTGTTTGTGTTTCACCAGTTAGCCGCCAGTAGTTTTCTATTGAAAGTATATATATATATATATATATATATATATATATATATATATATATATATATATATATATATATATATATATATATATATATATATATATATATATATATATATATATATATATATATATATATATATATATAAGGGGAAAAAGTGTATACCTAAGGGCTCGTTTTTTCGTGTTTTGACGCAAGGTTAATGTGATATAACTGACAATAATGCCAAGGAATGTGTAGGGGAAGTTATTAGAACATTAGAACCAATGTAATGTAAATAAGAAGAAAGAAAAGTGTCTGAAAAAAATAATTTGCCATGAGCAGGAATCGAACCTACGACCTTCAAATAAAACGTTCGATGGTATACCACTGAGTTATCATGGCGGCTGTCCCCCCAACCAGTTTATTGGGATTATAAGTGAATTTAAACGTGGGAGTGTCAGCCAGCGCTACCTGGAGCCATGGCGACGAGTGTGGCACACTCTTTTTATGAGCCTGGATGGCGTCACGTAGCACGTGAACTTATTACGAGCTGGCAGCTGACCAATAGTCCCTCGTATACAACCTAACCGCACCAAGTCTGCCAGTACGAGACCCTCGTTAATGAATAAGGGAAAGAAGTGTAAACCTAAGAGCTTGTTTTTCTGTGTTTTCACACAATATTAATTAGATCTAACAGACAATAATGCCAAGGAATGTATTGGGGAAGTTATTAGAACCAATGTAATGTAAATAGGAAGAAAGAAAAGTGGGTGAGAAAACTTGCTGTGAGCAGGAATCGAACCTACGGCCTTCGAACAATGCGCTTGATGCTCTACAATATATATATATATATATATATATATATATATATATATATATATATATATATATCGAGAGAGAGAGATGGTTTTTCAAGAAATGTGTCCTATATTGCGTTTTAAAAATCTGCGAAAGACGCTATTTGCTCGCTGTCTTGACATTTGCTTTTTGTGTAGCCGTACGTATCTTAAGAGTAATAAATACATCACTAGGAACAATAATTAGGACTGTTGAATTAATTGACTTTTTATTAGTTCAGTTAGACAGTTTATTCAAATGGTAGAATTGAAGTATATGATGGGAAGAACCAATTGTGCATTGAGGTTTTGGAAAGTGTCCTCTGGTAATAACTGCGAGTTAAGGAAATTCTCCCCGATTCTGCGGCGAAACTGAAACCAAACGCGAAAGAGCGCAAGTGAAGTGAGGGAGCGTTGTGAGATCAACCATCAAGCGACTTCATTGAGTGGGTGTGTGGACTGGGCTCACAGCACGCATGGCACACATACATTAACGAACGGGGAAAAACTGCACACTTGTAAACGCTGTTTTGAACAGTGACGTCATTGTAGTCTTCGGCTTGTTGCACGCAACGATCCCTTGGTTTCGGTTTCACCACAGAAGTTAGTAAAGTTTAATTGCTTGGTAGGTATTAGTAGAGGCCGCTTTTCCGAAATCTCCAAGTTACAATGGGTTGTTCGCAACGAGGACTTCATCTCCCATTTGACCCGACTGCCTGACTCCACTAATCAAAAAATAATTAACACCCTTAATTGCCGTTGCAAATGACGTGTTCAACACTCTTAAGATGCCTGTCATTACAGAAAAGGCAACTGTGAAGACAGCGAGCAAATAGCATCTTTTGCTTATTTTTAAACAATATTGGACACATTTCTTGAGCCACCCTGTATATATATATATATATATACATATATATATATATTGAGATCTAACAGACAATAATGCCAAGGAAAGTATAGGGGAAGTTATTAGGCCAATTGTAGTGTAAATGTGAGAAAGAAAAGTGGGTGAAAAGATAACTTGGCGTGGGCAGGATCCGAACCTGCGACCTTCGAAAAACGCGTTCGATGCTCTCCCACTGAGCTACCACGACAGCTACCTCCCCAGCCACTTCATTGGGTATCTATGTCAATTTAAACGTGGGAGTGTCAGTCAGCGCCACTAGTAGCCATGGCGGCGAGTGTGGCACACTCTTTATGAGCCTGTATGGCGTCACGTAGCACGTGAACTTATTGCTAACTGGCAG
The DNA here is from genome assembly GCF_013339725.1 of Rhipicephalus microplus. Lineage (NCBI taxonomy): Eukaryota > Metazoa > Arthropoda > Arachnida > Ixodida > Ixodidae > Rhipicephalus > Rhipicephalus microplus. The sequence goes on along the minus strand of NC_051172.1, from coordinate 143,956,868 downwards.
CTGACCAAGAGTCACCCGTATACAACCTAGAGGCACCAAGTCTGCCAGTACGAGACCCTCGTTAGTGAATAAGGGAAACAAGTGTATACTTAAGGGCTCGTTTTTCGTGTTTTTTTACACAATAATGAGATCTAACAGACGATAATGCCAAGGAAAGTATAGGGAAAGTTATTAGGCCAATTGTAATGTAAATGTGAGAAAGAAAAGTGGGTGAAAAGATAACTTGCCGTGGGCAGGATCCGAACCTGCGACCTTCGAAAAACGCGTTCGATGCTCTACCACTGAGCTACCACGACAGCTATATATATATATATATATATATATATATATATATATATATATATATATATATATATATATATATATATATATATATATATATATATATATATTCCAGAGCTTATTTTTTTCACAATGAAATCACGCTGGGTGACGTTTGTCGGCTGTGCACGCACGCGCCGAATTGTCGGCTTTTTTCCTGTGCGTTTCTTAGAATGTCATTGATTGGTATGTGGGGTTTTACGTCCCAAACGAACGTTGTGATTATGAGAGACGCCGTAGTGGAAAACTCCGAAATTTTGACCACCTGGGGTTCTTTAACGTGCGCCCAAATCTGAGCACACGGGCCTACAGCATTTTCGCCTCCATCAAAATTGCAGCCGCCCCAGCCGGGATTCGATCCCGTGACCTGCGGGTCAGCGGCCGAGTACCTTAGCCACTAGACCATAATGGCTGGTGAGGTTCTTATATAGACTGTCATTCAACAGTAGGTATTTGGCCATGTTCTTTCTTTTCTTCTGCTCTCCCCGTTTCACGAAATGTTTTTTTTTTTTTTGCATCTCAGTCATCTGCATCAACTTGAGGCCTTGCGTCAGACGCCACTGCATGGCAGAAGATGCAGGGGGTCCCTTCCACTCGCCACAATTTAAAAGAAAAAGAAATCTTGGAGAGCGCCGGGTTCTGCATTGTCGACGCTTGCACCGAGTAACTCAAACAGAAAGACGTCATTGTTTGTTCACGCTTCTGCTGGGCAGCTCCTCTTTTATTTATTTCAATGCCAGTGCAAACGCATGCTTCTCACCGGGAGCCGTCGATCAGCCTTAGTTCAGTGAGTGGTCGTTATGCAACACTACATTATGAGTAGCGCTGCTTGCATCACACGTGTTTCCGAACGCTTTACCCCCGGAGATGCAATACACGTGTCTCACACTACAATATTATATCCGTCAGATTTGTTCCTTCGTGCTCCTTCTTTGTACCCCGAAGCAATGCCACCGCTACGTCAAAGCGCACCGCATGCAGTAGCGTTGCAGTAACGCTTCCCCATTGGTTGCCCGCATAGCGCCACGAACGGCGACACGCTATCTCAAAACATCGTATCTTTTACAGAGCCAGCGTTATTACCAATATTAAGAAAAAGAGGGATACAAGACACTGCCCAACGGATCTGTACACAACTGAACAAAAATTATGTCATATGATTTCCGTCGCTAGGCACTGCATGAGAGGTTCTCTTCCCCAGGACCACAAAGCACAAGCGAAGGCTAGGCCATGGACGAGAGCAGGAAAGGGCTAGAGGAGAATGTGGTGAACGGCTGGATTGGGCACATCTGGCTGGTAAAGTCGACGAAGTAGAGGAGGCGTTGTCCTGAGTATATAAGTTCTTTTCGAGCGCTTTTCTTTTTGCCTAAGCTGCAAACTGCAAGTATCGAGCTGCTTGTCGTTCTTTGTGTGACATTGTGATATCTTTTTATCGCATTCATGTCATCAGCCTTGCAACAAAACTGAGACTTTCTTAATATGGTAATTAATCAAAACAAGCAATGCCATTATCGCCCATGAGAATATTATATTCTAAACCTTTGCCTTGAAAATTAATATTATGGACTTCCAAAACAATTTTATAGCAGCCAGAGCAATTATCTGAGGAATAGGTGTCAGCTTATTTATTCTTGAATTTGGGCCCCGCCAAACAAAACATGAACACAACAACAGGAAATGAACCATATCACCTAAAACGTATATGCGCTCACAGCTTGGGCTGTTTAACTAATGTTTTGTTGCTTTGGTCTGTCGTGTCGAAACTGGTAAGTTCAGAAAACGCCAAACGCACCAACCCCAAATTTCTTATGCATTTACGCCTAGAGTAGCACTGTCCATTTAGTTGTTCAATATAAGAAACGCAAGGTTAACAGCCCTAATGTGGCGATGCCAAAAGTCATCCGTAAAATAATTGATACGAAGCGCCTTCCTTCAGTCCCCTTCTCGTATATTGTGAAGCTGCTCAAACAAAACGGCGATCAAGCTTAAAGAAGTCCTATTCGGAGGTTTCAAGTGCTCTTCGGTCTCCAAGCAGGCTTCCGAACTAATATGCTTCAGTATTCAAAATGTTTGCGGCAGTCAGTCTAATAAAATGATGTGTTAACAGCCGTGCATGGTGTGCGTAGGGTTCTGCATAGGGTAGCCAAGTTGCCTCGCAGTAACCGCCCCCGGAATTCTCAGAAGAAGAAGTCTTGCACCGAATGAACATGAAAATGAAGCGATGACATATTGCTCAGAACGTCCTGGCTTTGGTCCCCACATTTTTAGGTTACAGGCAGGAAGTAAACAATGCTTGGAATTGTAAATGCAGCATCAGTAATCCTAGAGGGCGCCATAGTCGTCAAAAAGCACGCAGGACCATGACCCTGAACTTGAATGATGGCATAGTTCCAGCTGAGCAAAGATAGTGGGATGACTAGACTCCCACCTTTTGAGAGAGCCAAAAATTTTTAGTGTGCAAGCCCATATTGCACACATGACCTCAAAACTGCTTTCGCATTATGTTTTGTGAAAACTTATATTTAGCATATTGAATATTCGAAAATCAAAACTGGTACTAGGATTGATATTCTGCTATTAACTTATTAATCCACAAGGATCTGGCTTGAATTTCTCAATTTATATTTTGCTCAATGTAGATAATTGAGAAGATAATGAACACACATTTTCAAATTATTATGCGAGCCCCCATTATTAGAAACACCTTATCGTAAATTAAATTTTCTGGGCCAATATTTTAATGCGAATACTTGACGCATCATCAGCGGAGCCCGTGAGCTATTGTTGAAGGCCATTTATGAATGATAACCTTTGTTATTCGGCCTCCAGATATTGCAAATTGTTACGCGAGTAATGTCCACTTATTCAAGCGATGAAAGGAAAATATAAAATTGCAAGTCAGTGAGAGCATTTCTTATCTAAGAAAAAAAACGTATGTTTTTCTAAGATGTGATTGAAAGAAGAAGAAAAAACACCCCTTTTCTTATTATAGTTGTGTGGTACAAGGAAGTATTTAGGTGAATATTAGCCGTCAGCGCATTACATCAGTAAGCATTTGATAAATATCAGAATGACCGTGAAAAATATATCTAAGTTTGAAGAACTGGAGGCCAATTGGAAGGCCTGCTTTTGTATTACTGAGCGCACAGTGACGACTTTATAATCACAAATAATTTTCATTGTTCCTGATCAGCTTTGGTTTTCCGAGTGAACCATGGCTTTACAGATGCAAACTTCGAGGCACTGCCCCTTGCGTACGCTACCAAAATTGTGGATAAAAACGATAGCATATCAAACATGTCATGTTAGAATCGACTAACAGCGAAGCTCTGTCACCCAACCTATCAAAGTCGTTCTATCTTGGCGCTATGTTTATTTTTCTCCCCATATTGTTGTTCTGTCAGGTTTCGCTCCGGCACCTTGGTGGAGTAGACTTATGACTCCATGAAAGCAGCCAGCCATATAGGATTAGTTGCGTTCCATTATCGGCGAAATGCGTTGCAAGGACTGAGGACCACAGGTCGGCAAAAATTGTTCAGTTCACTCCGACTGATGCATGAAATGCATTCTACGCTGACTCCCACTCAGACTTACCAAACTTTGCCTGAGCCGGACTCACTGGGACACAAACTCACCAAACTATTGCCACCCGTACTTACTCAGGCTCAGACTAACAGCTCACTCTGAATCTGAGAAAGTCCGAGTGAGTCCGAGTCAGTTGACGTATCAATCCGTTTGTCTTTGTAACCATAGCGTCAGTGTTCTTTAAGCGCAATATTGCTACATGCATGTTGACATTTTGTGGGACGATGCGCGTGTGTGCCTGACGAAGAGGAGGAAGGGTTGACCCCACTCGATTGCTGGTGAACCGGTCACGCCATTACTGCTGGTTTTAAGTATATCTCATCCACAGCCTCGTCTATACGGCGTGGCGTCTTATCCGTAACAATATGTTAGGCCATGAGTGCTTTTCTAGACGCCTTTTCATATAGTGCCTTCGAGTACGAGTCGTGAGTAGTTTCAAATTAGTAAACAAATTTTGTTAACGAGGTGACCACAGAAGATATACTTATCAAGTCTTCCATGTAATTTTTTGTATCTCAGAGTACGTGTGAGTAGACGTGAGCATAAAGTAGAATTCTCGTAACGCTAATAATAATAATGAAGATGAGTAGATAGGACCATAAGTCGGTAAAAAGTTTAACACACTCAGACTCACTAAAAATATAGCTTGCGCTTTGGACTCCCAAGGACTCACTCACCAAAATTTTCTGCGACGGACTCACTCGAACTCACACTCCGGATAATTTTCTACAACCGAAATGACTCGCATTCATAATCACATTATATTACACACCCGGACTCACTCAAGCTCAGGCTTGAGCGAGTCCTCACTTGCTGAAGGATCCTATACAGGTACCATATCAGGCAACGTATTGCATTACCTTTTGTATTATACCGCGTCAGAAGAGTAAAATAACAGCCAGTCATCACATGATGCTGACTGAGCAACGAGAGTGTGGTTTGATGCTTCCAACGCCCTGATTTGGGCTCAGCCATCATTCTTGATTGTCGTCACCTACATGAAGCATGAGTAAGGTGTCTGTGATACTTTACAGATGCGTATAGGGTGCCACGCGTATCCGCAGATAGACGAATAATGGCGTGGTGGGTATTGTCCTACTTCAAAAAAACTATGCTTTGTGCCGTAGTCGACACCTTGTGGAAAGCCAAAATTTCAAATACAGGGGACCTTTCCCCAACATGAAGCTGCGTTCAGAATTCACATTGGGCAGCATCGTGATCGTTGGCGAGATTTTTTAACTGCTCTTTCAAAATGCATATTCGATTAAATACCAGTGGTATCGTTTAGGGAAGGGGGCGATGAACTTGTGAAAAGAAAATAGAGATATCGGCACTCTCTCCAGACTCTCTTTTTACGAATTTGACATGCTAGCCCAAACTCTCTTATTCGCGAACGTAACACTCATAAGGCAGAGCTGCAAACCTCCCTGTAGCCTCCTGTAGAATACGTGCCATCATCTTGCCCAACGGGCGGCAAGAAAAGGGCCGTGATCACCTGTTTTTCCTGAAAGCTTCCGCTTTCCTTTGCCCCCTGAACCATAAGGAGTACAAACATCCGAGCAAGAGCATTAAGTCAGTTTATTGTACCAACAGAGGCTTTTCCTGATTTTGCTTCATTCAACTGTCGTATGGCGCAAACGTTTTCTGTTTCACTATGACATTATCATCCCACAGCGTATCTGTGCGGCAAGGTGTCGCCGAGCCCGAAAAAGCTGCTAGCGGGCCCTGCGTGAAATGGCCGCATCTTCTGCCGAATGAATTCGCCCCCTTTGTCTTCTCCTTCACGCTCGAGACCATCGTATTTCATTGCAGTTGCCTGTTTTAGGCCGCTTTTGTTGCTTCTCGACTTCACATTTTGCACGCCGCGAAATACTCTAAAAGTGTTCTCTTACCCCCTCCCCTCCCACAGCTTACCCTCCTCTTTTTCGGCGTTCCAAGACGAAGGTAGATGCCTCAGGTGCCGACCGTGACGCTACGAAGCCAAACTCGGCACTTAAGGCAAGTGTGTCAACGCCTCAGAGGCCAGTTGTCTCGTCACCCCCGGTCTGGTTAGAAGGAATAGGCGCTCTCCAAGTGCAAGCCACGGTAAGTGTGCAACTCGTCGCCCAATCGCACGGTTAGCTCTTTACCCTGGACGCATTTGTGGAAGGAACAATTGTGGTGATGCCTACGGTTCAGCTATTAATGTATATATACTTCGGTAGCGCGTGTTCGTCGAGCACGACAGATACCTTGGCTACGCCGTCCATAAATGACGCCTCAGCCAAAGTTTCGTCATGTCCTTGTTTAAAAGCACGGCTCACTGGGGTCTAATCTCTTCGCCTCGTCGGGCCCTATTTCACAGTGTATGCAATTAAACCGAAAACTTTCATGGTTAGTGTGAAAGAGAGTCAAGCCATGGAAGAAGCGAGTGATTGTGAATAGGCAGAGACTATTTTTATTATTATTCAGAGGAAATAATAGCCCAGTATTGTGACATTTCTTACTTTACTACGATATGTAAGGAACAGGAGAGAATAGAAAGGCAGGTATGTTAATCGGTCTACAATAACCAACATGCTATACTACACGAGAATGCAGAGCTTTAACAGTTATATGTGTGCTGTGACTTCATGTACAAAGGTGACAGGATTCCGGACGGCCCTAAGTTGTTCCACGTGAAATCAATTTTTGAGAATCATATCTCTATACTGCAAGAAAGAGCCTTTCGTGTTCACACGTGAACCTTGTTTTTCGATACTGAGTTACACTGGGAACATTAGGCCTGCCTGGGAGTTATTGCTACAAGTGCTGTAAGCAATGTTCGTTTCCCTGCTATGATTGGGGTGCACTGTCAGATGCTGCAATTGCACTAGTTGTTGTTGGGGTTCGCTTGTATGTTCGGGAGCCTGCGATGGTCGCACTTGTGCCCCGTTAGTTTAAAAATTACCTGCAGCGTAAGAAGCTGGAACATTCGTAAGCAAATGCATTACGCTTTGAAATTCGGAGGATCTAGCGTTCCGCCCTAAATAATGCTACGATTTCCTTAGAAATGCATATTGCTTTTCACTGCTTTCAATAATGATGCATGAGCTGCTCGACTATGCTCAACTGCTCAAATATCATTGCGCTAGAGATCACTTTCATTTATCGCGTTTTCTTTTCTCTTTTTCGTTGTCTATGTTAATCTTGAACAAAAATCTGAGCACTGTTTCTTTGGTGTTCTTTTTTTTATACTTTTGAAATCAATTAAATTTGACGGGGCTCTTGTCCACAGCAAAGCGTGTTTACATTTTGTGGCCATTTAGTACGCTTTTATGAGCTGTACAAGTGCTTGTGCAATGCCTTTGTGTTGAACAAGTCATCTCTAATCTGTTGCTGAGTGTGGGTTATATTGTAGTATTTGAAAAGTTTTAAGAGTAACTAGCAGATCGCTCAAGGCTTTTGATATCATTGATATGTGGGGTTTAACGTCCAAAAACCACCCTTTGATTATGAGAGACGCTGTAGTAGAGGGCTGCGGAAATTTCGACCACCTGGGGTTCTCTAACGTCCACCCAAATCTGAGTACACAGGCCTACAGCATTTTTGCTTCCATTGGAAATGCAGCCGCCACAGCCGGGACTCGATCCCGCGACCTGCGGGTCAGCAGCCGAGTACCTTAGCCACTAGACCACAGCGGTGGGGCCACTTGGGGTCAAGGTTTTTCAGTGACGGGACGTCAACGCGAAAGAAGTAAAACCATCACAGGCGTGTACATAAAATAATGGGTCCCCCTTTCCCTCCTTGGAACCCTTTACACCGAAGAGGAGCCCTCATGAACGTGAAGTAAATGAATAAAAATTACGTTTCTTCAAAGTCACAAACATAACAACAGTATGTCCACGTGAAAGTAGTAGTACTAATATAATGAGCTATTAGTGACAGTGTGACCTTTGTTTTAGCTTTTTATGTGCTCACGATTTTGGTATGAGTTTATTTGTGAGCCAGCACTGTATCGTGTCTTCTGTGTTTTCGTCTATGTTGCGCTGCTTTTTCTCCACTTATCACAACCTGAGGGTCTGCTAGCCAGGTCAATAAATATCCCTTACTGGCACTTTTCAGAGTGACTGGGGTTTTCACTACATTGATACGTCGATTCATAAGCATTATTGACTTAAGGGGAGGTCGAACTTCTCTGATGCATCCGGCTTAATGGTGATTTAGGCATAAAGCTTTGCGTTTTTTTTTGTTCAGGTGTGTGCCAGCACACTAACGTGGCCACTGTGTTGGCATGGGCACCCAAGAAAGACAATAATGAAATATGTAGTGTAATATCTTGGGTTTTATGTCCCAAAATCGCAATGATTATGAGAGATGCCGTAGAGGAGGGCTCCGGAAATGTTGACCGTCTGGTGTTCTTCAACATGCACTGACATTGCACAGTACAAGGGCCCCTACCATTTTCGCCTCCATAAAAACGCGACCACAGCAGCCCGGATTGAACCCGCGACCACGGTGCAAGGATTAGGTGAGCGAACGCCGCAAAGCGAGCGCTTGGCGGGGAGGGCATGGGAGGGACCGATTATGTTGTCGTTTGCGGCGTGCCCATAGATGGTTCACCGGAATGAAGATTGTGGCGAGCTGCTGGCAACTTCCGCAAAGAACATCCGGCACGCGAGCGACGTGTTTAAAATCTGAGAAAACCAGGTAATTGCGTGATATCAACCACGCGACACGCATAGAGCGGCGCCGCGAAAGAGGGGGATGAGGGAGGAGGTTGACGGTGCGGCGAGGGTGTTATAGCGACGATAATTGAGCACCGCTACTTTCCTACATCACGGGGCTTTCCTAAACTGAGAAGGGTGGGAGAGGAAGCCGGGGAAGTTTGTAGCATGATCTTCCAGGCTCCTAACGAAGCAGAACATTATCGGGCAGCGCGGATAGTCCCGGCGTTCACTCACCTAAAGTATTCTTGCACATTGCCCGTGACCTTTGGGTTAGCAGCCGAGCACTGTAGCCAATGTTCAACCGAGGGAGACGATAGTATTACTGAACGTTCTACGTTTACCGAAAGGCAGACCATTTTGAGCAGCACGTCCCACTTAATTTTTTACCCTTTGTAGGCATGTTCTCGTTCAATTTGAACTCAACCAACGGGGCATAGCGACAAACCATGGACCCCCATCCACCCAAAGAGGAGCCTTGCACTCGCATATGTTAAGTGGCATGCCCTGGTGAGAAGTAAAATGAATGAACTTGTGATGCTCAATCACTAAAGATTTCAAAGGGTGCGATGTCACTAACAACACAGAGAACCTTATCTGTCATTTCAGTATTGTCTGCCTAAAAAAATACAAAGAAGCTTTGATATTGCTTTTCTCCAAATACTGATCTGTTCTATTTACTGCAGAAGTACCAAGGAGCTGCCGATGCCATGAGAATATTCACGCTCGCATTACGTAAGTATCCATTAAAATGATAATTCCGTTACAAGCACCTTTCTTCTTTCTTTGATTAAACCATGACAAGATTTTGACGAGGCTGTATCTTCTGTATAAAATCATGAGGTGCCGCTACAAAGGCGTGGACCGCAGTAATATTAACGGTTGGCGCTAACATTTCGTACTGGTCCGAGGCGTACAATACGTCTATAGACTTGACGACATATTGAGCGCTAAGAGACAGGGACATGAAAAAGAGGACAACACAATGGGCTAACTTCCACAGTTTTTATTTTCAGTTAACATCAACGTATATATCCGTGCACAGTGGCGTCCCCAGTCTATCCACTAGTCAAGAAGAAAAGCCCTTTCCCAATCTGAAAGGTACACAGATATATACGTTGGCGTTTCCTAAAAATAAAAACTGTTGAAGTTAGCACAATGTGCTGTCCTCTCTTCCATATCCCCGTCTCTTAGCTCTCAATGTGTCGTCAAGTGCCGATTACCAACACGCCCAAAAATGGCTCGTCTATAGATCGTTTTTTTTCTTTCTTTTTTTTTGGAGGGTTGCGGGTGTACCCCCTTTTTGAATTGATGCAGGCAATGGGCAGGCAGAAGGGTCCCAGTGCCATTTTGTGCTCAGCATGCCACCGCGAAAAAAATTAGGGAAGTCGGGGGCACTGAAACTAGGATGTGATTATGGGGACGCCATATTAGAGTGTTCCGAAAATTTCGACCTCCTGGGTTTCTTAACGTGTACCTAAACTTAAACACATGGTCCTCAAGCCTTTTCGCCTACATCAAAGTGCGGCCGCCGCTGCCGGAATTCTATATCGTGACCTTCGGGTGAGCAGTCGAGAGCCATGACCATTATACCACCGCGGTGTGTGAGGCCTGAAATGCTAGTAAACGTGAGACAGATGCAATTTAAGTGGTGTGCCCAAAATATAGCTGCGTCTATGTTCTCACGCTTTATAAGTAATTATACAGTTGCAGAAACAGGGCCTATACAGGATGTATTTAGCCAGAGCCTCCACATACGCCAATGCACTTTCTGACTAAACGACCAAATGTATGTTGCTGACTGTTGCCTCATTTGAGTCAGTATTCTTTGTGTTGTCATTGATAGCTCAATTAGGTCACTTTAGTTACTAACTTTTGAAGTTGGGCAAAAGCTGTAATGCGAAAATTGTACGTTGCTTTGTAAAACGCTTCCTTGAGCCATTTCTAACTTTGTATCTGTTAATTGTTTGTGTTTTTCTGCTTGCTATAGATGGTCACCAAATGCAAAAAAGTACGTTACATGCACGCTCACGTGCCAGCACGCACGATGACAAATCCTGCCTAACGTCCCACATGCAAGCGACCATAACATTTGCCTGGTTGTGTTGCCTCGACAGGGTCATGGCGATCATGAGGGATGTGCAATTAACACGTTTTGCTAGTGGTAACAAAAGCGATAACCACTGCGTCTGCTTAGCGGCGCGAGAAAAGCATAGGGTCCCTATACGTGGAACGTTGGAGAGCGCTATAATCACGGCGCGCGTAGATCGTGCAAGCGGGCTTGTCACGTGGTATATTTTTGTATTTGCCGGACATCAGTAATAAGCAGAAAATCACTAATAATGAACAGATATAAAGTTCACAACTACCTAATCAGACATTTTCGAACCCATTCTAAAGCATTCTCGTTTGAATTTATGGCGGAGAGTGATTGCATGAAAAATCTGTTAATTGGAGTGGCTAATTAAGCAAGTAATCAGAGAAAAAAGTTTACTAACTCACTCCAGGTAACAGTTTCCAACGTGCTGTCGGTAGCTTTGCCATTGAGTGTGTCGGCATAATATTGAACTGTGGCTAGAATTTGCTGGGGCGCCCTGTATATATGCACGTATAATTTCAATACTGGTGTCGCAAGAGCACTTTTCACTACAATCAGGGGTGATCCGGATTCGACTTCTTCATAGCGATCATCAAAGAGACAGAGAGGCAGCTCTTTAATGAAAACAGAAAATTATCCCGGCGTATAAAAGACGCTTACATGCTACTCTGTATATGGGAAGGGGATCGGGGACAGAAAGGCTCTAGGAGGTGGATTACAGGGGAAAAAAAAGGGGGGGGGGAATGAAGAAAACAATATGGTCATCTTATCGGCATATCGTCACAGAATGGTTATGATGTAAGTTACGTTACAGTATATCACTTAGGTTAACGTCTTCGAGCAATCTGAACAGACATTTCAAAATGAGACGTTGCTGAAGAAAACCAGGCCCAAGTACTTTATCGAGATCTTGCCGTTCGTGTGAAGATCAGCTCATTCATCTTTGGAAACAAGATATTTCGTATTTGTCACTGCTGTAAGATACGGCCTAATCCGGATCGAGTTTCGCGCAGACATCGGTGAAATCGGGATCATGACGATAGTTACAGCGCGAGAACACAACGACGACACAGAGACAAGAAGGGCACGAAGGACAGCTCTTGTCTCTGTGTCGACGTTCGACCCTTCTTGTCTCAGTGTCGTCGTCCTGTTCTCGCGCTATAACTATCGTCATGTCATACCAACTAGCTCAAGCTGCCACACATGGGATCACGAAGCTAGATTATAACGTGCAGGTCACGATCGTTTTGGTCTGCACCGAGCCTGATCGCGATTAAATGTGACCGTGTATCAAAACCTTACCGGGATCGAGCCTAATCCTGATCGGCACTGATCACGATCAGAAGTGCCCAGGTGACACCGGTATAATTTGCCTGTTCAGAGAAAGAGTGGTGTCCCCGCTGAATAGGCATCTTCGCTGTTATCTAGAAGATTCACTGCGTCCACAAAAACGGCAATTAGCTCATCACGACAATTCAGAGATACACCTTTATTTTAGCTGTTCTTGCGTGCGGCCAACGCTTCGCTCGGTGTAGCTCACGCACTCCTCATTTTCATTCCAAACAAGGACGCGTTGTTTGTCTAGACGTACTTCTTTTCAGAGACAATAACGGCGCGGGAAGCTGTTATGCGAAGGGTGGCCTTGGAGGGTCGCTGGAGCATAGTAATTAAATACGAACGCCTGTACAGCAGATGGTGCTGATAAACAGTAAAATAAAACGCAATGGTCACCTTTTCTTTTGTTCCCCGCAAGCTGCTAGTTATGTAAAACAAATATACCGAAATAGAAAGAAAGAAAAGAAAGAAAGAAAGAAAGAAAGAAGGAAAGAAAGAAAGAAAGAAAGAAAGAAAGAAAGAAAGAAAGAAAGAAAGAAAGAAAGAAAGAAAGAAAGAAAGAAAGAAAGAAAGAAAGAAAGAAAGAAAGAAAGAAAGAAAGAAAGAAAGAAAGAAAGAAAGAAAGAAAGAAAGACGTTCACGCCGTTGTGGTAGGCTCCGGAAAGTTGAAACATGTGGCGTTCTTCAAGCGCAATGACATCACCTAGTACACGTGCTTCTAGCGTTTTGCTTCCATAGAAACGTGACAACCACTGCCTAAATCGAACCGATGATTTTCTGGTCGGCAGCCAAGCACCAAGAAATAAAGACGTTAAAAAAAATGAATTGCTTTTTCCCGACAGTGATGTGACGCATACCATGTAGCCTTGAACACGAAATCCTTCTCAATTCAACGTGCACTGCACAGAGGGCTGGATGCATTGCTTTTTAACTCGCTATGCGAATGCTCCGGCGAATGACAGCGCTTGTAGTAATCCTGCAGACTTGTTTCGCAACCGTTCGTGGCCTTTGGGATGGCGCTAAAAGGACGTGCGCAAAAATAATCGATGATGACGCGAATACTTCAGCACTTGCGCAGTGCGGAGCACGTGATTAGAGAATGCACGCAAGCATGAGACCTTTACGATCTCCGGAGATCGCACGAAGGCGACATGAATTACGCTTCTTTCGAAGCAGCATGTGTGCAGAGGGAGTATACGGAGACGCGATAGAATTTCTGGTTACACCGTTTTGCTGCATTTGTTAAATGATTACTTTATCTTGCTGCACAGGACGTGCTTATGAATGCAAGAATGAGAAGCTAAGAGAGGCATGCAAAAAATATTTACTCATTTGCATTCCTGCTATTTCATATTCGAGTTTGTTAACCAAGAAAAGTTACACTGTCACGCACTTCTAACATCGCGTATAACTGACATTCTAAGTAACTCTCACGGAGTGTTAGTATATACCAGAATTGTCTGTCAGATGCTGAATTCTTTGTTCTGTCAGATGAGATACACTTGGTGCATACGACATGGTGCGTTCCTCGTAAAGATTCATTCTGCAGCCTACCTGGAGGTCGTTTAACGGGTACCAAACTCGAAGTACGCGGATATTGTTTGCGTGGCCGGGGAGCTAGGCTGCGTCATACTTTCGTAGTGATGCTGACGATGCTAACCTAACATGGCGCTAGCCTAACATGGAGGACGTTGTTACTGAGAGAGCACAAACACGAGATGATTCCTTGAACAGTAAAGGCATGAATTAACGCAGAAAACTACATTGTCATATTACATCACAATATTGTGTCGAACCAACAGTAGCTTGAAATGAAAATATATACACTTTTTATTAGGCGGGACCAAACAAGCTCATTACCATCAGGAACCTAAAACAATCAAAGCAAACTGTACTGTATGATTATTTTAGTTTGCAAAAATATGAAACTGTTTCCCACTTTCGAATATTATACTTTCGTAAGGGGAACAGATGTTATTTCCCGCTTCTACTCGTAACTTGTAATGAAGGACTTGTAGGGTCTCGTAACTTCAGTCTGTAACTGCCCCTGTGTCTGGTTTGGTCGCGTCATCTTAAGGCACCCATGGGCTCTAAAGCCTGCGTAATAATTCTATGATTTTACAAGAAACACATACAGAAATTAAATACACTGATTTTATCATTCTCTTCTCCTGTGCTTGTTTTACCAATGGGTTTTTCTATTTTTTACAGTTTTTTTAGGCAGCACCACAGCAGGAAGCTCACGAGTACGTATGCTCTCGACGTTTTTCGCTAGTTTTATTTATTTATTTATTTATTTATTTATTTATTTATTTATTTATTTATTTATTTATTTATTTATTCACTTCCTAGCACACTGCAAGCTATAAGTTAGGGCCGTGTAAGGCGTTGCTCTGCGTACTATCGATAGTCCGTCGCGATGAATCCATTTTGATGAAGCGGCATGCCCGTGGTCGTAATGGCGACTAATACTGCATCGTGCGTGGCTTTGGTGAGGCGCACATTGGTTCGCCATCGTTTTTCCTTCCTTCCTTCCTTCTTTCCTTCCTTCCTTCCTTCCTTCCTACCTTCCTACCTCTCTTTCTTTCTTTCTTTCTTTCTTTCTTCCTTCTTTCTTTTTCCTTCTCGTTTTTCCTTCCTTCTTTCTTTCTTTATTCGCAGATAAGCTCTTATAAATTGCTGTCACTGCCCAAAATTAGCAAGTAGCATCTCTTGTATGTGCTTGTATAGGCTTGTAGAGTGAGTGGATAATGCGTAGCAAAATAAAATTTGACAGCGCAGAAGACGAGCAGGCAAGTGAAGCGCAGAGGAGAGGCCCACCCATTAATGATGACTAGAAAATTACAGAGCTCATTATACTTTCACGCGGCGCAGCCGACCAGACGAACGTTCTTCAGACCATGCGCTGGCTTTCAGTGCGTAACGTCCACGTTTACCTCATGTTGCATTATAGGCTTATGAACAAAAGCAATGCTTGAATTATTCTGACAATTCACTGCACGTGCTCATTGCTGCATCAGTTACCACCTTTTTTGTGGCACTCAAAAAATGAAGATGACATGCAAACGCTGCGGCGTATGCAATATAACTTGGCGGAAGCGCAATTGAAAGGTTGCCAATGCACAACTCATCGAGGTTTCAAATACTGTCAACCACATATAGGGAATTTTCTTGTTAACTGAGGGATGTGAAACCGGAGCCACGGCATGCCAAGGTGGCCTGCAGGGATTCGCTGTTGCGACTGTATCAGCTTACCCATCACACTATATCAGCAAAACGAAAGGCAAATGGAGGATGTGATGCTCAGAACCAAACTGTCTGCAGGTAGACTGTGGAGAGTGCACAATTTATTGATGGCTATATCATCAAAGAAGCAATAGTAATCCAAGCAGGTGAGGTTTCTCCGGGAGTGGAGTGTCACACCCAGAAATTGGACGCATGCGTGACTGGTCTTTTTATTGCTCACTTTGTCAAAACTCATCGCCATATTGGGGAACAATTCGTAATTCAGCCAAAGTAAGAGAACAGTTATATTCTTACCTCTAAATCTGGAAAATCTGTTAACGTCAATGGGTATTTAGTTAACTAAACAAATCAGTATATTATTTCTTAGCATTTCATTAGGTTAACCAAAATATGTTGAATCTACGCAAGCATGTCTGAACACCAAACGCTTTTAACCTTGGCAACATTGAGGAACTAGTGAGACTAGGCATAACACTGAAGAACCGTGAAAGAGACACATACATGGGCTGAAAGCTCTTCTGTGCAGTATATCCACATGCCTGTGAGGGCGTATAATGTTCACAAATTGATATCTTGGAGTTGGGATCAAGAACAATATACCGGGTATTCAAAGTTAAGCTTTATTATTCTAAATATTCAGCACTAGGAAGTACATGAAAACCACATTTGCACATAACTCGTGTATGCGGGAATATTTGTCTTGAAAAGTTGCAGGCAGTCACGTTTCTACATAGTTACACCTAGAAAATTTCTTTTAGCATGTCTGTGTACCGAGATATTCCGTGGCAAAATTTAATTGTGCACTGCATGATTACGCATGTACGGCGGTGAGCATCGGCACAATGCTCTTCCCTAATGTGATGAACAGTCATAGTTAATTGCTATCTCCTGCTGGTAGTAAAAGGGCAACTGTTGTCATTTTGCTAATGCCTTCGACCCGTTGTCAGATTAAACGACGCACGCCACTGCAGCGGCCCATCGGGGAGGAACTTCGCACCAGCACTGACTGTCTTGCATGCGTAATAATACAAATCACAATTAAACATTGCCACGGGAATTCCTCCAAGTGTAACTATGTAGAAACGCGTGTTTCTAGCTTTTCCATTCAAATATTCGCGCTTGCTGGAGTCACTGAAAAGTTACGTACTAAATCATAGTTAATTTGGCCACTGACATCCATAATTATTGTCTTGCTTTATGTCCCCACTGGATATATAAGCTATCTGCAAATGTGGTTTTCATGTTATTGCGAATGCTCAATTAAAAAAAAACAAAGCTTAACTTTGAACATTCGGTATTGCAAGCCTTAAGTTATGAAGTGCGTATTTATAAAAAAAATGTTCGAAAATCTCGGTGAGGTCATGCTTCTAAAAATTTTATTCCAATTTGACGCAATTGAATAACAAGCATTTATAACGCGCAATTATGGAAAGTAAACAACTATTCATTGCATATGGTGTTAAAATTCTGAAAATCACTACGCACATTGCAGATTTCCAGCAAGGTCCAAGTCATGCGTCCCTCTCACAGGCCTGGCCATCTTCGCCGACGTTGTCAATAAAACTAAAGATAATCCAACAAAGCTAAAGATAACCCAGTCAATATCTTATTTTTTGTTTTCGTTGGCACGTAACTCTTCTCTACACGCATTTTCAATACTAACGAGTAGTCACTTGCGCCTATTTTGTAGTTTTTTTCAAGTACAGGTTCAATAAGAAGAATGTGTTTTTATAGTTTAACAAACTTAGTATTGGTCAAAAAAAGCCCTAATGTGAAGCTTCCTTTTCTGCCTTGTTTATGATCTTAGTTTATGCATTTATTATGAGCTTTTAAAAAATGTTTTGCCGAAAATCTTATCGTTTCACTGAACAAGTAATCATTAATTGCACACGCATGCCGAAGCAAGCTGAAAGTAATTGAGGCACAGTAAACCAGATGAAAACCAGAGGCATAGCCAGGAAGTGGGAATGGAAGTATTCACCCCCTCGCATTTTTAAATTTCTCAGGATTGTATGCACACAAACAAACACACACACTTGTTTATTTGTACCAATGCACTCGTGTATTTACCCCTCTACCCCAGGATGCTATTGATAGGAGCCTCAAGTCCGTGGAAACGTTCAGGAAAAAAGTATACTGGAAACTCACGTGAGTTTCAAGCAACGCTTCAACCAAAGACAAAAGGTCACAGTTTCGCCACAAAGGTGAAGCAATGAATGTGACAGGAACCACTTGGAATGTCACGCTGAAAACGGCAAGGAGATCACAACGTGCAGCGCGCTGCTCACGGAGAAATGACGCACGAAAACAATACACACAGGCCGAGAGAGAACTAAAAACGTTTACCACTCCACATGCAACGTGCTGTTTAAACAAAACCAACGCACGAAACGTGATAAAAGGTACAAATTAGTGCAAACTTACAAGTCTCCCAGTTGTTATATCCCGCTGTGTATGAACGAAAAGCGCGCTCTTTTCGCAAACGAGGCCTGTGCAGAGCCCGAAGTGACCTTTGTGGGCCCAGCAACTAACGTAATCGTTCCAGAGAAAGCACAAGCCACTCGATTCTTCCCGCCAAAGGATAAGCCCGCGCGCACAAGCATCTAACATCCCCCTCCCCTCTACGGGGCAAAGTACGCGTGAGAGAGAGATAAGTGCGCGTCTGCGCATCGCGACAAAAGAGGCGCCGAGTGCGGGCGGCTTTTTTTTAGTGTTGATATATATATATATATATATATATATATATATATATATATATATATATATATATATATATATATATATACGGTGGTAAATATATATTTGATATTGCACTAAAAGTATGTCGATCATACATTATTGTTCTAGACGTGCAGTTCAATACCCCATGTCAAGTAAAAAACGTCACAGCTTTGCCGCAAATGTGAAGCAATGAACGGGATAGCAGCGAGTTGGAAGACCACGTGCAGAATGGCAAGCAGATCTAAATGAGTGCCGCGTTTCTCACGCACAAATAACGCATGAAACGTACTCACAGGTACAAAGGAACACGAATAAGCGTCACAGTTGTTACTTCGCTGTGTCTGAAAAGCGCGCTCTTTTCGCAAACTGAGACTGTGCAACGATTGCAGTGGCCTTTGTACGCCCGGTGACTACAACAGAATCATTCCGGCGAAGCCCAAAGGCTAGTTAAGACGTACAATCTTTCCCACTGCAAGATAAGCGCACGCGATCGCGCGTACACCCCCTTATTCTCTGCGTGGGGCAAAGTACGCGTGGGAGATGAGGGCGCGCCGCCGAGTCGCGACTATGTGACGACGCGCGCTCATTGCGCCATCTTGCTGGTACTGCTGAAAACACGATAGTTCCCCCGCATCATGCCCGGCACCAGCACTAAGTTGTAAATATAAATAGCTTGTCGTTTGAACGTTGAGGGACGTGGTCCCCCGAATCTCAGTGGTTGACACCTCGCACTCACGTCTCAGTGGTCCCAAGGTCGATTCCGTGCACCGAATTCTTTTTCTGGATCTTTTTCTTTCTTGCGTTTTCATATATATAGATAGGTACACATATATGGTGAGTGACGCCGACGTCGACGCCGGCGGCAAAATCCAACCTAGAGTGCCCATATAATTGCTACCGAAATAAAAACTTTAAAATATAAGCAAACAAGTTCACATCGAACCTGTATTTAAGCAGCTGCAATTCTGTGTCGTCCAGTGTTACTTCATATAATAGGACTAAGTTATAAGTTCCAAAATGTTTTCGTAATGTGCCTTTTAGCGCTATGACGAGAGTGTTCGGGGGATGGTGTCCGTGGCGGCGGTACGCGCGTTGGAGCATTGTCTAATGCATAAGCATTTATGAGCTTTTGCGTTTTCCATCTTTGTTGTGGGCCACCATTAATTTTTTGGGCACCATCTGCCCGATTCATCAACATATTTATGGTGTACTGACGATTCGGACATTTGAGATGGGTTAGCTCAGCAATCGCCCACAGAACACGTCTCATTGCAATAACCATTATTTCTTTCTTCCATTAGTCTGAATTACATCACGCTCGTCTTAGCGATTCTGCATCTCCTTGATGCTCTCCTCGTGGTAGCACGACAACCAAACAAAGTTGTAGCGGCTTGTTCCCCCCGTCACTGAAATACATAAAAGAAAGTGACTGTTGTAATAACTGGTAGTTTATTTCATTTCTTTTATTTTTGCTCAGCATGACATGGCTTGTTTGACATAATTTCAACAGATCCGGCGAGGGTCGTACAGCCTCCCCGACGGCTCGGAGTTCATTGTGGGCCTGCTAAAGACATCCTTCCGGTGCCGGGCTAACGGCTACTTCGCCGATGTCGACAACGACTGCCAAGTGTTTCACGTGTGCCACGAGCAGCCAAATTTCATGGGGCCTTCCAGATATCAACTGTTTAGTTTCGTCTGCGGAAATACGACCATATTTGATCAGCTGACGCTAACGTGCATGTATCCTGATGATGCCATTCCATGCGGTACTGCGCCACTGTTCTACGACGTAAACAGCAATTTGGGGGACGACAGCGCCTACTTCTTGACTGACGATGACATAGCTGACAGAGGAGCGCATCGTTCTCAGGGCTCGTTGGAGCACGTCCCGTTACCACTGCCACCCCCATCAACCCCACCGCCACCCCCACCACCACCACCCCCACCACCACTGCCTCCGCCGCCACCGCCACCATCATCCCAACACGAGCCAGAGTTCGATGCTCCAGATGAATACTATACAAATTATCGAGAACTAGAATACTTCGACGACCATGCCGGTGATAGCCCCCCTTTTCTAACGACTGCAAGCACAACTACCACGACTACTACGACCACGACTACACCAAGGCCGTCCACAACACGGTACACGACCCGATCATCCAAGCGAGGAAAGTTTTTCCCGCAACGCTCGAGGTCCCGCACTACAACCAGTCGACCCCGTGGAGCCATCCCCACCCAGGACAGCCCAGTTAGGTCATGGGGTCTGCACAAGGGCAATCGCCGAAAAGAAGCGTTCGTGGTAGATGCACCAAGTATCAGACCAACAGAGCCGATTGTCGTACAGCCGAGGAGAATGCCTAGAAAAAAAATAATTCTCTCACCCCTCCGGAGGCCTGCTACTCGCCAGCCGACGCTACCTCCAAGTCAACACGCCGATGTACTAGTGTACCACGAAAAACTTGAAGCGGAACCGCGGACAGTTCCTCCATTCGATTTCGAACTGCCTCGGCATGTTCCAAAACCAGTTCCCCTCACTCCCAAACCGACCCAACGTGACAGGGTGAAAAGCTTTGAAGACGAAACACCAGAAAGCCTTTTGAGACAGCTCGAAGAAGCTTTTGCACGAGATTATCCCAATGTTCATACCGGTGGTGAACCAATGAGATCCCATGTAGTAGGAAGATTATCACCAAGTCGTGTCGGGACAAAAAAGTCAGAACCGTTAATCTTTACTCAAGACAAGAATTCCGTTGGTATAACCAACACAACTGTAAAACAGGGGAAGACAGAAAAACACCAGGGGATAGCTGTGCTATCAAAAGATTTTATTCAAGTAGCCCCAAAGGATGCTGATTTGACTCTTGTTGCACCAGCAGTGAATACGGACGGTGATTTCACAACAATGTCTTCACTCCCTGATGGGCTGGACGTTGCCAAAGAAGTTGCACCAACGATTCAAGGGCCAATCTCGACACAGCAAGGTGAGCCAGCATGGAACAACGAAGGCAGTGTGAACATAACTACGACCGATCTCACAGCAGGAATAGAGAGCCCTGTCAAGAGTGTATCATTGCTCCCAGCCGATGTGTTGTTATCGCAACCCAACGAAGCTGTTACGGAAGCAACCCAAACACCTCGGATTGAAAGAGAAGATGTCAAACATCACCCTGAGAACGCTACTAATTTTCATCCCTAACGAATTGGCGAGGCTTTCATTATGAACTTTAAGGGGCTGGTTCTCTTATTAGTCAGTAAAAGATCTTGCATAATTTTGAAAAAAAAAGTATCATTCAACGTGCTATAAATGCTATGAAGTAACCTGTATATAATGTGGAAATAAAATCGCCTTTCATGATAACATACGTGTTTGTTCCTTCCTTGTTTTCTGAGATGAAAAGCCCTTTCAAAGAGGTTATCACTACAGCCAACGTTTTTTGTCGGAACATTGGCGCGTGCGACAACCTTCGTTCAAGGATTTGTCATCTTTTCAAGCTTCCATCTACCCATCAACTTTTGCTTTTACAGTTTTTCGTTTTTTGTACATGAACACCATGGCTATGGCTAAGGCAAGCCTCTCATTTACTTGCCTACAGATGCATGCTGTCTACACACGTGAGCTGCGCGCGCATCTTTGCGTGGCTGCGCCAGTGCATTAGAGGCTCGAGAGTTTCTGAAACAGGAAGACACAGGACAAAAAGACGTGTGCATAGCTGCATTTTTTGAGGGAACCAGTACACCACTTTTAAATAATTGCGAGATCCGTGCAAAATGTGTAATAAATTGCTAACATTACTATTAAATTTCCGATGAAACAATGCAAAACATCCGGAGACCACTATGCCTAAATTGAAGTTTTGATGTATATTGCTAATGTATATACAATTGCAGATTTGTGATGTCTCAGGGAAGGACACAGCCATAATTCAGAATAGATGGTGCACCACTTGAAGTAATTATTTGTAACTTTGCCTATTATTACAAATGATATGATTAAAAAAATTGCCAGAACATCACATAAATTTGAAATTACTATTGGCAATAGATCAGTTTATACATAGTACTACAACCTCTATAGGTTCCTTGAAGAGCGTGTACAGGGGCATGTGCTACATAACTTTCATGAGAGGCTGTGCAGCAAATTACTCGGATTGATAACATGACTATTATGAATTTCATTCAAAAATAAAAATCTGATGTCATACAAAATAGCAGCTCTCACTCAATAACCAATATCCGGTGTAGTAATACACGCTCTTCATCACGCCAAAGCAATGTCGTTTTATCTGCAAAGCGATGTCGTTTAAACATTGCGAGAGACCATGCTGGGGTCCGAGCTTCACCAATATTGATATGATAGAATTGTGAAGTTTGACGTCCCAAAACCATCATATAATAATAAAAGATGCCACAGTAAAGAGCTCCGAAAATTTCGACCACCTGTGGTTCTTTAACGTGCACCATAATCTCAGTACATAGGCCTACAGCTTTCCCACCTCCATCGAAAATGCAACCGCTGCAGCCGGAATTCGATACCACAACCTGCGCGTCAGCAGCTGAGTACCTTAGCCACTAGACCAACGCAGTGGGGCTGAGCTTCGCCCAGTGTGTACTTTAGATTGCCAGTTTATTGTGAGTAAGCAAATAATTGCGCGTGCCGTAAGTAGGCAGTATTCCGAGAGGACAAAACAGGAAACAGCACGACATGTCTTCAATTAGACATTGTTACCTGGGGTCACTAAATCTCGATTAATTTGACCGTATGTACTGAACATCCCCCTGTAGTAAATATTTCTGAGACATATTGGTGATTTATTCTTACTTTTCTGAACAAGTGAAGTCTAGTGTTTAGAGCAAGAGCAAGATATGGACGTCTTGACAGCCATCGTCACGGAGGACGGGACAATTGGATCTGCTACCGCACTACACTCAATGACTTTGCCTAGGCACCCAGCATACTAATACATGTTGCTTAGATGCAAAAATAGTGTACATCAAAAAAACAAGTGTAAACAGTTGCAACATATTATACTTACAGTTTGATATTTAGATGTTCACGCAAGTTACTGATACTGTGTGAAGAATTTACCTTCTTATTTTGTTTTATTCTGTAAAGATGATAATATTGCATGATTTGCATACAATAGGCAAAGATGCCTATGTCAGGGTACTAAGCGATGTACTCTGAAAATTACGGACCGACCACTGCACAATACACACCGACATGCCCTTTTAGGCACACCGGCGTAAAATTTTCGGCAGGAGTAGTATTAAACTGTAGCTAAACGAAGTGAGTGTGGAGCGTGCTGTGTCCCGTCTAAAAACAATGGGATCATATTAGTAATATACCATTGCCATAGTCGTACGAGTTTTCCTCGGGCAATGCAATGACATCAGAAACAGCGAAATCATTTCCTCACAGGGTTCTCTCACAACAAATGGGTTATGAAAGTATCTTAAAAGTCGTATCGTTTTGAGTTAAACAAGCGAAGCGGTCGCTGTTTGCATATTCATGCAATGATCAGCAAATGAAAAAAGAATGCTAAGCAAAACCTGAATAGCAGACGGAGCATATTTGAGCCACTGGTTGCCTCTGGTAAGTCAAATGCTGTCGCAATGCACGAGCGAGGTTCTCGTTTACGTGGGGCACTCCACTGATTCGGCACGGTACCCCAAGTGCTCAACCGAAGCGCAAAACAGCCGGCCGCCATACGGACCAATTGTCGTGTTTACCTTGATGGGCACTGTACTTTCAGTAAGTCAAATTAAGTAACGCCACGATAAAGTGTCTCCACATAAACTCTGCGCCTAACCTTGATCTATCTGCTATATCTAACATGGTTCAATAAATGTCGAATGGAACTTCATGCACAAAAATTCAAAGTTATGTGGGTGACCTGAAACCCCAACATCCTTCCTCCCTCTTGTTTTTATAGGTGTTTCATTAGAATCTGTCTCTTCATATAAGTATTTAGGTCTCCGCACCTCATCTATTCTAAATTGGACTGTGCACACATCATCAACAATGGTGACCACATGCTAGGCTATCTACGCCGCAACTTTTTCGCCTTTTCCTCTTCTGTTAAAATAATACATAACAAAACCTTAATTCGTTCAAAGTTCGAATACGCGGCCTCTGTGTGAGACCCAATGCAATCAAAATTAACCACTTCCTTAACACTCGTTCAGGATAATTCTGCTCGTTTCATTCTCTTTAACTATAATCGCATTGCTAGCATATCAGCCATGAAATCCATTCTTTCTCTTCCATCTTTAGGCACGCGTCAAAAAATTGCTCGCCTGAACTTGTTTCATAATATATATTATCACCCAACTCTTCACGGTGGACTCCTTCTTCCACCACATGTCCCACCGCATAGATCATCACCATAAAGTAGGTGTTCCATTTTCAAGAACGAAAACATTCTCCCAATCAATTTCACCCCGCACCGCGATCGAGTGGAACCATCTGTCTGAAATCCCATCAATCACCGACAATGAACATTTTTGAGAAGCACTTACCAATGTTATTTAAGTATATAAGCCTATTTTACTTTACTGTTATTATTACTCACTGTGTTAGTTTTACTGGCGTATATATGTATGTGATTTTTCCCACTCGCCTCTGTAATGCCTTCGGCCTTGAAGGATAAAATAAATCAATAACTTGTTTTATTTAAAGAACGAAGTAAGTGTAAAGTCCTGAATGAAATATAAATATGTTCAAAGCTCAGAGATAGAATTTTCAATAAACGAGAATATGGAAGTGCGCCTCCATTTTTGATAAGATATTGCAGGCAATTTTCGGGGGACTCAGTTCAAGAGCTTGTCCTCATGACCTGTGTTGCGACTCCGGGTCCTGTGGGTCTCCGTTTTGGTAGCGGGCCCCCGACTTAGGAACCATCGTCGAACAAGTCAGATGAGGCATTCGTAGTAACGACAACAATTTATTTACATCGCTGAGGAGCTCAGAAATGAGCTCGGGAAACTCAAGCTTGAGGACTCCAGCTGCAGGTCCCGCTCTGGACGAAGCTCGCTGAAGGAATGCAGAACTGAACTGAAGAACTGAAAATATACAAAATGTCTTCCGCTTATATAGCGCCACGTTGCCAACCCTGGCTGCATTGCCCGCGGCTTCAGCCATTACGGCGCTCGATGCTCTGGGTGCTCCACCCACGGAGGCGGGGAAAGACACGACACAATGCACGTGCGAAAGGAACACAGTCTAAACGATGCCTAAATATGATCACGAACGCACCGAACCACGTTTTTCACCCGTCACCAACACTTTGTGCACGTCCAATGACCCTAGATGACCGGAGTTCCGAGAATTCTCTCGGAGAGTAGGGTGGTGTTCGAAAAGCCCGCCTCTCGGTACACGTGCCCAATTCGCCTGTCTGAATTCGGGTAGGACAATGTAGTGGCTTGACAGCTTATCGTCAAACATGTCACTGCATTTAGCCGAAGCTATGGAAAGAAGGAGAATGAGAAGAGGTCGACTAATCCATCGTCGTTTGCTAGAAGTCACTGCTTAACAACTCCAAATCCCCGAGACGCGCGGGGATTTGGACTGTCGCTTCCCCTCGAAAGGTGAAGCTACAACCGATTTGGGTTTTAGCTTCCAGACCATGCAGCAAATATCACGCTGCTTCAGGTCTCTCCAAACCTACGATGGGTTCGAAAATGGCCAACGTGCCTCCTTGTTGGCCCGGAAAGCTTTTGTATACCTGATGTGGAGTCGAGGCGACAATGGCCTTTTTCTTACCGCCAAACCGGTCATGGGGCACCTTTGTTTTCTATTGACAAAAATGAAATCAGCCCGTCTCGACGGCACATCTTTGCTTGGTATGCGTCGAAAACTTTTCGTCCAGTTTCCAACCGCCGAAAGAACGTCTGTAAAAATAACGGTCGTAACACCCGATTAGAAAACATTTCTCGCACCAAGCAGTTGGCGCCGCTCGCTTATATCAAGGTCACATGACTTTTTGTCAACCTTAACATTGTTCAAAAATTGAGAACAAAAACATTTTTGGCAGCCCACGTACCTTGACAATCAATGTTATGCGAAGTGTACGGATTGAAGGTGAATGTGTATTATTTTTTATTGAGCAAGACGTTATGAAGTGGCGCTAATTCAAGCACACACTTACGTTAAACATACGCGAATGTTTTATATTAGCAATTGTTTACAGTTGCGTGACGATGCCAACAGCATCATGAATATTAGAAACAGCAGAAATAAGCTGATATGAACAGCTGGTGTTTGCACTGTGGCGCGCGAGGATGGTAGCCCTCAATACTGTTACAGAGATCAATTTCAGCGGATGGCGCCTAACTACAATATACGTTAACCCGATATGACGTCTTGATCATTGGAGTATATTTGTAATGGTTATTAAATCGTATAGTCAGTACTGCAAGCACAATTGACTTTACATACATTGGGATCTTTACACAAACATTGGGAGGCCTGGCGTGGCTCTGGAATATAATAGTTCATTGCCACGCAGAATGCTAGGGCTCGATTCATACAAGGACACTGATATTTATTGTTTGCATTCGTCCCGTCAACACTGCATATGGCAGCTTTTTCTTAAAGGGGCCCTGAAGTACTTTTTCAAGAAAACATAGAACAAGATCACTAAGAGCTTATTGCCTTACGAATTTAACGCCGCAAGAATTTGAAGAATCCATCCAGTACGAGTGGACTTGCAAAGATTTGTCGCACGCTGCAATGGCATCCTCTCGTCCCGATGAAAGCGCTGGAAGCTATGAAGGGAGGGATGACATGGGCGAAGAAAATACGTCACGCGCGCCTCGTGACCTTGAGCACTTTTTTTTTCTTTGAATAGGCGGATTTTCCAGGGTGATCGCATGCGCACACGTGGACAAGTCATGGCCTCCCGCGGCGATCCTTGTAACGACCGAGCGCGCCATGTTCAAATCGGCCAACGGCTGATAGATGGCCTTTCGCGAGTGATTTTTGAGTTTCCTCCATCATTCGTCGAAAGAAGAGAAAGCAATTTTCCGCTGACTTTAGTAAATATTTGTGAATTTCAGGCCGTGAGATAAGCTATAGATGGTTTCGTCAGAGCCTGCCGGTCTCTGGCAACATTGTGCGTTCACCAGGAAACCATCCCTGGAAACTTCCGCAGCGTTTGTTGCTGGCCGCGGCTGCTTGTGTTTCGATGTTTTATATGAATAAAATTATTCCGATGAAGCGCTGAACCTCGAGCACAGCTTTGTCAAGCCAGAATTCATTCTACATGTCTGAATTAATTTTATATGCTAGTCAAAATGTTCTGTTCTCTGACCGATGACGATAGAAAGAGTGCCTGCATTGCAGCGATCACGTGAGAAAACTAGATTCGCACCAAAAGTGCGTAGGTTTGTTCTGCCCATTTCATCAAAGGCAATGTAAGGCTCAGCGCAGACTTATAGCACAGAGGCGATATTCAGGCGTTAGACTCGTCGAAGGCCCCCGATACAGGGAACACTGTCGTCTTCCACTCGAGGCAGATAAGTGTACTGACGCATGAAATGTGCAGCAAAACGTGAAACCTAACACTGAAAATGCATCGCAAAGGTGTTTATTTTATAGTTTGAGCTATATTAATGATCCGTACTGTTCGAAACAACATGAGGCACAAAGTAGCCACGCTTAACATTAATCACCGCAGTGTACGTCAAGGTGTCCACGTTTCGTTGTCATTGCATTTGATTTTTTTTTTAAAGCGACGTCGGCGAGTGGGCTCTCATCTGTGCGAGCAAATGATTCGTCGCCTGTTTTTCTGCCGCTAATGAACATCGCCTCATTCTAGCTCATTTATCTTTTGGGTGTGAACATAAACTGCCGGTTTATGTAGGTTCAACTAGAAAGTTTGGTTCGTGAATAGCTTTCTCGTGAGTGAAACATAATAGTTCGCGTGACTCTGCAGCCACAGTTTACGTCATCACATCAGAAAATTTTAGAACTTCTCAGTCACACGAACACTTTGGATCGCGAGCGATTCCGATCGCCTCTGATCTCTTTGAATAGTGCCTGGTGTGACACAGGCGCAGAAATAAACGTTTTATCCTGAGGTTGTGTGCTTAGATGAAAATACAAATGCGTTTGGGGTTCAACAGGAGAAAGGTTTTCATTTCTAGTCGAAAAGTTGAATTGAATAACTTCACTTTTTTTTCTCCACATCGACGATGTCAGGGCGCTTTGAAGACGTGGACAGGGAAAAGACAGGTGTGCGTGGTGAATTCCCGGTCCGCGTCTTCAAAGCGCATCCACATTGTCGACATGCAGGACCAACTGGCCCAATTAAGTTCGCTCACAAAATTATCCTGGAATTTATGCATTTTATGTTTGTATAGGCACTAACACTATCAGAGGTGAAACGCAGCAGGGGGGCGCACTCATCGGAACGCCAAGACGGATATTTTCCGCGGCGCCCATCGGCCGCGCAAGCCCCGTTACCTGCAGCAGTGGCCGTGCCTGTGCCTGCCGTGCGCTACGTCGAGCCCCTTCATGTACCCGCTAGACGCTGCTCCAAATACATCCTAAGAAATGCGCCAAAAATAATAGAGCAGCAAACTCGAGCACACCACGAAAACCCCACTGGAACCATTGAAAAAGCATTGCCGGAAGTGCCGCACCGGAAGTCTACCGGGGTAGGCCGTTTGGCGGGAGCCAGTTTGTTTACAAACACCGAAACCGTCCATAATATTTGGCTCACGTCTACTCGGGGGCCTCTACTACCGATCGGTGGCGTTTGCTGATCATGCTCAAAGAGTATTGCAGGGCGCCTTTAACGCTCATGCGTTAAAATTACCCATGTGTGTTGTCGCCATTCTGGGTAGATATAAAATGTACTTCACCTGTTGCACATACCCGCATACCAGTGGCACGTATACCCGGCCCCGGGGCTGTTCATTTGGTAATTAGTGGCACATTCCCACCATCAGGTATGTGCCACCAATTACCAAATGAACATTACATATGTACTTCTTGATGCAGCCATTTTGTCGGGTTAACGTCAATTATAGTTATGTGCCATCCGCTGAAGTTCATTTATGTAGCAGTGTCCAGGACTCTCATCCTCGTGAGAATAAGCACTAGATATCAGCTCACCTCTTCTGGTATTTCTAATAAACATGTTACTGTTGGCACTATTACGCAAATGTAAACAATTGTTTATATAAAACATATGTGACTGCTCAACATATGTATGTGCGTACAACATTCGCCCTTGTGTTCAACGTCATTTCGTAACGTTTCACTCAACAAAGAAAATCACCACATGTAGTCACTTTCCCCTTGCAGGCTTCGACATATTCTTGTGGTACGTCAGATCTCCCGAATTTTTTATCTCATTCTCGTCACACGTCAGTCATCCCTCATTTTATATAACACGTACCATGAAACTAGAGGTACTGGTATCGAGGTGGTGGTAACAAAACACCAGAGATACTGGCTCCAAATTGGATTTGAGATACTGGAGATACTGGCTCCAAATTGGATTTGAGATACTGGAGATACTGGCTCCATATTGGATTTGACTCATCACGAAGACAGGATAGATCAAAACTTCTAATGAAACAAAATAACCGTCGCCCAGCGGGTTCACCCCAATGAGTTCGTGGCTAAAGACGTATACATTTAACGTACAATTTAAATCATTTTAACATACATTTTAAATCAGAAATTCATCTTTTTTGTGACCACTTGAAAGTAACGCACTGCCTGAAACTGTACTAGACGGCCTAAGCATGTTGTCATCATTCGTATAGCGGCGCTCGCAGCGCTATGAACTGCTTCGCGCGCTGTGCATGAGAGATATATAAAAAGAATGCAAGAAAGGAAGGGTAGTTAACCAGACTAAGCCAAGATAGAGTACAACGTAGGTACACAGAGCCAACAAACTTTTTTGCTTTACCTGCGTGCCCAGTCACGCTGTCACCATGCTTGTATTTTAAGTTTTTCATTATTATTTTGTGCTTTGATAACGCTTAATCCTGCTCAAGTTTTTTTGGGGTTTTCTTTGATATGTACTCGCGATATCAAATGTCTGTCTTTCGATGAAGTTTTTTTTCTTGTTTGTGGCATGCTGGTTGTTTGTTACAAATATTTGACAACCTACTACAGTCTAAGGTCCTATAATGTGGCCATGAGTAAGGAAAAGAAAAAGAAACCACCAGGTGCTATCACATAAAACTTGAAATTTGAAGCATTTCTTTGCATACTGAACGCACTTTCGGCGTCTATCCGCGTATCTATCTATCTGTCTATCTCTCTATTTATTTAGCCGCTTACGCCTGGGTGCTCCCGTCATCACCCCCTTAACATGGCGTGAACCAAAATCAGTATGGGAGGGTAAGATGGTTAGACGAATATGACGCGCTGGCCAAGACATGAATAATGTCACAATCCTGTCGCTTACGTCGTCAAATACTTTCCGGCAGGCAGTGGCACATGCCAGCGGGCGGGTATGTGCCACTGTCATTACATATGTACTCCTGGGTATGTGCCACAGCAATGCGGGTATGTGTCACAGATGATTGACACTTCGCTCTGAAATGGCGAGAACCCGCATAGGTAATGTTAACGCGTGAGCTTTAAGAAAAAGCTGGCATCGGCAGCGTTAATCTTGTGAAGGAAAGAATATATGTGAGGGTCCCAGCAGGGATCGAACCCCAGCAATGTGTGTACTAAACAAGTATTCTACCACAGGGTACACTCCACTTGCTGGAGCTACTTTTCAAATAAACCTTAATGTTTGTTAAATGTCAGTTGTGGTTGCAGTGCTGGCTATCAAATTTTATAAACATTACATATGTACTTCTGTGATGCAGCCATCACGTCTTGCTAACGTCAATGGTAGTTAAGCGCCATCCACTAAGTTTATTTATGTAGCAGGGTCTAGGGCTTCCATCCTCGCGAGCATCACCGCTTCACATCAGCTTATCATTTCTGGTGTTGCTAATACTGATGTTCCTGTTGGAATCGTTGCACAAGTGCAAACTGGTTATACAAAGATCTTGAAATGTTTAACATACGTCTGTGCATGCAATATTTGTACATATATTTCGCGTCATTTGATAACGTGCTGCTAAATAAAACAACTACAACACGGTCACCTTTCTACATGCTTCGCATAACGTCGATGCTCAAGGTACGTGGAATCTGCCGAATTTTCGCTGTATGTTTCATGACCTGGCTATGAACGTTTAGCCATGTTGCAGTGAATGAAGTATTTCAATGTGCTCAGGTAGCTGCGTGTTGCAGCTTGTTCCCACACTACTTCGTCACTTATCTACATCAAGGTGTATTCACAAAAAAAAAAAGATCACCTTCATCACGTCACTGTGCCATGGATAACAATGTAGATTATGTCTTGAAGTAAAAACAAACCATCAAGTCTTCCCCGAAGCTTGAAAACTGACTACGCCTCGCTAAAAGCGATCACGATCGTAAACAGCCTAATTAAAGAAAAGGGCAACTTTTTTAGGCCTAATGTCCCTACAGGCACTTTGGAACGCACACAAAGTATAGCCAGTCGCAATAACAAAAAGATAATATAGAGCGATGATCACTTCCCCCAAAAAATCTGTAACGTTACAATGCGCGCCCACAATTGCAGCCGAACTGGTTCATGTCTCACCTTGTACTACGAGCTGTACCTTTTGTGCAGCATTCGCGTGAAATCTGCCTTCATTTATTGACCAGTGGGGCAGGGTAGAGATGTAACGACTCTGAATGCGCGGCCAGTGTGAAGTGGTTTTTGCAAGCATAAAGCGAAACGCGGAAGTTGTCGTAATTTGGAGATCTTGCTTTTCATGGAGGCGTGTGAATCCACTGTGACAGCTGGCCTTCCGACGGGCACAGTGTAATTCAGCTGTCAAAAGAAGAATCCACCGCCGGAAGCCCAGCTTGCAGCCTGCGCCAGCGAAGTGTCCCGATTCACCCGGAAATCACCGCTGAAGTGGTTGGATTGGGACTGAGGAGCATCTTGCCCGGAATAAAACCAGCAATCGCGTTTTGTTTAGCAACGAACTCGTGCCGTGTAGGAAGTTCCATTCTAACTTTGGAGGACTGCTGCAGAATGCGTGTGATTGACACCTGTGGCACTGTCGATGGAACCGAAAGGCACAGACTGGTAAAAGTTCCAGATGCGAAGTAAACCAAAGTATACAGGGTGTCCCGGGTAACTTTAGTCAGAGTTTAAAAATACGCCGGAACACACAATTTCGACGCGACCAAAAGGTATGTTGCTCACCGTTGCCTGTAGTTAGGACTATTTTATGTGTTTTCAAATATTCTTTAATTAAATCTGTTTAACTAACTTTGAAGAAATGAAGACAGATAAAAAATTTCAATGAGAAAGTTGTAGATTGGTTTGCAGAACGTCCGATTAGACGATTTTGAACTTTATATCTGCTAAGTATTAGTGTTTTTCTGCTAATTACAAATGCCTGCGAAATACAAAAAAATACCACCTGACAAACGCGCTCGCGCGTCAGGGCGCACGATGATGCTAGTGCTCCCTAACGTTCCACGTACGAATAACGCGCTTCCCTCGCAACGGTTCATGACAGTGATTGATTGACTTGATTGATTTGTGGGGTGTAACGTCCCAAAACCACCGTATGATTATGAGAGACGCCGTAGTGGAGGGCTCCGGAAATTTCCCCCACAAAGGGTTCTTTACCGTGCACCCAAATCTGAGCACACGGGCCTACAACATTTCCGCCTCCATCGAAAATGCAGCCGCCGCAGCCAAGATTCGATCCCGCAACCTGCGGGTCAGCAGTCGAGTACCTCAGCCACTAGACCACCACGGCGGGGCGGTTCGTGATAGCGATGAGCAGTCACAGCGGTTATCGTTTTTGTGGCCGATAGCAAAACGTGTCCATTGTAAAGCCACCACCATCGTTGCGGCCCTGTCGAGACAGCACAATGGGGCAAATGCTATGGTCGTTCATACGCGGAACGTTAGAGAGAATCATTGTGCGCACTGGCACACGAGCGGGTTTGTCACGTGGTATTTTGTATTTTGTGGGCATTTGTAATTAGCAGAAAAACACGTATATCTAACAGATATAAAGCTCAAAGCTGTCTAATCGGACGTTTTGCAAACTGATCTACAACTTTTTCATTAAAATTTTTATCTATCTTAGTTTCTTGGCAGGTTAGTTAACTAAACATATCTGACTAAACAATGTATCAGAACACAATAAATAGTCTAACTTAAGGCAACGGTGAGCAACACGAATTTGGTCGCGTCGTAATCACGTGTGCCGGAATATTTTCAAACTCTGGATAAAGTTAACTACAGGTAAGTTTAGCCAGAGTTACCTAGCCAGAGCCCTGCAGGTAACTGGTAGCGTGACTTCTATAGAAGCCTGTGGTCCCAGAAGTCAACAGCTCGTTGCCATCGTCACCCTCTACGTGAGGAGGCGACAACTAACAACAAACAAAAAATAAAATAAAATAAAACCGGAATCGGTAGCGACGTCATGCATTTGCCCTACATGGGGCGAGATTGAAATTTCGCTTGATTGCTGATTTTTACGTGCCGTTATTATTACGCGAGATTTTTGCGCCTTGGGCCTCACTAATTGTATGCGGGAGAAAAAAAGAAACAAAGAAAACCAAATATTCAGGAAGAAAAGTTGTTCTACGAGCCAAATGACGCACTTACAGAATACACAAGAAACTTCACAGAGGCAATTGTCAGACAACTGTTCACGAGCACAACAGCATAATAGTTCGAAAACTTACGTTGCCCAATCCTCGAAAACCACTGCAGCGAGACAGCATCTTTGAAAATACAGCTTTCGCAGCCGTATAGAGTACAGTGTCCCGTTGCTTAGCGTGTCGCGTTCACTGTCATCAAAAACGAGGGCACGCCGGCCGTGCGCCAGTGGAAGCAGTCGGCAGTCACAAGAGCGGCTATCTACATGTATACATTCTGCAATGTCATGCCAGTAAGCGCATAAAAAATAACTAAACTACTGAAGGTACGCACGAAACCACCGCGGAAAAGTGAGCGATGCCTCGTTGACCTGGCAATGCGCCGAACCAAAGAACACGCTGAACTAAACACAAGCTCTAATTGCAGATTATCTGGATACGCCCCCCCTCTCCCAATTTAGAGCACTCGACAAAACATGGAGGCAATCAGCCATTTAGCCAGGGGTGAGATACACCGTGAAGTAAGTTTACGATACACCTTGACATATATAAAATTACAACTATTTGAAGAAAAAATCATAGTTTTTAGTTTTGGTTGTTTTTCCCCTCCTCACCTAGTCGCGCTTCAATCGCCAGCGGAGATTGATGCCAGTGGCAATAGGTTTCCGGCACTTTTCATTACAAGTTTCGCCATCTATGCGATATGACTATGTAGTGAACCACATCGTGATGGCTCAGTTCTGGTGTTCTCTGAAGACAATGCACTAGATCTTCCCGCTACGACAGCAGTGCAAGAACATAGCCTAGCGAGTGAAGAGAGCGACGTTGGATGGGCGTGATAAACATTAGCTTGACATTTGCATTTCTTTATCTCGGGGAAAAATTGCTCATAACCTGAAATGTCCATGTGATCATGAGCCCGATGCGATGAGCGATCAACCTGGAAGCACGTTCTCGTGTACTTTTATAATTTCGCTTCGCTTTTTTAAGCACCCTATCGATCGATGTGGGTGAAGTTAAAGTGATAAATGAGAGCTTGCCATCACCTTCGCGCCAGTGAATGGGGCATGTAGCGCAAGCAGCCACGTTCCATTCTTCCCTCCATTACTTACTACGGATCTTTTGTTTTATACTTCTAAAGATGTTCTGAATTTCAATTGAACTGGTGCGTACCTCAACACAAGAGATGTAGTTACCGATTCTCTGATTTCAAATAGCCCTTAACGATATCACATATAGAAGAAATAACTTGCCATTCATTCACGTTCATCACGTCTACTGGCGCCTGTGCCCATGCACTCATGTTAAAATCCACAATAAAAAAAACCCTTGCTTAATTCGCAATCAAGGTTTTATAATGCCTCGGTGACATCTAGTCAGCATGTGCTCCTTCACGTACAGACATCACGACAACTAATTTTTGTACAAGCCTAATGGGCCTATCAATGTAAACTTCAAGAGAAAACTGCGTGTGCGAACACGGACACAAGTGAGAAGTGGAGACACCACAAAGGATGTTTGTGATGTCTTTCCTTTTCACTTGGGTCTATGGCTGCACGCCCTGTCATTAAAAAAACATGGTTACGTGCACCAACTCAGATCTCTCTTATCCTCAGGCTATTATCATTCATGTTTTTTTTTAGATGCGGAGCATCTCTTGCTCGGGTCTTTGTTCCGCGGCATCAGCGTCGCGCGCCCGCACTCCCACTACGCATGCACAAATCTACTCCTTCCCTCTCCTACCACCTGCTTGCGCTTCCACTGCGTTCTCACTTCCCCTGGCGCATGCGCTACTCTCCTCCTCTAGTCTCCTCCCCTTCAAGTGTGAATATAAAGAGAGTGCGCATGCCCACCCCTCTTTTCCTGCGCTTCCTCATTTCTCAACTTGCAACGCCAACATAGGCAGCGCAGCCTACGCTCGCTCCCCCTCTACTCTAGGCATTCCTCCCACGGCGCTTACACCCCCATTGCGCATGTGCTCCCCCTTACTCTCGCCTCGCAACGCTGACGCAGGCAGCGTCTGCTAGCGAGTTTCTTGATTAAAAACACCAACTGCCAGGCTGCACAGCAGTTCGCTGGCCAGCCCGTACAGGCGCTGCATCTTTACCTCAAAGGTAGCGCCGGTGGGAGATTTCTGCTGCGTATTGTTGAACACTAAAATTTCGTAGCGTGTGTGTCAACTAAAAGCGGAGTGCGGGTCTCTATGTCTTATCAGTCAGTCAGTCAGTCAGTCAGTCAGTCAATAAAAGAACTTTATTTGGCCCTGAAAAGAGGAAAATGCCCCCGTCAGGGGGTAACGTCTGGGGGCCCCACCCACGATGGCGCCGGGAGGTTCAGGCTCTCGGCGAATTCATGGGCTCTCTAGACAGCCCTTAGTTGCTGGTCTTTTGTAAAGCTAGTGATAAGCTAGTGTCAGTCTTCCTCGGTGGAGGGAGGCCCTCAGCCCCCACGCAAGTCGTGACACTGCCACAGCATGTGTTGAAGTGTGCATCTCGGATGACCACAGCGCGGACAGCGTGGGTCTATTCCGTCTATGAATTTTGACCAAATAAACGGAGATGGATATGTGTTTTTCTCTATCCATATTTGTTTATTTAGTCAAAATTTGGAGTCTTCCATATCTAAGTGCACATTAGCAGCGACTGGCATGCTCCATAAGGAAACACCGGGGTCCATCACTGCGTGCTTTGCGCCTCCCCAGTTTTCTCTCCTGTGCAACGCCGCGGTGAGCGCCACCGTCAACGCCGCCGCCAGTGCAAACGTCTGCTGCTTCGCATCTACACATGGTCCCCTTTAGCGGGAGATCGTATGAAAAAAAAACTTTATTTGGGTTAATCGGGGCGTGAAATAGCACGTAGTGGGTCGCTCCCACGTCGAGACACATAGACCTAGCCTCTTCGTCACGTCATGGGTCTGTAAGATTGCCCATAGTTGCGTCATTAGAGCCAGACGGCGTAGCGCAACATCGCACTTGAACGATGTAATGTATTCAACCCGTAACGCAGGGCACCACCAAAGCATGTGATGTATAAGCCAGATGGTGTAATTTTTTATAAGACAGCGTCATGTACAAATCGGGCCTCCTCCTGGCAACTGTCCAAATTCATCACTAAAGACTAAATTTTAGGTAACTGCCTAATCAATTCCTTTGGGCCTCACTTTTAATATACGAGCATAACTTAGAGGTCTAAAAGTCATTTTATATTGATTTTCATAGTGCCAATAAATGCCTATTGTGTACTTCTGCCTAAATGCTGAAAAATGTCTATTTTCAAAATAGGTGCCTATATGAACTCGACTTGGCCACAGATTCTCTCCCAGGTACAGTTTAAAACCATTATTCATGTCACCAAGCAACACTGACTATCTGGAACTCAATGGCGCTCAGCCAAATGACACCCGAAACAACCCCTAGCGTCAGTGAAATGGGACGCGCCAGCGTGCATTCACCGCAGCGTGGACAATGCGCTGGCGGTCGGCGAGTGCGAAACCGCGGTGAGCCGTCAGGGGACAGAAGAGTGAAGACCAAGAAAGAAAAATGTTATACGCATAAGACTTTTGTTGTGTTTGTGATTCACTTTTAAGTGCGGACCATTTTAAGGGGCCAGGCTATGGTATGCTGTCGACTTCAGTTGGCTTTCGTCAAAGAGGAGTCCTCTTGTTCTCCGAGCGCCTTGATAATGACATTAAGTGTGGAGCCCTTCAAATAAAACCACGTATAAAAATTGAAAAAAAAAGAGGAGGCAAGCGGCAAATAGAGATGGAAAGAAAGGTGTAACTAGGAAGTAAATAGAAATGGAGAGAAAAAAGACACCGAAAATAGAAAAAGAAAACTAGGAGGAAGAAAGACAAAAGTGAACAGCAACAAGGAAGGCTGCCCAGCCTCACATTTCCTTCAGACTTCGCACCACTTTATTTATTTATTTATTTATTTATTTATTTATTTATTTATTTATTTATTTTGTGAAGAAGAAAGAGCATCGTTGGCAAGCAACATCGCCACCGCTTGGGTACTGGGTGCTGGGCTTCGCTCGCTCGGCTCGTGCTGATCATCGCCGGCATCTGCTTAACCGTTGCTCTTGCACGATCGTGTTTCTTCGTAGGACCGCCGTTCCAACAGTCGCCAATAAACCCTTTTTCAATTGGTGGAGGGTGCTGACATTCCCCGTCGCCTGAACCTGGGTGCTGCCATTCGCCGTCGCCTGAACCTGGAGCTGCGCAACCGAACGCTACCTCCCATCATGGCTACCAACAACGCGCAACCTGGCTCTTCCACTCCATCCCCCAGCAACCCCGGCGTTCTTCGTTTGCGAGAGCCCAAGGTCTTTAGCGGAGCTTATGAGACCGACGTGGAAGACTGGTTCGCTAACTACGAACTGGTGAGCGCAAACAACAAGTGGGATGACGCGGACAAATTGACTAACGTCATCTTTTACCTCACTGACGTGGCCGAAATGTGGTATAACAACCACAAAAACGACATTACGACGTGGTCCATCTTCAAAACGTCGTTTGCTGACGTTTTCGGCCGACCCGCTGTCCGCAAGTCCAGAGCCGAACAACGCTTGCGGACTCGCGCACAGAAGCCATCTGAATCGTTCACCAGTTATATCGAAGACATTATTGGTCTTTGCAACCGCATGAACAACGCCATGCCCGAGTCGGAGAAGATTCAACACATCCTCAAAGGGATAAATGACGGTGCATATCAGCTGCTCCTGGCCCGTAATCCTGCCACCGTTGCGGAACTTGTCACTTTGTGTCAAAGTTTCGACGAGTTGAGCAAGCAGCGCGCCCTGACTCGGCCATTTTCCTCACACGCCGACTCGCTCTCCAGTCTCACTTCTGTTCCCGACCACTCACCAACCCTGCAAGAGATTAAAGACTTCGTGCGTGAAGAAGTAGCTCGGCAGCTGTCGTTGATTCCCTTCACGCAGCAGCCGCCGTCCTCTCGTCTGCCCTCACCACTCCGCGACGTTATTGCCGAAGAGGTAGCTCAGGCTGTTCCCGTCGCTGCCCACCAGCAGCCTGTGGCCATGCCTGTTGCCCATGCGCCGGCTATGCAGCCCGTGGCCGTGCCTCTTACGTATGCCCAGGTGGTACGTAGCAGACCCCGCCAGCAGCATTTGCCACCCATGTCTTCAGTCGCTCCCCACTCCGCCCCTTTTTCGACACCTTGGGCCGCACCACGAGTCAGGAATTCCTGGCGCACTCCTGACAATCGACCGATCTGCTACGCCTGCGGTACTCCAGGACACGTGGCACGATATTGTCGCCGTCGCTTCCAACCACTCCACGACGCTACTCGGCCGTTACTGTATGACCCACAGCCCATGCACATACCTGCTCCCTATCCCTCACCGCAGTATGGATACACTAACCTTCCTGAGTCTCGGTCACCCCAGCCTCAAACTCACTCTCCCCGCTCTCCATCTCCTCGCAGGCGATCACTGTCCCCAATGCGTCCTAGACCCGCTTCCTCCAACCGGGAAAACTGAACGCCGCAGTTCCAGAGGCAAGTACTGCGCCGTCGTCGAAATGCTCAAGTCCTCGCACTTCACCAGCTAACGTCGTCGCTATATCTGTCGATGGTGTTTCTACCTTTGCCCTCGTCGACACAGGTGCTGCCGTTTCTGTTATAGCCGCCCAGCTCTGCCGCTCCCTACGCAAAGTGACCACGCCGCTCTCTGGACTATCGCTTCGTACAGCTAGCACACAACAAGTTCGACCTCTCGGCACCTGTACGGCCCGCATATTCATCCAAGGCTCTATGTACGTTGTCGAGTTCATCGTCCTTTCGGTGTGCTCGCATGACGTTATCCTCGGGTGGGACTTTCTGTCAAATCATCATGCCATCATCGACTGCGCACGCGCTGAAGTTCAATTTTCGCACCTGTGTGACGAACCTTTGCACGAAACCCTTGAGCGGTCGCCAAAACTTGTCGTGCGTGAGGACACTGAAATTCCGCCAGCCTCTCTTGCCTTTGTCCCGGTTTGCTGCGATGACAATAATGATGCTACAGTAATGTTTACACCTTCCGACATTTTCATGAGCCGCAGAGCCGTTTCCTTGCCTTTCGCTACACTCGACGTCACTGCGGGCCGAAGCAATATTTTCGTCCACAACCCCCTTTCTGCACCGCTTACGCTACTTGCCGGCGAATGTCTCGGTCGAGTGGAGTACCTCGATTCCTCTTTATTCCTTAACATGCCAGACGAATCGTGCAGTAGCGCCTCGACCGAACTTCATGCCCTTTCCCCACTGGAATGCTCATCGAGTGACACCTTCTCGAGTTCCATCGCCGACACCTTAAGTGCCCATGAACGCGCCGAGCTTCTTAATCTCCTCCAGCACTTCGCGAATTCATTCGACGTTTCTCAGCCGCAATTGGGTCGGACTTCCGCAGTGCACCACTACATTGACACCGGTTCGCACCAGCCATTGCGTCAAGACCATACCATGTCTCTGCTGCAGAACGTCACGTCATCAACGACCAGGTCGAAGAGATGCTACGCCGTCGCGTTATTCAACCATCGCACAGTCCTTGGGCATCTCTTGTCGTTCTAGTTCGAAAGAAAGATGGATCAATTCGATTTTGCGTCGACTACCGGCGATTAAACAAGGTGACGCGGAAAGACGTCTGTCCATTACCGCGCATAGACGACGCCCTTGACAGCCTCCAAGGAGCCGAATTTTTCTCCTCCTTAGATTTACGATCTGGATACTGGCAGGTTCCTATGGCAGAAGCTGATCGCCAGAAAACTGCGTTCATTACACCAGATGGCCTGTACGAATTTAACGTAATGCCATTTGGTCTTTGTAATGCTCCTGCCACGTTTGAACGACTCATGGACAACACACTGCGTGGACTGAAGTGGTCTGTGTGTCTATGCTACCTCGACGACATTGTCGTTTTCTCTCCCGATTTTCCTACGCATCTGCTTCGGCTCCAACTGGTTCTGACGTGTTTAACCAACACTGGGCTGCAACTGAACCTTAAAAAGTGCCGCTTCGCGGCGCGAGAGCTGTCCATCTTAGGGCACATCGTCTCCAAGCATGGTGTTCGACCCGACCCTGCAAAACTGCGAGCAGTCGCTGAGTTCCCGAAACCTACTACACTGAAAGAATTACGCAGTTTTGTCGGACTATGCTCGTACTTCCGGCGCTTCGTGCAAAATTTTGCATCGATCATGTCGCCACTGACCAACCTCCAACGCGGTGATGCAGACCTTTCATCCTGGTCTTCTGACTGCGACGTCGCGTTTGCCACGCTCCGTAGTCTGCTAACATCTCCTCCAATTCTTCGGCATTTCGACCCAACAGCTGCAACGGAAGTTCACACAGACGCTAGTGGGGTCGGTCTAGGCGCCGTCCTCGCCCAACGCAAGCCGGGCTACTCCGAATACGTCGTCGCTTATGCGAGTCGCACACTTACTAAAGCTGAGGCCAATTACAGCGTCACTGAAAAAGAGTCTTGGCGCTAGTGTGGGCGCTTCGCAGGTTCCGCCCTTATTTGTACGGACGCCCATTCGACTTGGTGACGGACCACCATGCACTTTGTTGGCTCGCCACATTGAAAGACCCTTCTGGCCGCCTAGCTCGGTGGGCACTGCAAATCCAGGAGTACGAAATTCGTGTCATCTATCGCAGCGGACGCAAGCATTCTGACGCCGACGCCCTGTCGCGTTCGCCTTTACCTCCCGACTCGGCCTGTGGAACCACTGGTACCAACTCCATCGCATCTCTCGACCTCGACTCCTTTACCAGTGAACAACACCAGGACCCGTGGATCGCTTCCCTTTTTAACTGTCTTTCTGGATCGTCAACCACTGCGGTACCACGATCTCTCCGACGTCAAGCTGCTCATTTCGCCATTCGTGATCGGCTGCTACACCGACGCAACTACGCCCCCGAAGGTCGTAAGTGGCTCTTGGTTGTCCCGCGCAGCTTGCGATCACAAATCTGCGCCTCCTTTCACGACGATTCCCAATGTGGTCATGCCGGAGTTTTCAAAACCTACGAACGCATTCGCCATCGCTTCTACTGGCGCGGAATGTATAATTTCGTTCGAAAATTCGTTATGGGCTATCCTGAGTGTCAACGCCGCAAATCACCGCCTTTCCACTCGTCCGGTGCACTTCAACCGCTTCCGTGCCCTGCAAAACCTTTCGATCGGATCGGAATTGATCTCTATGGCCCTCTACCGACAACATCAGATGAAAATCGGTGGATCATAGTCGCTGTGGACCATTTAACACGCTACGCTGAGACCGCCGCCCTTCCAAGTGCCACTGCGTGGGACGTAGCATCCTTCATCCTTCATCGCTTCATACTACGACATGGTGCACCTCGAGAACTACTAAGCGACCGAGGTCGAGCCTTCCTATCAGAAGTCGTCACGTCTCTGCTTTCTGAATGCCATGTTGTTCATCGCAAGACCAC
Organism: Rhipicephalus microplus; assembly: GCF_013339725.1. Taxonomy (NCBI): domain Eukaryota; kingdom Metazoa; phylum Arthropoda; class Arachnida; order Ixodida; family Ixodidae; genus Rhipicephalus; species Rhipicephalus microplus. The sequence continues at coordinate 143,914,749 of NC_051172.1, read as the reverse complement.
GGCATACCACCCGCAGACTAACGGGCTCACGGAAAGATTTAACCACACCCTTGGCGATATGCTCGCCATGTATGTGACATCCGATCATACTAACTGGGATGGCATTCTTCCATTCATCACGTTCGCATATAACACCGCGGCACAGTCTACCACTGGATTTTCACCTTTCTTTCTTCTTTATGGACGCGAACCATCCCACACCATCGATACTCTCCTTCCCTACCGTCCTGACGCATCCGAATGCCCATCTGTGTCCGAAGCTGCCCGAAATGCGGAAGAGTGCCGTGAACTCGCACGCACCTTTACGTCACAAGAACAGCAGCGCCAGAAAGAAGACAACGCCGACTCTTCACAAAGCCACAGCTATTCCCCGGGATCACTTGTATGGCTGGCTGTTCCTTACCAAACCCCCGGCATTTCCTCAAAACTCGTTCCAAAGTATGAGGGCCCATACCGCGTTTTGGAGCACACCTCGCCGGTGAATTTTCTCATCGAGCCACTTTCCCCATCTGAAGACATGCGCCGGCGTGGACGTGACATCGTCCACGTCGCCCGCCTTAAGCCATATCATAGCCCTCTGCCTCCAGAGTCTTAGGTCGCCAGGATGGCTCTTTTTCGGCGGGGGCAAATTGTGAAGAAGAAAGAGCATCGTTGGCAAGCAACATCGCCACCGCTTGGGTACTGGGTGCTGGGCTTCGCTCGCTCGGCTCGTGCTGATCATCGCCGGCATCTGCTTGACCGTTGCTCTTGCACGATCGTGTTTCTTCGCAGGACCACCGTTCCAACAGTCGCCAATAAACCCTTTTTCAATTTATTTATTATACCCTCAGGGTTTTCACATTACAGAGGGGAGGGGCATGTTATTACATGTCAAAAACGGGAAACAACACTTGATAAATATATACAAGAACGAAATTTCAATCCTTGGCAGAATAGTACAGAACTACATTATATATAAACTACGTCAACAAAGACAACGTAGCACACACACATTATATATATATATATATATATATATATATATATATATATATATATATATATATATATATATATATATATATATATATATATATATATATATATCACCAAGCAGAGATCTAGTAGCTCCAAACATGTTTTGTAAAAAAAAACTTTAAAACGTGATGTGTCGGTGATTGCGGTAGCTGATCGTGGTTGTAGATTCCATTGAGATGTAGTTCTTGGAATGAAAGCGTGCAAATGGGTTGTGGTTCTGCATTAGGAACATGAACTTTTCGTGGATGATCGATTCTGGGTGATATGAATGAGGGGGGTTTAGCTAAATGTTCGCGAACGCTACTGTTATGATAATAAAGCGTATGAAAGAGACTTGGCCGGGCTATTTAACGCCGAATGGCGTGTTCAGGAAGGTTGAGCTGAGATTTCATTAGCGTAACACTGGCCATGCGGGTATAATTGGACAAGATAAAGCAAACTGAACGATTCTGGACTGCTTCCAATTCATGTGTTAGTGAAGTGCCCCCGGGATCCCAGATGGATGATGTGTATTCAAGCGATGAACGAATGTGGGTACTGTAAAGAAGCTTCTTAAGGGATTCACTATAGGGTGAAGAAGCGGCCCTAATGTATTGAGTGGATCACCACCTGGGGAAAATTGGCTCTATACGCGATTCCACCCAGCGAATAGGCAGAATCTGGTTTTCTTTAGATATTTGCTTACTAATCTACCATTCCCCATGATGCAGAAAAGAAAGACACCTTGAGTTTGTTGATTCGACAGTGTAAATTTGACTCACGGTGGTGCAGCATAAGTGGAGAGACCATGTTCGGTGAACCGTGTGCTATAACGCATAATTGCGTGGCTGCATTCAACAGCGGGAGCGTTTGTGCCATCCTTAAAGGGGCCCTGCAACACTGTTTGAGCATAGTCAGAAAACGCTACCGATCGGTAGTAGAGGCTCCCGTGAACACGCGAGCCAAATGTTATAGCGCAGCACGTGGCCTGGAATTCGCAATAAATCATCAAAGTCCGCTAAAAATTCCTTTCTCTTCCTTTGACAAATCACTGAATATACCCGAATATTACACGTAGATGACCCATCTATCAGCCAGTGGCTGATTTGAACATGGCGCGATCAGTTGTTACAGAAATCGCCGTGAGAGGCCGTCACTTGTCCACACGTGCGCGCGATCGCACTAAAAAAGCCGCGTATTCGATGAGAAAAAAAATTGCTCAAGGTCACATGGCGTGCATGACGTTTTTTTGTTTGCCCCTCCCATCCCTCCCTGCTTAGCTTCCAGCGCTTTCGTCGTGACGAGAGAAGAGATAATGCGATCGCAGCGAGTGGCAAATCTTTGTAACCCCGCTCGTATTGGACGGATTTTTAAAATTTTCGCGGCGTTGAACTTGTGAGCAATGCGCTTTTCCAGTAAATTAAATCCACGGTTACTCAAAAAAGTGTTTCAGGGCCCCTTTAACGATAGCATTTCTTGTTTTCTTATCGCAGATAGAGGTTCACACGTCTCCGCTCAAAAGTATGTAAATTTATTTAAAAATTTGTGGTGCCTTTACTGGAGGAATAAAACATTGTTTTGCCTTCCTGTTTTAGACCCCTATAGGACGCGCTTTTTGAGGCTTAAAAATCCGGTCTCTATTCATTACATAAAACAATACGGTTGCTGTGCCTCTTCTGGTTATCGCCGATATTGCTTGTTCATTGACAGCATATGCTTGCTCAGGAGCATTGTGCTTCACATTAAAAAGAATGTCGTCACTGGCTTGAATGGCACCAGCTGGTGAGTGTTTGTATTTTCTGCAGGATGTACCACAACACGCTAAGGGAGAATGAAATAAACACTGACAAAACGTGAGATATGCAGTTATACAGAGCTCCCACTATCCACTGGTTTTTGTCTTTTCAGGGAAGAAGCTAAGAACTGAAACGATGCACGAATGTACTTATCCTCTCACATCAAGTTGACACGTTATTTGCTCGCGCAGTTTTATATGTGTCTATTGTGCGCTTAAATTCACCACGTGCGTGTGTTATTTCAGTATTATACAAAAAGCATCATGAAGGTGTGCACAAATATTCTTTTTTGCTAAATTTCTAACCACATTGTGACCATGGAATATTCGCAGGAAAGACAGCTTGATTTATTTGACTCGACCGCTTATTTCTACTGGTTAAAAATTTAATTCTGTTGATTTCTATATTTACTGTCACAATGATTGTTTCCACGCATTTGAAGATGCCTTCTGCCACAGAGGAGGAAACGCCGCAGGTATCACGCATATACATCATTTCTGAAATTTCGGATTATTAGTTGCAAGCTTTCTGGAAACACCCTGTATATATTATATTTCCCGCGACAAACCAGACACCGTTAGTTGAGCGTCTGCTCTGTCCTTCTCTACCCGTCCCGTCTCACACAGGCGAAGTTTGTTCTCACTCTAATGATGTGCCAAACATTCCAGTTCGGCACACTGCAGAGATGGCACATCCTGAAAGGTAGTGATTATAACTATTTTATGGTTAGGAAGCACGCGGATTGCTCCAGCTCCTAGCAGTGAAATTTGTAGTAGGAGAAACACCAATAATTTCAATACATCTATGTAAACGTTGATGGGAGAGTGTTACTGAATTGTACATACATACCTTCTTCGTTTCATTGGCTGGCTTTAAGGAATCTCAGAGACAACAAATATAACTGTCTTCAAAAACGTCGGCAGCGATATGGGAGTTGTATGAACAAAGACCCATGGTAAATACACTGCACATACTGCACTTTCTTCAGCGAGTATGTATCCACAGTCATATCCCTTCACCTGAAGCACTGGTCTTCCTATGACGGCGATGTGTAAGTTAGTTGATTTCATCACACGGCTCCAACCACAACGTTAATATCTTTTATTAGGCGCGATCGTACACTGTACATTTATTCCCAAAAACAATAACATTCGCAATACATTTCAATGAGGTCGCGATTACTGATCATATACCCAACACTGAAGACAACACCACCTCAAAACACTGATCATTCAACTCAAGTCATAAGATATGGCGAGTATTACGTTAAACTAAAACGGTAAGTTGACGCCCACGTTTCATTTAAACCTAATTTCTTTATCCTCCAAAAGACGGTTTAGCGCTTTTTTACCGCTTGTTTCTAGACGCTCAGATATTGAGAAGCTACGGCCATTCAGTATCTTGTTGACAATGAACTTTCCAAGCCAGTTGAAGGCGAACGACGCTCCGGTAAACTTTGTTACCTTGATATTTCCAATTTCAACAACCTGCAATGAAATGTGAACACGTTGATTATGTTAGCGATGTAACCAGAAAACTGTATGCTAAATATTTTAATGCTTATGGAACCGGGGACGGAACGTGATGCTGACTACAATACTTTTTGTTGATGGAAATACGTTCCCTGAACAAAAGTAATGAATTTCTTAACTAGGCTACCAGGCTTAGACATAACTCCATCTACTAAAGTAACCGAGCTTGACAATCACAGGCCTAAATAGGAGGTCAATTATCACATAGCACCACAGCAGTAGCCTCGGGGATTGAAATAGTGATTTATTAGGCCACACTAAATTGTCAACCAAGCAGAACGAATTTAATGTTTTTAACAGTGGTGGAAGTGCTCAAGAACGTTACCCTCGTGTTATCGTGACAGTCGTTCATGTCTGATGCTCACGTCCGGTCACCTATTCGTCCCTAAGTCTGTGGCTAGTCATGATACAGATTCACAATTGTGTCACTTGTTTCAGTTCAGAAACTTAAGCGCCCAGGTAAACTTCATTCGCTATTCTGACATTGATGCTCAGCAAACATGATGTTATTAACTGTAACGAGGAAACTGTAGTTGAAATATGCGTAGTGCTTAAATTTGCAGACAAATGGTAGTTGTGCCTGGAGCGGAAACCAGCTAGCGGGACTGTCTCACAGGAGAAGGGCAAGCACGTCGGCACGCGATCCCATGAAAGACGGTTCGGAGAAGCGCCCCAAAAATGTTGATTCTCTCGGTACCAAAAGCTATACTGGATGCTGCACATGCCGAAAGAAAAATAACAATAACAAAGAAGGCATAGAATAGTCAGTCACATTGCCACAAGCTTTCGCCAAACACACTTTGAAATTTATGAGGTGTTTTCTGAAAGAAATAGATCTCTCATCGAGACCACGTATAGGTAGGAATAGGACTGTATGTGTGGGCAACATGTGTATTAATCAGGGGCCCAGAGAAAGTTGTTAACACTGCTTTTTTTATTGCAATGGCAATTAAATGGACACTATCGGCTGGATTTTGCCGCCGGGTTCATGTGATGGGGGTGACCACGAGAGCACCCAAACGTAAGCGGATAGATAGATAGATAGATAGATAGATAGATAGATAGATAGATAGATAGATAGATAGATAGATAGATAGATAGATAGATAGATAGATAGATAGATAGATAGATAGATAGATAGATAGATAGATAGATAGATAGATAGATAGATAGATAGATAGATAGATAGATAGATAGATAGATAGATAGATAGATAGATAGATAGATAGATAGATAGATAGATAGATAGATAGATAGATAGATAGATAGATAGATAGATAGATAGATAGATAGATAGATAGATAGATAGATAGATAGATAGATAGATAGATAGATAGATAGATAGATAGATAGATAGATAGATAGATAGATAGATAGATAGATACGCTCAATGTCGCTGAGGTTCGCTAAGAAATGCTTCGCATTTAATAAAGAGCAAAAAGACCACCCAGCTCGGCACTTTCTTCAGACTCTCATCGCTAGTCGAAGCTGCCTTAATTTTTAGAGGCTTTATAGGAAACGCTGTCAAGGCTTCGTCCTAAACGTTGAGTAAAAACTAGAGATGTGAGCCACCTTAAACGAACCCTGCAACACTTCTTGAGCGTGGTCAGAAAACACTGCTGATCGGTAGTCGACGCTCCTCAGACCACGTGAACCAAATAATCTAGCGCAGCTTGTGGCTAGAGATTTACAATTCTCAAAGTCAGCTGCAAGTCACTCCATCTTCTTTTCAAAAAGTGATTCCACAAACCCCAATTACTCTGCCCCGAATCCAACCATAGGCTGATTAGAGTATCGCGAACTCTATAGTTACCGCGACCACTGCGAGATGCCGCCACGAGCCCACGCACGGGCTCTTTGCTATACACTGAAAGTGATCCACGCAGTAAAAAAACAAACAAAAAGTGTAGTACAATGTCATGGTGCGTGCTGATTAACATCGCAGCTTCTCGCCTCCCAGCGTAGCTTTCAGCTCGCTCGCAGGCACGAAAATGATAGAAGGCACCGAAAGCGTGCAGCAAATCCCTGTAACTCCGTTCACATTAAGGGATTCTAAATTTATTTGGGGCAGTTGATTCTTGAGGCAATGAACTTTTTATTGAAGCCGCTCGATGCCTACTCAGAAAAGGGTTGCATGGTCTTTAAGCTGGATGAGAGTCATGGCTTGTTTGCGCTCCTACTAGTACTTCTTTGAGATGTACGTTTAGCTCTACACTATCCAATGTATAAACTGGCTGTTATTTGCCATAAACATTTGCACGGCTTCATATCATTACCAGAAATATTGTGATTACAATCCCATTATGCTTTCGTCAAGGAAGTACGACACTGAATTCAAACTTGCGCCAATCCTCGATGAACACCCTGCACGTGAGAGATAGAGATGAAGAAGCGCAATGCGTAGTCAAGGGTACATGTTAATATATGCGGTTTTAATCGGGAATGTTGTGAACAAAAATAATATTAGAAAACCGTGTCACGCAATTGGACTGATACGCATGAAAATTAGAAACGATTTTCTTGTCATGCCGATAATGTCTTATTCTCTATACAGCTCATCACAGTAACTTTAATGTTACTTTTATTTGATGCCTGTGTTGGCTAACTAACGACGAATTTCGCCGTAACACAATTTCTATGCATGGTGGCACACTGCGCCGCCAGCTGAATTGGAAATCGTTTACTTTTAGTATGCGTCTTGTCTTCGCTAAGAAAAGAATCTCAGAAGTTTAGTTAGTATGACTGCTACAACAAAATGGAATGTGAATATTGCCTAAAAAGTGAGGGACTTTCGACCATGACTTACAGGAAAAGCAAAAAATACACGCGTCACCTACGATGGCAGCTACGCTGGGTGGCCTTTCTATTACTGCGGCGCCCTAGCGGCCACCGCTTGCTCTCAAATAAACTGAGGTGGCAGTTTTGGGACAAGAAATGCTTTTCAGGGATTGTGGTCATACGCATGGGTGGGTTGTACGCGAGAAAATACGGTATTGGTGTGAATGACTACATTTTCAAACGCAGCTGTGCGTGCATGCCGGAATCCGGCAGCCTCTAGGCCCTAATGCTAGCGTTTTCTTTCAACTCCATATTCAGAGTGCATTTAGGGGTGCTGTACGCCGCTACATCAGACTTCTATATGCTGAAGACTGTATAGGCTATTGCCAGTTTCGCGGAGAACAACCAGGTTAAAGGGAGATGATAAGCGAACGGTGATCCCGAATGACGGCCGAGATAACGGAGAATCAGGGCAGCAAGCAGGGAATGGGAAGCGATAGTTTCTGCTCGCTCTGGGCGGCATCCTCCTAATCACACCACTCACTCTCCCTATGCATGCGGGACAGTCGTCTTCCGTGAGAAAAGGGCAATATCATGGGGAATATCGCACTGCCTGGTGTTCGATATATCAGGTGTTCTGTTTATTATTGTTGTATGAGGTGTTTAAGCATCGCCGTGTTCAAAACTATTTTGATATTAGGGATAACGCGATTTAACTATGTTTGATATTATAGGGTTTAACTATTGTTGGTATCTAGCATAATGGGACATAACTAGCGCAAACGGTACAATGCCCGAGAGGAAGAAACATGGGACCACGGTAAACATCAACTAAATTCTATTAGATTCAGCATGCTAGCATATAAGTGGAGTCTCCTTATAGCGATACCGTTTATTACAGTATATCGGATATAACGATGACCAAAGATGGCACGAACCACTTTTAGTATGCTTCTTATTGTAAAATAAACAGCTTATTTTGATGCTCCAGAGCCACTATATCGGTTATAGTGACTAAATCTGGCTACAGCACGCGCCGTGAATAGGTTTCTGCAGAAACGAAGCCGTGCTGCCGAGAGGGGTGAGAGCAACGACTCCGATTATGCGGTTGAGCAGCCTACTCTGGCAATGGCGTCGCAGGAGGCCCAGCGGATGATGCATGTAGTCCCTCCGGAACCTTGTTTACCGAAGGACCTCCCACTCGCCTTCGCGGAGCACGTAGATGCTCGTAAGAAATATGTGCGCCACTTTCGCGTGAAGCAAAGCTGACAGACTGTGCCTTTTCTGCAAACAAGTAGTACACAGTTCCACTATCTTACTTGCATGCAAATCAAAAGTTTCAATCTCTCTTTAGTCTTTTTTTATCCACCTGTTTGTTACAAATATCGGTTATAACGATAGTATTTCTTTGGCATTTGTAAATAGTTATTAGTGGACTGCACAGTAACGTTGGATTGCACTGTATGCGCAAGGCCTAATTGTTTTTTTTTTTTTGAGGGTGCACCACTTTGATCTGAAGGAGGGACCAGGCAGGCAGATGTGCCCGAGTGACGCTTCGGGCTCTATATGTCACACTAAAGAAAAAAATCGGGAAAGGGATGGGCACGTTTTGCCATCTCGTGGCTACGCAAGTGATTAACGCAGCTTCGCCCACGGATTAAGAAATTTATGCAGCTTCGCCCTAGTGATGACAAGCCCGAAAAAAGCGCGGAGCTGGATAGCCTGCCTTGTTTGTATTTATATTTCTCTGTCTTTCTTCCTCTCTCTCTCTCTCTCTCTCTCTCTCTGTTCCTTCTATATATCTTTGTCTCTTTTCATTCTGCTTCTTTCATGCTCTCTCGTTCTCTCTTCGTTCTATTTTTGTCTTGTTCTCTCTTTTTTCTGGCTCTTTTATATAGTATGTTTCTTACTATACCTTTTTCTCTCTGTCAATTTCTTTCCGTTTCTTCTTATCTGTTTCTCTCTTGGTTCTCTTTCTTTCTTTCTCTTTACTGATTCATCTCCCTTTCTCTTCTTTTTCTCTTCGCACCCGTTCGCTCACCGAGCACAGTTATTGCATCCCACGCAACATGAATCAACGCTATAGTGTTTTGGGAGCGAAGCGCAAGATGAAGAAAACGAAGAAAGCGCGTACCACTTGATGACGATGATTGCGTTCTATTCACTCTGCACTGAGACTTTTCTCACAGCTGCGCTATTAAAAAAAAACCCTTGAAGCATCAAGCAGAAACTTGGAGACTGCGTCTCTCCAACACGTGCCAACAGCTTACAGGCTTGCTTACCTTGAATGTGGTAACGCTGGCTCTATTCAGATCGGTATTGACTTCCATTCCAATTTCGACAACGAAGTAGTTGAGAATGGCACCGAGGCTTCCGCGAAGTCGGAAGAAACGTGATGGCCGGTATAGGTATCGGCCAGACATGTTCAACTGCGAATGAAATGAGGTAAAAGACGGCATAGATGGTGCAGTAGTTTACGCACCACACATTACTCACACTCTTCAACAGTGGCGTGCAAGCGCGTGCATACAAAGCAAAGGCAAGACAGCAAAGCCCGTGACACGCAGCACTTACGTCATCTGCCCGCAGTCGGCCCGTGATGGTGACCAAATGTTCGTCGATAAAAGTGATGTTAACGTCACCGTGACGACTCAGGGATGGGAGGCCATATATAGATATGTTGTCGACATGACCCCTACGGTCGTCGAGTTCCACGTGCTTAACGATGACAGGGTTTATTTTCTTCTGTATGGAGTCGCTGTCCCTTGCCTCTCGCAGCAGGCTGTCAATAATTTCGTTTCCATTAACTGTGAGGTCCTCACTCTTGTCTTGCGCTGTAAAGAGAAGTACACATTATTGAGAGTCACTGTAACTGGCTGAGTTTTAGGTGTATACTATTTACCAGCTTTGAGAGCCGGAAAATGGTTAGCTATGAATGTCGCGCATGACATTCCACAGGTAGTCAGGAAACATGCAAGTAAGCAAACATATTACGTTATCTAATGGAATAGCTTGGATTGGATAAGCCCCTGCACAAACAAAGCATACCACAAAAAAACAAAATGGAACACTAATGCTTAAGTTTACTTTCCTTTTTAGACGCCAAGCATCTTATGCCAGGGGCTGTGTCCCTCCCTCCCTCACTCCTACGGCGTACACACCTCACTGCGCCTGCGCGTCCCCTTCCCTCTTCCTCCTTTCCCAGGCTTCACCTATCGTGGTTTCCAAAGCGCATACGCGTCCTCTCTCCCTTTTTCTGTCCTCTCAACGCTCCTCCCTCTTTCTCTCCAGTCGGCGGCGAAGGCAACGAGACGCTTCCTTAGAACACAAGATCACTTCGTAGTCGTCGATCGTCGATCTTGCGACGCTCCACGTTTCCGTGAGACCAAGCGCGTCTACTTTGGTTAGGACATGATCACGTACGGTGTCTCTGCGTGTGCGTTGGGGGACCGGCTGTTTAGCAGTGCTATAGGCATGATCACCAGCTTCAAGTAATGTTTACCGGCAGCGTAAGTCAGGTAGAGGTTCTGAATGCTGCTGCACCTGCTTAAGGCGACGTAGACGAGCTTTGCTCACCATCCCCCGCGATGCTTCGCATTCACACATTGTTCCCTTTAACGGGAGATGGCGTATTTTTTCTTTCCTATTTTCGTGCTACTTAACCAGGAATTGGTACAAACGTTAGTTCATCATGGGTCATAGCTATCTCCATGGCTTCGTTTCAGCTACCACAGCAGGGCTAATAAACTTTCTTTGTTGTCATAACTTGTCATTAGGTCAATACATAGCGTACGAGAAAACGCTAGCATAATTAACCGAAAAGAACCTTCCATTTATAAAAAATGAGGAAGTCATTGTGCATTCCCACTGAAGTATGCCTCTGTCGTAATCTATTATAGCACGATTCTGAAGAAAGAAAGCTGCTTGGGAATGATGCAGTTCGTCCATCCCTCCAATGTGTTTTGTTCATTTATTTGCTTCACCACCGTACAAAAGAAATTCATTTTCAAAGGATTGACAATCTGCAGCAATACATGTGGTGGCTTTGTTAAGCTGAAGGAGTCAATGGGTATTAGACATATAGTTCAGAAATACCTCTGTTTTACGAGCTAGGAACATCTACAGCGTGTTTCAAAAAATGTGTCTAATACTGCTTAAAAATCAGCAAAAGACGCTATTCGCTCGCTATCTTCACAGTTGTTTTTGGTGTAGCTACAAACATCTTAATAGGGTTTAAGACAATATTTGAAACAGCAATTAAAAAAGTTTGAAAGTTCAACAACTAACTTTTTTCATTAGTGGAGTTAGGCAGTTAACTGAAAAGAGAAAATCGAAGTCCTCGATGCGAAGAACCCGTTGCCACTTTTAGATTTCGGGAAAGTGGCCTCCAGCAATAACTACAAGTTAATGAAATTCTCCTCGATTCTGCGGCGAAACTGAAAGCTAAGGACCAGTGAGCGCAACAAGCAGACTACTACAATGACGTCACAGTTCAAAACAGTGGTTACAGGGGTGCAGTTTTTTCCCCGTTCGTTGACGTATGTTCGTCTTGCATGCTGTAATTGCGAACAAAGCCCACACATCCACAAAACAAAATTGGTTGATGGTTATGTAACAACGCTCCCTCATTTTACTTGCGCTCATTCGTGTTTCGGTTTAAGTTTCGCCGCAGAATGGGAGAGAATTTGATTATTTTGCAGTTATTAGTAGACGCCACTTTTCAAAAACCTCAAAGCGGCTATCGGTTGTTCCCTTCGAATACTTCAATTCTCTTATTAGACTTAACTGCCCAATGCAATTGTTAATTAATTTAACTGTCCTAATTACTCTTCCTAAAGATGTATTCAAGCTTCTTAGGATTCCTGCCACTACAGAAAAAGAAATTACCATGACAGCGAGCAAATAGCCTCTTCTGCTGATTTTTAAACAATATTAGACACACTTTTTTAGACGCCGTGTATACTTCACGACCTAGTCCTGTGTGTTGTTTTAATATGAAATGAGACACCACCTACAATATCTCTGGTTTCGATACCATTCAAGCAGCGCCGACTGTCAAATAAAGGCGTGTGTTTATATTGGCATTGTGTACCAACGAGCAGCTCATTTGTTATGATCTCTGAAAGGTGGTCTACATATCGGTGAAACTGAAAAGTCAAAGTACATGTAAAAAAAAAACCCAAGATGAACGTAATATGGTTATAAAATATCAGTTTCTCAAAATAAAAGAAGCAAGCTTTGAGGGGTAAACAACAGAAGAATATATTTCTGCTCTATAGTCGACGCTGTCTGCCAAGAACTAATTCACTGTTAATCTCAAAGCTGACGTAAACTTCCAAAATCTATTTAGATTCTATTTTGATTGTGTTTAACTTTCAAAAAGCGTTCATAGTTTTGATAAACAAGCAATAACACGTCTTAAAACTGCTAACTAAGCCCCAAGTTGCAATTTCTCAACGTTGAGCAGGTGTCCGCCACAGGAATCGGGTATATTCCACTATACTCCCCACTGGTGCACTTGGAAGAACTAAGACAACAGTTAGCCCAACAACAAATGGCTACGAAGCGACAGCGGCGAGCCGAAGAAACCGAGTGCGTTCACTGAGAGATTACTAGAAAACGGAAGAACCCGAAGCAACGGATGGCCTATGCGAACGACGATGGGCCCGTGTGGTCTTTCTGATATAACTCGGACCTCTCCACGCTGACACCAACCTAGAAAAAGCCTGCATCCCCTAACTAATGCCACGAAACAACCTAGAAGACTAGAAGTCTTCAGAATAATCCAGTTTAGCTATTTCACGCTTGTGTGGCTTAACGCAAACTTCCCCAGCTTTTCTTCCAAACTATACGCCTAATTTTTGTTTAAATTAGAGCTGTAAAAATCAAATTATACAACGTTATTGGTGCAGTCTGTGCCACATACGCAGTTTTGCAAGTCATTAAATAATATATAATGCGGGGTCTGTGGCAAATACCTGCACTCGGGCCACAGGTAGACTCCATACGCGGTCGGGTAAACCGAACAAACACGTGTTCATTTATTCACTTGCTTTTACAAGAACACCTTCAGCCGACTCAAGTGCGTCACTAGTGACACGCTCTACAATCTTCTGCACTATTCCAATACAACACTCAATCAACATAACAACAAACAAACTCAAGGTAACGTGAATTCGGCATCGCTGCTGTACGACTCAACACGAAGGATTCACGGGAAAATGACTCGTGGTTGCCGCCACTCACGGACCATGCCCGCAGGAGACGTCCGTGCGCGATCACCGCTCAACGCTCAAAGATCCTCTCTCTTTCTCTATCTCTCTCTATCTTTTTTAAGGCTCTTGGGAAAGTTCTTCTGTCTGTCTGTTTGTCTTTCTCTTTCTGTCTATCACTCCATTCATCTTCATCTCCTGATTCTTTTAATACTAGCGAACAATGTCGATCAAAATGCAAATATTACACATATTTGGGGGCAACATTAACACGTGAGTATTATGTAGTGTGTCACTTTATCTTTAAAATTCATAGATACTAAATTCTAAAGACCACAGCGCTTATTACGCTGCGCTGACAACGCAACGCTATGAACGTAAAAAGCGGGTGTTTCCTACGATTCACTAAAACTTACATGGTGCTGCCACCAACCAATGGCTTTGCATCCTAAAAAAAACTTTTTTTTCTGTGTTTTTTTTTCAAATTACTGATCATGTCTGACGCAGCGCCTACTCACCGATTCTTTCGCGAACAACGCCAAATAAATGTTTTATTCTCTCTCCAGAGAGAAGACTATCGTCTTTCGATTACCTTTGCCAGCTAGGCACGCAAATACGCCGCCATTTTTTTAGCCGGCTTCGTCTCTCCACTGGCCAGCGCTACCCATAACTACCCATAACCCACGCTAGCCTATAGCGCCACCTTCCGCTCGGTGGCTGTTACACTTAAATGCGGCCCATCTGTGAGACAAGTGCGCGCCACGAGGCGCCAACGACATTTCTGGAGGTGACAGCACCATCTTAGCAGTAATTAACAATTCAATCATTTATTGCAGGTGACTAATACAAACGCGCCGTTGAAAGGCTATCCTCGAAAACCCCAGCTAGATTAGAGAACAAATATTTATTAAACAAGTCTCTGTAAACTACGCGATCACTCGGGAGCTCCTGAAGGTGAAACTAAAGCGGAAGAACAAAGCCTAATGACCTCAATACTAGCGTTCCTCACCTTTCGTCATGTTATCAACAGCAAAAATGACTCATATAGTTCCGTGATCCGGTGCATCGCAGCCAGTCCTGTTTTGGTCTTTGCAAGGAAACTGTTAGCGTTACATTGGTCCCAATTTTAAGCCGAGCACCTTTAATGGATCATACTCGCGCCCGTCCATCCATGCCCTGGAACGGCAGTTGTGGCCTATCTCCCCTACACTCTCTCGACAATCGCGTGATGGCTCGGAGAGTGTAAAAAATAAAACAATAAATAACTAAAATATATATAAATAAAACAAACAAAAACATAGCATCGTCAGTCAAATGGTCATAAGCTATGGCCGAACACACTTTGGAATTTACAAAGTGTCTTTCAATTTTACAGTGAAAGCTGTTACGGGTCACGTGCGGCGCCGTAGTTGTCCACCGAGGCTACCGCTGCTGTCCGCAACCAGTATCAAAAGAAAAAAAACTCGGTAAATAGAAAACACTAAGGACACAACGAGATTATAACCTGGGTCCGCTGCGTGCCAGCCCAGTACTCTACCACTTAACTATGCCGGTGCTTCGAACTTGCATGCAAACTGGCCTTAGGGAGGCAAGATGTCGGAAAAGGATTCCCGTTAATATGAATAATGAAAGGTTTTATAACATCAAAGGATCAACCAGGCCTCCCACAATGCGAATTGCGTAACGAATGAGTCGTCCGATACTTCAACCCTTTAGAAAAGCTTGTTCTTGATTATATCTATTAAGCATGGTGCATTCGCACTGCAGGCATAATGCTTAATTGTTGTCAGCCACTGCACAAAAAATTGCACAAAATTCCTAGCGGGTGTGTAGGGGATAACACGCTTCTTCGAAGAATGATGAAAGATTGCATAGTGAGTGCCGGCCTACTGCCCGATATTAATGGTTATTTATGGTGTAGTTGGTATTGTTAGGAATTTGATCTGTCGTGATGGTAGCGGTGGCGAAGAGCGGCGAGCCGTCGAGCGGACTTCGCTGAAGCCTTAGCCCGAAGGCGAAACAGGGAGGCAATCCGTTTTGAAAACAGCAACAAAAGTAGCGTTTACTGTAGCAGGTTGTCGTTTGTACAGAGCCGGCCAGCACGACAACGTCGGCTGGGGCAAAATCTCCTAACATGGGGCCGGCGCGGTCTTCAATAGCGTTTTGGGACTTTTCTGCGAGACCAGTTCCCCGGAACGGCACAGTGGCTCGGCTGAGGAGACGCAGCCATACCCGGAACTGCAAGGTGGTTCGGCGGAGGAAGCGACGTTATCCCCGGAACTGCACGGTTCTTCTGCACGGAAGGCGGCGCTGGGAGGGGGGGGGGGGGGGATAGTTCGTCGGAACAGGGCCCGATCTCGTGAGACGTGCTCCCGAACGAGGAACATGTCTGTGGCACAACAGTATCCAGCAAGTGTGCTTGTAGCTGCTATGCAAAGAGTGTTTAGAAAAGGCTCTGAAAGGCCGCTCTGGAAGCTTTCGCTGTTAAAGCTCCTATAGGGACTTTCTTCGCGGTGACTGGGCTGCGCCATCTGTGCAGGCCTGGCGTTTTCTTTGCTCGTCGTTGTCAGTACAGGATGTGGGCAGATCTGGAAGATAGTGCTATGCATCGCTGTCCCGGAGGTCGGTAATTTCACGCGACGATCACTCCTGTCCCGTAGAGCAGTAGAATGCGCAGTTTATTTCCCATTGTGTGTGCACCTGAAGAAGGCCAACAAATGTGTTACGATGCCGATGCATAATTAAATGCCATGTACTTCAGCATTTATAAAACCATACCTGATATATTGTTTTTTCTTCTGGGACCAAACACGTACAAGAAGAAACACGACGAAGAACCTTTACCGATGGGGGAAGGTGAATACTATATATACGTGAATAAGGTAATGGGGAATTTGACAGAAGAGATTGCGTCAGTCTACTTATACTTACATGTGCAGTTTGTGTTAATATCATCTTGATGTACAATTAAACACAGCTATTTCCTGAGCACGTGTACAAAAAGGCCGAAACTGCAGCAGATGTAAGGTAAATGAAGACCGTACCACGCATACCCTGAATAATTCCCACTCACAGGCTCATCCGCAAAGGCGGGAGAGACCCAGCAGTGTGGGCGCAGTAAGCGGAGCGCAGGCGTGGTGCAAGCCCGGATCTGCCGGTGAACTCGACACTGAAATTGAACGCGCAAGCGACATGCAATGACAGGCAGGGAATTTAGTTTGCAATACCCGTGCAATGGCGAATATCAGCAGGGATGAGAACCAATCAATCTTTTTATCCGTTCTGATACTTGTGTTCGAGTGTCGGAGAGGATTGAGTCGTATAACATACCAGTGCGCGTTCGGCAGGCGCCATCTCGCCACTACTTAAAGAAGCACTGATCAAGGGGCCGTAAGAAGCGCGACTCTGCGAATTGTACTTCGGAAGCCAATAGGTGGATAGCAAAAGGGCCCGTCATCTGCTGTGGTACTTCCTGTTCAAGGCTCATTCCTTCGCTGCTTCCATGTGCCTGCTGCGCAGGGTAATCGCGGAGAAAACACGCGCAATTTTTCGGCGTGTTTGTTGCTGCTTGTTCAATAATTGTGTTCGTCAGTTCTTTTTCGCACATATTTCGCACATTTCAAAGACAAAAGCGAGAAGTGTAAATGGGCAAACACGAAGAACGGTAAAAGGCGAGTTTTGAGCCCAGTATGCGGTTATGCTTTGAAACACGCGGTAATATTGGTAGAGCCATCTCGATTTAGTATTTTCAGGCACAAACGGCGACCACTTCAATATCACTCACACGCATACATTGGCACATGTTGCCAAATGTCAACGTATACGTACGATGTCAACATAAGTAAGCATACAGTGCCCGATCAATTCGGCCGACATAGTGTATTTGCATTGCATATTCTGCATTGCCAACTGTCTGTAATAATCATGGAAACAGCTGAGTTCGTAAAAGGCCCACGAGACAAAACGGCTGCTGCATCAATGATGTCGTGGGACGTAAAACGTTCGAAGTCGCTTTAAAGTAACGAGTACGGAATGGCACCTCTATAATGTCACACTATTGCAAGCTTGAAGCGCCGATAGGCTGGTTTATGTATGTTGAGTGCGGAAAATTTCACACGCATTGCACAGAAACACAATCTTCGAGTGTGTGAAATAACGACATCTCGTGTAAAAAGCCAGAGGCTCCCGGGATCGAATCCCGGCTGCGGCGGCTGTATTTTCGATGGAGGCAAAAATGCTGTAGGCCCATGTGCTCAGATTTTGGGTTAAAGAACCCCCGGTAGTCAAAATTTTCGGAGCACTCCACTACGGCGTCTTTCACAATCATATGGTGGTTTTGGGACATTAAACCCCACATGTTATTATTATTATTATTATTATTATTATTATTATTATTATTATTATTATTATTATTATTTGAATCGAGATATAAAGCCGTAAAAAATGCCAGAAAACTACAAGCGCACATTTCAGTTTCGGAGTAAGAACGGCTCACGACTGTCAACCCGGGATGGTATATAACACAGAAGTAAATAAATAAATTTACCTATGAGCAATATGAAAACAAGTGGGCGGGCATTTCTTGATGCTATTATGCGACAAAAAATGCACGATGACACCACTTGCTGCAAAACAACAAGCACGAGTCCAGAGGAGCGTGCCGCTTAAATGAAGATATGACCACTCGCACGCCATCTCCTATAGCGACTGCATTTGTTATTATTCTAAACTGCATAGCACTCCGAATGTGTGGGAAAAGACCACCGCAAGAGCTGGGTCGAACATACAGTAAGCGACGGCACTTTTTTGAAACTTTTCGGAATGCCTCTTCGGCGGCATGGCACTTCGAACCGGAAGTCAATGCAGATGGGTGCCGTAGCCCACAATCCTTTGATTGAGCCACGATTTTGCTATCCACCTATTGGCAACCTTCCAGGCTCAGCGAACTGCGATAGCCAGTGGGGCCTTAGAGCACCTTCCATAAATCAGCAACCAAGCAGCCTTACTTTAATAAACTTTTATATCTCTGTTCTAATTATTGTTATTTACAAACCTAAAGTGCAAACTTTTATCGCAGTGCCAAAGTACAAACCATTTGACTTTCTTAAGGTGCCCGGGCCCCAGCTATGACGGCGTTTACATTCGCACAGATTTTACGCTCACTCTCCTCTTTTTTTTTTTTTTACTTATTCTCATCACTTAATCACTTCCCTCAGTGGAGGATAGTAGATGGGACGCCTGAGTGGTTGACCTCCCAGTTTATTTCACTTCCTCCTCGTAACCAACATTTCCTTGTTTTTAACGCTGGTTTTAATGCTGGTTCTACGCTAAACGCCTGCTGTGGAAAATTTACAGCACCACCGGAGCGGTGTACACGACGCAATGTTGGTGCACGTTTCGCCCCTACTCCCACCTACCCCCTACCCCCCTTTCATTCAATACGTTTCAATTAAGCTGAAGGAAAGGTCACGTAGGTTGACCGAAAATCGTGACTGCGTTATTGTACACCGCCAGTGCCGACAATGCCATCGTGACGAAATAAGCCGTAACTCCTACACAGCAGCTTCTTTCGAGGGGCCATAAAGTGAAACAATGAATAAGTCTAATCGCTAATTTCACCATCATAATATTATTAATAGAGAAGAAAATCATGGTCAAAGTTTCAATTTTGAAATTTCGAGTCTAAATCTCTGTGAACGACTGAACAGATTAAAAAGTGTGTTTTTCGTATTTTCATGACATCGCTTCAACGAAATGTTCTGGAAGCCTTTATGTTATGTCTGCGGCCATCTCAGAGGAAAATGTACTTCATTTGTACTCATTGTGAGCTACGTAGGAGATAGTCAACGCCATCTAAATCTCTGACGTCATGGTACTTAGTGCGGGAAATTCAAGCTTTCGTTGCGACCTGCATTTTCGTTTCCCGCGTATGCCCTGGTTTTCCTGCTTTCTTAACATCTCTCCACGGCGAACGTCGTTGTGTTGCAACTATGACATGGTAATATGAGAAAAATCATTTTCTTTCTTCACTGAACTACCAGCACATACCACTTATACTGCTACTTCTGATACTGCTCAGCTACCAGCAGATACTGAAACCAAGGAAAGTATGGGGGACGTCAGTTGAACTGTTTTAAATGTGAGCATAACAATTGTGGCACACATGTAAAGAAAAATAAAGTGAACTAAAAGACAACTTGCCGCTGGCAAAGACCCAAACCTGCAACCTTCAGATTACGCACCCAATGATCTTACTAATTAAGCTACACGGCGGTCGTCCCCCCGTACACTTTTTAGCTACAATTGACGTATGACTTCGAAATCTTAGCACCAAAAAATACAGAGACAAAAAGACAATTGACGTCCCTTTTACTTTCCTTCTTTTTATTATCTCCGACTCTTCATAACATTGCGTCAAAGAAACGACTTCTCAAAATTTTCTGCTTCATTCACTTATACAGCTAAATCATTTCGAGGACGTGCTTCAAGTAGACTTCCAACTCGTCATAGGATCGATAATAATTAACACAACTTTAGTAACTGCATGAAAAACAGTGCATAAAGAGTAACCCCTCGGGACTAGAATTCTAATAGCATCTCCGCGATTTGTATAATGTCTATATAATTTTGAAAACTTAGCGCAGGTAAAAAAAAGAAAAGACCATGTTTTATTTTTGATGTCGAAAGAAGGAAAACAGGTGGCGTTCTTTCTGTAAACTAGGCCATAATATATAGTCATATCTTTAATTATGGGTAACCTGCTTAAATATGGCACAGAAGTTGTGTTTAAAAAACTGGCCACCTTTTATACGAAGTGTCTCTTGACTGGAAGGGTGCCAGAATCTTGTGAGAACGCGAACATCATTTTAATACGTAAGAACGAAGACGTCAAGAACTTGAAAAATTACAAACCAACCAGCTGACTGTCCGTTCTCTAGTAACTATTTACAAAAATAATAGCTAGTAAATTTAAGGTGACATCAGGGTTCAATCAACGAAAGGACTAAGCAGGATTTCGTTCGGGCTACCCCACAATGGACCGTATTCACACTGTAAATCAAGTAATAAAGAAATGCGTGGAATACAACCAACTACATAGCTTTCATAAATTACGAGAAGGCGTTTGACTCCGTTGAGACATCAGCAATAATGCAGGCACTACGGAATCAGAGCATCGACGAACCCTACATAAACATACTGGAAAAAATATACAGTGCATCCGCAGTTCTCCATAAAAAAAGCGTCAGAATCCCCATAAAGAAGGGTGCAAGGCTGCGAGACCCAATCTCTCTAGTGCTATTCACCGCATGTGTACAGTAGTTGTTCAGGGCCTTAGATTGGGAAGACTTAGAAATAACAGTTAATGGAGATAATCTTACTAACCTACAATTTGCTGACGACATTGCCTTGATGAGTAACTCAGCGGACGAATTACAGTTCATCATTACTGAACTAGACACAGAAAACAGAAGAATAGGTCTAAAAGTTAATATGCACAAAACTAAAGTAATGTGCAACAGTATCGACAGAAAACAGCACTTTGCGATATGTGGAGAGATGCTGGAAGTTTTAAAATAATACGTCTACTAAGGACAGGTATATAGTAACCGCAGAGCCGAACCATGAGAGTGAAATAACTAGAAGAATAAGGGTGGGATGGATCACATTCGTTAAGCATTCTCAAATAATGAATGGTAATCTATAGATACACTAACCCTCAAAAGGAAAGCACATAATAGCTGCATTTTACCGGTACTTACCCACGGAGCAGATACCTGGAGGATAACAAAGAGCGATCAGCTTAAATTGAGGATGACGCAGCGAGCGATTCATGAAAAGGAAAATGATAGCTGTAACCTCAAGAGACAAGAAAAGAGCAGAGTGGGTTAGAGAACAAACCGGGCTTAAAGATATCATAGTTGAAATCAAGAAGAATAACTGGAAATCGGCCGGGCACGTAGCACGATGGCAGGGTAACCGCTGGTTATTAAGAGCAGCTGACTGAATTACCAGAAAAGGTAAACGCACTAGGGGGAGACAGAAAGTTAGGTGGGCCGATGAAATTAAAAAGTTTGCTAGGTATAACGTGGCAGTAGAAAGCCCAAGACCGGGTTGATAACGGATTATGGAAAAGGCATTTGCCTTGCAGTGGGTGTAATGATTGATATGCGGGGTTTGGCGTCCCAAAACCACCATATGATTATGAGACACGCTGTAGTGGAGGACTCCGGAAAGTTTGATCCCCTGGGGCTCTTTAACGTGCGCCCGAATCTGAGCACACGGGCCTACAACATTTCTGCCTCCATCGGAAATACAGCCGCCGCAGCCGAGATTCAATCCCGCGACCTGCGGGTCCGCAGCCGAGTACCTTAGCCACTCGACCACCGCGGCGGGGCCTGCAGGGGGTGTAGTCAGGCTGATTATGATGATGATGATGAACTTCCACACAGAGTACTGTACCAGCTCACAAGAAAAAAAATGTAACGCCTAATAAGTTTGTTATGCTTTTGGACAGTGTAGTTAGCGCATCGTTTTCACAGCCTTCATCATGCTTCAAGGCACTTGTGCGCCATCGTCACGTTAATGCACAGTGAACACCATAAAAATGTCATAGGCACTCACAACGTGAAGGGGTCGGTCACTTCAGCCACTGCACTTTAGTGACGAAGCAGCAGTTATCGTGCACGGGCGTGGGCCCAACCATGCATGGTGACGCAGCGTTGTATGCTCGGCTGGTCTGCGCGCGTAACTACGGCGCACGTAGCATACGGATCGGCCACCGCACGTGTATCATAACTGTCGCCCCGACACTTTCGTGCACTTGTTAGAATGACGGTGTCCCTCACTGTGCCCTCTTCTCATGCAACAAGTCAGAATCAGACCACTCAACACTTGCTCGCTTACAGCGTGCATACTCCTCTGCTAATATCTTCTAACAGGTGAAAATCGAATAGAAGTGACGCTGCCCTTTAAGACTGGGGTGTTAACATTAATATTTCGGCTACTATTCGTCTGAAGCAATGCCTTGCCTGCTGCAAGCGACGACACTCCCCCGAGAAGCAGCAAGAGCCGAAGCACCATCGTGTCTGGAACCGAGACTCACTTTCTTCACACTGAGGCACGTGCGGCGCAGGAAGGTCCTCCCCCGTCGGTAAGGTTTCGGCATATGTCCGCCTTCCGTTTCCCGGACGTCGTTACAGGATGCCTTGTGTGGACCGACGAGACGACAAAAACGTTTTGTAATTGCAGGTCACCCATTGTGTTTCCCTCCGTTTGTTTCGTCACGCGACTTTCGAAGAAATGTGATATCGATCGCACACTTACCGTCAAGGGCGTCGCAATCTAAGAAACAGCGTGAACCCTTGTTTTCCTTCTTTAGCCGCCTCTCGTTAGCGAGGAGACAGCTTTAGCTTTTTCGGGGGTACTTCGAGGGACTGTGCATGCTCGAAGCGAGTACGCGTGTATGGCGCCGCGGTTGGTAACCATAAAATTTTAATTGGCTCCAAAAGCGACTATACTTTTAGTACTTACTTGACTATGAAAGCCTTAACTGCAGCATGCAACCACTGCTTGAGGAATAACACATTTATAACTATAACTTATCGTTTCAATTCAATGCATCGGGTATTAGCTTGGCCCGAGCCCAGTAGATTTCGCAATATCGGGCCTACGACTACCTTCGAGCAGGCGTGGTGTATTCATCCCTCGTTTTATTGCAGGGAACACCCATTGTCTTCGGAGCCCAGGTGCCTTCGAAATTACGGCACCTCGAAAAGCTCGACGTGCATATTTTGAACGCGTACTTGTAGGGCAGCCATAGCGATTGTTATTGCATGACTCATTGCGTTCAGCGATGAAAACAATCCTGCTTCTATTATGCGCTCACGAAGTACTGTCTCCATTGATGTCGTGGCATCAGCTTTAGCTGAAACAAAACTTTTCCTTGAGCACCCGTTGAGATTTCAGTAGGAACACCATGACCTCGATGTCTGTGCTCCTGGTCTAGGCGGGCGTCAATTGTGGTCGTTTATTGGTCCGGTCTCGCAAGAATGTTATTATATATATTATATGGTGCGCTGTTCTAAGTTTTAGGTTGGCTTTTTTATTTACATATACTTTATCAGTTTAAATTTATGTTATACAGCCGTAAGGTACTTTAATTGCTTTATAATGGGGAAAATATTTGCTATCCATGCTGCAGGTTTATCTTTCGCACAGGACGTAATGAACTGTATAATACACAATAAACTACGTCTACCAAAGCTGGCACTAACTCCAGTACAATACTGTGCAGAATCACTAAACACGTATTGCAGCTCAATTGATGTGACATGATGTGCATTTGACCATGTAATTCGCGCCTTTTAGCACGTCGTTTCTCCGCTGGTTGTTATGTTAGTACACTGAAACATGCTCAAAATTTCTGTGTGCTCACAATTTCGTCAGTCATCATTGCTTCTTTAATTTCGGCATATCCCGGACTAGGAAGGAAGGAAGCAACAAGAGGGAGAAGACAGAGAGGTTAACCAGAAAGACATCCTGTTGGCTACCCTACACTGGGGGATTAAGGAAAGGGACAAGAAAGATGAGAAAGAGGGAAGAGAAGTAAAAAAAAAAAAAGGAGAGACTGACAGAAATTTCACTGTAGCGTGTAGAAGTTCACAGCAAGTCAGAGACGTTCACACAAACCCGTCTTTCTCAAGAAACGCAGCAGGGCTTTCACTGCCTTTTGGGCTGTCGAAGCATGTGGAGGTAATGGCCATAAAGGCTACAGATCTGCCATGCTAAAGGTATATAAATACGTAGCCTGCAATTCGGACAACGCAAAACGCCTAAAATTTGCAGCAGGTGTGAAATATAAAGGTGGCGCCACCTAGACAACATTCAGCGAATCAATTTGTTCTCGTCGTTTCTTCTTCCCGCCACAGATGGCAAAAGCAGTACTGAGGGGCGCGGTCTATTTTTTTGGCGCATTGTTGAATAATTTTAGTCATTTTCGTACTACAGCCGCATGACTGCGTCATCGGCGCGTCGGTCAAATGATCAGTGCTTTTAGATGTAGCGTTGGGTTACAACCACTAGCATTCAAGTGACATAGATATTAAGAACTTCAAGATATGTTGACAAGAATTAGATAAGCATCGGCTATCGGGCAAGTTCGAGACGTATTGGAAGTTCGCATGCGCGTTATCGTTCATTCGTGCGAAAAACTTAAACGTAATTGATAATTGCGGTCTTTATATATCCCAAATCTACGATATGATTAAGAGAGACCCCGTAGTTGAGGGTTTCGAAAATTTCCACCACCTGGCGTTATCTAAGCCCACGGGCTTCTATTATTTCGCCTTCATCGAACTCCGGCCGCCGCTGCCGGGATTCGAGCCCGCTACCTTCAGCTGAGTAACATAACCACAAGATCACTGAATTATTGAAGCACAGATAATGAAGTGACATATGGCCGTCTACATGTCCACGTATGCTTCAATTTATCGAACAGTGATGATATAGAATTGATTCGGAATTCCAGTTTCTTTGAAAGTTTCAAGAAAGCGACAATCTATACATTTATAAAGAGGGGCGTATATACATGGCAGACATGGAAAAAGGTGCGCACAGTTTACACATCGCGCTTGCCTGTCAACGCAAGATACGGCAGTAAAATAAAAAAATATGGAATGAAAGCACAGAAAATATCTTGGTTTATTTCAAGAAGTCGAGATTTAGGTTAGCGCGACTTCATTGTTACATTGTGACTGTTAAAATGAAATTCGATAGATGCTTATGAACTGTACTGTTTACTGTATCGCGCTCCCCGCTTTCTGATCCTTGCTTATCGTCAAAATGATAAATTATTACACGGGCTAGTTAGCTTAAAATGACAATTGAGTAATCTACAAGTGTAGTTAAGAGTGCTAAAAATATTAGGCAGTGTATCTATCTACTAAAGACTGTTAAAATTTTACGACGTATATACATATATGTAGATTTTTGCCCAAAATATTGGTCTTGAGCAAATTACAGAAAAACATAACCAATCGCAAATTATTCACAATTATTTCCTTCAAAAATCTGATTGATTAAAGTGAAGAATTACTGCTTGAAGAAGCAGTTTTGTAATGATATACTAAGAAAAAAATTCTTCCACTGACGTTACTTAGAACTTTGTACACGTCCCTAAAGACTATAGTGAATTTGGTGCTCGACTGCTGACCTTCGGCAGGTCGCGGGATCGAATCCCGTCGCAGCCACAGCGTTTTTGATTGAGGCGACAATGCTTGAGGCCATGTGTGTTAAGATTTAGGTGCACGTTAAGGAACCCAGGAGGTCGAAATTTCCGGATCCCTCTACTACGGCGTCTCTTACAATCATATCGTGGTGTGGTGGCCCCGAACCTCAATAAATATTATTCTTAATGTTATTACAACTGTACAAGTACATTAAACGTGATGGCTATACCTAGTGGCTATTTCGCTGCGTATATCAAAGCCTCTCAAGCCTTGTTTATTTGCATTATCAAGTGCTCAAAACATTTTTCTCGATCATCTTCCCTCACTCCGTTTTGGAAACACCAGTAGTGACACTGAGAACTCTCTCCACGTGAACGACAAAGGAAAGAGTAGCGTTTCAGCGTCTGAACACCTTTGTGCATATTTTCGTTACATTGTCGGGACGCTCGCGTTATGATATTCTATGAAGTGCAGCGCGTTAGAGGCCCATAGGCGGTGCTCCCTATGGTGCTATCAAAACGGTGAAGTAGTGATCATTTATTATTATTATTAATATTATTATTATTATTATTATTATTATTATTATTATTATTATTATTATATTATTATTATTATTATTATATTATTATTATTATTATTATTATTATTATTATTATTATTATTATTATTATTATTATTATTAATGCTGCTGTTGTTGACGAATGTTCACTTATGACAGCTGTAATCACCAGTCCTTATTCACTCGAAAACTTCAAATGGCTTCTTGGAGTGAAAAAGCCGGCGTCTGTCAACGCAAAACGACACACGTCACATGCACACTTCCACTAAGCTGAGCCGTGCCCTTTTTCCCCTCCGACGCCCACGCACGCATATAGGCACATTCACAGTCTAGGTGCATGCATCTATCTATGTGCATGGTGTACCACATCTAAGGTGAACACAAATATTCAGGGCGGTAAAACGAAAGTGTTTAGTCTTCTTCACCATCCGTTATGCGACGATGTCATCAGTACTAATGAGGAGTTCATCTTAAATGCGGCCGACCCAGTACATTGTGAATAGACCTTTCTGGAATGTGCAGGAATACGTTTCCCTCTACTAACCCTTTTTGGCGAGAAGGTGTGATTTCCGCATCGCTGTCTGTGGGACCACAGCAGCGTTCAGTGAATTTTTCGCTGTCTCTGGCAGACCTCACTTTATTTCCATATCTACCGTTTACGGACAAGTTTGATTAGCAAATTGTAAATTTTACATCTACACTGCCAGAATAACTAATTTACGGCCGGCAGTACATATTACATAACGAAAAAGCAAATTAGACGAGAAATCCGCTCTAATCCCAGCCGTCATAGCCACTCGTTGGAACAAGATGGCGTCTGCGTCTTACAAAGATTTTCAAGGGGACTTGACGTGGACAATCAATAATTCGCGGCCTTCTGCGAAAACTATTAATGCTGGGCCAATTGCGCTTATGCATACATGAAAAATGCGATGTGAAAGAATATTTTAGAACAAAATAAGCGCTGTAAGTCACCAGCCGCCGTCGACCACCATTTTGGTACGGCACCTGTTCGGCCCATAATTTTTGAAAGAGAAACATTCGGTGTAGACACAGCTTCATTTAAAATATGCATGAGTTACTTGCAATAAGCGTGCATGAAACCCATGGCGTGTAAGTTTCCCGGGGACAAGAAAGTGGTCATGGAGGTTTGTATTTTCTCAACAGTTGGTGACAATGAAATCAATGGTTCATATGATTCTGTGATCATATGGTTCCGTCGAGTATGCCACTCTCCATTCCATGGCTTTTCAGTCGACAAAATATCTTGATTGCGTCTGCCGCGTGTGCTGCTGCAGTGGCTGAGTAGCATCTCCACTCGGTTGCATTCACGGTGGTTGCGTAATGTTCTTATTAGTGGTCTACACGATTCTTCTTTTTTTAAGTTTGGGGTGTGTCAATTTACTTGGCATATACATATGTAAATAATGTACCAGTTTGGATGGTGCAGTTTGAAGACCAGCGAGGGTGATAGTGAAACTCCAATGTATCAGTGTACTTTTGCTACCTTTGATCATGAATATGGGTGGATAGCTAATTAGAGACCACTATTTTTGAAAAAAAAAAAGTTGACCAGTATTTGCAAAAATACGATTGACAGT
This sequence comes from Rhipicephalus microplus, assembly GCF_013339725.1. Classification (NCBI taxonomy): domain Eukaryota; kingdom Metazoa; phylum Arthropoda; class Arachnida; order Ixodida; family Ixodidae; genus Rhipicephalus; species Rhipicephalus microplus. Next base: position 143,887,048 of record NC_051172.1, on the reverse strand, counting down.
GCTATCTGTCGATGGATCTGGTGATGTTTAGAGAATCATTGCAAAATACTCCAGAAAGAATATTCCAGAGCGCACAAGGCAAGCAAGCTCAGTAAGAAATCAACCGTATTCGGCACGTGTGGATAAGTGTACATAGACATGAATGGCCGGGTAATTCTCACCGCTTTCATTCGACCCTTAAGTGCATTTCAAAGAATTTTCTGAGTGAAAAAGACATCTGTTGCTGCCGTATTCCTCAAGACGACGATCGCCGAGTACATAAAGGATACGTCCAATTATCAGCGAGCTGAAGAAATTCAGCTAAATGCCAGAAAATACCTCCCCCTTATCGTCCGATGTGGTACAAATTCGAGCAGAAACATGAGTGGCGTGCGAGCATGACTCAAGAATATATATATATATATATATATATATATATATATATATATATATATATATATATATATATATATATATAATATATATATGTGTGTGTGTGTGTGTGTGTGTGTGTGTGTGTGTGTGTGTGTGTGTGTGTGTGTGTGTGCCCGAGTTCTTTTTCTTTACGAACATTGCCGAAGCCACTTCCTCCAGCTTGCAATTGTGCATAGTTACATGCAGACACGCCTTCCTCTTTCCACTGCGTAAGAGCAGTGATAACCACTTTAAATAAATATACATTACGTTTACGGAAAGCCTCAAGCGGCTTTTTTGAACAATGGTGAACAATTCGCCCGAGATTGGGCTATAGGGGGCAGCGCCGTCACTGTGCTAGTGTGGATAAGCAGCCGGCGGTCCACTTTATGAGCGCTGTGAGCTGATTGTCGGCAAACAAAATGTGTTGACTGCGGCCTACCGGTAATATATATGACATCCATTGCTTAACGGATGCACGAAACTCACCGAACGTTACTATTACTTGTGACAGAAACGCAGCCTGCCATTAAAAAGGGTGTTCGCGCTTGACGACTGTCTGCGCTTTCGCACTGCAGTGTGTCACGTTTCTTGTAATTTTATTTTAGGTGTCGATCTTGTGTCCCGTCTACTATGCACTGCTGTAGCATGACTGAATTTATTCTTCATGCAAGCTGGTCATGATTACCAACCCCCTCAACCCCCCTCCCCCCCCCAAAAAAAATTCGATATTTTTGGGCGATGAACCCAAAAATACAGCGATTACTCATCCGCATTTTTTCTTTTAAAATTTTCTTCAAGGAATAAACATAGGACAGACGATAAGTTTATTCAGGAAAGCTACGTGACTTACAGCGCTCAAATATGCTTCTTCTTACTCCTATAGCAGTACAAAAAGGTAATAGTTCAGCCCGCAGCTTTTTTCTATTGATTATCTGCGTCACAGTGATGCAAAGGTTCGATAATTAGATGGAACAAAGGGTTTTTTTTTAGGCGATTGTGTGTTCACTCCTTCTGTCAGTCTAGCACAACGCCAAAAAAAAAAACGCTCAAGATAATGTGAAACAAAAGAAGATGACGTTCTCCTTGAAATTATACGACATGTGTGAGGCACGCCGTCTGGATTATTTTGACAATCTGGCCTCTTTTAAGCGAACTCAAATGTAAGAACACGGGTGCGGCAATTAGGAAACTCCAACCAATAATTGTATTACAGCGCTTGAGTCAGTGCTTGGTCTGGCTTCGAAACATCACTTTTCTTAATACAATTTTTAGTTAAGAGTTCTCCAATTGCCTCATTCCTATCCCAACGAGGCAGACTTCTGCCAAATGTCCACCTTTGATGAGAACACGGGTCTATTTATATAGATGTGGCGCAATGCTAAAATTGTGCATGGCAACTCAAGTTTAATCAGCTCCGTGTCATTCAATTGAAGCAGTGAAGTGTCAGAGTTTACTATACAGTAGTGTCATGGGACTAGGATAGTACAATAAAAGGTTATCTCAAGCACAATGAAAGCTCGTCGCATAACCGATAAGCAAGAATGCCACATTTTTGTTTTGAAGTAGATACCTAACAACAATGCATAACTTTCATTTATCCCTGAGTCGCCAAAACATTGCATTCACACAATATTTATTATTTCTCATGTTCGGACGACGCCAAGTGCCCTTTGCGATGGGCTTCAGCTAAAAAAGAGGACCTACACCGACATGATCGTGGCGAAGAGGGGCTATGACGACGATACACATCACTCTCGCCAGGTGCTCGACCTCGTCTTATTGCGGTACATATACAGGCGAGTAAGGCCAAATGCTTCTGAAGACAGTGCTAGGTAAACGTACAAGCAATTGCTCTTGCGCTAAAAGAGTGGGACAAACCACCATTTGAACACGAGCGTGACGTACGCGCACGTGCTAGCCCATGTGGATAGCAGACGACGCAGGGAGCAATCCACACTAGGTGCGCTTAAGCCAGTGGCCACCAGGCGGCGACTCCACTCGATCTTGGGGCGAATAGCCATAGAAGTGCTATCGCAGACCTTGTTCAGCCTGGAGAAACGCGATGGTTTTCTTACGAGAGCAGTGTGAAGTAGGGATTGAACATTACTAATTTTCTTCTATAGCTTTAGAGCACATCTACACGGACGCTGGAAACTTCTCCTCGAGCTGCTTGACAACATTGGTGTCAATGGCTTAAATACTATGGTCTCTTGCTCATCTCAGAAAGAGCTTGCAGACGTCGAAGGCTAACCTAAGTGAGGCCACGAAATTAGTACTTGTAGTGAACGAAAATTTAAGGATCAAGGCAAAGAAACTTGTTGAAAAAGTTCAAGAAAATCGAAACAGAATGGAGGAGGACGAGGCTACCAGCAACCAGAACCTTCAAAAAGTTCATTAAATTTACAAGACGAAAGTCCTGGAGAACATGCATAAAAGTGTTTGCGACGGGTTTCAAGAGCTGATATTATTCCCCAAAAACAACTTTATTGTGCAGAGCATCTGAGGATGACGTGATGCGTGAATATTGAATACAGATGATATTCTGGCAAGTTGTCTGCATGACAAGGGCGGTTAAGTCTACCGCGCGCAGTATAGATTCAAACAGCGTTTCCTGCTTTGTTATAAGCAGCATTGGAAATAGTACTTCATTATTCGGGCACTGTTTCTGTTGAGAGAAGCTTTTCTTTCATGTACAGAGTATTAACATCAGATGTCCCCTAAAGTCGGCCGTTATCGACACGCCCTTGATAATTTCTAACAAACCAAATGCATTGCCCAATATTAGGAAAACTACATACGAAAAAAAAATTAGGAATGTTTGCAGTTTGTGAACCGAGCTAACGGAGCCTTCAATATGTGGGCCAGAGAGCCACCCACCTCTCTTTTACACAAGATATAACCAATAACAGCTCCTGGGCACGCTGCATAGGCACGTTGTGAACAGCGTACATATTATAAATGTATTTTGAACATTTATATGTCGTAGTTAACGAGAAATAAAAATAATAAGCTCATTTCTGCAGCCCGTCACAGATAGAAGTATCAAAAACACGTTCAGCCCCTCTTCGTGCTTCTCGTAGGATTACGAACACGCTAGACTTACTGGCGCCATCTACCAGATAAAACTGGAAGCTTTTTGTATCCACTCGCTGAGAGATGGCGCTGACCACTGCACCAATCCCGTGGTCTTCGTGTGCTGTTTTAGCGGAGGTCTCCAACTACGCTTCAAAAAGTTCTTTGTTTTCCTTTATTTACACTGTATCAACTGAGCGCTCCGTTTTATTCGTTACTTACACTCAACGGCGCTCTTGCCACCGTTTAGTGCGTTCGCCATTCAGTGAGTTTAAAGTTATGGTGCTAATAAATGTTGTGCCAAAGTACAGCGGTAATTAATTTTGTTTGGCATGAACTTACACCTTTAATTCCGACATTGCTTCGCTTCTAACGAGAAGCGTGGCCACAATTTTTCGTTATGTATTTTGGGAAGAGGGGGGTGCCAATTACCCTTTATTTATGTTTCTTCATACGTTTTTATATGTGCTGCGGAAACATGTCCTCATCTGAACCTCTTTTAATATTTTGGGGAGGAGAGAGAGTCATCCCCCTCCCCCTTTTACACATCATTTACGATATACACGGGCATATATTCATTTTTTTCCAAAATCGGCATACATCCCTCGATAGAAAAGAATGAAAAGAAAACAAATGTCAGTTTGACTTTCGTTTCACATAATAGCGGGCCACGCCCTGATCATGCGTTCGCGTGCATTAGATCTCCATGCCGTGGTAGCAGGAAATCGAATCCGAAACCTCCCCCGCTGAGCACCAGGACGCCATCCGTACTGAGCTTCCGCGGCACACGGTGCAATATTGTGGTAATATCAAACAGCGACAAATGTTGGCGTCAGTACGGCTTGCAGGGAAAACCATAATGTGAAACGCTTGGTGTGGAGAAAGTAGTCTCGACGTTTATCTGAAATATTTTCTAATACGCACGTTGCCTGTAGAGAACGTAAAAAAGAATGTTTGATATGTCGGTATAAAAAACTAAAAAATTTCATTTCCGTTCCTCAGAGGTCACCTTCGACTAGTTTCTTTCCTATATATGCTTCTCGCAACGTTATTTCCCAGCGAGTAGGGCGCCATCTAGTATTACATAAAACAGAGGGAGATAACAAGGTGTAGGCGGAGTAGCGGACGGCTCTTGATACGCCTTTGCAACCATTTTTCCCAGCCGTTTCGTAGCCGCCGTTCATGTAAGCTTTCTCTGCGGGCACCGAAGTACACGCTATTCACATTTGAAGTCCGTATGAGGCCTGTAACGTCCCTATTGGCCAATTGTATTACGACCAACGTGCAAAGTAAGAACTGCACAAACAAGCGCACATGTATATAATGTGGGTTGCTGAGGCCTGTAATAAGCTTTATTTAAGTAAGCGTCACATATGGAATTCGCCACGAAGATAAAATACATCAAAATTGAGCAATTTTGTGAATTAGACTTGATTAGGTAGATAACACACCTTTATCCGTTGGCTGGTGATGAACCTTTTATATGCTCGAAATGTGGCGAGACCTTGACCATGCTTCATGTTATCTCGAAACGAAAGAAGCAGAATTGTGAGGCTCGTGTTCTTATCAATATCAATAAGAACTGCAGAAAATCATGACAAGGAAGGCACAAAGGGTATTATTTGTAGTTATTGTAATATATATGTGGTAATTGTAATATAAATGTGAAGGAAGTAAATTTGCGACTGGCGAATCGCATGCTATAGGTGCTGTTCGACGGCAGCTGCGAATAGGGTGAGCAGATACGTGCCTCTGTATAAAGGAGCGGGCCTGAGAAAATGGCAACATTTTGCTCCGCTTGTATACCTCTTCATGCCGTAAACGACTACAACAGTTGTTTGAGGTGATCATAGCAGCGTCTGCTATCTGCCTAGCAGTGGTGCTCTAGTGGCTAAGGTACTCAGCTGCTGACCCGCAGGTCGCGGGATAAATTCCCAGCTGCGGCGGCTGCATTTCCGATGGAGGCAGAAATGTTGTAGGCTCGTGTACTCAGATTTGGGTGCACGGTAAAGTACCCCAGATAATCCAAATTTCCGGAGCCCTACACTACGGCACTTCTCATAATCATCAGGTGCTTTTGGTATGTTAAACCCCCCTATATCTATCAATCACTGTCTGCTATTCACAGATTGAATTTCCTCACCAAGCCCGATGGGTGGTTCATGACCGCTTTAAGCACTTAGCTCTTGGTAACGTGCTAGGCGATTATACCAGAATCGTAGCTGTTCTTGTCGACAAGCATGGAAGCCTGGGAGGAGGCCTGGCGAAATCATTTGAAGTGAGAGAGAGGAGGAGAATGAATACAACAAAGGCAGGGAGGTTTGCTATATTGGTTTGCTACCCGACACATGGGGAGGGTAATGAGATGGTAAAAGAGAGAGGAAGTTCGGCATACCCTACAAACCATGGAAAACGATGTTATGCGAAGCATGCACCTAGAATGGGATTGTGATGTCCTTTCTTTATTGAGCAAAACGTTATGAAATGACGCTAAAGATATCTACAAACGTTGTACGCGCATATACATATATATGTTGAACAGCCACATGTTTTGCATAACGAGTTGTCTACATTTGCGTAACGATGTCAACATCAGCATAGCTATACCAACACCAGATGCGGTATGCTGATATGTAGCGCTTGTGCTTGCGAGGATGGCAGCCCTGGCTCAGTGCTGCATAGGCCAGCTTCAATGGATGGCGCTAAACTACAATTGACGTTAACCCAACGTGAAGCCTGTTTTGTAGGTGCACACATGTTTTGTTTATAAAACTAGATAACCAGCTCTGCAACCGCAAGTGACATTTCATCAACATTACGCCTGTATAGGGGCCTTTTACAAAGCAGTTCCAAGACCTGGCGTTGCTTAAGTGTGGTGGAACACATGTTCGCCACGCAGAATGCTTAAGATCGATTTATGCGGGGACCCTTATATTTATTCTTTGCATTCGTCAGGTCAACGCTGCCAATGTCTGTTTTTTCTTGCCGCTCTCGCGCTTAGGTTATCAATGTCGGTTCTCGCAGTTCCTGGGTACATATGAACTGTTAACCACCTGTGGCGCTACACGCATACCGCGGCCCTGGGCATACGTGTATCTGCCGCACGGGCCTCGAGGAAAGGGTTTGGCGACGTACGCTATGAGATTTTCCGTTTAATTTTCCCGTGACCCGCCATACCTAATAGTAACTATCTCTCAATCCCATACAAATTTTGGTCTAACCATAGCATAGGTAGGGAGAAAATGTGGAGCTCACTCCGGCTCACTGATAAAATATAGTGTGCCTGTTGGACTCACTCGGACACAAGATTCACCAATTTGTTTAGGAGCGAAGCCCCTTGGGGTCGAGCCTTGCCCCTTCGATGTCCGTTGTCCTGACTTGTAAGCGCTGGTAGCGCCGGCCACGCGCACCCATCATAGGCAGAAGAGGAGAACGATGATCGCGGGTGCGCTCGTGGCACGCTGTTTGTTTCACTGCGACAGCCCAAGAGCTATGAAACGCGCTCGCTCCCGGCTCTCTCTCTCTAATGGTCATGAAGTGGACTTTGCTGAGAAAGAAAGAAAGAGAAAGAAGGAAGAAAGAGAAAGAAAGAAGGAGGTAACAGAAAGAGGGAAAGAAGGAAGAAAGAAAAAGAAAGAAGGCAAAATAAAGAAAGAAGGAAAGAAAGAAATAGAAAAAAGGAAAGAAAGGAAGGAAGGTGGAAGGAAAAGAGGAACGACGAGATATAAAGAAATAAAGAAAGAAAGAAAGAAAGAAAGAAAGAAAGAAAGAAAGAAAGAAAGAAAGAAAGAAAGAAAGAAAGAAAGAAAGAAAGAAAGAAAGAAAGAAAGAAAGAAAGAAAGAAAGAAAGAAAGAAAGAAAGAAGGTGAATGTTCGCCCGGAGCTTCGCTTACTCGCCATCATTTCTTCGTTGATACCCTGTGATTTTTTTTTTTCATTCGGACTGACTTGGACTCGAACACACCGATATATTGCTTACTCGGACTCATACTACGACTCACGGCTCGAGTTGAGTCGGCGCGAGTCTGAGTGAGTCGACTCAAGAGTTCATTACCATCTTATTATCAGGGTTTTTTTTTTAAATCAGTATCTCATATAATTGGTGCGCTACATGGCGCGTTTTGAACTCGTAGCTTCACTTATAAGTTATTGATGGTAACATATGGGTAAGAATATTTTTATTGAAAAATATAACTCTCACAAGACATTTTCATGAAGAACTTCTCGTGGAAACGTTTGCTGGGGATAGGTCAGACCCTCCTGCCATGCCGCCTACGTAACTCACGCCTCTGATCAATAATTACAGTAAAACCTCAGTGATACGAATCTCGTGGGGTAATGAAAAATATTCAAATCATCCGAAATTCGTATCACCAGAAAACATGGAAAATGAGTACTCGACAAATGAAGGCTGTCATCCATTTTCACTTATTGTTTCTCAGTGCTGATACAACATTATGAACAGCTCTACATGCTGGCCAGTAAACGTTCTAAACATGGAAGGTCATACTTGGATACGTAAATATACGGCTCGTGCGCGAAACCAGATGCGTTGCGAGACCCTTGAACGCTACTAGCCCCTTCCTAATCTTAGTACGCTTTTGCGCATCATACCAGAGTACTGCGGTGAAAGTTGCATAAGTTGCACTTTGCACACGATGAATGAAGGCCACAAAATTTTTGAACAGCTGTCCCTTATTGTTAATTTCCTAATGCGGGAGGTTTACTCAGAGGATTTTCTGAACATTTGAGTCTCTGCGATTCAAATAGGAGAGTTTACTGATATGCGGGTCCCTAACAATAGCGCATGTTCACTTTCTGAAACCTAAATTCGCCACCAATATTTTGCTCTTTCGGTCTCAGTCTACTTTTCACAGGATGTCTAATGGCGAGGACACGGTAAGCATCGACGTGGCAGACATGTGTAAACATCGTACGGAAAACAGCAGCATGCACCGGGGGTGCAAAAAAAAAAAAAAACAAAACGAAACAGCGAATGATGATGATGGTTGTGGTCGTCCCCTTTGTATCGGGTGGGCACCTTGCGGTATCCTGGCCGAAATGGCTAAATTAATGAACTATCACGAAATACACATCACAAAGTTACCAAAGGTTCATGAACATTGCAACTGTTCACCATCCCGCTGACCAGCAGAAAAAAAAAGGCTTGCTTTTGTTATTGATGGGGCTGCGACGGGGTGCACATTTGTGGCTCGGCTACGGCTTCCATTCGGTGCGTCGCAGCCATCAACGCAGCCAAGTGCCTCACGAGGTGTAGCGGCATCTGGTTGATGAGAGGACTGACTTTGGCACGGCAGGGCATTGTGTTCAATGTTTTCATCGTCTTCCCCGCATGTCCTGCACTGCACAGTACTGTGAGCCAACCACGGGTCAAAGTGACATCGATACACTATAGTTTGGAGCGCTCCAGCATGGGCCTCAAACAGCATGGCGCTGCCGACACTGTTGTCTTATAGACGCTCGGCCGAGATGTTCATCTTGTGCGCTCTGTAGACGGTCAGGCTTGTTTTGTTTTTTTTATAGCAGCCTGCCGTGTCGACGTCTCTACTTCCTGTACTCAGATTAGTAGCCCCCCCCCCCCCCTCCCGACCATTTCTTCTCACTGTCCTTCTGGACGGGGTCAGTAAAAAAGCATAACTTTCTGCGCATGTTGTAAAGACGCCTGCTCCATTGTGTACCGATGCATTTTATCGTAGTATACCTAAATACACGCCGGGCCCATCACTGATTGTTCATGAGGCGAAGACGGTCTTCGTCGGTGGCCCTGCTCCTGGCCTCGCGTACCTCATAACTTGACCATCCGAGGTCACTCTGCACCCCATCAACAGCTGAATGTCCGCGACACGCCAGCGCCAGTTACCCAATCTCACTCTGACTTGTTTCCAACCACTGCCATGTTGCGACGGACAAGCAGATGAGAGCATTGGTGAATGTCAGCACTGGCACATGTACTGCTTTCCACAGTTCGCGCACCAGAACGAACCGGTCACACCCCCACAAACTCCGCCATCACAACACGTTGGCAGTTCTCACAAACGCTTGACGAACATGCTCCTTCTCTTCTTCAAAAAGATCTGCAGAGGTGCAAATGTTTTCACCGAGGTACCGGTATTCATCTAATATCGAAATACTTCCACCATCGGGAAGCTGCACATCACTGATCTCCTCTATGCCCGAGAACTGCTATATGGCCAATTTTTTGGCGTTGAAGTGCAGGCCCAGCAGCTTCAGGTGTTCGGCTGCCATAGTCACCAGACTTTGAAGATCACTGCTGCACTCTGCCAGTGATACAAGTTCATTTGCGAACACCAAGTCAGGCAGCGTCTATGTCCCTGACACCCCATCTATCATGAGTCGGTACGCGAAGCAAACTCCCAATTCTATGAGTGCCTCCTCGAGCCACGCCACATAGAGCATGTACAGCAGCGAAGACAAAGGGCAGCCCTGCCTAAGTACTTTTGTCACCTTCACAGGCTGCGCTCTGGTGTCCCTGAAACATGCCACCACCAAGTTATCCGCATGGAGCCGCTGGAGGAAGCCTGTCCAGACGCTCGGCATTTGTCGTTTTTCTAACTGGCGGAAAAACTCTGCGTGCGGCATACTATCACAAACATTGGCTACATTCAGAAAGCAAACGCACAGGCCTCTCGTATCTCTCAGTGCCACCTCGATGGTCTGGGTGAGCATGGAAGGGTTGTCCTTAATAGCCCGTTTCGTCGGAAACCATTCTGGAGTTCAGACAGTATGCCATTTAGCTCCGCTTACCCTTACAAAAATCCTATATATGGATCCACTCCTACAGACCTTCAGGACCTGAGCGAAGAGCCTAAAGAGGACGCTCGTCACCGTGATTCGTCTATAGTCACCCAGCAATCCAGCATTGCCTCCTCTCTTGTACACCAGGCTTACTCGGCCACATTTCCAGTCAAATGGGATTCAGCCGTCTTTCAGAATTGTAGTCAAGATTTCCACGATGTGTTCAAGAGCAGACTTCCCCAGGCATTTTGCGAGGCCCACCGGTATACCGTCCATGCCGGTAGCAGAGCTTGAACTGATACGTGGGAGTGCACGCTCAATAGCGATCCTCGTCACTTTCCAACGGCCCTCTTCACTTGGTTGATGAAGTTCGTCGTTGGGGTCGCAGTTTACAACTGCAGCTGGTTTGCAATGTGTGGGACTAAAGAGCTGTCGCGTGTAATTCGTGAGGTGTGCCGCGAGATCAGTGACTGGCTGCTTGCTAGCGTGAAGTAGATTTTTGGGTGCCGTGGTATTGCGATCTAATGAGGACACATATTTCCAAAATTTGTAAGCGCCATTACGCCCTGCCTCTGTAATAGGTTACAATTGTTCACTGTGTTGCTGAGCAATTTTACTTTGTACGGCGACTTGCATCTGATTCTTGAGATGGAGATAATCCTCCCAGGTACGCATGCACTCCTCTCCCGGGGATATTAAAAAGAGGCGCGACAACACCATCTGTAATCTAAACACGAAGGCAAGCAAGGGGGCCTTAGGGCCTCCAAGATTCGCACTCAAAATCGTCCGTGTCTTCCACAACTGTGAGGGCAGTAGCTGCTCGAACCTGCTCGGTAACGTGCATACGTATAAAATGTCACGTGGAAAAACGTGTCGCAACAACCGCCCTTCATTACATCAAGGACTTATGGGCCTTGGCCTAAACTCCCCAATTTGTACGAGACGTGATCGTATCGCCGAAGTTACAGTGTATTCAGACGACATATGAACGCTAGCGGTTTAAGTATGTGTGAGCAGGCGCGGCATCAACTCGGGCCGTCATAAGGCTGATAGTATAACCAAGGTTGAGTAGTTAAGCCATACATCGGCAAAAAAAGTAACACGGTGCTAGGGGGGGGGGGGGCTATGTAGGGCTGCGACAGTCTTGGCCAGCTGCCGCGCTGATGAAGAAGTGAGCCGCGTGGCTCGTGATGCGCGAGCCACACGAAATTTCAGAACGGCCTAGCTTAGGAACCTGGCTGGACGCTGAAACGGCGACTTCGCCAACGCCTGTGTCCCGAATAAAAGCTGTGACCTCAGCACGGGCTCATCACCGCCTCTCCTTCCTCTACAGCGCCCAGTGGAATACGAGGCTTTGAGTTGTTACTTGAATTTTAATCCCATTAATGTTGATAATCATTAGGACATTGGTTCCGCCAAAAATTTCTTCCTAATTTTTTTCTTTCTTTCGACCATCGGACGTTTTCGTCAACCCTCGCGATGGTCAACATAACACTCACAAAATGTGTAGCGTCATCCACACCTAAGGGGCACAAGTCATCAGTTTACATAAATCGGAATATTATTATGGTACTTCGCGACAGCATAAGTAGACCTCCTATAATGAATACTCCTTTCATTAAGTAGAATAAATGTTCTAGTTCTACCGCCTTGAATACAAACGACGTATTTGTCTGAGATGTGGTCGGCCCTGTACGACACCTGTTTAACGCCCCTCAATTCACTGTGAAAATTTGGGTGATATATTTTGGCTAGCTTAGGTGATAATAATTTCGGATTATAAATAAATTCTGTGAGACCCTGTGCTTGACTCATAGTATCGTGAGACTGCCACTAAATGAAAACGTGATATTATGCACTGATTTCTCGAATGTATAGTAATCCTTCTCAAGCACAATTTGAAATAGCTACTGAAGTTAATTTCAGGGAAGGCTTTCTCCGTAAATGTGTCCCATATTGCGCTTCACATCGCAATGCTTCGACGACCTTGCGTAGTTTTATAACGTAAACTACTCATAGAGTTCCCCCGACAGCTTGTAACTTTACTCAGGAATACTATCAATTCTCATGTTTAGTGTTTTATATACTTGCATGGCGACACACTGACTGAAACTTTATTCCGATGCTGAATAATGTAATGGTGTTTTGAACGGAACACATTGATGGCGTTTTCTTGGAAGGTGCATAAACTGCAATTGATCCTTTCTTGAGTGTAGATGATTGTTATTCAAGCTGGCGAGAAATCGATCAGGTCTTCTTGAGCGTCGGCAGTTAGAACACGAAACTAGTTGTTTGTATTGATCTACCATATGCAGCTGGCTCTGCTTTCAACACCACCGTGAATTGTGTGTTTGAATCTGTCTCCAAGAAAACAGACTGCCATTAACATGAAACGTACAGGCAAGGTCTTACTTTTTTTGAGTAATCCAAGCCACCAAGTTATCTGCTTATAGGCTTTATTTATTTTAGGAGTTGGCCCGAACACCTGAACGTTGCACAAATAACGGCTCTGGAACTTAAACAAACCATGTTTCAACAATTTCAACCTCGCCCTACGTACACTGCCATACAGGATGACATGACGGGCAATTATCCAACAGTTTGTTCTAAGACACTGCATGCGTTGTGATGTTTTAATTCATGCAAGTATCTTCTGAATGCCAAAAAATGGTAGTCTAGCATGACCTCAGTCACGACGTGCTGCATAACAATGCTCAGTATGCCCACAACTTCCAGCAATATTTACGGTGGCTGTATGCTGGCATATAGCGAGTCATCGTTCGGCCGTCTTCTGCTTCTCTCCAAGTTACAATTGACCCTTGTGCGTGGCACGATGCTCGCAAGACCGCTTCTTTTCATTCGTGCATTCGGTATTGGAAATCATCGTGTTATTCAGGTTGGCTCATCCTGAGTGCTGACGCGGCCATAACTTTCTTCCGGAGAGGCAATTCGACCGTCATAAGTACCCTATAAGCCCGACTGCGCGCGAAATCCTTACTATGCTGCCCAATAGTGCCACAGCCGTGAGAGAAACTCCCTGGGCACGCTCGAGCCGGTAAATAAAGCGTGAAGGTAAAGAACGCGAGCGGGACGAGCTCATCGAAACTAATGCGCGCCCTGACAGAAATCGACCGACGTGGTCCATGCGTGGCCTACACGCAGTGCGGACGTAGCAGCAGCGCACTTAAGGAGTACTCCATTGTCCGGCGAGCCACGCGCTGCATCATAGGGACCAGTGGGGGAGGCAAAAGCTTCCGCGAGGGACGAGACGCTGACCATCCGTGGCTGTCCGGTCCCGTGGCAGCGGGATGACAAAGTGCTCGCTTGACCCCGGCCATTTTGGCAGGGGGAGGATCATTTACAGACGTGCCAGCCGGGGGCGACCGTGGGTCAGCGAGTGGACGTCCATCAGGCGCCAATCGGCCGGAACGTTCGGGGACGGCCGGACGGGGAGCCGACCGGCGTCTACGGCGTCGACGGAGCTCAAACTGTGTACTCGGCGTCTTGATGCAAGGAATGGCTTTTTTGCGTGGCTCGAGTGTAGTGCCGTGATGCCCACCGTCGCCCAAGACGACATCTCAAACCATTAACCGTCGCACGTAACACAGCCGTGAATGCGAAATATTCGGCAACTCACCACGGGGCTGAGTCGCGTACAAGTGTTTACGCATGTGAGGCTACTGTTCAATAAATTCCATTCTCGTGCTCTTTCTGCTGCACAAAGGTCAAAGTACTTCTTGTTTCACCATGTATACATGCTTTCACCATGTTTAAAGCAAGAGACAAAAAATAGTTGATAGCATAGTTCGACAACAATATGTAGTACAGTGTGTTGTAATTGTGGACTGAGATCCACAGGAGGTTTTTACGCTATACAGTAATGCGTGCCACAGATTTACGCAGAAGGGACGAATTGGAAAAGAGGCAGCTAAGCCAATGTTGAAGAATGAAGTATTTATAAAGTAACAGTATCAAAATCAAATGCTTTAAGATATTGTTTCGCCAATTGTATATAAAATTTGGTGTTGTAAATACATGTTTGCGGTGGTACCCTCGTGATGCTTTTGCTGGCAGAAAACCTATGGTGACGCGTCAGCAGCATTTTAGACGTTATATATTGGCATTCGCCTCATTCCTTGCATAGCAACGGTGAAAGGGGCACATCAGATGTGTGCCCCCCTTCTCCACTGAAAGTTTTGATTTAATGTTTGCTGAAATACAAAGTGAATACATACTACTACCAAACCTGAGTAAATATCTAGGGTAGTTTTTGTTAATGGGCTTTAATATAAAATTATTAACCCGTTTCATCGCATTTATTTCGTGATAAACATACTTCAAACTTCAATATGTATTTAAGTACTGCGTGTAGGTGAAGTTGCTTTAATGTTTTTGGACTCTTGCTTGTGTCTAATTTTGTGTGCTTTTGTTCCCTTTTTACAGCGAAAGCTTTTATGAGATCTCAACTCGGGTCACGCGTGGCGCCGTAGTTGACCGCCGCCGCCACTGCGATGTCCGTAATCACCATCGCACGAAGTAAGAAGCAAAAAAAAAACTCAGTAAGTAAAAAACGCCAAAGACACGATGAGAATCGAAGCCGGGTCCGCTTCGTGCCAACCCAGTGTTCTACCAGTGAGTCGCGCTGTTTTTTTTTTTTTTGATACATTGTATTTAATACAAATGCGGCTTACGAATATACATAGCGTACAACATACATAGGGTCAAGTCGACAAATGTACAATGGACGTTACAAAGCTAATCTCGTACAACATAATGTCTCAAGGAATATTTAGGTAGCACACTTCATGAACTCAGCATACCAGTCCAGATGAAATTGCAGTTGGCCATAAAAGTCCCTTATCCGGACAGTCATTTGCACAAAGTGAAATCGCGAAGACACCATTGGTTCCACATGCCTGGAAACATGCGAGTTTTCCATAAAATACGCATGTCCATTAGCAACAGCATGTCAACTGGCATGTCATTGCATTTGGGTGGTATTAGATAATGAATGCTGTGAGAATTTAGATACAGATGTTTTCTTTTAAAGCCCTCTGCGGGACGTCCCAAAAAAAGGATGGCATCCTTACAACTACTAAAGTAATGTTCTATTGTTTCTAGAACTTACAGAAATTTCACCATATATTTGCTGTTTTTATTTGAACCACGCTGGTGCTTGAGACGTGTTCGCAAACTTGCCTTAGGCAGGCTTCATGTCGGGCAAGCAGTTGCGTTTATATGAATAATAAAGCACTTTGTAACAGCAAAGGAACAACCAGGCGTAACACAATGCGAATAGCGTAACAAGAGGGTCGTCCAATGCTCCCACCAATTACAAAGCTTGTTCTTGAACACCTATTAACTGTGGCACATACCCACTTCGGGCCTAATTCTTCATCATCCTCAGCCACTGCATGAACGATTGGCAGAAAATTCATTGCAAATGTTTGGCAGATACCATGCTTTTCAGAAGAATGGCTAAGGATAGCATAGCGAATGCCGGCCTACTCCCCCGAAATTAGGATTAATAATGCCGCAATGAGTACCCGGCAAGTGGTCTTGCCGCAGTTACCCAATCAGTGCTTGAAAAAGGCTCTTTTAACTTTCGCTGTGAGTGTGCTGCGCCTTCTGCGCAGGCCTGGAGTTTTATTTATTTTCATTTAGGTTCATTGTAATGTATGATTGACTTCTGTGCTTAATTATTTTATTAAATGTGTACTTGTTCGTTGTTTTGCAACTGCTGCTATCGCGGTTCCTGTGCAGATGAAGTGCCAGTTCATTCTGCTACTCAGGTATCTAATTCTTCATTTAGTAGCTTGAATTAAAATATGAAATTAAAAAAAAATTCGCAGTTGCGCCTGGAAGGCGCAACTGCGAATTTTTTTTGATAGTGATAGGAAATTTTGATAGTGATAGGAAATTATCGAGCTACATGCTAAGTTTCTAAATCTGGTTTTGTGCTGGCAGGCGCGTGCGCACTGGATAGCACTTTCGGTGTCTATAAGTGCTGATTTCTACAACTTAAGCACGAAACCCGTTGAGTGGGGGAACCACTCCCCCCCTTTTTTATTTAAAGTTCGATGCTTCCAGCAAAGCGTAGTCCATGGTCAATAAGCATGGGCTTCAGATATGTGCTCTTACAATCTGAAGCGCATTTTTCTATTCATGCCAGAAGCTACAAGCAGCTTAACGTTCTTGAAAAAATGAACGCGTCAAGTGACACATGTAGATTGCGCAATAGCCTAATAAGAACCGCTTACTTTGTTGGCAAGGCTGCCTGTTATTGACTTAAAAGCTTTATATGCCTCATTAAGCAAAAAAAATTGACCGTCAGGGGCATCAACACGAGTGACGAAAAATGTCGTTATCGTGTGATGTGTGATGATGTCATAATATGACATCCAAGGCGACGCCACAGATCGCCAAGATTTATGACATCGCCATGACGTCACATGAAAGCGTCTTTACATGGCATCATTGCCTGGTAAAAAGTGGGTTGTTCACGGAGGCAGTGCCAAACCAAGTGAGCGGCAGAAATCTTTCGGAGGAAATACATTGACAGAGAAGAAAGAGGAAAAGAAGGTGGTTTTAAAGACAATAGCCTTTCTTGGGGACCTTCGACGCAAAAATATTCGTCCGTTTGTCTGTACATTTGTCTGTTTGTCCGCCCTTAACGATACCTAAAACAGCACCAAACGATACCTCAAACGGCCGGCCCCATCCGCAGTGCCCACCAATATTGCTCAAGATTCAGCATTCATACTTGTGCGATTGTCAATTAAAAGCGATTTTCGTGCATATCTGAAGCACCATAACAACACGTTAATATTTTCTATGTATGAGTTTATACTAGAGAAGGCATACATAAGTAATTCCAAGGACCGTAGCGTTTATCACACTGCGCTAATAGTGCAACGCTTGCACGAAATGGCAAGTGTTTCCAACGCTTTGTTATGACTAACCCCCAAATTCACAAATGCTCCTCCACTCGACTTTCACCCTTCACTTGACAGGGTTGAGCACTGCGCCGCTGCTCGGCTGAAAATGATGTGGCGCTACTCAAGAATAGCAGCAAATTATCACTGATGTGCAGTGACTTGCCCTGTCTAAATGGCGCTCCCATCGGCTTTCTCAAGTGATGGTGGATACGGAAGCAAAGCCCCTTTGTCAAGGGGCTTTAGCTAAGACGACACGGTGGTGGCACCTACCCGTCGCCTTGCGTTTTACACCTTATTGCCTCCGAGACGGGCGCACGCTTCACTTTCCAAGATAACTGCCAGATAACGCTCATGTCTCACGTGTGACGTGACTCGATGCGCTCGTTCACCTCCGATGCGCTCGTTCGCCTCCACGTGTGTGTGTGTGTGTGTGTGTGTGTGTGTGCGTGTGCGTGCTTTTTCCGCCCCCTATATGTAAAAATAACTAAAAGGAAAAAGGGGGGTAGCCCGTACCACCAGGAGGTATAACGGGCTCAAGCCAATCTAACATAAATGAAGAGGGGAAACTTCCCAAATTTTTATTTTTATTTGAAAAAGCCAATTAGTTAAAAAAATAACATGGGTAAAACCTAGTGAGTGCAGCATGAAACTGTAATAAATAAACTAGTTAGCTTCTCAGGAATGAGCAGGTCGATATGCAGCAGCAGTGTATTTCCCCACTTGAGTTTTTGGAGTTCGTGTGTGTGTGTGTGCGTGTGTGTGTGTGTTGCGTGGGTGTGTGTTTGTGTGCGTGTGCGTGTGTGTGTGTGTGTTTATTTTAAATGCATTGTCGTTGAATGCAGAAAGTCCAAAAACAAACAACGAAGTGGGATGCGAGCCAGTGGTCTTGAGGATGGGTAAACGTTGACGAGGATGGTAGCAGTGGCCTCTGTGATGTCGAAGCCCATTTCTTCACCAGGAGTCATGTAGCCAGGCACGTCGGGCTGTCGTTCCAACCAGTGATGCAGCAGGGAACCTTGGGCAGCCTGTTTGCCGCTGCGAACTTAGACAAGGCGCCATTCGCAATAGTAACAAGCTTTTTTTTTTTTAAAAAAAAAAGGGGGGGGGGGGGGCAGGATTAGGTACTTGCGCAAGCGTTGCGAATCCTATGGTTCGAGTGCTTAGGGAAAATTGAGCAGTGATGCTATCGTTATCAGTCGCCGAGGTTTTCCCCCACCTTTGTTGGCATAACTGCGACTGTAATCGAGAGCACTCACGCAAAAGTTGTGATATGGAGGTGATTCGGAGTATGAAGCGACGTCCTGATAAAGTGTTGGTAGCTAATACATGTCATGTGGATGTCATAGAAACAGAGTTGCGCATGACAGTCACTAACTGAAGTAGATACGCGCGAGATTTTCTATTGGTCAATAGCCCATAATAATGCGCAGGTAGTGTTGTATCACTTTTGGGCACACGTAAATGGGTCACAATGTGTTGCGTGTTAGGGCATTCATTAAAGTAGTGTTGTTCGCTCAAGCAACGTGCACCGCACATACACCTGTCCGATGCAGTTATATTGAATCGATGAAGATAATACTGAAAGTGTCCGTGACGAGATAATAAGTGTGTTAGGTTTTCAGGAGGCGGGAACCATTGAGGAATTTTGTACGGACTTGTGATCCAATGAAATAGCGTTGTCTCAGGTCCCTCAGTCTGCCAATGGGTGTGCCAATATGAATTCAAGATTTTATGAAACTGAGTTCGTACTGACCGAATAGATATTTTGGCGTAACGCACGAAGCCTGATTTTCCTCCTAATGCAGCTGCAGCGTCAGCTAGCTCATTTCCCAAAATTCCCATATGGCCAGGAACATGACACATTTTTATAATTTTGCCTGACGAGATTATATGGTTAAGAAGCAGCTTAATGTTCCGAATTCTTTCATCGTTATCAGTGAGACTTGAAAGCTTCATTAGAAGCGATAGACAGTCTGTGTAAATGTGGGCTGGCGTGTTAAAGTTGTTTGTAAAAACGAAATGAAGGGCTTCTTGGAATGCTATTAATTCCGTGTCGTATGCGCTTGAAGCGTTGCGGATCTGAAATTTTCTAACAGTTATGATTTTTCCATCCTTTGTCAAAGCAATATATGCCGCACTTGCCGCGTAGGACGTGTATGAGCCGTCAGTGTATACGTGAATGGCTTTTGTTTTGAAAATAACCACTTCTTGTGATGATGAGAGTTTAGTGAAAGTAAATTTATATTTTTTACTGGGGTGATGAGCCCACGGACTGCATGGATATAGTATGTCAGCCGGTTTGAATGTTTTTACACCATAATAAGTTACGTTCCGGAGTATAAATAAGGAAAGTTCTGCAGATTGTCTGTCCAACTCTAGTGGTAACGGAGGCGCGTTAGCGAGAATCTGGGGGGATGACGTACGTGTGGTGTAAAATGCACCTGTTAAGGAAATTAAGACGGTTCGCTGAACTGATAAAACTCGCGCCCTAATGAATTTTGATGGGAACATAGGCCACCATACCGGAGATGCATACGTGAGAGAGGGCAATATCACTTCACGTAGAGTCGTCTAATGAGTGTACTTTTTAATGAATGGTGCGATTTAACAAATGCGAGGAGCCGGGACGTGGACACTTCAGCCTTTCCTTTAATACAGTCAATGTGGGCATGAAAATTTAAAGAGGGGTCAAATAATACGCCTAGAATCTTAATTTCTTTCTTGTGTTTGAGAAAAATGCCATCTATGCGGATAGATGGGCAGCGTTTTGATGTACCCATGTGTCCGTTATTAAAGAACACGAAGAACGACTTCTCGGCGCTTACGGTAACTTTTTGTTCTCGTGCCCAACCAGATACCAAAGCCAGGACATGCTCAGCCTTTGCTTGTAATCAGAGTCTTGACTTATCTCTGATAACAATGATGGTATCATTCGCGTACGCCTGTATGTGTACGTCGGGTGGCACGGGAAGATTGAGTAAGCTGTATATTACTATGTTCCACAGTAGCGGACTGATAGGGGATCCTTGCGGGCTGCCAATCGTTGTACGAACTGTCTCTTCTGCAACGTTGGTTGAAAAAGTTACAGTGCGGTTCGATAAAAAGGATTTGAGTAGAAAGTACAAGTTTTGTGGACCCCTGTGCTTGCGTAAAAAGTTCAAGACTGCAGGATGCCAAACACTATCGAATGCTCCTACAAAATCAAGAGATATGAGTATGGTATAGAAGTTTGGCTGCCTTGTATGCAGCCAATTTGCTTCGCAGTGTGTATAGTGCTAAAGTAGCACTTTTATTGTGCGTAAAACCGTATTGATTATTGTGAAGAAGATTATTATTGTGCAGGAAATAATACAGACGAGCATTTAAGAGTCTTTCTAATACTTTACTGAATACAGAGTTCATAACTATTGGTCTATATGCATTAGACGAATTGAGCGGACGTCCTGGCTTTGGTATGAATATTACTTTCCCTCTTCTCCAAGCCTGTGGGAAGTGTCCGATTCTTAAGGCGGTATTGAAGATAAAATAGAAAAATTGAGGATGGTATTCAAATAATCCTTTAATGAACGAGTAGGTTAATCCGTCGTGTCCAGGGGCAGAGTGTGAGTTACCCTGTTTCATCGCGCACTCTATCTCAGATATTGTAAAAGGAGGGTCAAAAGTATGCCACGGGTAAGGACTAGCCGCAATGTTACGCATAATAGTGTGGTGCATGTTATCTTCAGAACAGCTGTCCACTACTACCAATGTATCGAGTAGTAGCCGGGCGGACTCCATTACAGAAGCTGTGCGAGTGCCGTTAGGTAAATCTAGAGGAGGAAGAAAAGTTACTTGGTGGTGTTTTTGAAATGCGGTTTTGAAAACATCACCATATAAACATTTCTTAGTGAGAAAGTCACAAATGTCTTTATCAAACGATGATTTTGCTTTCCTGATTTTGTCCTTGTAGGTTGAGAATGCATCAACGTACAATTTGCGATACATGTCTCGAAGAACGGGATCAGCTGTTCGCTGGTATCGTCGTCGCATAGCCCGAACACGCTTACGTTCAATAGTCAATTCTGGTGTCCACCAACCATTACCTAAATTACTACGCGATGTTATGCGTCTTGAGTAACGTTGGCTTAAAGCGGAGTATATCGCATAAAACTTGTCTATAACCATGTTTAGGCCTTCAGGTGACCCAATGTTGCAGCCGAGTATCTTTGTGAACCAAGTATTGTCCTTTAATTTGTTAAGAATTTTCGTTCTTCCTAGATTAGTCAATCGTTTAGCACTGCTGGTATGTGCTTGCGAGAACGAGAATTCAATGTAGTTGTGGTCCGAGAGAGTAGGAATTTGGAGAACCTTCCAATGGTAAGCATCGCGAGTGAGGTCATGCGAAACCATGGTTAAATCTATCCATGAATCTGCATACGGAGTTGTGAAAGTTGGAGGGGAGTTGGGGTTGTTCAATATGACTAAGTCATTCGCCGTCACGAATTGGACTACTTGAGAGCCTCGAACATCCCCTATAGCTGGCCCCCACATTCTATGCTTAGAATTGAAATCTCCGGCTATGATGACAGTACAATCTGTAATCAATGAAACTACACATTGCAACTCATCCAGAACTGGGTCAATAGGTCTTTGCGGCGGTGCATACACAGCAAGCAGTATTAATGTTTGGTCAAGGCTTTCACACTTTACTGCAACAACTAAATCTGTTACGTGTAAAGGGAAAAAGTCAAAATTAGTGTTGTGCACTAGAAGCATGACGCGAGGATTGTTTGGTGCGTGTAACTTTGTTATGATGTGTGGTATGCCTTGAACAGTGCCTGCGCGGATGTGTGGGTCACACACGAAGGCGAAATTGAAGTGTTGTTGCGTCATGTGTTCTATCAACAATTTTGTGGCATCACGTGTATGGTCTAGATTAGCCTGTAAAAATTTTAAGTTAATGCTGTGAGTCATGATAGTTCTGATCAATTTTAAATAACAAGCACAACGCCTTTCCTAAAACAAAAATGCGAAAAGCTGTAAGGAGCCTTTTTTCATGTATTGCAGTGTGACCCGCGCAACCAGCAAATATCTTGAGGAAAGAAATATCGTGTAATTTTGTGGGATGTGTAGTTACTTGTAAGTGTGTGTCATATGGTGTAATTTCGTGTATGAATATGCCGTAATTAGAAGAATAGTGGCAAAAGCAGCGACCTCCATGTGATCCATATAAATGAGTCGAAAAAGATGCGGGCACTAATGCAGGAAATCGTAAATAACACTGCACGTTATAGAGGCCGCTGCGTCCTTCTTTGATGTACACGCCTCCTGGATTATCCATAGTCGGTTCTGGCCCTCATGCGGGCGACACGTTCTCGTAATATAGGACACATTTCGTGTCCAGTTGGATGAGAACTAGGTCTTGCGACCTTTTGGCATTCGTTGCAAACAATTCCTGGATCGTTCGTTCTAAGAGTGCATGCTTCGCCAAAATGTGTACCCGTGCACTTCGTACACACCACTTTGTCAGGTTCGTTGGCGACAGGACAGGACTTTCTTGTATGGCCATACGTTGCACAATATGTGCACAATGGCACATGAAAGTCCTCACTCACGCTACATGCTGTCCAACCGAGAAGAACTCGTTCCTGAGCAAGCAGTGAGCGACAGGTGGAAGGATCCACTTCGAGCACATGTGTGAAGTTGCCCGATCGCTCCTTGTACGATACTGCCACTCGGCATGTGGTCGGGTCTAAATGTAGGTTCGGATTGCGCATGTGTAGCTGTGAGATGATGTTGGCGGCTGGAATATCGGAGTCTACACCAGTGAGTTTGACACGAGGTTTTCGCTTTTGGGGCAATCGGACTGACAATGACATGCTTGTGATTGCGTTCTTTTCAAGTGCATTTTTAACCTAGTAATAGCGTTATGGTCGTTTGTTAATATTGTTAATCCATGACGTGTCTTTCTGATAGTCAGTTCGCCAATGTTTTCCCTAATAGGGTCAATGTTTGACTTAATAATCTTCGTGACCTCATTGGCAGGATTGGTAGACGTAATGAGTGGGGTTAGAAACATAATATGTTCATGCTCTCGCCTGGTGGTGTGCGTTGTGTGTTGGTCAGCGATTTCAGACCAGTGCGATGGCAGTACAGGGTGAGAACAAGTCTCAGGCCAAACGGGCGGGACCGCGGTAGGACGCACCGTGCTCCGCGCGGCTGCCGCCGCATAAGTCACGGCCGTTTGGACAGGCCGAGGAGCCGAGAGTGCCGCACCGAGAGAAGCCGAATGTCTCCACAGGGCCAACTGGTGACGAAGTTCGTCCATTCGCCCACCCTGGTTTTCTGCAATTGCTCGGATATCAGCACACTCCTGTACAATTTGTCGGAGCAAACCAATGATCTGGGACCTATGGGTATTAGGTACCTTACATGAGGCATCGAATAAAATATCGTGGATCTGTTTCTGATGTGCGATCACGCGATGAAAAGAAGCTTGCGTCATTTGACCACTTTCGGCAGGCAGCCTTGCATTTTGCGCCTCACCCGCTGCAGCGGGCAACTGGATGTCGGGAACGTCGGGGATTGCGGGAACGGAAGTAACTGGCGCATTCTGCAAATCTACATCGAGCAGCGCCCTGTCCCCGTCCGGCGAGAATGTCGAACCATTCGATCGAGGCGAATCCCCCGGACCAGGGTGACTGCCTGCCATTGGAGGCTGTACAGAAACGGCCTCTGGCTCAGACATACCCGAGCGGGTATGAGCCAGCCATGTTGGAACCGGCAGCCGGTGGCCTATAGTACGACTGGTAATTGCGGTCGAATGGCCACTGAGAGAGCCTCGACTCCGTGTAGAACGGAATCCCAAGGTGTTCGAAAGCAACCCCTGAATAAATTCAGAGAGCAGGAAGACAGAATAGCTGACCTTTTGCAGCAAAAGAATGGAGCCTGTGTGCGTCAAGCCTCTTTGTGTGTGTGTGTGTGTGTGTGTGTGTGTGTGTGTGTGTGTGTGTGTGTGTGTGTGTGTGTGTGTGTGTGTGTGTGAGGGAGAAAGAGATAGATGCAGGTGCAGCCTCGTATCCATAAGTAAATTGCCTTCATCAATACGTAACTGATGCCAAAGAAAGTTATATTCACGCTTCATGCACTGTCCACCTTACACGCGTGCCACTAATATTTGTTTTCTAAACCAGTGCAGGGTAGCATGCCGGTCGTTTTATACTGGATAAAATGTCTTCCCTTTTGCTCATGTTCCTTCCTTCCTAGAGCTTTTGACAGTGTGCGTCACAATTGCCTAATATGGTAAACGCTTGATACTCATACCTCGACTATTCCACGAAGTGACGTATTGAGTAAGGGCTAGCTAATTTGCGCGTTACAAGCATGCTTCCTTAAACATGTGTCTTCACAGACTTACCTGTTTTTTCTAGTTTATGATATCTTTTGTGACTGTATGCTACCTTTTCTTCGCCGTTTCTTCGCATCTTTTTCGAAGTTGTCTTCTGACGTAAACTGCCCGCCACCATGGTCTGGAGCAGAGTTATCTGCATTTGCGTCGTGGTCACAGTACAATATAAACATTTATTTTTTACATCGTTTCTGTATTGCTTCTTGCATCTAGCTGTATTAGCTGTATCACGCATAATGTGATATTTTCTTGCACGGCCCCTTTCTGGATGCCCTCTTTATGCGATGCTCTAATGGTAATATATATATATAATATAATATATAATATATACATATAATATATATATATATATATATATAAATATATAAATATATATATATATATATATATATATATATATATATATATATATATATATATATATATATATATATATATATATTAGTCCAGTAGATCCTCCGTGAGCGGTCACAACGTGGTTTATTTCGACGTTTTGGCCTAGAGTCTGGCCTTCATCAGGATTAAAGATACAGTTTGTTGGTGCTCAGCTTTATACAATCTCAAATCAGAGGGCAAGGAAAGAGGAAAAAAAGACAGAAAAAAAGAAAAAGAAAAAAAGAAGGAAAAAGAAAAAGGAAAGAAAAAGAAGAAAAAGGAGAAGAAGAGAAAAATAATATACGGTGGACGCCCCTCGGGTGCCCCCCTTCCACTCTTCCTTCCACTTCCCCCTTCATCTCTCTCCCCCTCTCCCCTTCATATATATATATGGGTTTTTATACGCGTCGCATGGACTTATTGTTGTGCATGTGTGTTCTGAGAATCATCGGGGTCTACCAATTCAAGCTGACGTCATGGGTTGAGTGATGCCAACACGTCATTCCTTTTGTACGAAGTTTTTCGCCTTTCGCCGCTCTCTATATGTAGAAATAACCTTGTCCCTACCTTTTCATCCTCTATTCTACGTCAATAGACTAGCTGTATATGTAATTACTAGTGCGCATATATAATTCTGGACAGAGGACCACTGTATACTACTATATCTGTTTATCAGAGTTTTAATTACTGCTCCAAAACGCCAATGAAATACGATACAGCCTAAAGGCAGCGCCATTATATTCTTTAGCAGTTAGAACTTTTCACGTTTACTTTTCATGCCCTCAAACTTCCGCGACGTATGGACTCAACTTGAAAATCACAAAAAAGGTAGCCAATTAGTTCGCAATACAGGAGCGCGAAACACGTCAGTTGACAGGGAACGTCAACGTAGGGGTGCTACCCCTCAATATCAGCAAAACTGTGACCATGCCGACATTTTGAAGCCAACTGTCACAAAACGAGCGCTCAAAAAAGGGCGCGCCGCCAAGTTCTTGCGACGAAGCGCCGAGAGGTCAACGATAAAAAAAGAAAACAAGCATCCAAAGACTTCCCGGGCGCGCGTCCCTCTCCCCTCTCGGAAGCGTGGGTTCGCCGGCGAACCTCCTCACCCCACATCGGCGGCCGAGCAAGCCCTGGAAATTTCTCGATGGAAAGGGGCGTGGTGATGCCGGGTTGCGTCATCCGTCGCGGACGGCCGTCGAACCGTCTCGCGCTTTCCCCCAGCCTTCGCTGCGCATCACGCCGACGAAATGATGAGAATTGTCTGGAATCGCGCGCGGAAGGCAATAACCAAGCAGCGGAGATGGGAGATAAGGAGAAGAAGGAATTTCGCGCCGGGGTGCGTAGGGTGTTCCGCCGTGTCGTCGGCGAAGGTTTTGTCCGTAGTGACAAAGCAGGAGAAGAAGAAAGTATGCGCCAGAGTGCGTAGGGTGTTCCGCCTTGTGGGCGAAGCCTTTTGTCTTCCGTGACAAAGAAGGAGAACAAGAGTATTTCCACCCGAGAGGTGAAGACTCGAGCTACAGGCAAGAGTGTGTGTCTACCGCTAGCGAGCGAAGACGCGTGGCAATAGCTGCGTGTGGGAAGCCGACATGTTTCCGGCGAAGAAGGTTGGAGCCTGGAGAGTGGCCAATTGAAGACGCGAGGTTTCCTGGAAGAGAAACTTCGGGGGCAGTGGAACGACAACAACACTGGACTTTGAGTGAGTGATTCTCGGAAGAGTATCATTCACACTTTTGTTCCAAGAACTTTGGACTGAATAAGTTTTCAAACTCTTTAGTCTTTAAGTGTCTTGGTTGTTCGATGCATGCGACTGCATTGTAGTACGTATTGTTGTCTGTGTCCGTTGGTTCGAGTATGGCTGATTGTACTGTGTAGTACGTTGTTTGATTGGTGACATATTGTATTCAACTATTGTGCAGTGTGCATACTTGTGTATTGTTTCGATCTGCCGTAATTGAGAATATAATTTTGTTTCGTTTACCAACTCTCCGCTCTGACTTGTTCTTTGGGCCACAGCCGGCGTCCGCTGGCGCGCCAAATAGGACCACTTCTAAATTGTCCACGCTTTCATGGTGCGGTTCGGGGGCCGATACTTCGGCCCTTGGAATTAGCCCGGCGATCGCTTCCCTAATTAACGGGACCTGTGACACCAACAATGCCAAAATTTTGAGAGACAGAAAGGCGTTTCGAAAGAATAAGCGCGTGAGAAAGAGGGTCATCTAGAGCACTAAGCTGGGCTAACATCGCCAGATCAGAAGTTCAAAGCCACGCTGTTTTTTTTTCAATACAATAATGGAGTTTTAAACAGCTATGAAAAGTCAGGCGAGGTACAAGTAATGCGAAGTTGAGAACTTATAGGCGGTGATCTGGTATTCTACAGTGCTGAGAAAGTTTAAAAAAACCCCTATTTTGAGATAGCGCCTCAGCCTAGCATGCTACAACGAAATTCGGCTCGAATGCTGATGCCGCACTATTCTCAATTGTATATTTACTTATAATGCGTGATGCCCCACCGCGATGGTCAAGTGGCTGACCCGCAGGACGCGGGATCGAATCCCAGTTGCGGCGGCTGCATTTTCGATGGAGGTGAAAATGATGCATGCTCGTGTGCTCAGATTTGGGTGCACGTAAAGAACCCCAGGGGGTCGAGATTTTCAGAGCCCTTTGCTACAGCGTCTCTCATGATCATATGATTCTTCTGGGACGTTAAACCCCACATAATAATTTAAAACGCGTGATGAAAGAATTGTTAAAAAAGAAGAAAAAGATATGCTGAGCGGCCTCACTGGCGATTACCTGCCCCTAATGCACTCCACCACCAGAGCAGGATTAGCCACCTTGGTGCAGTACTTGGCCACTACCTCTCATATAAGCGCTCCAATTAACCGTCGGCGGTCAGTCCCCAATGGCTGCAAAGCGACTCTCCAAGGCGATGGTGAGGCCCTCAATGCAGCGGAGGGTGGTAAGAATCTTTGTAAACGATTGTGTCGGGCCACTTGGTATGAATCCATCTTGGTAGGAAGCGCAGCAACTATTACACAGAACACACAACACAAGCACTTAAGTGGTGTGTTCTGTGTAATAGTTGCTGCGCTTCCTACCAGAAGAATTTCTAGGTCCCGACAGGCCACCATTGGAATCTGAACTTGGCTACATTTAACGCTGGAGCACTATCTAGTGAGGCTAGTCTATAGCTGTGCTATTCGAGGAGCTAGAGAGGTTAAAGAGGATGCAGTAGTGCTCAGTGAGGTTAAGAAGACAGATGAGGTCTATACAGTGCTGCATGTCCTTTGCTATCGTAGCTTTGCTGACAGAAAAGAAGTAGGGTGGGGTTCCTTATACACAAGAATATCGCCGGCAACATAGAGGAATACTATAGCATCAATGGGAGGGTGGCAAATGTCGTAATTAAGTTTAACAAAAGGTACAAGATGAAGGGGGTACAGGCCTACGCACCTACATCGAGCCATGAAGATCCTTTGGTTTAACGTTCCTACGAAGACGTAGAGTCAGCAATTAATAAAGTAAGGACACAGTAGACCATTCTGATGGGCGACTTTAATGCCAAAGTAGGCAAGAAACGGGCCGGACACCATGCAGTGGGGGAATATGACATCGGCTCTAGAAAGGCCAGAGGGGAGTTCATAGTAGCGTTCGCAGAACGTAATTATGTATGGATCATGAATACCTTCTACAGAAAACATGCTAACCGTAAGGGGGCGTGACGGAGTTCTCATGGTGACACTAAAAATGAAAAGGACTTAATTCTGTGTGCACAACCAGGCATTGTACAGGGTGTAGAAATAGTTGGCAAGATCTGATGCAGTGACCATGTAATAGTAAGAGCTCGAATTCTCCTAAAGTTAAAAGGCCAAGGCACAAATTGATACGCAAGAAGCCAATTAACGAGGTAGTGGTTGAGAGGGAAAGTACAGGAGTTTAGAGTTACGCTTCAGATTTGATTCCAGGCTCTAAACGAGAACCGACGTTAGCGTTGACACAATGGACGATAATCTGACTAGTATCATCAGAGATTGTGCATTGGAAGTCAGACTTACAGTCACTAGACAGAACACTGGCAAACCATCTCAGGAGACAAAAAATCTCATTAAAAGACGGGAAAATGCGAAAGCCTCAATTGAAACCGACAATATAGAGCTAGGGGAGCTCTCTAAGATAATCAATAAGCATAAGGTAGCCGACATCAGAAGGTATAACAAGGAGAGAATCGAGCAAGCCATCAAAAGCGGCAGAAGCCTAAAAGCTACAAAGGGGAACTTATGCATAGGCGAAAATCGGATGTATGCATTAAGGGAGGAGGAAACAATGACATAACCAATGTGCATAGGATAGTTGAGCTGGCAAAGGAGTTCTACAGAGAGCTTTACAGAAACCGGAACAACCAGGATGATATCGTAAGAAGCAAGCAATAATAACCCAGCGGAAGTCGACATCCTACAAGTAACAACAGCGGAAGTAATGAAATCCATAGAAGGGTATAGAGAGGGAAAGCCACTGGGGAGGATAAAATAAGAACAGACCTGCTGACGGACGGCGGAGAAAGTGGGTTAGAAAAACTGGCCACCTTATAAACGAGGTGTCTCTTTCTTAACAGGAACGTACCAGAATCTTGGAAGAACGCCATCATTATCTTAATCCATAAGAAAAGAGGCGTTAAGGACTTGAAGAATTACAGACAGAACAGCTTACTGTCCGTTTCTACTATGTGCAAAAATAATGGCTAATAAAATTAGGGCGACTACAGAGTTAAATCAACCAAAGGATCAAGCAGGATTTTGTACAGGCTACTCCACAATAGACCATGTTCATACTATCAATCAGCAGATACAGAAATGCGCGGAATACAACCAACCCCTATACATAGCCTTCGTAGAATACGAGAAGGCATTTGAGTCAGTCTAGACATCAGTAGTGATGCAGCAGCAATGCGGGTACTTACCTACAGAGCAGAAACATGGAGGCTTTCAAAGAGGGTCCAGCGTGTATTGCAGTGAGCGATAGAAAGGAAAATGATTGGTGTAACCTTAAGAAATAAGAAGAAAGCAAAGTGGGTCAGGGAAGAAGTCGGGGTCAAGGATATCATAGCTGAAATCCATAAGAAGAAATGGACATGGGCCGGGCACGTAGCACGTAGGCAGGATAACTGCTGGTCATTAGGAGTAACTGACTGGATCCAGTCAGTTACTCCTAATGACCAGAAAATTACCAGGAGAATTAATGACCAGGAGAAAGCAAACGCACTAGGGGGAGACAGAAAATTAGGCGGGCCGATGAGATTGAAAAGTTTGCATGGTATAAAGTGGCAGCAGAAAGCACAAGACCACGTTGATTGGTGGGTCATGGGAGAGGTCTTTGCCCTGGAGTGGACGTAGTAAACATGATGATGATGATGATGGTGGTAAAAAAACAGCGCTTGGTTCTCCCTTTTAAGTAGCAGTCAACACCACTTCAGCTGACTGCCACCGAAGCGACCAGGTGAGCAACGGCATCTCCCGCATACCCTCTCCCTTGCATACGCATCTGTCTAACCGGTTCTAATGGCAGACCTCTCGGGTCCTGCATTTTTTTAACGCCATTGTTCCGATATTAAGACTGCAAGTGCGAGAGACATCACCTACGGGCATACCACTCATGTATCGATGGAAGGCGGTGACAAAGAGGGAAACCCTCCCTTGTAGCACAAGGTCAATGTTGATATGGGTAACCGCACGACGCGGAGACAAGGAAACTGAAGGTTTGTTTACCTGGCTTCAATCGCGCCTCTTTGCCGGTCTATATCTGCAGGGCATTTATAAGGTGACCCGTCGTGTTTCTCGTGGCTGCATTTTGTCACTAAACCACTGCCTCCTCTCGTAGCGGTCTAGGTCGGGGCCACCGTACACTTGCATGGTGGCCCCGACCTAGACCGCGACGCCATAACTATGTAGACATTGACAGCGATTTGCTCTTCAGAGCAGATTATCCAGCAATTGACACTTACTATGTGTGACTTCACGCCAAGCCACACTCATTCAGTGCCGCTAAATCTTCTTACTTACTTAGAGACAGTTCTGTTCGGTATTTCGTCCGTGCACAGTGCAGCTCGGGTATTACACAATGGTTGACGTCCACAAGGAAATCGTAAAGTTGCACCCGCTGTTATAGCTTAATGGCTAAGCTGTCACGCTACTAAGCTCGAAGGCACGAGCTCGATTTCAGACGACGGCAGCCGCATGTCGGTTGGGATCCGCCGCGATGGCGGAGAAATTACGGTGCTCAGATGCGGACCCGGAAATCACGGTTTCGATCGCTACCACGGCGGTGGCATTTCGATGAAGGCGATTGGCTAGTGGCCCGTGTATTGTACGATGTCAGCTCACGTTAAAGTACACCACATAGTTGACATTTCTGGAGCGCAACACTAGAGTGGTTATCATAACCATGTCGTGGTTCTAAAACAGTAAACACCAATGATCATCAATAGTATATCAATTGGGGCGAAATTCGAATACCATTCATGTGCTTAGATTAAGTGCACGTTGAACAAACGCAGAGTGAAGCTCATCCGTAGTCCTCCACGTCGACGCGCCTCATATTCGTGTTTTAATTGCCAAGCATTTGTTAGCGAAGTCAAGGCACCTTGAGCTTTTAAATCTATGTACAAATCTATCTAGTCTCACGTCAGGGTGCACCAGTATTGGTATGGGAGGGTAAAAGAGCTTTACTAGTATGATGGTGGGGTATGAGGTGATTAGCGTGAAAATTCTGTCTTGTACGTCATCAAACCATTTGCTCTATAGACAGGTGTAGCCCTTATACACCTATAACACGGGTCGCAAAATGCGGCTATGCGCCGCACGTGATTGACAGTTTATACATACCTTACCAGTAACAGTTAGAACAGACATTGGTACTTTAAATGCCAGATCAATAAGAAAAACCGACATCGGCAACTCTGACCCGACGAATTCAAAGACTAAAAATAAAAATCCCAGCATGAAATGAACCCAAGTGCTATGCGTTGCAGACACGTATCGTGCCACAGAGCCACGCCAAGCCTTGAAACTGCTTTCGAAAAAGACCCTATGCATTCTTGATTATGGTGCGGAGTCATTCCGGTTGCAGTGCTGTCTATCTAATATTATAACGAGGCAATAAACATTATATATACACTCCTTTGACACAAGTGTCACGTCGGGTTAACGTCAATGGTGGTTCCAAGGGTGCATCCGTGCACTTGTTTTTTTAGTCCAATGAAAATTACATTTGTACTCCTATATATGATTCAGCAATCTATATTCAAGCGTTGTCCGAGTCTGGAGAAATACATTAAAGGGGTACTGGCACAAAATTTCAGGGCCGAAATAGCCTGCGGGGTCGATTCTCGTGAATAATCGTATACCATCTGCAAGATATAAACAGCGAATATAGCTTGGAAGGTATTTTAAAGTACTTTTGAAGTTAGCGTGAGCGACCAACTCCATAGCGCTATAGAGACCCTCGGAGAGGACCCAGAGGTCACCACGCTGTGGTCAGCAAAACAAGTTATGATGAGGTCATAGCCGCCATTTTTCTTTTGCCGCGTTAGTTCCCGAAGTCTATATTTCTCGGCGGCTGGTTGCGAGGGTGTGGCCATGGCGCAAGCTTAGAAAGTTTTGTGTTTGGTGACATTCCAGTCCCGTTTCCTATTCGAAAGTAATTCTTGGTGCGGACCGTGCGGAAGTGCGTCACAGTTCTGTGTGCTGACGTGGTCAAGAGCTGCACTCGCTAGGTGGCGACAGTTGCACCCAGTTTTTGGAACTCTCTTAAACTGAAACTGATTAATAATGAGGGGCCTGTAATTATCTGTCCCGTGCTGCAGCAAAAAGTGTGTCGTATCATGACTAACAGGCCCCAGCAACGTATTGCAGAAAAAAAAACGCGAGGCTAAAGTTTTTGTGCCAGTATACCCCTTTAAAATGAATGATATCCCCATTATCACACATTAGCGTACGTGCACTTCGCTTTGAGAATGCGGACCTTTGGGCTCTAACGTGAGTGCTGATGGTACGTCAGACCACGATTTACCATTTAAACGTCAGGGTTGTCGAGGTTTTTGGCAAGCCCGCGATGTGAACACAACTGCTAGACTTACAAAGGCACGTCGATCTACCTCGTAACGCTTGTTTCAAAGAAGAGAAAAAAAAAACGAATCATCAACAGTTATTCGCCGACTGCTTCGCATGAAACCGATTCTCATAAGGCGCCGGATCTGCTTAATTTTTGTTGAGTGGTGGTCACACAACACTTTTTCTCGTGTAATAAAAGCAATTGTCAGGGTGAATTGCCAGTTTCGCTTTCAAGGATCATGCACGCTCGCAGTGGTTGCCGAGCATGCCGAGATATGGAGGACCGAAGTAAAGGATATGTGGATGTTTGCGTTTCTTGTCGTTCACAAGTTTCTTACTGTTTTTAGATCGACAAAGCCACTTTATTTCTCTGTAGTTACCTTTTTGTTTCTCTTTCTGGAAAAATT
Organism: Rhipicephalus microplus; assembly: GCF_013339725.1. Taxonomy (NCBI): domain Eukaryota; kingdom Metazoa; phylum Arthropoda; class Arachnida; order Ixodida; family Ixodidae; genus Rhipicephalus; species Rhipicephalus microplus. Next base: position 143,853,588 of record NC_051172.1, on the reverse strand, counting down.
CGATGCGGAGAAGCACGTGAAGCGTTTCAACTCGTGCGTCTGTCGAGCTTTCCTCCACTCACCCTTGTCACTCGCTCAGCTATAGGGACATAACAAATCGGATCATCCTAGGTCATCTGTTACGGTAGTCATGCAAGTTATTAAGATGAGGAAGATAAGACAGAGAAACTTGGCAAGACGTGCCAGGAACGTAAGACGCAAGAAACCCGTTCAAGTGGATCAGCCAAGCCCTAAAAGAAGATAAGTTGGTTTGGCCAGATTGGGTCATCACATGTCTAGTACGGTTCGGTGTTGTTCTAACACCGGTATTTCAAGACCTGCAATATTTTTAAGCTTTCCCAATGACAGCAGGTAAGCAAAAATACTGAACTCCGTCTTCCGCGCAGGCAATTATTTTGCACGACTGAACCAGTTTCGTGCAAGCCTGAGTGGATTGGCATAATATCAATGCCTCTCGAATGATCCTAACTGCTTGGGTATTACGTGCTAAAGCCACAATATGACGATATGATTATAACACACCGTAAGGGAGGGGAGGGGTTGGGGTCTCGAAGTTCATTTAGACCTCCAGTGTTTTTGTAATATTTTTTAATCGTGTCCTGTATCTAAGCACATGGGTGTTCCATGCTTTTTACACCCTCAGAAACGCGGCCACTGTCTGCGGAAGCAGAATCCGCGCTATCGCGCTGGTAAGCGCGATCGCGTGGCTACCACGGCCGGTGCACTGCTGCGTCATGACGGCAGCCGATCTGTGTCTGCGTGGTGCCGTACTTGCAATGTAGGACTTGATTGCGTGTTTGTCTGGCTGTCCATTTCGTTCACGCTTTCTATGTCCACAAGCGCGATGCAGAAGATTGTTGAGTTGTTGTCTCTCTCCTTTTCCCCCATTTTTTTCCCCTTTATAATGGTTGATTTCATGCGTTGTCCGACGCGGCGCTGTAGCGGTTACAGTGATCAACTTCTGACAACAAGGTGGTGAATTTCAATTTTGATGGAGGTGAAATTTCAGAGGTCTGTGTACTGTGCGATGTCAGTGCACAATAAAGAACACCGGATAGTCGAAATTCCCGGGGCCCATCACTATGCGTCTCTCATAAGTGGTGGTTTTTTGACGTAACAGTCCAGATAATATTATTTTTGATTCATTGGGTTATTCTTGTGTCACAATAGAATCCCAATACTTGCCGTACTTTTGTGTATGTAGAAATATGACTCAAGCTTGACGAAAGCTACACATATTCCCTCGTAGGGGCCATAGAAATGCAGCTCCATGTTACGGAAAGCATGTTTCCTCGTTCGGCTCGTATGCAGTTTAAATGATGACGGCAATAATATGCTGCTTCCTGTTCATTCCGATGCGTGGAGCCAATTGATATTGCGTGGGTGTTTACATTTCTTATTCTGAGAGAGATTCCATTATTTCAGCAGCGAATATTAGTTTCACTACCGACGCTATGATATATAAATATTCCTCCTGCTTGGCACTGGTGTATACGAGTGATGTCCCTTTTAAAAATTGAATGGAAGCTTGCACAATAAACACGGCACCATTCAGCTGGCACTGCTCTGTCACTTGGCCAATGCTGCCGCACCAGCCGCGTGAAAGCACTAAAATACTACGAACAAAACCGACTTGCATATAAAGAGGGAAAGCATGTCTTCAGTGGCAATACTTTTCCTGCAGGCTGCATGCCCTGTCTCTTTACTTTCCGACCTCGTTACTTATGCCATGAAGGCATCGTTTTCTTAGTGAACTATTTACAGTTGTATACCTGGCAGCTGGTAGTGGTGAAAGTGGCGCTGCCATCACGTATCTGCATACGACCGTGTGTCCGAAGGGAGTCGCATAGGGTGTTTTCGCATCCATATACGAAAGTGCAGGTACGGCGTATTCAATATATATACCATATGAGTGGACGCTCCGCCACGTGTACTGAAACAGTTTGATTGGCGCCAGCGCCGCGTAGCATTGGATTTTGTTGCCTAGATGTCACCAATACATGCCGACAAACTATCCAACCATGCCGATGTATCATCTCACCAAGAGCGTCCAGCGCTTCGAGGCTGGCATCAGTCAAACTAGTCCAGGCCATGCTGTGGGGCGTTCAAGTTCCCTGACGACAGCATATGTGCTCTAAAAGTATAACAGAGGAGTTCAGCTGTGCCCAAGCTACGCAAAAGTGAATGATAGCGTGCTCTATCACTGAAGTGGTTCTTTAATTTTATACGGAAATGTGCTAGAAGATAATGCCAACTTTTCCGTACAAAAATAAAGAACCACTTTTTTAATGACGCAAGCTGGCATTGATTTTTGCGTAGTTTGGCCCCAGTTCACCTCGTCCGTTATCTAAAACAGGGCGACTTCACTTATTCACTTACTCGCACACAAACATTCACGAACGCACACACACACACACACACACACACACACACACACACACACACACACACACACACACACTTCCACGCGCGCACTCATGCACACGCTTCGTGCAACCCATAGACTGCATGCCTATATCGAGAAGAGATCCTGGTCATAAGTTATTGATTTCAACGTCCTTCATAAAATGAACTCTTGTACTAGTTTAAAAAATATATAGAGGCACAACATTTACACCACGTTTCCACAACGGTAACTCTCCACAAAATATATCTTTGGCACTTATATATAGAGCATGCATGCGTAAAGCCATCTAAAATAGACAAGTCCGACGCAAAAACTTTATATGCTACGGAAAATTGTTCGGTTTCATACATAGCTTGAGAAAATCTATTGCTTTCAAATCAATAGTATACAATGATAACGGTGTTAAACGCATAGGTTTCATGCAGTTTGGGGTATTATCATGATAAGCTTACACTATTGTGACATCATTTTTTCCTATACCCAGTTGCAGAGTTGTAAACTGATAAATTTTTCATCAATTTCGTAATTTTTATAAAACTGCTTGTAAAAAGGCGCCAATTGAAAATCTGCATCTTACGTGCGTTTTTAAAATATTCTTTAAAATACAACAAAACTCGTAAAGATGGGTACAGCGGCCGGGTAAACAAAACGACTTTCTGTTCTATGTTTCATGTCACTATACTCCACAAACATCACGTTTCCCAACAAACGTCTATTTTCGCTCTTCTCAAGAAACTTCAAAGCATAACCTATGGAAAGTATAGTGTGACTCCGCCTCGAATATACGCTTGAATATATGCGCAGTAAATGTTAGAGCACTTACAATGTTCACTTGGTAGCCAACGGATTCTATTAAATGCACCTTCAGTCATTTTCTTTTTACTTTATTGGGAATAGAAAAATTGACTGACTAACAGTGCAAGCTCGTGCGCTTCATGTGAGCGTATAAGATCGTGACAAGCCACGCAGCGCACAGGCAGATAGTTGCCCTTGTTTAGCAGTGTTGCGTGCGATTTCCCAAATATAGAAAAAAGAACATGATACAACAAAAGTTTATGCGAATCGATATTTTTTCCAATTCTTCTTAAAAACATAACGTGAAATACCTCCAGGAAAAGTGTCGATCTTGCGCACTTTCGCTTTTAGTGCGATTCTTGCATTCAGGCATAATATGAAGTCCAGCATACGCGAAGTCCCGCTTGAGAAAGTTTGACCACATTTTGATTCCTTCGGAGAGCCTCTTGGAGGACCGCACTCACAGAACTTCTGTTTCGTGAGTGATGATTATTGCATCGGGTGTTTCAAGGTGCAAGGGCTGTTCACTGGCCAGAGAGCTCTTTCATAAGTGTGTTTTCCCCGTAGGTCTACCGGCTTCGCTAATGACACGTCAAGCATCATGATTGACTGACATATTCTCTTAAAAAACTTCTAGCATACAATTTTTTATTACGACCCCGGCCATGCTGGTCGCATTTCGAAGGAGGTTAAGTGCTAAAAGCCCGTGTACTTGCCAAAATTTTTGAGCCCTCCACTACGGCGTCTCTCACCATAACGTAGTAGTTTTGGGACGAAGAACAGCAACAATTATCTATTTTCATGAATGCATGTTCGTTGCTTGCATTGCGTTTTTATAAATGCGAAGAATTTCTTTTCGTACTGCAGGTGATTTTAGAGTCTATCTATCTATCTATCTATCTATCTATCTATCTATCTATCTATCTATCTATCTATCTATCTATCTATCTATCTATCTGTCTGTCTGTCTGTCTGTCTGTCTGTCTGTCTGTCTGTCTGTCTGTCTGTCTGTCTGTCTGTCTGCCTGTCTATCTATCTATCTATCTATCTATCTATCTATCTATCTATCTATCTATCTATCTATCTATCTGTCTGTCTGTCTGTCTGTCTGTCTGTCTGTCTGTCTGTCTGTCTGTCTGTCTGTCTGTCTGTCTGTCTGTCTGTCTGTCTGTCTGTCTGTCTGTCTATCTATCTATCTATCTATCTATCTATCTATCTATCTATCTATCTATCTATCTATCTATCTATCTATCTATCTATCTATCTGTCTATCTGTCTGTCTGTCTGTCTGTCTGTCTGTCTGTCTGTCTGTCTGTCTGTCTGTCTGTCTGTCTGTCTGTCTGTCTATCTATCTATCTATCTATCTATCTATCTATCTATCTATCTATCTATCTATCTATCTATCTATCTATCTATCTATCTATCTATCTATCTATCTATCTATCCGCCTACGTCTTGGTGCGCTCGTGATGAAACCCTGCAATTGAGGTAAACCAAAAATCGTTAGTCGCATACGGCTCGCTTGTCCTAACATCAATAAAGTGGCAATGGTGTCACAAACGTCGTAAAACCCTTTCCACCAGACACATGTAACACGTACCCGTATACCACGGACGAGTATGTCCCACAGGTGATTATCAGTTCATATTTGCCCGGAAACGGCTAGAACAGACACTGGTATAGCTTTAACGCGAGAGCGTTAAGAAAAAGCTGACGTCGGCCGTGTCGACCCAACAAATGCAAAGAATAATTGTCAGAGTCCCAGAAGTAATGAAACCCCAGCATTCTGCGTGGCTATGAAGTATTTTACCATGGAACCACGCCTGGTCTCGCAACTATTTTTCAAATATACCCTAACGTTTGTTGAACGCAAATTGGGGTAGCAGTGTTTTCTATGCGATTTTACAAATAAACATTACATATGCGCTCTTAGGCATAGGTGGGCAAAATCACTTATAACTCGACTCACAAGGATTCAGGCTCAGATAAAGCCATGAGTTTACGTCTGAGTGAGTAGGGGTAAGCAAAATGTTTCGGTGAGTATACGTTCGAGTGAGTACAGTTCACGAAAATTTCCTGGAGTATGAGTCCGAGGGAGTTCGGCCCCAGAAAATTTTGGTTAGTCTGAGTCCGAGTGAATCAAAGCGCTATATATATTTTCTGGGTGAGTTTGAGCGAATTTCACTTTCTTTTCCGACCTATGACCCTATCTACTCAGCTTTACAATTACTGTCAGTCTTAACTGGATTAACGGTCCCACTCACGCATATTCACACGTATTTCAGTGCAGTGTCGTTCATACACAATTTCAATATTTCTTATTTGCAGGCGTGAATTACGTGAACGGGTGTCATGTCGTCCCCGCCAAATCTTCTAGGGAAGTTCTTGATAAAAATGTCTTATGTGGTGATCTCTTCTAAGAAGGCTTGTGTTCCAATTCTAAGACAGCATCGTAAACAGTGTACGCAGACAGCTCAGAAGACAGCATCGAGCACATGTTTCCTGGCAAATGGAGCACGTCCAGACGGCTTCGACGCGACGAGGTGCCACCTCGCGTCGAGAGGAGAGAGCTAAGCTAAACAAACGCAACTTTTACTTTCTTAGTCTATTTCGTGTTCACATTCAAGAAAAAAATTGAACGTTACTCACATTGAGCGTCTGGAGAAGCGTGTGCTTGAGGGAACGACGATTCGGGCGATATGCAAGCTTTCCTAGCAGTTCGCTGAGTCGCCATCTTATTCGGAAAGCAAAGTAGCCTGCATCATATGTGTCGACGATGCCGTCTTCTCGAAGCGGTATATTTTGCCGGCTCTGTGAGAATTAGAATGGGACTTAAGATAGTCGCTGTAAATTCTGCTGTCTATTTAGCCGTATACTGTGAGCATCGGAACAAACCCAAAAATGTTCAAACTGGTTTTTCCAGAGCTCATTACTCGTATTAAAAGGTACGTGGCACCAAGGAGATTACCGATTACGTAAAGCATTGGCGTTAAAGAGCATTGACACACTGGTCGAGAAAGCTAATTCTAGGCTAACGAACTCACTCAAATTCGGATCGAGCCATCAGTCTGAGTCTAAGTGAGTACTGGTAAGTAATATTTTTTACTTTCTATTAACAATGAGGCATCCACAAGCCTCAGTAGAGATCACACTCGAAGGTGAACATCTTTTATCCTGGCCGTGGTGGCTGCATTTTTGATGCAGGCGCAAAAGTTGTATGCCCGTGTGCTCACATTTAGGTGGACGTTTAAGAACCCTAAGTAGTCAAAATTATCAGGGCCCACCACTGCAGCGTCTCTCATAATCATATGGTGGTTTTGGGACATTAAACCCCACATAGGAATCAATGAATCAACCAACTTCTTCGAATTACTTCTAGAGACCTTTTAGAGTATGTTAAACTAAACAATGTTAGTGCAAATGAAAACCACGCAACGTTTTCCCCGGGGGAAAAAGTGCAAAGGCGGCGCGTCTATGGTGCCACAATTCAACCAGTGTGGTAGCAATTGAGCCGATAGATACGGGGACCACGCCACGAGATCACTGAGACGACGAAGTTGTGGGGTGGTCCGGGACAACTTGTACGCAAAATTTGTTATTTGTCGAAACACGCGGTATGGGCCAATGACACGAGAAATTAGTTTCCCTGAAAGACCGGCGAGTCGCGTTGGGGACCAGACATTGCGAGAGTTTGCAGAAGCCGGAAGGAACGTATCCAGTGGCAACGTTGGCAAAAACGAACAGGTTGGACACACCATCGGCGATACCTTTAAAATTGCGTGAGACCTTGTCAGCCTCGCAGATGTGGTCAGTCTTCTGGCACAAGGTAAGCACGACTTGAATATATGGCTCGAAGGAAGTCAGAACACGTATGGCCAATTGTTTCCGGCCGCAAGCTTTTGTCCAAATGGGCCGCCGAAAAGGTGATGGAGTCATTGTTTGAACACGTCCCAGCTCGTGACCGCGTGCTCACGCGTGTCAAACCAGGCACCAGGAGTTTGTAGATGTAGAATATGACACTTTTAACATGGTGGTTGGGTCCCAGCCATATTGCTTGTTTACCCACTCGTACATGCTTAGCGACTTATGCACATGGATGTTACCCTCTCCAGGAAAGGTACCGGGATCATGGCGTCGCCTTATGGCGACAGACCGAGTTGTTGTCGCTGATATTGCCAAAGTAAAATGGCAAAGGCACTTCTTCACCTAGAGTTATGGTAGAAGACTGGAGGAGACGTCCACTGTGGAGCTCGGTCGTCAAAGTACCGCCATCTTGCGATATTTGGGTGAGCTTCCGTGCGAGTGAGTTCGATTGAAGAAACATTTCGTGAGCACGACTAAGCCGGCTCAGAAAAATTTTGGTGAGTCTGAGTTCGAGTGAGTCAAAAGTGTAAAATGTATTTCATGAGTGAGTCTGGTGAGCGCCACAGGTTTTATCGACCTATGCCCCCATGACACAGCCGTCGCGTCGGGTTAGCGTCAATTGTAGTTACGCGCCATCCGCTGAAGATGATTTATGAAGTAGTGTCCAGGACTACTGTAATCACGTGCGCAAGCGCTACATATGAGCTTACCGCTGCTGGTGTTGCTAATGCCCATACTGTTATTGGCATCATTACGCAACTGTAAACAACTGGTTACATAAAACATAAAGACTGTTCAACGTATGTCTGTGCTTACACCGTTTGTGCATATCTTTCGCCTCATTTTATAATGTTCCGCTCAATGTAAAACTTACAACACTACCACCTTCCATCTGCGTACTTCACATAACAACGATTCCCAGGGTACGTGGGATCGTTGAACAAATATTTATATACGCTGCCATAGTATTTCAACTTTCACATTCACAAACGAAAAATGAAGATAAAAGATGGCATCACCGCCAAATATTTGGCTTACAGATGGCTTTCTGAAAGCTATGGGGTTTCTTGAAAGCCTATAAAAAATAACAAAAAACTGCATTTGAATGATGGATTACTTGCCCATTCAATGACATTTTCTATCTCGCTTTTAACTCAACTGAGGAGTGCGAAGGGGAATGATAGCATAGTTGAAATTGCTAACTGCGGTAAGGATGGTAAAAAAAAGGGGGGGGGGGGGGGGAATCGTGGAATCGCATCTTAACCGCCGCAATCGGAGTGCTGTATCCGGAATTGTTCATAAGAACTTGATATACAGTAATCCGCTGAATACTGGTACTGCCTTTTGTTATGCCCTCGTTAGTACTGCCTCTATAGCATCACATCACGCTGTCAAATGTCTTTGAAATTAACCACATACCTCATTAGTTTTTGCTTAATGAGACTACTTCGGATGAAGTAATTTCGATAATTAAGGCCCTCAAGACCCCTTGTGCTGTTCTTGGTAATATTAGAGGATACCATAATAAAATGACGGCAGAATACATTGCTCACGATGCAGCATCCACCTCATTTCAAATCAGCTGTTGTTCCCTGCGAACTAAAACGTGCTCGGGTCATACGTCTTTTTTTAAGACGATAATGCACTGTTACTTAAATATATGCCTTTTTGCGATAGCCCATTTTAATAAAATTGTTAAGAAATTATCGAAAAGTAGAGGAGCAGGAGGATTAAAGTTGAATTGAAACCAATAGTTTGGTTGGCTGGGCCTCCCACATGGGGACGATGAGATCTTGCCTCTTTGCAGCCTCAGGGGCCTAAAAATAACGGTTTCTCTTCTAACGCTTATGAATTACATTTACGAAGGCGATTGATCAAGGTGATTTGGATAGGCCTACTTACGGCCTTTGACACTCTTACTCAATTCACTCTCCCAACTCTAATGTGTTTCGACAATGTTTCAGCGTTTTGAGTATATCGTACTTGATTATGGGAGAGCAGTGGGCCGTCCCTGATGTGTTTAACAAGAGTTAACGATTTAGAGTACGGGGTACTCTACTATGGGAGAGCATAGAGCCGTCCCGAGGGTATGCACTTGGCATGTTTCGACCTAGTGATGCCTTAACAGATGCCAGAGAATATGCTGGGAAAACCGACTATCAAAATGCGGCCCGCAAAGGTGTTCAAGGCGAAAGCGTAACTGTGACCCCCATTTTTTGATAAGTTATAATCTCTGGGACCGCGCACTTGACAGCAATACGCTGTTTTTGATATTAAAACAACATCTTTTATCGAGGTGACTTGCCACCACATTTCTTTGTTAGTTTTGTAAACCTTTGATTATCTTTTTTTGTAGCAATTGAGATGTTGCGCTACTGTACACGTTTTCACAGATGCACTCTCGAACCAGTGAGCGTCAGGCATGGCAGAAGAAAAAAATCCCAGCATATTCAAGAAGTGAATGATGACTAGTCGGGCGAAGCCGCCTTACGTCAATCCGTGCTTCTGTCCATCCGTCCGTCCGTTCGTCCGTGCGTCCATCCACGCGTCCGTTCGTGCGTTCGTCCATCCGTCCTTCCACGCGTCTGTCCGTACGTCCATCCATCCATCCATCCGACCACCCGTCCATTCTTCCTTCCGTCCATTCGTCTGTCAAACTGTCTGGGCGTCTGCTCATTAGTCCGTCCGTCCGTCCGTCTATGTCTGCCTGTCTGTCTCCTTTTCCATGAGTCTGTGTGCTCATTCATTTGTTCGTCCGTGTGCGGGGCCGTCCATCCATCCATCCGTGTGTCCGTCCATTCGTCCGATCCCGTTCGAGAATGCACAAGGCGCGTGGGTAATACCAACGAGACGCGAGCCAAGAAAGCCCAGCGCAAGCGTCTTCAAGGCGCCCGTCGCTCTACTTCGTCCACAAACGATCCGACACGTGTGGCCGCTATCTAGGAGACTGAGGGAGGCACTCCACAGAACACTTGTATACTACCATTTACCGCACTCATGGAGAAACGAAAAAAACTGAGGAGAGGCCCTACCTTGTCCCAATGCATTGCGAGAATTGTTGCGGAAGAGACGTCAAATTTCTGGGGCAAACAAACCAGTATGGGGCAAAGAAAACAGCAGACGCTCCGCGGCGTACTCTCAGCGCTGGTATGCCTGTGCCGAGACTTCTAGCCCCGGCGTAAACTTAACGTGTATTGTATGGTTTGCATGCAGTACAATGTTGAAATCACACCTTTCCGAGTCTGTTCGTGCGTGGCAGGCCCGAGCGCGGCGTGCTGAAGTACTTCGTTGCGTGTTTTTGTGCAACAGCACACAGCAGCGATACGTGTCGTCACCAAAATCATTCAGCCCCTACATCTTTGTGTTCGAACTCACCCAGCAGTGACTAACGCGTTCTGCTCGCCGTAAGGCCCTTTTTTTTTTCGTTGACAGATTTCCCAATCTACGGGCCGATTAGCAGTTATTTACTCGAATATAGTGTCAGTGTGGCAATGCACAATTTTGAGAGCTTGCTTCGTAGCTATTCCGTGCAACGCCAGCGTAGTGCGTGACGCACTTCACGTCGGTAAAGAGGCACCACTGTATTGTTTACACGATCGTGCACAAAGTGTGTAAATCCAGTGCGCACACAACTAACCCGCTGCGAGCGCAGACCATACAACACATACACATTTATTCCGATAACTAGAAAAGTTTATTGTCCTTCCGTATGAACGACGGAACTTCTAAAAACGCGAAACGATGCCTACAACACTAAAAACGAAAGTTTGCGTGTGTTCTCAATTGACAAAATGAGTAAAAACCAACGGAGTGTACAGCTGAGAGCTCCGCGTGGAAATACCATGCATTATTGATCAACAGTGAAGCGATACGTGAAAAGTGCCACCAGGTCCATCCGGCGGTGCGCGTGATTCGCACCAAATGTACACTCATCTGGGCATCGCACAACTTTCCTAAATATCACGCAAAAGAAGCAGTACTCGCAAATTGACTCGCTGCCGGCAGAGAACACCTACCAGCTACCACTCCGCCGGCGCCGCTTCCAAGGCCGCCGCGGTGGCTGCTTGCCGGAAATCGCGAAGTGTTTAATCTACTTTTCTGCTAGGAGGTGTTGCGGGTGTTTGCGATGCGGCTGCTTCACAAATATGATGTCATGGCCTCTCCTATATTTTTCCTTTTTCCATGACCGCACTCCTTCCTCGGCACTCCTTTCTCGCGCCTCCAGGCTCCCATGCACAACCTGCGCATACCCAATCGGAGAGTTGTGGTACGGCGCCGTCTAGATTAGGCTTACTCAACTGCAGTTTCGTGTTCTTTCATGAGACAGCACCGTATATTGTACTGTTCGAGAGATACTGGCTTCATTTTTTATTTCCTCTCTACTTCTCTCGGTTACGCCACACGCAGGACAAGGTTAGACTAAGCCGGTTTGGGTGCACGTTAAAGAACCCCAGGTAGTCGAAATTTCCGGAGCCCTCCACTACGGCGTCTCTCATAATCATATGGTTGTTTTTGGACGTTAAACCGTACCGATCAAGGTTAGACTAACAGAAGCTTCACCCCTAACAGAAAGGAGGTAACACTACGTCACACGAGTGAAGCCAAGTTGCAGTGGCATTATCGCGCCTCGCCGCCTGATGCCTTCTGCATTGCCTGCACAGACTTGCCGCGGCGCTGCAGTCGATTAGTTGTGAGAGTGCAGCACACTCCGCGCGCAAGAACTGCTATGCGCTCAAGCTCCCCCAGCGGCGTGTTTCCGTATCATATCTCGAGGGACTGTAAAGGGGAAACTGCGGAACCACTATTTGCTGAATCATTCCCGTGATGTTAACGCGCTTCCAGTAATTTTTGTTTAAGCAAGTTGGCGGCGCCCACAGAGACATTGGTATGCCGTAGAAATGACTCCTAAACCTGTGGCCTTTTCCTGACAGTGTCGCTGAAACGGGTTGTGTTGTTACTTCACTAGTGTGCCCCAATTTTTTTTTTATTTCTTACGCGTTCCTTTTGGGTTGACAGCCGGCGAAAAAGTTGTGGCCACTTGAACTACTTCGGATACTGGCAGTTTTTCTTTTTTAAGCTAAGTGGGTTCTTTCACTTCTGAAACTTGCGCTGCGGTGTTCGGTTCCATGCCTGAGCTAAGACGAGTGAACTTGTTTCAATGTTAGTCGTTTTGTGACGGGGTGTTGTTTCTAGCTATACACCGCACGTTCGCTCAAGAGTCCTTTGTCTCTTATTTCTGAGCCTGCTTTCCAGCTTGCGCGCTGTTAACGCACACTGCTCATAAAACTCATGTAGTATAATAGAGTGGTTGGAGACTATCCCTGAGTGCAATTATGAATTAAGGGACACTGAAATACGGATTAAGGGGGACCTTCTGTTTCTCAGACTGGCGGCATGCTGTCTACATTTTTGAGGTAAAAACACACAATAACACGAAATTTTCTCTCGTAAATGGTTATTTAGCCAGGCCTATTACCTTCCCCAGTCCGTAAAATTCACAACCTTCGGTATCTCTCCCACATCAAAATTAGATAGCGAAGTTGCCCCTACCAGGCTGATGGTAAATTAATTTCAAGAATGTTTTGGCCTGTATTAAAAAATCAAATATGAAGCAGGAAACGCTGCATGTCACTTTAATGCATACAATTCTCATGTTCAATCAGACATGCAGCGCAAGTATAGGCCACTGTTGCTCATGCATCCTGAATACAAAAAGGTGTGTTGTGAAGCAACACATGGCTACTGAATTCTAGAACATAATTCTACAGTACTGACACACGTGATATTCCCAAACTTATATATTGGAAATATTGTACACATTTCTTTTACTACGGTCACTGAACATATAGTGCACAATGGCATTGTTGGTACAAATATTGTCAAACGAATTGCAAAAAAAAATGTTTTGCACAAAAAAATGAACTAGCAAGAAATGTAGTGGAAATATACATATATAGTATAAAAACACTAAAAACAAGATAGACATGTTCACCCATGAAAAGAATTGAATGCTTTATGTTTTATGCACTTCTAAAAATGAAATCATTTGTCAGTTACTGCAGACGTCTGTCTCTTTTGTGCTCTTCAAACCTCCACTGGGCTTCAAACGCAATACTTGCAAATATATTTCCTAGAACGCGGCGCATTTTGAAAAAAAAAATATGACTTGTCAAAGAGGAGTGCTTCACAATGCACACTGCAAAAAATATTTTCCTTTGATTATGTAAAAAGGCGTAGGTAACATGCTGCCAACCACTTCCGTAAAAAGAAAATAGTACACCAGGGATCACGTAGAACACATAGAACGTACAGCCCGTTCATCTTTAATAGAGATCCCCGCCATAAAAAAATAAAGTAACGGCTGCTACAGAACAACACCTGCTCCATAAGGGTCATTTCCCACACATTATTCGTAATACTATTGCTATATGTCCGTAAATAAAAAACATGTTTTCATTAAATTCAACATGAGGCATACATAATCAGCAGATCTTTCTTCTGCAAGTACAAGGTCATTCAAAATTTTCCAGGCCACTATTCCAACTAATCCTGTGGCAGCGTCACCTGGGAACTTTTGACTGCACCTGCACATGCTAAAAACATTACGAAGTAAGCTCAAATGTTAAAAAACCGACAAGGACCAGTTTTTTATTCACTGAAATCGAATTTCATTTTGTCATGATCATAAAACGAAATATAGCACAGACATGCTACAAATTGTGTGAACAAATATTGTCACAAAAATTATTTTATTTCGACGGCTTTGTGTCTTAAATTTAAAATACCAAGAAGGAATATCATAACTTCCTGATACCCAAAGCACCTGTCTTGTTTTCCTATGCTAACAGTATTGTGCACACTTCTTTTCTGAAAAAGAAGAAAAACATTTTGTCAGCACAACTACAGCAGGCGAGTACAGAGCAAAAAACAGTGCGAGCACAATTAATTTATTCATTTCAAGACTCCTAATAGGCCTTGTTAGAGGCAATGGCTTGCAGCACAAAAATAAATGATCACACATAATAGACAGAAATATGTATCACACAGAATTAAATGACTGAAAGCACGAACAACTTCATAAACACACCAAAATATTCACTAACGATATTAGTTGAGGTAAAAATAATGAAGGCGTAATTTAATGTATTAAACAATGCAATTGTTAGGGCTATCGCATCCAAAATCACCCGGCGTTTTTTTTTTTTGACCCTCACGAATATGGCGGAAAAAATTTTCACGTTTCTTCAAGTTGGAAACTCGTCCTGGTAATTTAATTCCGTTGCCAAAAATTTTGCTCCCTAGTTATGAGAGTCTGTGACGCCGACTGAGCTAAAAGTCGTCAAACAACAATTTTTTTTTTCGAAAGTCGTTTAGAAATGCACTCAATAAATGGCATTTCCAGCAAGATAATGAAGTGATCCAACTAAAAATAATGACATACTATTGTACATCAATTCTTCGAGAGCTTTTTTCCCGCGAGCAATATTAAATAAAGTTGCAAGGTTTGAGATTTTTTTTCTTGTAACATGGCAAATTTCAAGAACGCAAATAAAATGTGTGCTGGTGACCTTTGTGACATGCTACAAATTAAAAATAATTCATGCACTTAAGTTTAGCAGATAGTCAAAAAATTGTGAATTTAACTTTTTGGGGGAAAGCTCCGTATTCAGCATCAAAAAAGCTTACCTTGGTAGTCGGTCAAAAAACATGCACAACATTTCATTTTGAAGCTTTATGTACTACCTCAATATAGGTGAAATTACTAAAGAGTATTATTTTTTAAGCTCAAGAAGTATTGTTTTGAAATTGTGTATCTCCAGCAGCTTTACCCCTATTTAACTCAAGCAGCATCAAATACTCGCAAGGGCAATCTTTAACAGACTTACACAGACCAGGAATACACACAGCAAGCTTAAAGCGGAGCCATTGAAATTAGAAAGGGGCTATCATTTGCATTCTATTTCCAACAGAGGTGCACTACAATGAATGTTGCAAGAGTGTGGAGACCAGTAGCGTAGCAAAAAGATATTTTTCGCATGGGGATAATGTGTTAGGGGTAGGCGACTTCTGTCATACTTTATGTACATTCTTGAGTGTTTGTATGTGTGCATCTAGGTATGAACATGCAGAACTGAGAAAATCACAGCATATGTACGAAGTAAATGATGATGTGTAGGGTGAAGCTTCAGAGGGTTTTATCGGTTACCGTGAATCTGTCTGTCTGTCTGTCTGTCTGTCTGTCTGTCTGTCTGTCTGTCTGTCTGTCTGTCTGTCTGTCACTCACACTAGCGCCTTCTGCTGAGTCGTCAATAAACTACCCGGTCACAAACCGGTCACAGTAGAAGGATAATCCACGACTTAGAGATAAAAAATACCAGGAATGTGCTGGGGGGGGGGGGGGAGTTAAGCAACTCCTTTTGCCTTTCTGGCTGCAGGTGATGACTCCCAGATGAGCCATCAAGCCGTTAAAAAGTATAAAGTACACAATTACCCCTCACGCACAACATAAACTAAACTATCGCCTTGGCTACTAGTTCTTAATTTAAAGTTTTTTTCGGTTCTGTATTCATGTGACAGGCTTTGGGTCTCAGGAAGCAGGGTTCTCTCCTGAAAGTCGGAAAAAAAAGAAATGGTTGTTTTAGGATAGCGTTTATCAGTGTCTTGCATCAATGCTACAAGCATGCTATAAGACATATGTACTGAACATGAGTAAATATTTTATTAAGTGTATAAAACACACCTACTGTATTTGAAGAACTCCGCGGGAAAGCAGGATGTCTCACTTTATATCTATAAGGCTGCATGGCTAACCTGTAAGTCACCACACTGAACCCAGTCCTCGTAGCACCCCTCCGCTGGCAATAGAATGCAGATGATAACCCTATTCCCATTTCAATTACTCCGTAGAGAACACAAAACGCGCTCTCTGTATAAACAGGTCAGTGGGATTCTGCGGAAGATTGCCCTTGCGAGCGTGTCATGTCGCTTGAGCTACGTAGGCGAGAAGGAGGTGCGGATACATATTTCAAAAAAATTATTTTTCGAATTTAAAAATAACACTCTCCAGTAATTCTACCTATAATAGCTTGACCATAGAGCTTTGATATGAAATTTTGTGCATATTTATAGTCCAATCCCCAAGGCAAGTTTTTGATGCTGGATACAGAGGTTTTTCAAACAAAGTGACACTCACATTTTTTTCAGAGTATCTGCTAAAATCTCAGTGCCTGATTATTTTTAATTTGTAGCATGTTGACCTGCAACCAGAACATATTTTATTTGTGTCCTTCGAACTTACCATCTTCCCGAAAAAAAAAAACCAAATGTGGCAACTCTATTCAATATTGCTCGCGCGAAAAGCCCTAAAGAATTGATATACATAATTAGGTCATTATTTTAAAGTTAGATAACTTCATTACCTTGCCAGAAATGCCTTTTATCGAATGCATTCCAAGAACTTCTTTTGAAAAACAAAAACTGTTGTTTGACACCTTTTACCTTATCTTCAGATTGGAACAAACATTAATTATGGCAGTAATTATAGAAATTAACACAATTATCTATTTAACCAGTGCTAATATCCAGTTGGATCGAATGTATGAATTGAACCCCTTCCTACAAATAGTCCATAACCAGTTTAAAATTTAGGAAAAGCGGCCACTGGTAATCACCGCAGAGCGATGCATTCTGCTCAATTTAGCTGGTGAAACCGAAACCAACGCACCAAACAGTGCATCTACCATTCACTTGGACAATGCCCCCCATGGCGACACTGTCTCTCTTGCATTGGGGGAGAAGATTAGGTGGGCGTCGATAAGCGGGCACAAAGCAAAGTGTCTAAATTGACGGTTGATAACGGATAGAGAAACAGTGTCGTTATTGAGGGCGTTGTCGAAATGAATGGTAGATGTGCTCTCTAATGCATCGGTTTTTGTTTCGACAGCTAAATTAGGCATATTGCATCACTCCACGGTGATTATCAGTGGCTGTTTTACTAAAATTTCAAAGTGGCTATAGACTTTTCATAGAAAGAATTTGAATTCGCCCATCGGACTTGACTAGCTACTACCACTGGTAAAAAAGGTAATTATCCTAATTGCTATAATTACGGCCGCAGTTATTGTTTTTGTGCCCCGCCACTGTGGTCTGGTGGCTAAGGTACTCGGCTGCTGACCCACAGGTCGCAGGTTCAAATCTAGGCTGCGGCGGCTGCATTTCCGATGGAGGCGAAAATGTTGTAGGCCCATGTGCTCAGATTTGGGTGCACTTTAAAGAACCCCAGGTGGTCGAAATTTCTGGAGCCCTCCACTACGGCGTCTCTCATAATCATATGGTGGTTTTGGGATGTTAAACCCCACATATCAATCAATTAATGCTTGTGCCTATCCGAAGATTCCTTTTGTCACAGGAAAGGGGATGCCGCAATTAGCACCCAAGTGCCTCCTTTCTCTAATTTTTAGAGAATATTGGAGACATTTCTTGAAACACCCTGTATTTCATACACATGCAAACATTGCGAGGTAGAAACAAACGATGAAGAACGAGCAAAGAGAAATAATGAGCTCATAAAGAGACAGCCTTTTAGCCGGGAATGTTTTTGGAGGGGGGTACACATGTTGATGGCCATGAAAAATGACTTTCTTCATTACTTATGCTCAGTAGAACAACCCACAACATGCGAATTTTGGAGGGGGGGGGGTCAAATTCCAGGGGCACCCCTCTGGCTATAGGCCTCCACTGGGCACACTTCTACAGAATATAGCAAATGTCACAATAGCAGAAGAAAAGTTGTCGTGATTAACAGATGTAAATGGAGGTCTGCCCAAAAGAAAGTCTTTAACCCAAGTGAGCAAATTCATAAGAGTTTTGCTTTGTTAGTAAAATATGTAGCGGGAAAACCTATCAAGAGCTGTAGAAAAATGTGGAAATAATGCATCAATGAGAGCCCATGTCAAGTAACAAATGTATACAGTCAAAAAGGCCAGCAAGTCTAGTGTCACATAAAAAGACTTAAGAAAGACGCACTCACATCTGAAAATGATGTTACGAACTTCCAGCTAGAGGCCTTGCCTTGCAACAGGAAAGCTGCTACTCATCGAAGATTAAACTTCCTGATTGTTATACAAGTTAGCAATGATGGTTCTGATCTTACTAGTTGAAAAGTGGCCTAAGCATGCACTCTAAAAATCAAGACATAGTTGCTGACTTTTTATACAAACTCCTTCGAGGCACCGCCACTCATCCCACTCAAGTAATGTAAAATAACGAACGAAATTTGGATGCCTAGTGCTAGGGTGCTATTTTGACTTCTTGTGCTCTAGCTGACTAATTTGGTATGCTGCCAAACACAGTAGCAATGTACCATCAATGTTTACAATACTCTTGCTGGCTGCCAGCACTAAATGTTTGCACTCACTACGGCTCGAGGTTGCCAGTGTGAAGTTCAACACAGAAATTATAACGGCGGGTCTTAAAGGTCACCTTTCGAAGGCTATGTTTTGAATGTGCAATGTCGAAAGCAAATTTCAAATTAGATAATGACAACAAAGTAAACATGATGTACATGGTACAGGTTTGTTTCACACTCACTAACGTGGAAGAACATTAACAATGACTATGAAATCTTGACTGTAGTGCTATAGCATCATGTAACGAAGATATGGGCGTGCTTATGAGCCGCTTGATCACCTGTCACTGTTCCATGCTGCTGGACTGAATGCAGAACCATCTAGAAATAGCACTGGAGGATGCAGCAAAAATGATGGTGCTGCATAATTTGCTGGTGATGCGGTGACACAAATTCCTGCAACATCAGGTCACCAAGGTGCTTGTGGCATGAACAGTCATAGTGGCGCTGGCATGAGAGGTGACAGCTGGCCCAAGAACAATAGAAGGAGCACCTGGAAGAGAATAAATAGTGTGACATTGTAACTGCTGTGTGATGACCCCATGACATGAATAAAGTTACATGCTCGTCTAACACAATGTCAAACCTTTTTCATCAGTCATGTCTGTGCATACCTGCACAATACTGTCTGTGGGATGTGGGTATGACCCACATGTGATTCACTGCCCATGTTAACTCAGGAACAGCATGAATGCACTTTGTAAATCTCCGAGTAAGCATCAAGGAGACAGTACAACAGTAAGTTTGTTGCCAATGATAGCTGCTTCACAAGTGAAAAATTTCAATGAAAAGACACAGTAAATATATGTTGTGGCTGAATTTGAACCTTGGAAATCCAGGTGGTGTACATAGCCACACTAGTGGTTGTAAATGCTCCAGAAAAGACTAATCAGGCATTCTATTGAAGCAATGTCAAGTGTGTTTGCAATGTTGGCTATCTTTGTTTAAAACATTGTAATGAACAATATATATATATATATACTCATATATGACTCAACAAGCTACAATGAAGCGCTGTTTTACCTGGCAGAAATGATGATATGCGCATCATGGCACTGTGGCATGTACCTGATTTTGATAAACCTGAAGTCTGTGCTCTTAAAAGCACTGATGTGAGTGCAGGCATAATATTGTACCATCAGCTACTCTTGAGGCATCAGTGCGATTGACATATCTGGTAAGTCCTTGATATGCTGGACAGCTCCTAAGTTTACACAAAAATATATATCAACTTAGTAACAATTGACTCAAGGAGTAAAAAAATGCAGCCAAGACAGCCTGCCATTGAATCTTTCACATGAAATTGACTCTCCCCTAATCATGAGATTCACTGTATGTATTATTCGGATTTAGTCCATGAGAATGTTTAAAAACCACAATTTTTATAGTTACTTCTGTGCCCTCTGCTGCATTGTGAATAATAATTATATCCCATGTATAACACTAACAAACTTAAAAAAAAGAACCGCATGTTTATAATGAGTGTGTTAAATCAAATATATGCAACAAAATATAAAAGTGAGTGTATATGGACTTCAAAAACATCTTGACACTAATCAACTGAGCCAACTACTTGCCCTGTAATATTTCAGTTCTCTCTGAAAAAGAATAAGAGCTTTCCAATTTAGTATACAAAAGTTGGCACTATTGCAACCTATCATGTCAACCATCTTACTATTTATAAGCTACTAATGACCAAAGCGCATAGACTTGAGAGTGTGCAAAAAAGGCATATCTTTTGTGAATAAAAAAGCTTCTGCTGAAATAAATTTTAAGGTTTGTTTCCAATTGAAAAAAATAATTGTTTCTATTTCAGTCACAATGTTAAGGTATAAACTCTATTTTCAAGTGAAAAAATGAGTTGATTCTGTTTCATTAACAACAATAAGGTTTCAAATGTCTTCCTTTTAATGTGGAAGTGGCATCAAAGATGTTAAGTTGCTCTCACCCTGCAAACTTCAAACAGAACTGAAGAGAAAGAATGCAACTTTTTAATGAAGCTTCACCTTAAAAGAATCAACTACCTTCATAACAAGTGCCCCGCTATGGTTTAATGTTTTTTCACTTTTTTGAACTTTGACCAGCAGCCTTTAACTGGAGATAACATCAGCAATATAATCTGCAGAGGCTTTTAATAAACGCCAGTAGTTAGCAGTGTCTTCGTATTCCTTTTTTTTTCATCCGTGCGTCTAAATTTTGCTGCAAATACTCAACGGCAGGTAGCACCGCATTGTCACTTTACTAGCAGGCATTATCACTTTAATACAGCTGTATTGGTTCATGACAAAAACATATCCTTTTTTATTTCAATAGATCCTTTTCTTAATTGTGGTGTTCTTGCCGCTTCCAAATCTTATCGCACAGGTAATAAGTTCTTGCATGTATCCATGTCATTTACCAGTGTTGCATAAGAACACTATTTGAACTGTCGATAGCTGCATGGGGTTAAATTCACCCTTAGTACGGTTTGGATCTCTCGTTTACTCATGCAGGCTAGTACTAGATACCAAGCTATTAAAGTAAGCACAGACGCAATTGATATGTTGTCCAAAGGTTCCTGATGCCTGTGCACCTAGTGCTCACCACAAGGACGCATTGCTTCAAGGAATAAACACGGGCAAGCACAGAGTCCAGCAACTGCATCAAAAAAGTTTTCATCTTCTAAAATAAAAAGCTGTTTGACGACTTTCTCTGACAGTAACCAATGACGGTTACAACTAAATGTGTTATTCACCATATTTTTTACAAGGACCACCTCAATTCTAAGCTTACAACCAAACATTTACAAAAACCAATATCTTTGCAACTTATTCACCAGCTGTAAAAATTATTTGCCTACTGTACACATACCAAATTATTTTGCCCACAGAAAGAAAACTATGATAATCAGCTAATACGAACTATCATATTTTACTAAATGTTATCTCTCTATGAAAAAAAAATCCCCAATATGGACCGTATTCTTCATATACTGAATATCCTACCATTGTTTTATCCAGAAAATTTGTTCCTAACCGCATTGGGGATTCACAGATGTTTAAATAAAATTCCTGGGGTTTGACGTCCCAAAACCACGAATCATTATGAAGAACACCATGGTGGAGGCCTCCGGAAATTTTCACCGTTAGGTCATCTTTATCGTGCACTGACATTGCACAATACATGGGCCTTTACCATTTTCCCTCCATCAAAACGCGACTATATACCACGGCCGGCATCAAACGCGTGGTCAGCAGCCGACCACCGTAACCACAATACCACCGCGGAAGACGAAACACACCCTTTTTATTATTTTTAGAACGCGTTTTACTAGTAATGGTTTCTAGCTTTCTGGAAGGATTCAGATGCCGTTTTACCATTCTTGAGTTAAAGTTCTCTTTGATTGTTCGCACCTCGGTGCTACCTGTCACCAGCCACCTTTTCCTAGACAACGCAGAGGAGATGAACTTCGGCCGGACGGGGAGAACACGCGTGTAGGCTGCAGCACGCCAAGATTTCACGGCAGATATCGCCTCGTCTTTCGGCGCAGCTGCGTACCAGCAGCGTAAACAAAACACCGCAAGCATAAAGGGAGGCCCACACATTAAACGGCTGCACTAAGGCGTTGACAAGTCCGAACACTGTTGGCATAGAGTAATGCAACTACTGCGGACAAGTGATCAGAGCGCAATGAAAATGTCACGCTTGAAATGTAAACACGACCAACACAGTTAACCGGCGATTTCCGCAAATGATTTATTTTTTGCTCTAAGTACGTACTCCATCTCGGAAAAAGCATGCATGATAGAAGCCGCGCGAAACCGACATCGACAAAAGAGCATTGCGTTTATGGCCTCGACTTAACTCCTAGGGGCCTTTTCTGAGATAAGGCGTAGTACTACAAGACATAGATATTAGTGACACGAGCTTTAACCTAAACGGCGTGTAAACGAGAAGTAAGCACTTACCGTCCAAGATGGAGACCAGATATAAGCAACGCCAGCCGGGTCCCGTTCCGTGTGCGTGTCTGGCCTTTGAGGAGTGGAGTCGTGCTAGTGACTGGAGTAGTGACAGCCGACGGATGAGTGACGATGGCGGTGTTCCTATTTCCTATTTCGGCGATGACCACCTAAACCGCCATTTGGGAACAAATACAGTTTCGTAGATTAAAATCGGTGCAGAACACGTCGCGGCGATGGATGCAATGATGGTATGTGACTGCCATGTTAGTATAAATTTCTGGAGGTCATCCGTATGGCAAAGGATTACTTTCGTCTAAATTTTGTTGATGGAGGAGACACTTGTTTTTTGCACTATTCAGTGAAACAATATTGGTAAACGTATGCTGTAGCTATAATATTCGCGAAGTGGTGAAGTCTGTGATTCTTAAACGTGTGATGTATCCATGATGTTGGCGAAGGGAGGAGTGTGTTTATTTCTTGGACACTATGCCCGCTTTTTTGTCCGTAAATACGCGCAACTTTTTGCAGTGCATCCTATATAAAATGTAAAATGATGATCCCATTAAAATAAGTCTTCTGGTCTCAATTTACCATACCATGCAGCAGCTAAACATATATCATCTTTTATTTGAAGCAGGATCACAAAACCACAATCTGTTGAGCAGTGTAAAATTTTTAGTGAATTGTGTGTTCTAATAAATTGCACAGATGCCATAAAATGCACAGTCCACCCAATGTAGCTTTCTTTATACTTCATCGACAGCTTGAGATAGTTCAGTACACCTGTAACACGGCAAATCTGATGTCATTTACAGCGAATGTCATTCCTTTGTAATGTCATTTGTCTGCTGTCACACGGGGAACATAAAGTCACTGCATGAAAACGACATTTTCTGTCGAATGAGTTTCCGAAACACATTTCCATTCGACTTCGGGCCAAACGAGGGGTCTCAAAGTCGGGGACGTTTAGGGAGATGACAATTAACCTATGTGCACACAACTTTTATTGCTATTCTTTACTAAATCAACTCATTATTGGTTTGATGCCATAACGCGCGCAAAAGTCTCCGAAGAAGAAAGCTACTCTCAATTACAGCGGCAGGACGCTGGCCATTTTTATTTTCACTCCGTTGCCGTTCTTGCCTGTATCGCGGATGTTGATCGTCCGATTGCAGGTGTTGTGGGGACCAAGAGGTGACTACGCGAAATTGCTGCCACCGGGCCAAAAGGTCAGCCATGCGCCCCCCTTCAGTTTACTGCAGTGTACTCACACATGGTCATATCGTCGGTGATGTTGGTTTTCGAGGGTGTCGTGCAGCTGTGGCAAATTGTGTGAAACGGCCACGTTTATAATTTTGGCCCACATTTTTACCCATAAAAATTATTTTTGTAGATTTTGTAGATACACACATGTTACAGGCTAGCTTTAGTATATTTTTATTTCAACCGAAATGCTCACCTCAGGAGGACTAAGGCCCTGATCATCATTTCCAAATGACATTCGTTTTCGTCGTGTGACAGCTAGCAGGTAAAATGACATAGGCCTGTCCAATGTCGTTTGTTATAAATGACATTAGATTTGCCTGGTGACAGGGGTATTAATCTTTTTTCTAAACATTTCTTTAGCATATCATGTTTTCAGCAAGCACTAACTCCCCTGGAAATTATTCTTTAAGGTCAGTCTTACCTTGGAGGTAGCATTAAGCTTTTTATACGACTTTGTAAGCCATCTACTTTAATTTTCATTCTTTGTGTGTTTCCAATTTTAGTTATCTTGTACACACTGTCGGTCTTTTGAGAGGGTGAATTTATACCGCTGTAGGAATAAGGGAAAGAACATTCGAACACATCTGAAAAATTACTGTGTGCAGAACCTTACTGTTGCGTGTGACAGCACTCTGCACTGCAAATGGCAAAGTGATTGTGGGAATACATGGGTAGTTAATAAAAAGCAAGCAAATTTTACAATTACACTGTTATTTGATCACAAACAAGGTAAAAGGTATGAGCAGAATAATAATAGCACTGTGATAATGCATGTGAAATACTGACATGCGTAGCATCAGAATGTCCTCGCGTATGACACGGACGAAAATTTACAGCTAGGTAAAACAAACAAAAAAGAACTACTGTAAATCAAAGATGCATCAAAAGTTCACAATGGCCGAAAACCTATAATTGCGAACAATCAAGTGCACTCAAGAGAAACCAACTAGTCTCGCATTCGATTATCTCAGTAGGCAGATTGTTTCAAATAAGGGCACTGCCACAGTTGAAAATCTTGTGCCGATATTCGCTATAGCCTTTATTGGACGCAAGGCCCAGATTCACCGCTTCTGTAGGGGTGGAGAGCACTGTTTCTGATATGCTCCTAGCTCTATTTCTTATCTACTCCGACTGTCTTCGTCCATCATCCTAACTCTGAATTTCAGTATGCTTGCGACTGAAACTTCGAAAGGCTAAGCAGGATCTGCTTATATTATTATCGACTTTTTTTTTCTTGACTTTGAAACGAAAATACAAACTGGCACTTGTCTAGCATGATGACCTTACAAATGGCGGAATTTATTCCGCACTTACTGATGCAAGTGATCCTAATCAATTTCCGACACAATCTGTAGCAGCTAACACAATTCAGCCTCTCTTTTTTGTAGCATTAGCAAGTCAAGCATTTTCAAACACACATTTCACTATACGTAGAAGTAGTTCACCATGCTTAACAAAATAAGTATATGCACGTAGAGAAAGAGAAAGAAGAACACCAATTCATTGTGAGTGAATTCATCGAACACTCGAAGCACATGCACACAAGTATTGAACCCCGGACCAGGACGAGGCTTTCTTTCTGTGAAAGTCGGATGGATTCACTTGTGGCTTCATTCTAGAAACGGGTGGTTGTTTTCTTTCTCTTTCTTAACCCTTCCGCCACCGTGCGGGTTTCCGAAGAACTCATTTGCAATCTCCATGTACACTTGTATATGATGTCCCAAAAAGTGGAATGAACCCACAGCTTCTTGGTTTCCTCCTGACAGCCCTATTTGTGTGTATATTCATAACAGCGTGCTTCAAGACATTCCCTTGTGATCAACGTTTCTTTAGCTAATCAGTACGGCTTTCCCTGATGCTTCCAAATTCGTAAATTTTTCTTGCATATTACGTTTACAATAAGAAAGAAGTAGCCATGTGATGACGTCTGTGCTTTCAATAAAACCTAAGCTTCTAGGTTACGTGGAAAAGTACGGGCTGTTGCACTTTGTGTACAAACTCATTAGGCCTCTGATTCTTTCGTACTTATTGACCAATTTGTATAATGCAAATTCTAACGATATGCAACATGAAATTTTCTATAATGTAAAACTACGCTCTGCATTTATTTATAAGAATAGTCAGGCTTTTCTTTTTTAACTTGCACTCATGCCAATGAAGCGGCACCGATATTAAAGCGTAAAATTTTACTGTGCTATAACAGCCAAATCTGCACATAACTGCTATGGCTGGCATTGTTTATATATCTGGTCCATAGTATGATAAATAAAACTTGAGTAACCTGCATAAATCCGGGAGAAGTCAGAAGAAATAGGAAACAAAAATTTTCTAAAACTTCTGAACTCATATGACATGTTCAAACTACCTATGCATACTTATTTCTGTAGTTAATGCATTCAGTCTTCACATAACACAATGGCTCTCACAAAAACTTGTATTTCTGCACTTGTTTGTCTCCCTTCTTTCTTAGTGTATTGCCCCAACATGCAGTTTGACCAAGATTAACCCTCACCAACTATTCAAAATATCTACGCTGCTTACTGATAATAAATATCTCCTTCAGTGGGCTTGTTGGCACTGGCAGGCGCACTATTTTACGCAAAGTGTTTAAAAACTACCTATGCATGCCTTGTGGTTTTGGCAAGCCCCGCCTCTCTGTGCTCATGTTGTATGG
The DNA here is from genome assembly GCF_013339725.1 of Rhipicephalus microplus. Taxonomy (NCBI): domain Eukaryota; kingdom Metazoa; phylum Arthropoda; class Arachnida; order Ixodida; family Ixodidae; genus Rhipicephalus; species Rhipicephalus microplus. The sequence goes on along the minus strand of NC_051172.1, from coordinate 143,827,234 downwards.
GTGTGAATCGCATAATTCACCTATGGTTAATTATGAAGGGTGATGGAAAAGAAAACATTGGGCCTAATAACGATTTTCCGCAGAAGATCATAAATAGTGTCAAAACAAAGTACGGCTTTACAATCTGAACATCAAATTGGAATGCAGGGTTTTCAAACACGCCTGACTTTCATCAAGAATAAACTTGTATCACTTATAGACACTAAAGAAAATAGTGAAAAGTGTGAGGCGATAGGGAATGCAGTTTAAAAACGAGATGTCAGAATTAAACAGTAAAATGGACGACCTGCAAAACAGAAGGCATACGTAATTGTGATGCATGGTATTCAAAGAAATTTCTATCCCACCAACGATAGGTTTAACTATTTGTTGAAAACAAAAGTACTAACCCTGCAACGTGTCCATCCGTGGCAAAAGATGAACTAGTTTGGGCCGACCCGCCACACTGCAGATTGACGATTTCGAGAAATTAAAATACAGTTCTGCCCAACTGCTGAAAGCCTTAAACATGTCAGTATCAGAGGATTTTTGATTCACAGTTCATGAATTGTACAAGATATTGTGGTAGTCATCAGAACATAAACCAAGATGGCTGGAATAAGGTAGACCGCCATGTTTATCAGTGGGTATGCGGTGCTTTGCTGCTGACCCGCAGTGCGTGGGTTTTCTGCGGCAGTCACTTTGCAGTGGAGGAGAAATGGTAGAGACACATATGCTGTGCGATGTCAGTGCAGCTTAAACAACACCAGATGGTTGAAATATTTGGGACCCTACACTACGGCTCCCTCATAAATATATCGTGGTTTGGAACATGGGAACCTAGAGTATTATTATTATTATTATTATTATTATTATTATTATTATTATTATTATTATTATTATTATTATTATTATTATTATTATTATTATTATTATTATTATTGATGATGTTGTTGTTGTCGTTGTTGTTATTGTTGTTGTTGTTGTTGTTGCTTAGACCTCCTGCATAAACCGGCCGGTCTACGCCGAACAACAGCACTTCGATTAAAAGCTTCCGGGCACCATGCCCTAACGTTTCGGGAAGTCTCGTTGCTTGCGTCATTTCACCCCAAAAGTTCACGTGTTTGGCCGACACGGCTGGCTTCAAAACGGCTTGGCTTGCCAGGGCTGGCTGGGTGACATAATGCTCCCTACTTTCTTTTGATATTCTCCGTGGCTGCCGGGGTCGACGTTATGTATTTGTCAGGTATTTGAAAAATAGACCATCTGGCCTTAACTGGGTCGTATGCGAGTGCACATATGCGAGTCACACCCACACTACGCCACGCGATGAGTGCACGTGTGACATGTTCGCGATGCATCGCTTTCCGACGTCGCCTGAATTGCGGAAGCAATCGGTGTCGTCCGTAAATCAAAAGAACCTGCACGTGTCGTCGCCATCCCCCTTCTGTTCACGGCACTTCATTGGCGGCAAGAAAACCAATGACAAGAACGTTCCTGGGCTGCATCTTGTATACCAACAAAAGGTGCAGACGGAGTCGAACTCATCTAGAACACCCAGCCGGTGGCCTTTGTTCCGATTGAACTCTCTCTTTCTCTTTCAACGCCCTATTCCCCAACCCCAGTGTAGGGTAGCATACTAGATACTAGCATCTGGTTAACCTGCCTTCCTTTTTTCTCGTTTCTCTTCAGCAAAGTTTTGCAAATGCTGATGCTATATTAATACGCAACATAGTTATACCACATACACTCCTTTGCTATATTTCAAGCATGAGCGAAAGCTTGTAGTTAATGTGAAGTAGCAGCTGCGGACAACATTGCCCACAGCCACGCATCCCACTGCTCTAGACGAGTGGGATCACATCTGATCGCAAATCGCTGAAGGTACTTCGCTTGCTGCTACTAGCAGGGGGCGGAAACTCGCTATGTATTCGCTCTCATAGAGTTCTCTAAAATTAACTAGAGGAGTCTTTGGCGCTGCGATCTTTCAGTGACCAGGGGAATGACGGGTAGTGCACGCATTTGCCCAGTCATTGTACTTCCAAGTGGCGAAATCTTTAGAACTTCACCATATTCCAAATGGCATGTCTAAAGGAATCGAGTGCTGAAGCACCACCGTTGATCATTTGCTGATTTTTTTTTCCTGAGAAAACAGCTCCAAGCCACAGGAGCACACACGGAGCAAGAAGCAGGCCAGAAGTACGAAGATTAGACAAATACATGTACTACCCATCATTTCGGTGCTCGCTAAAGCGCCGTGTGTTGCAGTTCCCATAGACAATAGCACAAAAGTTCCTCCTGAACCACGGAGGAAGGTAAGGAGGGAGAGGGCATGCCCAGCCGGCGCGCTGCGTGAAAAGTGTGGCGGAAATGACATCATGGCGCCCATATTCACTGGGCACAATGGCGGTGTTGCTGTGGTTACGTGTTGCGCAGTGGAGCTGGTCTAGCAGTGAGCGGCCGCGGCACGCGGCGGCATGTGTGCCTTCCCAGGTCTCGTGCTGAGCTGTGACGGACAGTATCCGTGCTCTGCGCCGCGTTATGGGTTACGCAGTGTTCTCCTAGCAGTTACTGTACTCTTAGCAACGTTTACAAATCCCTTTGTCCATCACGGAGTTTCAACACTGCGTAGAACGAGTGCATATCCATGTGTCGTGCGGCGGATGACGTAGATGAAGCAGTTAGTGTTCAGCGAAATTGCGTTGGGCATCATGACGAAGCTGAACGACGAACGCCTTGCAGGTCAGTGACGGTTGAGCAGTATTCCTGCTTGTGACAACAGACGACGCTGTTGAGCCCAGCCAGACGCCATGAGGACCATGTGCAAATACGTAGTTTTTTGTTGTGTGTGTACAGTAACAACTCGCATGTGCTTATTGAAACACCTTTTCTGTTCCGTTTCGTACACTCTTCCCCAGCATTGCATGTAATCTCAACTTAACAGCAACCACGTTCAAGTGTCACTTCCACCGTGCGCAAAGTTGCCATGGTTGCAGAATGCTGACGCCGGTGAGTTTCACGCGGCACACAGACACAGTGGCCGGACACTGCGTCGGCCGCGTGGCGGAATGCAACCGTAGAAGGCGCACGACCGATCGTGTTGTCTGTACAGTTGATGAATTAATGACGTGAAAACACTCGCCGGTGTCAGTGCATCTAGCGCGCGATCTTTTGTAGTTGCTTTGTTGCCGGCGAGCCGTTACTCCCTGTTATTACTCGGACGAAATGATTTCGCCGAAGATGTCCCACTGGCTCAGAGTGATGAGCTCGGTTCCCTTAGCTTCGGATCGTCACAACACACGCGCTGCGCAGCCCACGTGCTTTTCGAGCCGGAGAGAGAGTCGCGCCTTCTGCTTTACATTCGGATGTAAACAAGAAAGGAGAATTTGCCCAGTCAATATGGCCGACTTCCGGCATCATCGCGGCTCCGGGCTTCACAACAAGTGACGTCGGGGCCTCTTCTACCTTTCCTTTCTCCGTGTACTGAACTTTACGAACGCTCTCAGCAGCGGAAGCGCCGGATTTTCCGCTGGTGGTTGCCAGCCATCCTACTAGAAATAAATCACCAACAGAAAATAAATCACGAACAGAAAGAGCAAGGACTGAAAATCGGGAGGAGGCGGGTTGCCACGAAAGTTTCCTTTCCCACTTCGCATGCAAGTGGCATGTGCTCGTGCCTTCTTTCAGGTCTGCTGCCCGCTTGGGTGAAGCGGCCATTCATAGGATTTTGGTAATCTTTTTTTTTTCGTGTTTTCTGAATGGGCGAAAGTTAAGCTGACTAATATCTCAGGAAGACGAAACTCAATCGGCATAAATAAAATGCGGTATTTATCCTTCCGCGTTTTCTATTAAAAACACGCATAAACATAGCATGAAAGTGTCGGTTTATAAAAGCAGCTTTAACTTAACAACTGAGATACGGACATAATGAGCAAACGTTGAAACCAGAAAATCGCAACCAATGCAAAAATTATCAACAATAGCCAGTAGGACACGTCGTATATCAGTTACGTGTGTAATGAGGGAGCGCATAGTTTCCTTACACAACTCCAAAACCAAACGAGAATGAAGTGTGTGTGTGTGTGCGTGCGTGTGTGTTTGTGTGTGTGTGTTTGTGTATGTATGTGTGTGTGTGTGTGTGTGTGTGTGTGTTGTGTGTGTGTGTGTGTGTGTGTGTGTGTGTGTGTGTGTGTGTGTGTGGTGTGTGTGTGTGTGTGTGGTGGTGTGTGTGTGTGTGTGTGTGTGTGTGTGTGTGGTGTGTGTGTGTGTGTGTGTGTGTGTGTGTGTGTGTGTGTGTGTGTGTGTTTCTAAAGCAAGTCTCGGCCACCGATATTTCTTTGAGAAGAGTACAGAAGTTGTGCAACGTTATGCGACAAAGAAGTAGAAATAGGTAAAAACAAGTTCTTAATGAGGCTATTTTTATTTTTTTCTACCTACGCTGCTGACAATCAATAGTAAAACTTCTGGAATCGTTGTTCGGGCCGCCCGATCACCTAACTAAAATTATAAACTAATGTCACCATCAGAGGTTGCCAGAGAATTGAACATATTCTTTGGATCTCTTTTCACTGAAAAGGATTCTGTTTCTGGTAATTAAAACTTTGAGTTGATTAACGCCACAATAAATGGTATTGGGATCATTCCAGAAGGAATCGAATCGGCTGCTGAACGTCTTGCAAAGAACTCATCCTTCGGAACAGCTGGCATAGTTCCAAAGTTGACTAAAATTACTAGGCGAGTCATATCTCCTCTTTTCGTAGCTTTATTCCAGCAATCAGTTGATACTGAATGTGTGCCTGACACATGGAAAATTGCTCGCGGGACCCCAATACTTAACTCCGCTGATACATGGCTGCCTTAAAAATACAGGTGAATTTCACTCACCAGCATACCCTGAAAACTTCTAGAACACATCATGTCATCAGCAGTAATGAGGCACTTATTCAAGCATAATTTATTTCTAACCAACAAGGTTACCAGCGCAGGCGTACATTCAAAACACAATTATTCAATTTATACTCACTGACCTCTATTATGCCATTCATGCATCTACAATAATAATGCCGTATTTATTGACTCTGCCGAAGCCCTCTACGAAGTCCCCACACTCGTCTATTATTGGTTCTAGACTACGTTAACATTAAATGAAATGTTAGCACCAGGATAAATAACTTTTTCTGTGATCATTATCAATTCGCGTCTTTAAATGATCCTTCATATACATTGATTCAAGCTATATCAGGGATACCCTAAGGCCCTGTACTTGGTCCAATACTGTTTCTCAATTATAATCACGACATTACCATCTTCCATCTACGTCCTTCACATAACACCGATTCCCATGGCACGTGGTATCGCTGAATAAATATTTATATACGCTGCCATCATATTTCAACTTTTACATTCACAAACGAAAAATGAGGATGAAAGATAGCGTCACCACCAAACCTTGTGCTTACATATGACTTTCAGAAAGCTGTGGGGCCTTTTGAAAGCCTGTATAAAAAAATAGAAGAAAACAGCATTTCAATAATAAATTACTTGCCCCTTCTATGAAATTTTCTAACTCACTCTTCACTCAGCCGAGGAGTGTGAAGGGCAACAATAGCATAGTCGAAATTACTAAGTGCGGTAGGTATGGTATGAAAAAATGGGAAATCGTTAACTCGTATCTTAACCGCAGCAATCAGAGTGCTATATCGAGAATCATTCATAAGAACATGATATACAGTAATTCCCTGAATGCTGGTAATGCCCTTTGTTATGCCCTCGTTAGTACTGCCTCAACCTTCACATCACGCTTCCCCGCCGCGGTGGTTTAGTGGCTAAGGTACTCGGCTGCTGAACCGCAGGTCGCGGGATCCAATCACGGCTGCGGCGGCTGCACTTCCGATGGAGGCGGAAATACCGTAGGTCCGTGTGCTTAGATTTCGGCACAGGTTAAAGAATCCCAGGTGGTCACAATTTCCCGACCCCTCCACTACGGCGTCTCACATAATCATATGGTCGTTTTGGGACGTTCAACCCCACATATCAATCAATTAATTCACATCGCGATGTCAATTATCTTTGAAACTAAGCGCATCCCATATTAGTTTTTACCTTTTGAGACTACTCGATATGAAGAAATTTTGATAATTAATGCCCTCAAGACCCCTTGTGCTGGCCTTCGTATAACTAAACATCACCATAATAAAATGATTGCAGAATACATTGGTCACGACGCACCATCAACCTCGTTTTCAAATCAGCTGTTATTCCCTGCTACTTAAAACGTTGTCGGGTCATACCTCTTTTTTAAGACTTAATGCACGCTTACGTAGTTGTATACCTGTTTGCGATAGCCCACTTTAATAAAATTACAGAAAAATATTCGATGAGAACAGGAGGAGGATTAAACTTTATTTAAAACCAGCAGTTTTGTTGGCTGGGCCTTCCGCATGGCGACAACGAGGTCTTGCCTCTTCGTCGCCTCGCTGGACAGCACTTCCTCTTTTTATACTTTTCAAATAACTTTACAAAGGCGATCTATCAAGCTTATATTCATAGGCCTTCTTACGGCCTTGGACACAATCACTCATTCCACTCTCCCAACTCGCATGTGTTTAGAGGGTGTTCCAGGATTTCGAGTTTTTCATCCTCGAATTTAGGAGTACGTTGGGCCTTTCTATTGTGTTTAGCAAGAGTTAACGATTTAGAGTACGAGGTACTCTACTATGGGAGAGCATAGAGCCGTCCCAAGGGTATCGGGGGGGGGGGGGGGGTTAGAAAAAGGGGGTAACGATTTAGAGCACAGGGTACTCTACTATGGGAGAGCGTAAAGCCGTCCCGTGGGGGGCATAAACCATGTGAAAGTCTTTTATGTATTAGACGCCTTAACAGTTGCCAAAGAACAGGCTGGGGAAGCCTACTATTAAAATGCGGCCCTCAAAGGTGTTCAAGAAGACAGGGTAACTATGACCACCGTTATCTAATAAGTTATAATCTCTCCGACCTTGGACTTGACGGAACTCAGCTCTTTTTGATATGAAAGTAACATCTTTTATCTAGGTTATTTGGCATCACATTTCATTGTTATTTGTGTAAACTTATGACCATCTCCTTTTATGTAGAAATTGAGAATTGTTGCTAATGTACACCTTTTCACAGGAGCACTCTCAAACCAGTGAGCGTCAGGCTTAGGGGAAGAAAAGAATCACAGCATATTGACGGAGTGAATGATGATCAGTGGGGCGAAGCCGCCTTACGTGTATGCATGGTTCTGTCCATCTGTCCGTCCGTCCGTCCGTCCGTCCATCCCTCAGTATGTCTGTCTCTGTCTGTCTGTCTGTCTGTCTGTCTGTCTGTCTGTCTGTCTGTCTGTCTGTCTGTCTGTTCGCGTATCTGTTCGTCCATGCGTGCGGCCGTTCATCCATCCATCCGTGTGTCCGTCCATCCGTGCATGCCCCCATGCGTCCTATCGTGTTCGAGAATGCACAAGGCACGCTGGTAATACCGACCAGACGCGAGCCAAGAAAGCCTAGTGCAAGCGTCTTAGAGGCGCCCTTCGCTCTACTTCGTCCACGCCCCACCAACGATCCGACACGTGTGGCCACTATACAGAAGACTGAGGGAGGCACTCAACAGAACACCTGTATACTATCATTTACCACACTCCTTCCTGGGCACTCTTTCCTCGCGCACCAAGGATCCCATGCACAACCCGCGCTGACCCGATCGGAGAGTAGCGGTACAGTCCATCTAGATTATGCTCACTCAACTGCAGTTTCATGTACTTTCATGAGACAGCACCGTCTATTATACTGTTCGAGAGATACTGGCTTCATTTTTTATCTCGTCTCTACTTCTCTCGGTTACGCCACACGGAGGACAAGGTTAGACTAACCCGGTTTGGGTGCACATTAAAGAACCCCAGGTAGTCGAAATTTTAGGAGCCCTTCACTGCGGCGTCTCATATAATCATTATGGTGGTTTTTCAAGTTAAATCATATCAATCAAGGTTAGACTAAAAGAAACTTCCCGTCTGATAGAATGAAGGTAGCACTGCGTCCCACGAGTGAAGCCAAGTTGCAACGGAATTATCGCGCCTCGCCGCCTAATACCTTCTGCGTTGCCCGCGTCGACTAGCGGCGGCGCTGCAGTCGATTGGTAGTGAGAGCGCAGCACTCCGCACGCAAGAACTTCTATGCGCCTAGGCTCCCCCGGCGGCGTGTTTCCGTATCATGCATACCCCAAGAGATGTATAGGGGAAATGCGGTGCCCCTATTGACTGAATCTGTTCATGTGATGTTAACGCGCTTCCGGTATTTTTGTTTAAGCAACATGGCAGCGCCCAAGGAGACAGTGCTTTTGCAATGCGGCATTGAAGTCGTATGCCGTAGAAATGACTCCTGAACGTGTGGACTTTTCTCACAGTGTCGCTGAAATGGGTTGCGTTGTTATGTCACTGGTGTGCTCCCATTTTTCATTTCTTACACGTTCGTTTTGGGGTGCCACCCGTTAAAAAAGTTGCGGCCACTTAAAATACTTCGGTTGCTGGCAGATTTTTTTTTTTTTTTTTCAAGTTAGGTGGGTTCTTTCACTTGTGAAACTTGGGTTGTGGTGTGCGGTTTTGTGCCTAAGGTACAACGAAAGGAACTTGTTTCAATGTTAGTCATTTTATGACGGGGCGTTGTTTCTAGCTACACCGCATGTTCACCCAAGGGTCCTTTGTCTCTTATTTCTCTGCGTGCTTTCCAGGTAGCGCGTCGTTAACGCGCACAGTACTCATAAAAGTCATGTATTAGAGTAGAGCGGTTGGATCCTATGCGTTCCTTAGGTGCAACTGTGCCATTAGGGACACTGAAATACCCATAGTGGGGGACCTTTTGTTTCACAGACTAGCGGTATGCTGTCTACATTTAGGAGGTAAAAACACACGATAACACGAAATCATCTTTCGGAAATGGTTGTTTAGCCCAGGCTATTATGTTCTCCAGACCGTAAAACTTCACAACCTTCGATATATCTTCCAATTAAAATTAGATAGCGAAGTTGCCCCTACCAGGCTGACGGTAAAGTAACGTCCAAAAAGGTTTTGGGCTGTTTTTTTAACGGAATAATGAAGCAGGAAACGCTGCATGACATTTTAATGCAAGTCTCTTATGTTTATTCAGGCATGCTGCGCAAGTATAGGCCACTGTTGCACATGCGTGCTGAATATAAAAAGGTGTGTTGAAACACAACATGGCTACTGATTTGTAAAACAAAATTGTACCGTATTAACACGCGTGATATTCCCCGACATACATAGTGGAGATATTGTATGCATTTCTTTTATTGTGGTCACTGAACATATAGTGCAAAATGACGTTGTTGGTACAAATATTGTCAAATGATCTGCAAAAATAAAATTTGCAGAAAAAAATGAACTAGCAAGAAAAGTAGTGCAATAACTATAGTATGAAAAGACACTCAAAACAAGACACACATGTTCACCGATTAAAAAACTTGAATGCTTTATGATTCTTGCACTTCTAAAAATGAAATAATTTGTCGGTTACTGCAGATATCTGTTTCTTTTGTGCTGTTTAGCACTCCATTTGGCTTCAAACCCAATAACGACAAATAGATTTCCTAGAACGCGGCGCAATTTGAGAAAAAAAATGACTTGTCAAGGAAGAGTGCTTCACAGTGAATCTTATCTAAGACGAAAATTCATGATCCCGCAAAAATAATGGTTCTTGTCTCAATTTACCATACAATGCAGCAGCCAAACTTAGATTATCTTTTACTTGAAGCAGGATCACAAAACCACAATCTGTTAAGCAGTGTAAAATTTTTAATGAATTATGTATTTTAATACATTGCAGAGATGCCATAAAACTTAAACACAACACCTTCCACAGAGAGATATGGGCTCCTACTTTTTGCTCAAACAGTGTTTTCCTCCCCCAAGTTCATGCAAATGCACAGTCCACCCTATGAAGCTTTTTTCCCACTTCAACCACAGCCTAAGTTTGTTCAGTCCCCCTGTCACACGGCAAATCTGATGCCATTTACAGTGAATGTCATTCGTTTGTAATGTCACTTGTCTGCTGTCACACGGGGAACATAAAGTCACTGCATGAAAACGACATTTTCTGTCGAATGAGTTCCCGAAACACATTTGCATTTGACTTCGGGCCAAACGACGGGTATCAAAGCCGGAAACGTTTAGGGAGATGATAATTAACCTATTTAGACGCAGCTTTTATCATTTGCAAGTATTCTATTATTTATTAAACTAAATTATTATTGATTTGACGCCATAACGCGTGCAAAAGTCTGCGAAAAAGAAAGTACTCTCAACTACAGCGGCTGGACGCTGGCCAATTTTATTTTCGCTCCGTTGCCGTTCTTGCCTGTATCGCGGATGTTTATCGTCCGATTGCACGTGTCGTGGTGACCAAGAGGTGACTACGCAAAATTGCTGCAGCCGGGCCGAAAAGTAAGCCATGCGCCCCCCTTCATTTCATAGCAGTGTTCTCACACCCGATCATATCGTCGGTGATGTTGGTTTTCGAGGGTGTCGTGCAGCTGTGGCAAATTGTGTCAAACGGCTGCGTTTATATATTTGGATCACATTTTCACCCCAAAAAAATGATTTTTTGTGGATACACACATGTTACATGCTAGCATTAGTATTTTGTTATTTCATCCGGAATGCTCAGTTCAGGAGGGCTGAGGTCCTGATCATCATTTCCAAATGACATTCGTTTTCGTCGTGTGACAGCTAGCAGGTAAAATGACATTAGGCCTGTCCAATGTCGTTTGTTATAAATAACATTAGATTTGCCTGGTGACAGGGGTGTTGGTCTTTCTCCTAATGATATTTATAAGATCTCATGTTATTCGGCAAGCACTAACTCCACGAGAAATTGTTCTTGAAGATCAGTCTTGCCATGGAGATAGCAGTAGGCTTACTATACGACTTTGTAAGCCATCTGCTTTATTTTTCGTTATTTGTTTGTTTCTACCTTTAGTTATCTCGTACGCACTTTCGGTCTTTTGCAGGAGTAAATTTAGAACGATGTAGTAGTAATTCAAAGAACATTCGAATACACCTGAAAAATTACAGTGTACCGAACATTGCTGTTGAATGTGACAGCACTCTGCACTGAAAACGGCAAAGTGATTGTGGGATTACAAGGCTAGTTATTCAAAAGCAAGCAAATTTTACAATTGCACAGCTATTTGATCTCAAGCAAGGTAAAATGTATGAGCAGAGAAATCATACCAGTGTGATGTATCACGTGAAAACTAGCATCAGAATGAAAACGTAGCATCAGAATGTCCTCGCGTATAATACGGACAAAAATTACAGCTAGTTAAAACAAACAAAAAAGAACTACAGTAAATCAAAGATGCATGAAAAGTTTACAGTTTGCCCGAAACCCATAGATGCGAAGAATCAAGCGCACTCAAGAGAAACGAACTAGCCTGGAATTGAATTGAAAGTTTAATTGAAACGAATAGTTTGTTTGGCTGGGCCTCCAACATGGGGACGACGAGGTCTTGCCTCTTCGCCCATGTGGGAAGCCCAGCCTCTTCGCCCATGAGGGAGGCCAAGTGGGGCGAAGAGGCAGGACTTCGCGATACTGTCTTAACCCAGCCGGCAACATGCACTCATGCCAAAGAAGCAGCACTGATTTAAAAGCAGACCATTTAACTGTGCTACAACCCCAAAATCTACCGATAACTACCTTGGCTGGCATTGTTTATATATCTGGTCCATAGTATGATTAATAAACTTAAGTCACCTGCATACCTCCGAGACAGGTCAAAAGAAATACTAAAATTTTCTAAAAGTACTGAACTCATGCGACATGTTCAAACTACCTATGCATACTTATTTCTGTAGTTAATGCAATCAGCCCTCATATAACACTATGGCTCTCACAAAAACTTGTAATTCTTCACTTGTTTGTCTCCCTTCTTTCTTAGTGTCTTGCCCCAACATGCAGTTTGACCAAGATTAACCCTCACCAAATAGTCAAAATATCTACGCTGCTTACTGATAATAAATATCTCCTTCAGTGGGCTTGTTGGCACTGCCAAGCACACTATTTTACGCAAAGTGTTTAAAAACTACCTATGCATGCCTTGTGGTTTTGGCAAGCCCCGCCTGTCTGTGCTCATGTTGTATGGGTGTGAATCGCATAATTCACCTATGGTTAATTATGAAGCGTGATGGAAAAGAAAACATCGGGCCTAATAACGATTTTCCGCTAAAGATCATAAATACTGTCACGGCAAAGTACGGCTTTACAATCTGAACATCAAATTGGAATGCAGAGTGTTCAAACACGCCTGCATCTCATCAAGAATGCACTTGTATCACTTATAGACTCTAAAAAAAATTGTGAAAAGTGTGAGGCGATAGGGAATGCAGTTTAAAAACGAGATGTCAGAATTAAACAGTGAAATGGACGACCTGCAAATCAGAAGGCATACGTAATTGTGATGCATTGTATTCCAGGAAATTTCTATCCCACCAACGATAGGTTTAACTATTTGTTGGAAACAAAAGTAATAACCCTGCAACGTGTCCATACGTGGCAAAAGATGAAACAGTTTGGGCCGACCCGCCACACTGCAGATTGATGATTTCGAGAAATAAAAATACAGTTCTGCCCAACTGCTCAAAGCCATAAACATGTCGGTATCAGAGGATTTTCGATTCACAGTTCATGAATTGTACAAGATATTGTGGTAGTCATCAGAACATAAACCAAGATGGCTGCAATAAGGTAGACCGTCATGTTTATCAGTGGGTAAATGGTGCTTTGCTGCTGACCCGCAGTGCGTGGGTTTTCTGCTGCAGTCGCATTGAAGTGGAGGAGAAATGGTAGAGACACATATGCTGTGCGATGTGACTGCAGCTTAAACAACACCAGATGGTTGAAATATTTGGGACCCTACACTACGGCTCCCTCATAAATATATAGTGGTTTGGAACTTGGAAACTGGAACCTAGATTATTATTATTATTATTATTATTGTTGTTGTTGTTGTTGTTGTTGTTGTTGTTGTTGTTGTTGTTGTTGTTGTTGTTGTTGTTGTTGTTGTTGTTGTTGTTGTTGTTGTTGTTGTTGTTGTTGTTGTTGTTGTTGTTGTTGTTGTTTAGACCTCCTGCATAAACCGGCCGGTCTACGCCGAACAACAGCATTTCGATTAAAAGCTCCCGGGCACCATGCCCCGAAGTTTCGGGAAGTCTCGTTGCTTGCGTCATCTCACCCCAAAAGGTCACGTGTTGGGCCGACACGGCTGGCTTCAAAACGGTTGGGCTCGCCAGGGCTCGCCTGGCTCGCCTGTGTGACATAATGCTCCCTACTTTCTTTCGATATCCTCCATGGCTGCAGGGGTCGACGGTATGTTGTCAGCATCGCCATCGTGCCTTGGGCTGGGTATACCATACCTGCACCCATGGTACGCTTGGATGTAGTACGTGTATTGGGCGCCTCTTTCGTATAAAAAGTGACTTTCGTGTCAGGTATTTGTCAGGTATTTGAAAAATAGACCATCTGGCCTTCACTGAGTCGTATACGAGTGCACGTATACTAGGCACACCCACACTACGCCACGCGATGAGTGCAGGTGTGACATGTTCGCGATGCATCGCTTGCCGACGTCGCCTTAATTGCCGAAGCAGTCGGTGTCGTCCGTAATTCTTCAAAAGAACCTCCACGTGTCGTCGTCGTCACGCTTCTGTTCACGGCACTTCATTGGCGGCAAGAAAACCAGCGAGAAGAACGTTCCTGGGCTGCATCTTGTATACCGACAAAAGGTGCAGACGGAGTCGAACTCGTCTAGAATGCCCAGCCGGCGGCCTTTGTTGCGAACTTCAGCCAAGTTTGGCAAATGCTGATGCTATACTAATGCGTAACATAGTTATACCGCATGCACTCCTTTGCTATAATCATAACTTGAGCGAAAGCTTGTAGTTAATGTGAAGTAGCATCTGCGGACATCACCCACAGCCACGCATCCCACTGCTCAAGACGAGTGGGATCACATCTGTTCGCAAATCGCTGAAGGTACTGCACTTGCTGCTACTAGCAGGGGGGAGGAAACTCGCTATACATCTTATTGGTATTCGCTCTCATAGAGTTTTCTAAAATGAATTAGAGGGGGCTCTGCCACTGCGATCAATGAACAACCATGGAAAAGATGGATAGTGCACGGATTTGCCTAGTCCTCGTAGTTTCGGGCGGCGAAACCATTACCTGATATACTACGCAATGTTATGAGCCGTGAGTAACGTTGGCCTAAAGCGGAATATATGGTATAACCATGTCTATAACCATGTCTAAGGCTTCAGGTGACCCAATGTTGCAGCCGAGTATCTTTGCGAACCAAGTATCGTCCTTTAATTTGTTAAGAATTTTCGCTCTTCCTAGATTAGTTATTCGTTTAGCACTGCTGGTATGTGCCTGCGAGAACTAGAATTCAATGTAGTTGTGGTCTGAGAAGGTAGGGATTCGGAAAACCTTCCAATGGTAAGCATCGCGAGTGAGGTCATGTGAAACCATAGGTAAATCTATCTATGAATCTGCATACGCAGTTGTGAAATTTGGAGGGGAGGTTGGGTTGTTCGATATGACTAAGTAATTCGCCGTCACGAATAGGACTACCTGAAAGCCGCGATCAAGGGGGTGCGTGCTGGCCAAATTCTCGCGCTCATGGTGATCAAAGTCTTTGGATTAGACCGATGAAGTTTACGTGAGAAAATTTGGTTCCTTTTAACTAGGTGGATAGCTTGTTCATCTCTTGTGTCACGTACCTGCCCGTGTGTTTTTTTTTTTTTGTCCGCGACGGACGAATTTAAGCTCGGCTGAAAGGAATCATCTGTGAGAACAAGTAGTAATTGTAAATTACCTTTATCGAGTCCCTGCTAATGTTCATTGGTTAAATCAGGGGATTCTCATGACCAGCTTTATTATAATGTCTATGAGGATGGTCTGTAGTTTGGGTTATCAGTGATATTGTGGTGTGGTTGTGATGGTAAAGAAGGCTCCAGAGGCACTCGGAAGTACGGAAGTCTTTATTTAGGTGAACTTGTGGCCGGAAATTGACGGGCACAAGTTTGATCAATCAATTCATTTCAAGCTGTGCACTGATATTGGCAACAGCAGCGTCGCCCGTCAAGTAATCTGATTATCAATGAAACGCGTCGTTTTTCATAGATCAGTCATCGATCCCTCTTGCGTTATCGCTGGTGCTCACTTAAAATGTCGAATAAACTTGGCTATTTGCGTCCCACTTGTAATCTCTACAGAATGATCTACGATAATTGCCATGCTTCCCAAGCATCGCAGTGTGAACTGCGCCGGATGTTGCTGACCGTTTTTATCGGTGAAACCCGAATGCATCAAAATGAAAGAATAACCATACGTGTAAATGTAGTGACTATGCGCTCAAGCGTGCAGATGACTGAGTAAAAAACAAGTTCAGAAGCAAACCCCGCAACAACAACACCAACAACAAACGTCAGGAGTGAATGCTGGGGTTGCAGATTTCTGTAAGAGGGTTTCGACAGGGCTAATGCTGGGGTAGGCATCATCGAACACTTGAACTCGGAGGCGAGTATCGGTAATACTTTCCTGCACTCTCCTCTCAACAGTTTACGGCATACTTGTTAGTTTCGCAATACTTTATTGCAGCTTTCATTTGAATAACAAATAGAAAAACTAGCTTTTTTTCCCCATTTTTGTGAGTGTGTGTAAGGGATGCTATTTTTCATGGTTGTTGCTGCCATTTTTACAGAAATTTTTGTAGTTTTGCAAAGCACGAAGTTTAAAGGTGGAAGCGATCAACGTTTACTCTCGCTTAGATAAGTTTGGGGGCAGAAATCCTTTGCCTAACTCATGGACTTCCCACGACCTTTAGCCAGGAAATTCAAAGATGTGCCTGTGATTCAAAGATCAGCTGCACATAGCGCAATCTACTACAGTATGAAGTAAATAAATAATTAGGAGAATAGCTGAAAGAACAGATGCATGATATATAGAAACACATGTATAAACAAATAAATTTGTTATTTATTTTACCTGTAGTGCTACCAGTTAATACCATTTCGTTGAGAATGCTAAGAACAAGTTAGCTACTAAGCTGTGTTGGTGCAGACTTTCAAATTGCGATATGAGAATCGGGTGATGTGACTCCGCATTCATTGTCGCCAAGTGGAGTTTTCTTTGAGTGGAGCACGAACATGGAGCATACTTTTTCGGCTTGTCAAGAACAGCTAGTAAAGGTTATGCACAACGACAAAAAAAATGTAAGAACACGTCATATCCTTCTGTGAAAACCTGGTTTCGCGAACATGTGTCGCTTTAGTTCGTTTTCGTTTTCTTTCTTTGCATGCAACAGTTTATTTTTCTTCAATATTTCAACAATGACGACTTTTGCTGGCGTACACAGAATCCACATAAAGTAATTCTGCTAGTTGATCTAGATGTTTCCGCATTGTTAAAAAAAAGAAGCACAAAAGCTTCATTATGTGCTTGCCTATTTTAATTAGCACATACACATACTCTGTCAATCCGCAATATGACTTATTAAGTTCAATAAAGGACTCAGTAATTGTCATGCATGCTTAAATTCTCCAGAAATTTTGAGCGCTTTCCACGTGGGAACATCAGGCAATGTGTGCTCAGTTCTGGTTCATTGTTCACGGCGTGACCAGCCTGATGCACCCACAACTTTTCGACGAAACCCTCTACATTCCTGGGTACATTATTCAATCTCGTAAGGAGGCTACTGCTATCACATTGTACCAAGTTGCGACTGTCGTGTTGGCGTGGCTCCGCTCTTTTTGTTGTTGTTGTTCTTTGTTTTGCTAGCCATCCAGGCACCTCGTTGAGCCCTAGACGCCCGTTCCTTGTACGGGCAGCCATATTCCTTTCGCAAAAAGCACCTATAGGCGTTCTTTGCACGCGGCAAGACGTCTGAGGTGGTGCCCACCATGCACTGGAAACCGGCGCAAGCGACGCACGAGGAACAGCGTTGGCTGTCGCCGAAGCAGACGACGCATAATGTGCGCCTCGTTTGTCTCGCTCAGAATCCATTGATTCAAGGGCTGATCACAGCGTGATAATCGGGCGTTGCAGCCAGGGCGTTTCCATGGCAACAACACCACGACGCACGCCGGCGTCGTGGACACTTGTCGCGGATGCACGAATGGCAACTGCTGATGGCTCTGCCGACTAGCTGCTCGTCCGCTGACCAGCTTTGTACCGCTATTACGCTTAAGTGCTGGGGCCTACAAAGACAACGAAGTGACTGCAAGGGTTGCGCCCTTCTGTCCTATAGTGTTTTAAGAACTCTGCAGTACGTCAAGATTAAACAGGAAATCAAAAGTACCAAAAGTACACAGCCAATAATCAGCGCGAGTGCACCATCACGGCCATTAGCCAAAGCCTACAAACAGTGTTTACTGCTGGCGTACGAACAACGGCTTCAATAAACAGCACAAAACTGACGCACCTTGTTAGCGTAAAACTGTACCGTGAATACTGTAACTTGTTGCATATTTCGGCTAGCTCTCTCGCAGTGATTGGGTGCTGCCCTGAAAGATAGTCAAAGCCAAGAAATATATCGTCAGTTGATTCTTTGCATCGATTATTGGGTATGTGCATATATGTAGATCGCGTATGTTTAAGTAACAGTTCTGACAGATGAAAATAGATGACAACATTCTTTACGGTGGATCACTGGTTACGGTCTCGGCCACTAATCCTATAAGCTCACAGGTTCGGCCTCGGCCGCTGCGGTCGAAGTTCGGTGGTCGCGATATGGCATAGGCTTATCTACTGTGCGATGTGAGTGCACGTTAAAAAGCACCTGATAGTAGATATTTCCTAAATCCTCCACTACAGGATTTTTCATAATCATGTGGTGGTTCCGGCTCTTAAAACTCCCGTTATTAATATTATAGAAGACAATACATCATTGTCATCCATTCATTGCGATTTGTTCGAGCCTGCAAGTTTCTTATGTTCTCTGCAGCCTGCACTGTTGTACGCAGTATTTAAATACGTGGCATTTCTTAGCGAACAAAATGCAGTTTAACGTTTCTATTTATATTTATAGTCGTTAACGTCTACGCTCTCTCCTGGTCATCTCAACAATGGTGTATACACCAAAATCGGCACAGGAGGACAGGGATATATGGCAAAAAAATTTTGCAGGTTACGGCATGAATAACCTTAATTTCCTGTTACCTGCACTGTGAAACCCTTCCCTACAGTTTCGAGTGCGCACACCATAATCTGCATACCACGGGCTCCGGGTATGCTTCACATGTCATTTGGTCGGTGCCGGAGAGTGCGATAATAAACTTTGAAAACCCTAACACAATAGCGTGCAGGAGCGCGTGTTGCAGAAAATCAAGTGTCGGCGTCAGCGGCATTGTTCATGGGGGAAAAATTGCGACGGAGTGAAAAAATAAAATACGAGGTTTGAGCTTAAAATGAACCCAGCAATTATTCTCGGAAGTGCAGCTTAAAAGCATAGCGTCACGAGAGTGTTTGAAGCTGCTTCAGAAAAAGACTATATACAAGGTGTTTCAGCTAAAAAAGCACCAAGCAATAAAATCTTATAAATGAGTGCCACGCGTCTCCAGCTAGCGCAGTATTGTTGTTAGCTGTATGTAGCATGTCACAATATTTTTGTTCGCCAAGCAAGACAATTAACAAAGATTGCCTAATGAACATTCTAAATACTGACTCTAGAGAAAAAAAATTCAGTACAAGACTTGAAGCTCTTCTCCAGAAATAACAAAGTTTGAAGTTACGGTAGGATAACAACGCTGTTAATTTTTTTCGAGGTTTTGTTTAAAGTGCGCGAAATTAAAACCTACCAGGTGATCGCCACCTAACGCGCCGCTTTGAGTGCCTGTGCAAATGTAAGTTGAACGAATTAGCCAAGGCTTCTCACACGCGAAGATCGCTTGAACTGCCTATCGGTGACTATGATGGACATTAAGCGATGGTTGGATGGTACCATTAAAGAAAAAGGTGGGGGGGGGGCGAAAGAAAGCAACGAATACTTCGATGAAGAAGCGGCTGCCACGTGCATTGCGATACGAGACTGGAGGCAGCATTCGGCACAGCACAGATGTTTTTTTTTTCTGCTTCTTTTCAGGCAAACAATAAAAATGATGGTCGGGGAGAGGGGGACATTTTGATAAAAGAACAATATCAAAAGCACGATGAAAAAAAAAACGTCTGCACAGAGCCGAATGCTGCCTCTACTACTACTACTACTATTACAAAGGAGTGAACTACCCAGGCCTAAGGAGTTCACTCCTAAAGGAAGCGGCTTAAGTTGCTACTTGACAGGTTTTGTGTCGCAGACTTCAAACGGCCCCTGTCACGACGCCTTTCCTTCTTTCCCTTTTTACGCATGGGAAAACCTCTCCAAATTGAACCTTGTGTCCTAGCACTAGAGCTGACTTCAATCACGTATTTATAAATTGCCCGAAAAAACCAAAGCCACCATGGCCAGGGTCAGAACATCAGGAGCAATGGGAGGCTGCTCTGTGCAGCTCGAAACCATGGTTACAGCTCCGGACAGTCAGCTGGGCCAGTGGGGTGGCCAAAGCACAGAAGTGCCCGGCCACCAAGAGCCCCGTAGGGAGCACGGCACTGTGCCGTGCTCCCTACAGGACTGCAGAAATTAGGTGCCTTTCTCCTCTTCTAACCACTACCACCACCACCTAGCAAGAGAGAAAGCAGGATGACAACAGGCCTGGGGCCCGTTGTCATCCTGCTTCCTCTTCCCCTCCCACACCACCCTCAAATGATCCTTTCATGGATCAATAAAGTTATTTACCTACCACCTTGCCGCCTGCTTCACATGAAATCAATTCCCACAATGCATCGGATCTGACAAATTTCAGGGGCGAAGCTCCTCTCAGTCTAACCTTGTCCTACGTCACTAGTAACCGGCAGTATCAAACAGACAGGCAGAGAGACAGATAGACAAACAGACAGACCGACGGACGGACGGACAGACAGACGCACAGATGGGCGGACGGACGAAAGCATGGACGGACGAAAGCATGGACGGACGCACGGATGGACGAACTGATGAACGGACAGACATACCGAAGAACAGACAGACAGACACACAGCCAGACACCCGGACAGGCAGGCTGACGCTTCGCCCCACTCATCATCATTCACGCCATGGATATCTTGAGATTTTTTTCTGTTCCTTGCAATATTTTATAACATTTATCCCTATTTATCCCATTACAACAGCATAGGCCAGCTGGCTGGTTTATTATTAGATAACCTCTCTGCCTTTACTTGAAGGCCCATGTGCTCAGATTCGGGTGCACGTTAAAGAACCCCAGGTGGTCTAAACTTCCGGAGCCCTCCACTACGGCGTCTCTCATAATCATTGGGACGTTAAACCCTACATATAAATCAATCAATAAATCTCTGCCTTTACGCCACATTTTCCTGTCAATTGAGCCTCTCATTGAAACGATCCTGAAGGGAACAGTCTACAAACGTTCTTGTAAACTTTTTCACATTATCCTCAAACATTTCGATAATTAAACAGTGAAACTACTACTGCCCAACGTATCACTCACGCGCCATGAGGCGGTGTCAAGGAGGTATACCTAGAGGCCAAGAAAACTTCTCAGGATCTATCCATACGCTTGTCCGGTAGGCGACACGCTGGTCAAGCTTCCCTGTACCTAAAAAAGGGTGTTGCACAATCCTCGCTGCGTCTGGAGACAGTGAGGAGCTTTGCTGGGCAGTGTCGATACGGTGCCTATAAAGGCGTTGACTTGCACTTTATTATTATTATTATTATTATTATTGTTGTTGTTGTTGTTGTTGTTGTTGTTTCGGCCTAACGCATTGTCTATCTAATTAAATTATACAGCAAAGCCTATAGTGGTTGACATAAAAGTATCAGCATTATGTACCGGCACCCGCCGTCATCTTCGTCGTCTTTTACATGACCTGCTTCGCTCCCAGAACACGTGCGCCGATTTCTCTGGCATGGGATGCAATGACTTTGTTGGGTGAAAGAACGAGTACAAAGGGAGACAATGAAAAAAAGAGCAATAAAGAAAGAGGTGGTAAGAAAGAGAAATCCTTGGCGAGGTGGGATTCAAACCGGCGTACCTGCGATCCGAAGGCCAGCTTCGCAACCAATGCTCTGCTAGCGAGCCATGCACGCTAGCAGAGCATAGCATAGCATAGCAATGGGCTGGGAAAAGGAAGCGAGCGCAAATAGAAAAGATGTGAGGAGACAGGAAAGGAAGGGGAGAAAGTAAAACACCGCAAAACAGAAATAAAGAGGAAAGTAGAGAAAGTGAGAGAATAATGAGAGAGAGAGAAACATGAAGAATGATGAAAAGAGAAGTATACAGGGCTAGAGGGTAAAAGGAAGGTATGAAGAGTGAGAAAGAACGAAATACATCAGCAGATAAATACAAGCGAACAGAGACAAAAACACACAGAAAAAAACATAGTGATGAGAGAAAAGGAAACAAAGAGAAGCAAAG
The DNA here is from genome assembly GCF_013339725.1 of Rhipicephalus microplus. NCBI lineage: Eukaryota > Metazoa > Arthropoda > Arachnida > Ixodida > Ixodidae > Rhipicephalus > Rhipicephalus microplus. The sequence continues at coordinate 143,805,705 of NC_051172.1, read as the reverse complement.
AAGGCCTCCCAGCTCCGCACTTCATTCTGGCTTGGCAGTGCTAGCGTGAAGGTGCCTTTAATTTGATGGCCCTACTCAAATAACGCTAACAGGTCCACAGCGAAGCTTTCTGAGCCTTAAGGCAGAGTAACAATATTTTTACCACTATTTATTTCTCTCATTTCTACCTGGTACTCCTCCTCTCATTTTCTCACCATATCTTACTAACTTATATCGCAGACCTGTTTGCCCTTCCATTAGTGTCCCCAAAACCCAATACTTCGCGCATGTGAGTGCTGAAACTTTCACATGGATAGCTATCTTCACATTCAATTAAAACATGCTCCGTCATTTCATTAGCTTTCCCACAGCAACCACGTTCACTTCTATGCTAAATATCACTTTCAAACTACGTTTCCTAACGCAACCGAAAAGCGCTTTCCTTTGAGTGATCATAAGCTGCCTCCCTACTTGTTTCGTCTTCACCCTTCCGGCAGTTACTTTGTAACAAAGCTTTGTAACAAACCTTCCCCACCTCCCTGACTTTTCGTATTATGATATTTGTGCCCATATCGCTTACACTGCCAGCCGTATACTTGCCGGTGAGTCGCCTAATTCTTTTCCTCGGCTGTGAGTCAACGCTCCTCCTCTACCAGTACCGCAACACTTTTTCTTCCCACTTACTGACCTTCGTATGTGTTAGCTGGTCTTCGAACCTAATTTTGCCCTGTACGTTTGTCGACTTAAAACTTGCCAATACCATATTGCCATTTGCAGTTTCATTTGTCGTCTCTCCGTGAGCACCCTGTCCGAGGTGTCCGGAAGGTATTTAGATTCACGTCCTCCCTGGTTGACCTCTGACTTCAGGCACACCGCCAAGCATAGCCCGGCGAAAATTGTGGAACTCGCTCAGACTCAATGAAGAAATATATCTTGCACTTTGCCTTCCCTCGGACTCAGACTCATCAAAATTTTCCCTATCCGGACTCGCTTGTACTTACACTCACGAAAATTTTCTTAAACCGAACTCACCTTTCAGACTAAAACTAACGAAAATATTACTCATCCGAACTCACTCCAACTCGTAACTCGTTTTGAGTCGGAGTGAGTACGCATGATTCGGCTCATAGGTCCGTTGGTCCAGAATTGCCTTTTTCCATCATGGTGTAAATGCTCTTTAACAACAGTATCTCACGTAATCTGTGCTCCTATCAGGCGTTTTATTTTATGTAGTACCTTTCAATACGAGTAGTGAGTGGTTGCAAACCAATAGGGACACTTTTTTAAAGAGATGACAACGCAATATAAATTTATCAAGAAGATTCTTGGAAGAGTTGGCGGGAAGGAGTCCATGGCGTTCCTTCACGTAATTCCTGCCTCTGATCAATAAATAATAAAATGGTGAATGAACAATACTGTTTTGGAATATATGTGAGTAGACGTGAGCGCAAACGTGAATCTAGATAAGGCTGACAGCACCCTGCCGCGGGGGTCTAGTGGCTAAGGTACTGGGCCGCCGAACCGTAAGTCGCGATTTCGAATCTCGGCTGCGGCCGCTGCATTTCCGATGGAGGCGGCAATGTTGTAGGCCTGTGTGCTCAGATTTGGGTGAACGTTAAAGAACTCCAGTTGGTCGAAATTTCCGGAAGCCTCCACTACGGCGTCTCTTAATCATATGGTGGTTTTGGGACGTTCAACTCCACATATCAATCAATCAATAACGCTGACAGTAATACCGAAGATGAGTATAGGGCCTGGAACCATCACAACTGTCTTGTGAATTATTTTAGATCGAAGAAACTGGGCGATATGTTAATGACTGCTTAGGAAAACCTGTTAACAAAAAATCTAGATGATATGAACGCACATTTAGTTGGGCATGCCTGTGAGTGCACATGTTATGTGGCCCCGTTTGAATATACAATGATTCTTCGCAATAAGAATTACAAGAGCAAATGCGAAACCAATCGTATCGCTTAAGAAGAAGGCCACCATATTAAGAAATTATGTGACAAGGACTTCGACAAACATTTCTTTTTCTTTTTCTGATGCAAAGCTTTATCTTCTAGTTTCGGCTATCGGTTTTCTATATTCAAAGGTAGGCTAAAGAGTAAAATGTTTCATTTTTTAACGTCATTCTCCTGTCTTTCACATACGATTCACTTGGGTATTTATGAGCGCAGTCTTTACACCATTAAACCCATTTGTCAGCCAGCGCTTGCCTGCTTGTGTGGCGTCTCTTCCATGATCATTTGTTAGTCAACATTTCCACATTTGGTTGCGAACTAAGTAACCCGGAACGTGATATCGTCGTTCACACTACCATTGCCTAGAAATTGCTTCAAACTTCGTATGGTTCAATTGCGAACTTGTATTGACGATATTTTTGCGATCTCAACGAAAGACTGCTTTCCGTGCAGGTGGTGTTAGTGCACCATCTTGACTATTCGTACACCGGAAAAGCAGTGAAGGGACATCCGTGCATCTTGAAAGGTACGGGCGCGGGTAAACGCCTGTGGCTTGTTCGCTTGCACACGTGTCAGCGAATTCAACACACATTCCCTTCTTTCTTTCTCTTCTCTCTCTATTTATTCGTGTAACACATTTGCTACCGATCTCTACCGCGTGGTTCTATAGGCTAAGCCGGGTCGCAAAGCGTTTTCCAGTGTTTGCCTGCTAAATATAAAAGTTGATTGATTGATTTGAGGGGTTTAACGTCCCAAAACCACCATATGATTATGAGAGACGCCGTAGTGGAGGGCTCCGGAAATTTAGACCACTGGGGTTCTTTAACGTCACCCAAATCTGAGCACACGGGCCTACAACATTTCCGCCTCCATCGGAAATGCAGCCGCCACAGCCGGGATTTGATCCCACGACCTGCGGGTCAGCAGCCGTGTACCTTGGCCACTAGACCACCGTGGCGGGGCTAAATTAAAAAAAAATGCTAACCATAAAACAGCGGTACGCCCTTTTCTGTTCAACCAACGCAAAGTGTCTGGTTAAGTTGTTTTTTTTTTTTCATGTCCATTTTCACTTTACCTCGGTTAATATAGCAATCACCTCTGGCGCATACCCGCCAATATAATGAACGGATTTATGCGGGTATGCCCAGCACGCGACTGGGAGTGGGTAGGTAGATAGGTAGGTAGGTAGGTAATATATATATATATATATATATATATATATATATATATATATATATATATATATATATATATATATATATATATATATATATTATATATATATGTATGTATGTATGTATGTGTGTGTGTGTGTGTGTGTGTGTGTGTGTGGTGTGTGTGTGTGTGTGTGTGTGTGTGTGTGTGTGTGTGTGTGTGGTGTGTGTGTGTGTGTGTGTGGGTGTGTGTGTGTGTGTGTGTGTGTGTGTGTGTGTGTGTGTGTGTTCATGTTCAGCAAGGGAGGACTATCATACCTACAATCTCCGAAATACTTGTGTAATTTTTTCGTGTCACATGTCGCGTTGAAGTTAGCGCGCAAAATACGATCTTTACCTTGGCGAATATGTCCACCTATAAGTGATTAGAACGCAGTAATTACAGTGTTAAGCGAGTTTGATCTTCGAGTTCCATAAATGTTTCAATCATTTGCGTTACGAGCAATGTCAACGGTGAATCGCATATTGCGGTATTGCCCAAAAGACAGTACGAGCGTGTCCTATAGGCAACACGAAACCTTTACGCAATTGTAAGTGCAGTTGTTGCTTTTTAATGTTATCCATTTATTATCTCTATTTTAGACATCATGACTCTTCAAACATGCATCCACTTTTTTTCATATGCTGCATCCACCTAACAAGCACAGCGTATATAAAAGCCGGATAAGATATTTAATTTGATAATTTTCTACTCCGAAGAGCTTTGGAGAATTGCTTACATTGTGAGACGGTCGCACTAGCAGGTGATGAGCGACGGATAACACATAGAGACCATAAAGACAACATTCTGAGTGTCCCATCAACATTCACTTTCTGAAGTTGGTGGACAAGGCAACGTCAAGAATGAAGACAACACAACGAGTTTTTTCCCGCTCGACCTCCGTCTAAAATTGAGTTTTATTTATCGCTCGGCACGATGTATTTCCATGGCGATGTCCTCGTTTGTTTTATTCTGCTGCCTCCTGGAGCGTACAAAGAGAGGCCGCTGGAGGGTGTTCACAGATACATGTGGGGTGCCAGGAGGGCTCGAAAACGTTGGGAAGATAAGGTGCCTGAGCACAGCTCATGACTTTGCCTTCCAAGGTAATGACATCTCAGACTTTGCATGCACAGCACAATGTTCATCCCAGACACGCAATCCATTTGACATATTTCTAGCCCCAGCGCGCAACTCCTTGCGCATAGCGCATGAAGAAAAGAACTCATTTCTCTGCTATTGTGTTGAAGTCGTCATAAAGCACTTCCATGTGACATAAACGAATATCAGAAGCACAACAAGTAAATATTGTAAACCTTGACACTGCTCGTTATACAATGGGCCAGACTCAGCATTGTTGAGAGCTGTTGAGAATTGTGTCGCAATCGTCACATCTCGGGAACCATGAAATTCACCACGAACTTGTCTCCAGTTGACCGCGTCCGACTGGCGACATCTAATAAGGTTAACGTATATTCATGCACGCCATTTCATGCTTTCAATGAGTGAAGAATTTTGATTCAGATTATACATCTTGTGCGACATTTGTGATATACGTAACTACGCCAAAACAAATATGGGTGAATAGGTAAAATTGTTGTTGTTTTCTTTAGAAAAACGCAGACTGCTCGTAAATTGCTATTATGCAATGAGTCTCTGAGAGTAGAGGCCATCCATAGTTCGATTTGAACGACACACCAACCGTGTCTTTTGGGCTTGCAATTCCCCATTTTTCGCGGGAAGGCGACGTAACAGACTGTTCGTATTGTTCCTTTCATGGTCCCTTCGAGCGACTTGCAGGAGTGAACATGGCAGTTTGACTATACAAGAGTGAATGTGCGTGTTCGCGTCGACAACACTCACAAATGAAACCGAGGCACCTTGACAGAAATAACAGCGTCTCAAAACCAGCTATCGGCACTGCGCGACGCGAGGGAGGTCAGCCAGCAGTGTGAGTGGGGCAGGGCAAGGGTAAAAACATGCCTAAAACTCGTTGGGTACAGACAGACTGTTTGCTCCGAGTCACGCAGTTTGATCGGTGATGATTCTCTCGCAAGCCCACGAGCGTTCCCTTTAGCTCCTTGGTCAGGCGAGCAGTGTTCCGCCAGGCAGCGTTGACAACCGCTACAAGTGTTACAAAAATAGCTTTCTCCGGAGTGTTTCTGTTGACACGATGGCTGGCGGAGCACTGCCCCAAGGATGATCACGTCCGCCTGACGTAATCACTGAAAACAAAACACACACACAAAACGAATCCCCCCTTTGTCGATTAAAAATACAGCACGCAACGACGGTCAGATCGAGGACGGGGAGGGGGATGTGTCAGATTTTGGACCACAAAGTCAACGAATGCACGCCACTGGGATAGGAAAGAACACTGCCGCAGTCCACCCGCGGCGTCGCTATGGAACCCTCAGGGGGAAGATACGTGACGCCACAATTCCAAACGAACAACACAAAAGGTAATATAAACGTGGCTAACGAAAAAAAATAAGGCATGCGCGCGCGCACTGCGCGCTTTGGAGAGAAAAAAATATAAAGATGTGCTGAGTATTACACCGTGTATACAATTCGCATCACTCCTTGCAAGAAAAAAAAAAGGAACGGGTGGAACGAACGCCAGGGAAAACGCTTCCGTTTACCGCCTTCAGACACACACGTGCCAGAAAGTACAGCAACTCTGCAGCACGCCAGCATTTTCACGAAAACCTAACTCCAGAAAAGCACAATACCAGAAACAAAAAGTGAGCCTACTTGGAAGGAATAAAAAGACATCGCTACTTAAAAGAAACGATGCAGAAAGTGAACAGAATCGGTACAAATGGTCCTTTTGGATATGCCAGTAAATGGCGCCAAAAACGCTCCTATCATGGGACGCAATGCACGCGAGACTAGCATGCGGAGTCTTGCATGAATAATTTCTAAAATTAGAGAACAAAATACTATTTGTGCTTAACCACCAGCTCGTTGACGTTAAAGAACCCCGCACGAACGGTGAGCTTGTGACTTAAACATGCATGTAGCAGCTAGTACTATTCTGGTACCAACCAGGCAAGCGATGTGACCATACGTGAAACAGTTACGAGCCACAGGGCGTTGACCTTGCGCAACTTCGCAGGCTAACTGCCGGGTCAAAAGAATGCTAGTTTCTTTGTAAATCTCAATTAATATTATGGAGGCAACTATAACTCGCAAGATGCCACGTAAAGTTCTTATCCCGTTGAACATTTCAGGTTAGCTTCTGTCATGATGAAATTCTAAACAATCAATAATATCAGGATAATCGTTTATAAAGTAAACGAAACAAAATTACGCAATAGAATCGCAAGGGCCTTTCCGGCAAGCGGCGCTAATCACAAACGCGTCGTATTTGGAGATTCGTTTCTGCGTAGATAAACTCAGGCTTCGCTAATTTTATCCGTTTCGACTTTGGTGAAAAGAGCGAAGTTTTTTGAACGCGGATGGAGGAGTGACCACGATGTTAGAATAGAAGGCAGGCGTCCTCGCAATGACCGAAAAGATGGAAACATATTCAGTAGTAGCAGCACCCTGCGTTATGACCCGACGTGTGCGGTGTAATAATAGGAGTACTAAGACGATGATGTCACGCATTATTGAAGCACAAAAAGAAAAAAAAAAAACCTTTTAAGTTGCCATGCTTTGGTGAATTGTTCGTTTCTATATTCAAAATGCGAGGAATAATGAGTAAATGTGCACGTACGGCAGCTTTACTTGCTCACGTAACCAACTACTATAGGGAGACCTGTCCGCGATGTTTCATCTAGTACACTAATGTCACTTTCGTTGCGCAAACGTGAACGAAACCACGCACGGCGTGTCACTAGCGGCTTCATTTATGCTACAAGAGACGTTGAAAACACTGAATTTTGCACCGCTGAGATGTTTTGCCGTTTGTATGTGCTACCTCATCCGATTCGACAAGCTTCACGCTCCAACGCTGCTGCTTACATCGAAGTTCCAAGCGCTATGGTATAAGTCGTATGACAATGTTCGCAGTGTATACCGCTACAGCCTTTGACAAAAATGTTATGACTTCCAACTAAGCTTAACAAGTCGAAGGCAACATTTTCCGATTAAAGTAGACAGCACTAGGTCCTAAAAAACGACGGGAACCCCTACAGGACTGAAATAGATTTGTGGAGAAAAATGCAAGTTATGCGCAAATTTTTGGCTTCGCTTAGCCTTCCGCGATGCGACCTGTACTTGGTTTCTCCTAGCTTCAGTGTACTGCGCCCAATGCATCAGATATCTCAGTGCTGACATCGTTCCTGAACAAAAAAAAAATATATTATTATTATTAATAAATGTTGACCGAAAACTGAAGCAAGCTTGGCATAAATTAAACAGAACTAATATGGCCGCCTCTGCCAATGTAAGTTTTGTCTCGCGGAAAATGCTGTCGCTAAACAAAATGCAATTTCAATTACACTTTTCCCAACACTGTTAAGTAGCCGCCAGTGTGGCTGGTTTCTCTTGACGAAACTTGAGATGACTAAATAATGATGTTCGCGAACAAGAAAAGATGAGAACTTTTTTTGTTTTCTGTTCGATAGCTCAAGGCTCAAAGTCTGTTTTTTTTTTTATTAAACACGAGCCCAAATAGGCGGTCTAATGTGAGACGATGGCGTTGCCTTACGCACTTCCGAGTGTGTCTCTGTTTTTTTTTCTATTGTTGGAGTTCTGCGATTTAGGCAACGTTTAACAGCTTTCCTAGCTCACATCGTACACCTAATATCGCACGCTTTGTTCCTCACTGTAATCTATGCCCTCGCGCCTGTGGCTTCAACAACGCTGCAAAGAGCATCTCGAAGAGAGTACAAACAGTGGCTGGCGATGACACGTGATTTGTTGGCCTTTATGTGCCGGTTCGCGGCGTCGCCCGAAGCACGTGCACATTAGCGTGCCCAGTGAGAAACCAAGAGGGGGGAGGAGGCGGCAGGAGTTCACGGGGTCCGTCGAGCGCTATGCCTGAACAGGGACGGCCCAGGGCTTGGATAGGAAGACAGATCAACAGGGAGGAGGTACGGAATGCATCCGCTTGCGCGTGTGTGTAGCAATGGAATGCCCAGTGTATTTTGCCGTCGTAGAGCATGGCGCGCGTGGAGGGGAGGTGTGGGGAACGCGTTACTCAAAAAGGGCCAGGGGCACCACACATATCACAGCCCAGGTATCACTCGCGTGGTTCCCCCGGCCCTCAGCTGGTGCTGTGCCCGACGGCTGGCTGGCGCCTAGGGGCGTTGGGGAGGCGAGGAGGAAGAGGGGGGTGTTGCAAAGCCGCACCGCTCGGGCGGCCCCTGCAGAAACACTGTACACTCCAGGGCTGCGCCAAGGGCTGCGACCGACGAGGGCCGAACTAATGAAAACGAGGTTACACAAGGGGAGAAAAACAGTTTCGGCAGTTCGGGAGGTGCACTATCACAGAAGACATAACCAACTCGTGGATGAGGGCGAGACAATAAGTTACGGGGAAGGGCCACTTGGGCTACAGGAATTGGGAAGGGCATGGACTAGGGGTGCGGGCGGCCTCAGACGGCCACGTTGTCAGGCGACTGGACCTCCAGTTCCTTGCGATGGTGCGCTTTGAGGTGAGCCTCTAGCTCGAGCGACGAACCGCAAATCTTGGCGCACAAGTTGCAGGCCATCTTCCAGGCCCAGGCGCCGTTGTGGGGCTCGGCCTCATCTCCCGGTCGGGGCTCGGTGCTGGCGCCCTGGATGACGGAGATCTCGTTCGCCTTCGGTCCCAGCATGCCATTCAGGTAGGCCGGCCCAAGGTAGGGGTAGAAGAGCTCATGGGGTGGCGGCGGTGGCGGCACGAAGTCAGCCTTGGGCCCACTCAGCAGCGATGGCAGCTCAATGGACATGCGGCGGCCGCGACGCGAACTACCGTTGTTCCACATGTGCGTACCCATGTGCACCTTGAGGTTGCCTTTGGTGGTGAAAGCGCGGCCGCACACGGAGCACTTAAAGGGCCGGTCACCAGTGTGTGTGCGCATGTGGATCTGGAGAGAACTAGAGCTCGAGAAGGGCTTGTTGCACACGTGGCACACGTGCCTTGGCAAGCCAGGAGGTCGCCGGGGCGGCGGCGGCCCACCCGGCGGCGCAGCCACCGGTTCCACCCTCTTGGTCCGATTCTCGTCGGGGCTGGCGCCGGGTCGCTGATCAGCAGGGCTCGAGGAGCGCCCGGGACTGGGTACCGGGCTCGGCGCGCTCGCACTCGAGGTAGGGGTGGCTGCGAACAAGGTGGCCGGCAAATCTCGGATCTTGTGTGTCAGCATGTGCTGCTTGAGGTTTCCCTTGGTGGAGAAGCCCCGCTCGCAGACGCTGCATTTGAACGGTCGCTCTTTGGTGTGGCTCCGATAGTGGATCTCGAGAGCACTGTTGCAGGCAAACGTCTTGAAGCATATCTGGCATGTTGTATTCGGGCGGCCGGGCGCGGCTCCAGGAAACGGCAATCCTCCCAACGGCGGAGCGGCAAAAAAGCGACCAGAAAAGTTGTCCGCTGGCCGACCTAATAAGGTTCGCGGCGTTAGATCTAGCGGACCACCGTTCACGGGTGGTGAAGTTCCACCAGATGGCGAAGGCGCTCCTGGAGTTGATCTTTCATCACCAGTTGACAGTTCAGATCCTGCTCGCGGTGAAAATGCCGGAGACCGTTGTCCAGCTTCTGGCGTTCGATTAAAGAGAGGCGACTGTTCGTCGTAGCGCCCAAAACCAGAAGAAAGGCCTATTCCGAAAGGGCCGAAAGGTAATGCTGGCACTTGCAACGACGTCTTGATGCCCTTAACCTGATTTTCAAGAGCAGCTAATGACGTTAGTTGCGACGGTGGGCGCTCAGGACTCAGAGGCCGCAACAGAGGCTGCGGAGAGGGCGACCGCTCCTCTTCTTTCTTTTGCTCAGGCATTGGTGAAGAAGGAGAAGTTGGAGGTGGTGACGAAGAAGTCTTTGGCGGTGGCGTGGGCCTCTGTGAGGTTGTTGAGAAACTTTGCGTCGGATGCAAGCTTTCTGATCCATGCATACGGACGTGTTGTTGCAGAACAAGAGAGTTAGTGAATTGTTTGTGGCAGACGGGGCACTTGTGAAGTACACGTAGCGGTGGTTTGACCCTATGCACTCCCATGTGTGTCTTAAGATTTCCTTTCGTGGTGAACGCACGACCGCATATTTTGCAACGGAACGGCCTTTCACCGGTGTGTGTCCGGTAATGCATCTGCAGAGCACTGCGGCAACTGAGCACACGATGACATATCACGCATTGGTTCGGGTCACTCAGCTTGTGCTCAATGTTGTCGACCAGTTGCTGCAGCTTGGATGTCTCAGACGGCCTCGTCACCTCCATGAGAGTTTCCCACGAGTTGTCGTTACTTCCAGGCTTCGGCAGCAAGTCTTGGTAAAACGCGGGGTCCGCATGTAGTGGCACTGCTGCGTCCGCAGGCGTCGGAAGCGCGGAAAAGGAGCTGCTCATGAACGATCCCGCTGAGGTGAAGGGCATAGAGTCATCAGCGGAACCACTGATGCCGCCGGAGTCTCTGTCTTCGTCCGACGCCTTGTCTTCTGCATCATCCTCTGGCTCGGCTTTAAGACTTAAAGGGCGTTCTCCCTCCAGCGGTGGAGAACCCATTGATGTAGTCACATTGGTCGTTTCAGTACCAGGAGATATGCTTCTGCTGCCCGTGGCTCGTAACGCCAGCGTCCCACTGCAACTAGGTCCGACAAGATCATCGGGTCGTGGCACTTGGGACCCTGCTTTGACCAAGACACCCAAAGGAGCAGTCTGTAGAGCCAGTGCGGGTTGTAGCGACGGTGGTGGTGACGACGTGGCGCCGGACGGCGATGTCGGGCTGCGATCCCCGGGAGGCTCCAACGGCGGGAAATGCTTGTCCAAGTGCTCCGGAACAGGATGCGGGTTCATTCGCACGTGTGGGTACTTCGCACGGTGTCTTTGAAAGTGCACCTTCAGGTTGCCCTTCGTTGAAAACCTGTTCCCGCAGACGTTGCACTTGAAGGGTCTTTCCCCGGTATGGGAGCGGATATGGATTTGCAGCGCGCTGTCGCTGCCGAACACCTTGCCGCAGAAACGACACCGGTGGCGCAAGTAAGCCTCGTCGGGCCGGCCGTCCTTCCTGCGCAGACGACTCGGGTCAGGAGAGCCGAGGCCATTTAGCAGGAACGAGCCGCCACTCATGGTGTCCTGCAGCGCCTTTTCAGTGTGCCGCTGCAGAAGCTCAAGCGTGTTGGGCTCGTCCGGTGGCGGCGGACCCACGGGCGGCGCAACCAGCAAGGCACCGCTGGAGATAGTTTCCGGTGGCGGCTCAGCGGGTTCAGGTGGTGCAATCTCTTTGGCGGCCAGGTCTACCGCGGTGTTCGGCGGCGGCGGGGTCGCGTGTGTCTGCCCCGGGGCATCTGGACTGGGCTCGGTCCGAGGCGCCGGTGGTGGCGGTGGCGGCGGAGGAGGCGGTGTCGGTGTACTGTCCGCCGCCCTGGTCAGGTTTACAGGAAGCGTTGGTGTGGCACCCACGTACGCCTGCAGTTGCTGAATGATGTGGAGCTGGACGACTTGCTGTTGCTGCAGCGCCATCAGCGCCTCGTGTAGCGCGGCTATCTCAGCAGGACCTCCAGCGCTGCCGTAGGCAAACTGCGCCACGGCCACCTTGGTGCTCTGCAGAGCCTCCAACGCCACGTGCGTCGAAGGCAGTCGCGCAGCTGCAGCCACCACCAGGGGATCCTCGTCCACCTCGGCCACGTCCGACGTTGATTGACGGCCAGCCGCATCGTCATCACTGCACGATAGCCGACTCGGTGTGCTGCCTGGTAGCCCCATTGTCTCGACACTTGGGCAGCACCGCTTGTGTGCTAAGAAGTGGTCGAGAGTAGGAAACTCGGCACGGCAGCGGCCGCACACGTGCTCGTCGTCGCTGCTCTCTTCCTCGCCGCCAGTGCTGCTCCCACCTCGGCCCGAACCTGCACACAAGAGAAGGAACACCTGTAGTCAATGGAAAACATCCGAAAATTTGAAAAGAAAGCACTGGTCGTGTCTAAACGACGGCATTAAAACAAGCTTCTCATCAATCAGTACTATCGGCGATTTTACGCAGAAGACTTATTTTTTGTAAATCCTGAAACATTCTGTATCACTGATTTTGAAGAGTTCTCTAAGTGCTAATATTACAGACCTGACTACACGCTAACAAGATGAACAATGCTCCTTGTATGTTATATTTCATGCTGAGTTGACGCCTAACATGGACATGAACAGGTGCAGTTCTCCCTTCCCAAAACCCGTACCACCAATTCTTGACCATGCAGAAATAAAAAAAGTCGGCCGTAGTCTGGGAAGACCCAGATTTGGAATCTGGGAAGGGTGTATAACGTCGACTGATAATTAGCTACGAAACACTCATCTGTAGCCTTCACCATTGCGTGAATGCTACAGATGTAGACAAGTAGCTGGAATACAGATATATTAGTGGAACGGTAGACAGATATACGAGCTCTTTTAAGGACGTCCATCGAATGTTATAAACTGAAGGGTATTCGAAACACCGGTGATTATGTCTAGCTGAATTCATGGCTGCAGAAAACATCAAGTTAGTGCAGTAATCAACAACAAACAATTCACGAGGTGGAGGAGGAAAGAAGGGAAGTAATGAATGGCAACAAACAATTCACGAATTTCAATTTTGCTAATCACCTCTTCGAGAACATTAGCGAATATGATGTATGTGCGAAAATGAAGCTGGTAGGTGGTCCCTGTATGTTTACTAGCGCATTGTGAAACTATCGCCGATCTCGAGGCGTTTGTTCCGAGAGTAGCGACGAAATTTTGCCCACTTTTCATTTTGTTGAAACGTCTTCTTTAAGCACCGTAGGAAATACCGATAATACTGGTGCTCATTATGAGAATGAACACGCTTTTCTTCGAAAGCGAGGCACGTGCACCACACGGTCAAATCATTTAGTAAACAATTGACAGCGTGGTACAGAACACCATAAGCTCTTCATTGTATTCAAGAAGATCTAGGCTCGGAGATGATACCACTAATTGCAAACTGACACCCGGAACGTCGAGTGTCCTTGTCACCTTCCTACTCCCCTGCAAAGGCTCAGCTTTGAAAAAAGTGAACAGTGTAGCTTCTAACCGCCAGGCTAAATTACGCAAATGCTCATGATTGATGACAACACAATATCACCACCTTTATTATACGCAATATCACAAAGAAACTACTCTTGACAGCCTCCAAAGAACAGCTCTTCCCGACTCGCGCATCAAAAACACATGGTTTCGTGCCTACAAGTCTCCGTGGTAGCGTTGGAAGTTGGATGTCGCGCTGCTAAGCTCGAGGGAACGGGTTCGATTCCCAGTCACGGCGGCCGCATTCCTAGGGAGCGAAATGTAACTAAAACACATGCGCTTTGATTTACGTGTGCGTTAAGAACCCCGTGGTCGAAGCTAATCTGGAGTCTCCCACTAAGGCGGGTCTCAGAATAACATCGCGATTTTGGCATATCAAACCCAAGAAAACATTATTTATATACCAACTATGCCCTTTATGTGTCTGAGAAAACGTTGCGTAGTCTGGCCCACATTTTAAAAATAGATGGTGTGTAAAGGGAGTCATTCTTGTAGCAGGTAATAACGCGCGCTGTAAACATGTTGAGCGTTCACTAAGCGTCTTCCGGCATGGCGATAGCATGCCTGTCAGGTAAAGAGAAAGACGCGGAAACCAACTTTGGGATCCATGGTTCCTCGGAATAGTTTCTCGAATCCCTCGACTTTTATTCATCTGCGAGAGGAGCCTAGCTTGCTATTACGCGATCTCCAGGTCTTGCATACCTCGAGCAAGACGCTAAGGTAGACAAGACGTGGGACGCCACAAAGCTGATACACCAGATGTCAACAAAATAGACAGAGAAATATTACAGGCGTAGTAACAAAAAATATGCTCTTGTCAGTTCAATCAAGCATGGTAAATGTCTTCAAAATTTCAGACTCAAGTGTAAACTCAGGTTTTCCAAGCGCTGACCTCGAAATCATCACTCCAGGAAAATTCTGCGTTGACTGACCTGCCTTTTGTGTATCGAATTCGTAATAATTTTGTAAAAATGGTGATATAAGCAGGGCAGGTAATCGCGTACAACAACTGCAGGCCACTATCACCGGGTCAACCTTCACCCGTTCGTTTGAAAGCCGCAGTCTTTGACGAAAAGCGTCACGTTCCCAACAACATATCACGACACACAGACTGGCAGCATTAATGAAAGAAGCTGGAGGAAAGGCACGGAGGTCACGCACGCATAGAGAACAAGCGATATTGAAAATATTATTTAACACTGATTAGGAAAAGGCTTCCATGCTGACACATAAGCTGGTCATGAATTTTAGACCATCAAAATACATGTACACGTTCCCTGCGTGCATAAAATTGTCAAAACAAGATGTAAGACTTTTTTGAGCACATCCTCATCCTACCTCTCGCACTGTACCTGCGGGCTACAACAGCCTACGCGGCGCCTCCGACAACGAACAGCTAAGAGCATTCGCAGGGTGCGCTCGATAGCTGAGCATCATCACCACCATCAGCCGAAATACGACGCCCGAGGCCCTTTTTCGTTTTGACGACCACGGCGCAAGTGACGTTGAACGCACTCAGGAAACACAATTAGGCGGCACCGGCTCTTTTTCTTTTTTCTCCTACGCCGAAGAAGATGCCAGCGCAAACCTTCCTCCGGCGCCTGGCATCAAATAACCGTGCGAGGAAGCCATCTCCGGGGAAGCGCCCAGGGCATCTGCACAGTCGTATACGAGTGGAATTGTGATTCTCGCGAGCGGGGCTCGCGATCGAGGCGCCACCAGCAGCGACGCGAATGAATGCACATACATATAGATGTATAGAAGGTGGCGGGAAGCAGGCGCAAACCGCTCATGCCCAGATGACAACAACAGAAGCAGCAGAATAGAATAACACGCGCACTACCTCGGGCCACCGCCAGCGCACTATCCATCCGCAAGATTGGTACGCTTCCCGAGACGCCGGGAAGGCTCCCCCGTCCAATGGGCTCGGAAGAGTCGTCAAGCGCGTTACTCCGAGGCGGCGCCCAGCCTTCAATATTTCACGTGCGGAGAAGTGATGCCGCGAACGCTACGGCCACAAAGCGCGTATAGAGCGGCAACGGGTTGCCCGCTTTCTGGGGAACGCCGAACACCGTTAGCGAAACCCGTGCCGCGCATACCCAAGCAGCCCGGCTCGCTACTCGGCCTCCGCCTCCTCTTCTATCTACGCGTGTGTGCTTGTTTTCATTCGCACTGATATTCTTCTCTTTCTTTTTTTCGCTTTCATTCACTATGGCCAGTGGTTAATGCGTTCTTTCGCGTGGCTTGAGTCGAAGACGGGGAGGAGGGGTGCCAAAGCATAGGGAATGTAGTTATGATATCAGAATGCGATCGCCAGAGCAAACAAGAAAGTAGTATCAGTCTCCGAGCGGGTGAAAGTAGATCAAATAATCGAGAACCGGGGCAATCTGAACACTGCGCCTTAGCAGCAGCTTTTGTGCTCGCGCTGCAAGGAGTTATAGGGGTCGGATGGCGTCCTCAGAGCGGCCGCCATCTTCGCTGTGCTTCCTCCCGCGAAGAAAGAACCAGGGAGACCTATGGGATGCCGATATACAGTTTCAGTCTTTCATCAAGCATTCACGTGCCTTCATTAGCCTTCCCGAACTCGATGGTTTTCGCGAGGTCGTATGCTACAGGCGCGCGTCATCGACAGAAAGGCGAGGCGGCACGGACTGCAGATTGGTTTGTCGCTATTCCACGGCATGAAGCCAATGAGTGTGGAACATGATACTGTTGGAAATCAGAGGGGGTGGAGTCGACTCCTGCAAACTTGAGTGCACGGTTCTGCAGTTCAGTTGTGAAGTCGCGGAAGAAGGTAATGACAAACTTATGGCACACGCCTTCGGTATGGTTCCACCCGTTGTTACCTTATTTTTATTAGTAGTAACGGCACAACACGGCGACTAACGACAGAAAATTATCTTGGCGGCTACTTAAATTCATTCCCATTCAAGCAATTCTTATTGGAACACCCTCTACCCTGGTTCCTATCAACCACCAAGGAGCTTTATTGCAGCGCTACTGATATTGAGGCAAATTGCAAAACTAAACTATAGCTCACACAACAAGCGTATTGACTCCATACGAACTATTACGTTCCTCGGATTCAAGTGTATATCATCTGACGAAAAGCAGCTATATATATATATATATATGTATATATATATATATATATATATATATATATATATATATATATATATATATATATATATATATATATATATATATATATATATCAGGGGATGAACTCATCCCCTGGCTAAGGGAGGACCCGTCCTGAAACACCGAAAAAAAAAAACGGAAGGCGATGGGATTATACCATAGATATACGCGAGTGCACAATACCTGTGTGTACAGCCTACTTATAACGAACGCTGCAGAGATAAGTTTCCCGACATAGCATCGCTCGTCTGCTCGCGCCTTCTTATCACTTCACTAATCCAAATATCTGACTCAAACGCCGGGTGAGGTGAGTTTTCGGCGTTGCGATGGTGACTCACCTCGCCAGGCCTTAAACTGCTATTTTCAATTTGCCATATTAGCAACTATCATTAGAAAGCATTTCAAATATATCGTGCGATGCTGTTCGAGGTATAGTTCTTACGGCAATCCTCGCTTAACCACGCGTCGAAAAGATGTCGATCACATTGACAGATTTCCTCGGGCATCGTAAGGAAGGAGGAAGCTTAAGCCAGAGCTTGCCTGTGGAGTCACAATCAGCAAAGCAGTACAAGACCGGTGGACCTTCGGTTTCTGCGATTTTTCGTATATTAGGAACTGAGAAGCGTCTTCGGCAGTACAGATCAGTGGCAAACAAACACGGCGAAGGCACTCGCTTTTGTTTTCATCGTTTCTCGCAACGCTTACCTTACACGCCAGAGCTGCTGTATAGCTCCTCTTTCTCGAGTCCCGCAGCCGTTGGCCTCTCGCGTATGATGCTATCTGAGCCACGTATGCAAGCGAGAACTCGGCCCTGTTAGCTACCTAACGCGGCAAGGAAACTTTTCTTGCCTTCGTAGCCAAGAGTCGCCTTATTCAGATTCAGTTCGGCAGATCACACACTCTTCCTAGGCTCGTCACCGTTCTTCGCTGCCTGTTTACGCCAAATCAGCCACAGAGCGATCTCGGTGGCACATGCGACGCTGACAGTGCGGTGGGGAGCTTATAGCGGGATCGGGAAAACGGAGCGCGCGCGTCTCAAGAGATAGACATCGCCAGAGACCAGAGCGTTTTCGGTCAACCAGGCCCCGCCGACGTGTCCTGTGCGCACACAAAAACATGAGCGGCAGACATGACAGAGAGCAGGCCACCTCATCGCCACGTGACCGAACCGCACATCGCGTTGTTTAGCGGGGGGGAAAATACAAACGTGGCAAAAAGAGCCGCAAAATATATTCGCCAGATTAAACATTTGGCCGTTGTCTTGGCGGCAGATCAGTCGCGAGGCACGGCGCCCACGTGACAACCAGATCGCCAGCAGGCGCGCAATATAAAAATGAAAAAAGGGGAGCTGCCGCTATTCGAGATAACGCTTTTGCGGCCGTGCCTCCACGACGACATCTTGAGTAGACAGCCTTAACATTTAACGTTTTTATCAGCAAAGACACGAATGTAGCGTAGCGTGCGGCGTCTCCCGTCGACAGGAGCGGCGTGACTCCAATAACGGGGCCACGACAGGCATAAACCTCCATTTGCGAGCGGCCGCCTCGGCGGCGCTAACACGACGCTCATATTGCGACCCGAACGAAACTCCTAGCACCGCTTGCTCCGCACTCGCGTTCCGGCGGCCCGGCTTCTACGACTGTTGTGAACCTAAGGCACATTCCGCGGCCCGAAGGCGCCTGTCTCTGAACCTGTGCACTTGAATAGAAGGTAAAAGCTTAATTGTACGCCAAGCTCGGTGAAAGAACGGCTCCGCCCGAGTCCCCTGCTGTTTGCGCAGAGCTCCTACGCTAACGAAAAGACCCCCCCTTTACCACCTGTTCGTGCACGTGCGCCTGCGTGCTTTCACTTGCCCACGGGAGGCGGGCGCGCACGTCTCGCTTTTCAAAGGGAACTCCGGTACATTTGCGACCAAACTGTCATACTGCTGTTTTCGAATAGTATCGACAGTCCTGCAAAAGCTATAGGGTGGTTCCTTTTACCCAGGCACTCGCCAATAATTTTCATCGAGCAATAAGCGACGAGTCAAAACAGATACCGAAAGAGGGAGCTGCTCCGTCATTTATGTGGGTATCGGATGACATCATGAGAATCCATCGCCGATGACGTCACGCGATCCACTACACTCCGCCACGGCTGGCCAGGGTGTAAACTTAGCTCACGCGCCTCATCTGATGCGCGAAAAGCACGTTGGAAATGTCATCCGACACGGAATCAAGCTGTGCCGCAGCTCGTCTGAACCTACCAGTGACAAGTTCAGCGATGATTGCAGTAACTATCTGAGCGCGGAAGCGCCGCTTTTTTTTTTTTTTTTTTTCGACCCGCCAGCGCGTGAAGCACCTGACATGCCAGAATAGATTTCCTCGTTGCTCAATATTGCAAGACCCGACGTGAACGGCGACTAACACGCTGTATGCAGCTGACGAAACTGAACTGTGCTCGCGTCGTCGTCGCCTCGTAGAAAAAAGCGCGCGCTGCATTCGTCTGCTGGGAAAGGCGGGGTTTTTGAAAAAAACGCAGGCCCTTACGTCCCATACACAGGGCGGCCAGCGTTGACAAGTGTGGTTCCTGAATCGGCTACCATTTTAAAATTTCTTTTCTAAAAAACTAAATGACTTGCCATTGTATAATTTGGCACATGTAACCACTATACCGACGAGAACACATGTTCAAAGTTTTATTGAAATCAGAGAATTTAGAAAAAACACCGAAGTTCCCCTTAAAGCGATAGCTTTAATGAACTTGTTTCGCAAAATGCTAGCATCTGCACCGCCGGTTGTACGCGAAAAATCAAGTCTGTGACCAGAAAATCGAGAAAGATGCAAATAAAATAAACCATCCGAGTGTGGCTCGAACCAGGGCCGTTGGGTTGCAAAGACGGTGCTCTGCTACAGTTCCTTTGCTTGGAAATGCAGTGAAAATAACGTTCATGAATTGCCAAACACATGCGTCCTGTATACAGCCTTCAGATTACAACATGTGATATCGCAGTGATATTGCATCTTACAAGCATATATACATTGTAATCCGGCGTCAGAACAGGTGATTATCATACCTACCTCGTTGTTTAAAGCCAGCCACCCATTCCAAAAGGCACACACGTTACTGCGCGCATTCCCTTAAGACCACGTAAAGGGTGAATACAAAGTTTGAAAAGATTTTACGCGAACGAGTACTCGTGGCTTAAAGCGTCCCACCCATTACACAGAATAACGTCATAAGGAAAAACTTCGCTGATGCAAGCCACTTTCAACTTTATTGATTACATTGTAGTAATCCGCAATTTAACCTCCTCGGGTAACATCATACAATAAGAAGTACACATCAACTGGTTCAAGTACTCACTAGGGACAGGATATTGCTATTGCGTTCCACTCTGGAAGGCAAAGCTTAAGGATCCCCCCTTTTTTTCGTCTTCCATCATCCATAAGACCCCTGAAGCAATCGTATTTTTCCAATTCACTACGGCCTTCTCCGTCTGGCAATTTTCGCGCTCGTCACGCTGGAGTACTGTGTTTCGTAAACTGGGACGTCATTTGGTGCGTTTTTATGAGAATTCAATGCTTACAACAGAAGGAGCTCACAAGAGTTCACCAGTCTGCACAAAGAACAGCGAAAATAATTGCACCTTGGAAACTTACTTTTCGCTATGCATAGAATTATGTTCTGAACTTCATTATGCTGCGATGTACGTGAAAACGACCGTAGCTCATCCATTTGCTTCTAACACATACGGTCGGACAGAGAAACCATATACACCAGGGAAATGCTATAGCTTCCGACAAGACATCGCAATTGAGTGATGAAAATGACAAGATATTAAAACAGTTATATCTCTCAAATCAAGCTGTTCTCGTGTTTATTGGTCAGTAAAGAACAAATGTTAGCGCAAAAACTAAATGCCGAACTTTTCTTTCGCAATTCCACCTGCTTCGCACACTCTGGCTTGCTTAGATTTTCTGTCCATGCGCGATACGTCTTTCATTCATGCAATCACGCATCAACGCCTACCCTTTCCTCTGAGTGCTATTCGTGTACTCGTTTTACACCACCTTCTCCGCTATACTCCTCTCCAACTCCTAGAATGATAGCTAACAGTAGCTTTCATTATTCGTGAAGCGGTCATTCTTGGCTGTCATTGCATACTCGTCCTGCTTTCGCACATGAAAAGATCGAGGGCAATGTCAGAAGCGAAACTGAAGCCCAGCTTGAAAAATACCGCTTTCTAACAGCGCGATACAGTGGTACAGTGGCACAGATGGCACGACGCTGCACTGTTATGTTTCTTCCACGCCCTTTAACCTTGTGTTAGTCGTGATGTTGACGGCGCGCCAGCCCACAACGTCCTAATAATATATAAGATGGGCGCTGTGTTGATACACACGATCAATGCACGTTTTCTCACCCCCCCCGCACCCTCCCTATTCGTATCTACTTCGTGCTTGCGGGGTTCTCTCAATCTTATTCCCAAGGCGATTATTTTTATTCAATCTTCATATTTTACTTTTTTTTAATAGGCAACAATGCCGCTACACCTGGAAAGCAATGCAGCAACCCACTTAGACGCTAGCCGCAAGTTTCGTACTCCCGTTCAGCGAATAAGTTTGGTCCCCCCGTTCCTACGCTGACCAAGACGGGCAACCAACGCCCCCGGTTGACGCCTAGCTACCGTCATACCCACCTTGGTCATTTCAAGCAGCGGCCTCGCAGTAACGGCGCAGCGCGAAGAGGCAGTGCGCGAAGAAACGCTGACGCCGCCAAGACGAGCGCGCGGATTGACATAGCCGCATCTGCCCGTGCTTACCCACGTCTGCAGACCAGCCGCACCGCTGCGTAGTCGCCTGGCACAAGGATCAACTCCTATTCTCAGTTGTTATGACAACTGCCCCCACGCATGGAACACGTTCGTTGGCGCGAGCCAACGATGCTCTCGTGGCCCACCCGGGAGCGAGGCCCTTCTCGCGCCGCGCGAACCATTCCGCCTCGTAAAGCTCGCCTCGACCGAGGAGCGCCTGTTTGACATCGCGTGTTTTCCTTCGGCTAACTTATGGGCCGCTTCCCGGGCCACTTACGCTCGCGAGCGACCTCACTCGGCAAGAAGAGCGACCAGATGCGCTCGCCGCACGCGCGAAACGAATGCGAAACTGTGCAGTCGAGCTAAGGAGCTTTCAGCGTCGTTTATGGAGCGAGACGCGCTCACAACGCCATCTCGCGTATACATCGCCTATAAAGCTGAGTGTCGACACATGTACAGGTTGTCTCGATCCGGCCCCCCTGGTGCCCCTGACTACAACTCAAAAACGTATACGGTGCTTTTTTTTTTTGTTTGGAGCGATGCACGTGCTCTGCACGGGCGTAGTTCACTTGCCTCAATGAAATGAGACAGATTATAAGCCTGCATTACCACTCGGTAGTTACGCCTAAACTTTGTTGACCACACGCGCTGCCACGATAAATAAAATATAGCTCTCCTGGCTAGACGTATAGGTGAAGGTTAACAAGTTTAACGTGATTTTTACGAGTTTTATGCGTCATTATTATTATTATTATTATTATTATTATTATTATTATTATTATTATTATTACATGCAGAACGGCTAACATGGAGAACTAGTAGTCGATGTTATGGCGTGCAAGTACACTAGTATCACCCGAACAGTTCAAGCATGAAACAATTTCGGCGGGTGTCAGAAACCCCCCCCCCCCCCCATACACACCCTATACGGTCTTGCAAATTCGAATTTCCTTACGTGCGCCACCCACTGCTAAAGTAGGAACAAATACAGTGCCACATCAAATATTGCCTGAAGTGTCCACCACGAAATCAATTCTTTCGTTTTGCCAATGTTCAGATATGATAGCATTCTGCCACGACCGTCCGATGGCAAGCGACGGCGACACAAAAAGTTTTTCAAAACAACTGCAGAGTCCGGGAACGCAGCCAACGCAGCGACTGACATAGCGGTGAAACGGACATAATCGGCTATCCGCGATAACTGCGTACAGCGATCTGCTACATAGCGAAAATTGATTTTCTCTCTCTCACTCTCCTTTCTCTAGCCCGTAAAAAAGGGGCGAAAATCTCTTCAGCCAAATTTTCGGACCCCTGCATGAAGGTATACTCCTGCGTCGGTACATCAGCGTAAATATTTATTTTCTTACTTTAGACTACGAGCTACATAACAACAAAAGTTTCGTTCGTTTGGCACCCGGGGACATAAAAAAATTATTTTGAATTCTGACATGTTAGAGAGTCAAAACGCGACAAAAAAGCATCCAATTACCTTAGAGAGTGTCTTATGAATTTCGCCATTAACTTACACTCATTATATACTATATTTCTTCGTTTATGAGGTTTTGGACATACAAGAAAATGTCAAATAGAGCTTTCTGGGTGGAAAGCGACATGAAAAAAAAGTGGCAGATCCCACGTACCGTAAGAATCGGTCATATGCGAACAAGAATGAAGAAGGTTGATATGATACTTTAAAATCAGCACAACGTGAGGAGGCAGACATAAATTATGCCTTACTTGACTTCCATGTTATGATTATCATGTTTGGACGTGTCATTTGACTTCGTCGTCTATTTACGTCACGTGATAACAAATTTGGTATACGCCGAGCCAGCGAAACGGCCGCGAGCACGCTAGAAGCCTAGCATGTAGTCATGTTTTACATGACACGCATATCCTGATTATCATGTTTGGGCGTGTCCTTTACCATCGTCGTTCATTCACGTTACGTAATAGCCAATTTGGTATATGTGGAGATAGCGAAACGGCCCCGAGCACGCTATGAGCGCAGCAGTTAGTGATTTTTACATGACACGCATACCATGATTATCATGGTCGGACGTGTCATTCATCTTCGTCTATTCACGTCACGTAATACCAGATTTGATATATGTGGAGCTAGACAAACAGCCACGAGCGTGTTAGGAGCGTAGCATGTAGTCATAATTTACGTGACACGCGTGCCATGATCATCATGCTTGGACGTGTCATTTACCTTCATAGTCTATTCACGTCGCATAATACCAAATTTGGTATAAGTGAAGCTAGCGATACGGCCGAGAGCGCATCATAAGCGTGGACTTTTGTCCTGTTCTAACATGGCACGTATGCCATTATTATCACGTTTGCACCGGTCATATACTTTCGTCACCCATTCATGTCACGCAACAGCAAATTTGGTATAAGTGAAGCTGGCGAAACGGCCGCGAGCGCACTATGAGCGTAGCATGTAGTCATGTTTTACATTACACGCATGTCGCGATTATCACGTTTGGACGTGCCGTTTACGTTCATCATCCGTTCGCGTTAAGTATAATACCAAATTTGGTATATGTGAAGTTAATGAAACGGTCGCGAGCGCATGATGACCGTGTCATGTAGTCATGTTCTTACAGGACCCGCATCTCATGACTATCATGTTTGCACCACTCACATACCTTTTTCATCCATTCACGTCCCGTAATACCCAATTTGGTATATGTGAAGCTAGCGAAATGACCGCAAATGCACCATGAGCGTGGCGTGTAGTCATGACTTACATGACATGCATGTCATTATTTCCACGCCAGGGTCTGTCACTTGTGTTTACCATGCAGTCATCTCATACCATACCAGTTTCGCTATATGTCATGTAAACAAAACCACCACAGAAGCAGCAAAACCATTAAATGTAAATAATGACATTCATGACATACATGACGTGATTTTCATGTTATCGCTTGTCGTTTATGCTCGTCGTCATTGATACCATTATCGAAACGGCCAGGAGAGCAGAAAGTCGTAGGCGGATAGATAGATAGATAGATAGATAGATAGATAGATAGATAGATAGATAGATAGATAGATAGATAGATAGATAGATAGATAGATAGATAGATAGATAGATAGATAGATAGATAGATAGATAGATAGATAGATAGATAGATAGATAGATAGATAGATAGATAGATAGATAGATAGATAGATAGATAGATAGATAGATAGATAGATAGATAGATAGATAGATAGATAGATAGATAGATAGATAGATAGATAGATAGATAGATAGATAGATAGATAGATAGATAGATAGATAGATAGATAGATAGATAGATAGATAGATGCGCTCAAAGTTCGCTAAGAAATGCTTCGCATTCAAAACACTGATTGCCGTTCAGGACATAACTCCCTCCATTCGCGCAGCATATGGGTTTTTCCACGTTTCCAAGGATGCTCTCAAGAGATGCATAGAAAAATGACGGAATCACCAAGTAAAGTCGTTCACGAATGCGTTTTGGGATTGAGTTTTAACGCATTTCTCCAAAACCCAGATTGAAAAAAGAAACAAGCACCAGAAAATCTGGATCTAGCATAGTTTTAAATTCATGACCTCGCAAAGCACAGTGGACGAAGTTAAAAGCTATAAAATGTCTGAGCAGTTCTGTATCAATACGGCAAAAAGAGGCGAAGAAGATACGTCAAACATCTCTAGCATCTAAGTACTGAATAATCCAATGAAGTTCAAGTGTTCAATAAAACACAACATTACCACAAATAAAGACTGACCGTGTAGGATCTGCAAGGAGTTTCGGAGCAACACAACACCGCGTTCTGCCTAGATTCAATGCGTAGAGTCCAAGTACTGGGCTCCTTAAGACTGCGTAAGAGCCCATAGAGAGCATTTGGATTGTTTCTAAAAAAAAATATCATTTTCCCAACTGAAAGAATTAATTATTTTCACACTGTCTCGTTTTGCTCCCCGAAGCGTCTCGTTTTTCTACGCAGGTTGGGACAAAACGAGACACTTGGAGAATTTTTTATGTATTTTTCAAACATTGTTGTGAACGGTGGCAGCATGGCAGGATTTATGTAGCACATACCTTGTACCAAAAGGAAAGTTTGTGCTTTGATGTTTATATTGTAAGGAGTGATATAAAATAAATATTCACTATCTTAAATTTTTGTCACATTTTACTCTACTATACCCTAAATCAACGCTTTGAACGCCTCATGCCACCCCCTCTATCTTTTTATATATATTTCAAAGGTGTGCACACAATAATCAGGGTACGCAGGCTACAAAGGTGTCTCAAAGCTGCGCACACTATGCGTCTGTACAAGGTAACACGCGCCCCTTTGTGGCTGGAGACCTCCTTTACCTTGTGACTGATGATGACGATGATGATGATGATGATGAATAGCGGCTTAGACCTTTGTAATGGACAGGAAACGTTACACCCCTCATTCTTCACGCAATTTCCGTGTTGTGTGAAGCATGGTGGAATTCCACGATTCTGCCACGCAACGCATCTGTCTTGCTGACACGATAGGGTTATTTTCCGAAGAATATTGAAGCACTGGCGTAGCTCTAAAGCACTCGCGAAGAACCAGCGTGGCTTGCATGCTCGAAGCGCACTCATTCACTGACAACGGTACCATGTATACACTAAAGGAGCAAATAGCCCAAAACCACTGTAGTGTCTGTCAAATCGTAACAAATCAGGCAGCAGCAAAGCAATGTTCACATAGTTTCCAACTTGACAACAGTATTGTTTCGTGGCACGAAACAATATTGGTTCTCCTTCTGTGCATGAAAAACTTGTGGTTTCGTTCGGTATCTAAGACAGACAGGAACTTATGACTTGAAAACGAGGTTATTTTTCTCGCAGTAATAATAATTTTCCCCTATAGGTAATAAGTGATCTAGCATGTAGTGTTATTTCAACAGTTCAATATTTCAAAGCAATAATTGTCACCACTCAACAGACAGTGAAAGTATACGTGCCGTTTATACACATTGATGTGCATATTATTCTGGAAAAAAATGCGCAAAAAGGAATGTGCTTAATAAATATGCATTCCAAGATAGACTAGGCGGAGTCCACCGCGGTGGAGCAGTCTTCACGGCGCTTGTCTTCTAAACCGATAGGCACGGGTTCCATCCAAGCCGTGGTGATCGCATTTCAGCAGAGGTGAAATATTTGAAGCCCATGTACCCTCCGATCTCGGTGCAAGGCAAAGAACACCAGATGGTCAACATTTCCGAAGTCTTTCACAAGGCACACAACCTTGTTTCGGGGTGTGAACCCGAGGTAGGTTGTATGTGTCAATAGCTTTCCGCAAGCGTTCTAGCAAACATTTTTTTTTTGTTCTAGCAAGTGCCAGTGAGACAGCACCTGAATGAGATATATGCGGTGGAAGTGACGACAACTACTCATCATGCATGTCTTTACGTTATGTACTGGCAGGCCGCGCAAGCGACGACCAAAGCGACGGCAACAAGCCGTCCGTATAGCCGTCCCCGAACCAGACTCCCATAAACAGTCCGAAACATCAGCGGCCTGTCGCGAAGCGTACGGTGAACGTTGGGACGGGGCCAGACTGTTTCCAGGCGCCAGGCCTGTGACTGCCGTGGAGGGCCACTGCATGAACTCTGGTGCGGTTTCTGCACCATGGAGTATATCGTATTTCTTTTTTACTGAGCGAAATGTGTGACATCGCAGTTACTTTTCAGCTACAAGTGTTTTTTTTTTTTTACGGCTGTTTATGGGGTAGACTTTTTTTTTCTAGTTTCTTGTTCTTTTATGTAAAATGGGGTGGCTCTGAAAAGGGGGACTCAGGCTTGCCAGACGCGATCAGCTAGACGGAACGCATAAGAACAAAAACGTCGTAAGTATTATTTCTTTATATCTTTTAGTTTAAAGAACGAATGGGTGCACTTCAATTGATTGATATGTGGGGTTTAACGTCCCAAAACCACCGTTTGATTATGAGAGACGCCGTAGTGGAGGGCTCCGGAAATTTCGACCACCTGGGGTTCTTTAACGTGCACCCAAATCTGAGCACATGGGCCTACAACATTTCCGCCTCCATCAGAAATGCAGCCGCCACAGCCGGGATTCGAACCCGCGACCTGCGGGTCAGCAGCCGAGTACCTTAGCCACTAGACCACCGCGGCGGGGCAATGGGTGGACTCTAAAGCACCTAGGGACGATATCTGTAAATCTCATTAGGGAATTTTTATTACGGTTCTTGGCCTTTGCTTTGTTCGAGTACGTACACTATTGTCGAAATATAATGTGCTCACCTATAGGAGGTTAGCGTATTGCGTACGCGAAGTGGTGACAAACACTAGCGCAATACCTTTCCATTCTAAAGCTGCCTATTTAGGGAGTGCTTCGCGTAGAGTTGATGTTGTATGCCAAGACGGCCGTTAATCTAAAGGTACGTAAGTTTGGGCATCCTGAGTCCTATAACCTGCAGTACACGATTGGCACGGGCTGCACGGGTCTTTAGCATTTCCGATCTTAAGTATTTCGTGGGACTACAGCATTCCACCTTAATTGCGTAAAAGGAACAGCTAGCCTACAGACCGAGAAAGGCACTGTTGACGACTGGTCGTCCCTGGTGGCACAAATTAGTCAGCTGAGCGTATTGGGGCGTCTACGAATTAAACGTAAAAGAACAATTGGCAGATCTCACGTACCTTGGGTATGGATGTTATGCGAAGCATGCACGTGGGAGGTGATTGTTGTAATTTTTTGTTGAGTGTAACGTCCCGAAGTAGCTATAAAGATATGTATACAAGTACACGCACCGCCATGCGTTGAACAGCCGCATAGGTTTTATGTTCTGTTGTTTGCATTTAAGTAACGATGCCATGATGGGTATTAGCAACGCCAGAAGCGGTAAGCTGATATTAAGCACTGGTGTTTGCGAGGCATAGTATATTCTTGGACACTGCTACATAAATCGACTTCAGGGGATGGCACCTAACTACAATTGACGCCAACGCGACGTTACGGCTGTATTAAAGGAGCACGTATGTAATGTTTATAAAATTGGAGAGCCAGCACTCCAACCAGAATTGACGTTTTACGAACATTATGGTCTATTTGAAAAGCACTTCCGAGACCTGGCGTGGCTTCATCGCCACGAAGTATGTTGGGATTCGATTCCTGATGGGACCCTCACTATTATTCTTTGCATTTATGCAGTCAACGCTGCCAATATCAGCTTTTTCTTAACGCTTACACGTTAAAATTACGTATGTGTGTTCTCGCCGTTCCTGCAGTAGACATAAAATGTCAACAGCCTGGCACGCACCCGCCCGCGGGTGTATGTCACTGTCTGGCGAGAAGTGTTTGACAACGTATACGCGACGGAATTGTGGCATTATTCATATCATGACCAGCCCATCGTATTCGTGAAACCATCATACCCTCCCATACTAATTTTGGTTTACCTCAAATTAAGGGGGTCATCACGAGAGCACCCAGACGTAGGCGGCCAGAAAGAAAGATGGATACGAGCATAGACGCTCAAAGTGCCTGCAGTACGGAAGGAAATGCTTCGCATTTAAAAACAGTCACGGCCATCGCGTGAGATCGGGTTCAAATGCAGAATGCAGTTGCTTCGAAATCTGAGTAAGTTCCCAGTGTCACGCAAACTATCGCTAGGACGGTTTGCTTTCACGGTCTCTAAGGGGAAACTAGATTGTTTTTTTTTTAATCGAAAAAAATCAATAGCGATCCCAGAGTTGACGGATGCTGTCTACACTACGTTCTACGCTTGCAGCTGTGCACCAAAGTTCCTCTGGTGATAGAGCTAAGCTACCTTGAGCACGCGCAATCCTCTTTACATCCGCTGTTTCTGAAGTTCTCAAAAAAAAAAAAAAACGTCCTATGGACGCTGCAGACGCGCCGTGTGGACGAGAAGTCGTCAACGCTTTCCCCCGCAACGTTCTTCCCGCGCGAAAGTCGCAATCAATCAAAAATAGGCGAAAGAGCGCACACACTTTATAATAAGGCGATACCTGCAGTTTTGAGGGCCGTCACAAAAGCAGGAATGACTCATTCCGTTGCTCGTGCGTCGCGGCACGCGCCAGCACACCCGGGAGTGGCGGCTCGTGTCGACTCGGCGCCGCTTCGTAAGGGCGCTTGAGAAAGCGACAACCGTGGAAGATGAATGGGCGCGTCCCACTTGCTCGCCGTCTGCACCCAGTGCTGCCCCGCCATTCATAGCCGCTGCCCTGCGTCGACTGCGTGTATCGCCGCCTTCTCGTCAGCTCTCTCCCTCTTTTTTTTTTCCCTATAACGCGACGCTTGACTTGTTTGCCCCGGTAATCACTTCATTGCCCCGCGCATATACGAATGGCGCGAGGCGGGAATTCAATATCTTTGAGTGGCTCGAACTGAAGCCGGGAGACATAGCAGCAGCAGCAGCGACACCCGGCATCCCACTCTTTACGGAAAGCTCTCACCGCGTGATGTGAGAGATGCTCGGTTGGAAAGCAGCATCCTGGATCAAAGGCATATGCGTCCCTCGCTGAGAGCGTGGCTGGAAATCTGGAAATGGAGGATTCTCACTCCTTTCATTTGCGAATAGCTGCCAACGAAAGAGCGTGATCTATGTTCGTCGTTTTTGCGAGCGCGCGTGTCAACATTTCTCTCGTGGCTAATAAATTGAGCAATAAAAAAAAAGCCATACTAGGGATATGCTCCGACGTTTTCCTCAATCTATAAAGTAAAGAATTAACGCGAGACAGGGCACAAATAGAAACTTGCAAACAGCTAGTTTTGCTACCAGAAACGGCAAAAAAAATAAAGTTGGCTTTCTTTACTATTTTAATTTCGTTAGTTATCTTTCGCAGAAATCTTTCACAAGCTGTAAGGAGAAACTTTTGTTATTATTACACAGAAGGACATAATATTTTTTTGTCTTTTTGCCTACTATTTCCGCGTAACAATTGTTAAATCTCCCGAAGTACATATATGTTCTTAGAACAATCCCCTCAATTCGAGGACGAAGCCACAAAGCAAGTCCATACGGATTTTTCCCAAAGAAATCTTGTTACTTGACAAATAAGTCATCCTGCTACCTCACCGAAAAGGCGTTGGTCCCTGGTTCGAATCTTAACCAGAATGCCCTTTCCTTCAATTAAGCAGCTTTTTTTATAAACAACGGGGCTGTTTGAACAGACCAATCGTCCACGCAAAGAGAAAATAAATTACCACTATCATGCACGCGCACGCACTACCTTAGTCCTCTTCTTCGTCCTCTTCTTCGTCGTCTTCTTCGTCGTCTTCATCTGGTGCTTCGCTCTTGGAGCACAAGCGCCGATTTCTCCCGCGTGGGATGGATTGAATCTTATGGGCGAGAGAATGCGTGCAGAGAGAGAGAGAAATAAAGAAACAGGAAGTATGAAACTCTTGGGGGAAAAGCTTCTTTGGCGAGGCGAGATTATCGCCCGCATACCCGCGATCTGAAGGCGAGCATCGTAGCCACTTATAACATATAGTTGCTTGGCATAGTACAGCAAGCGCGTGCAAAAGTAATGCGAGGGTGAGGAGGAGGGGAGAAGGAGCGGACAATGAGCACAGAGGGAGAGAGAAAAAGAGGAGTAAGTAGAAAGAAAGATAAGAAAGACAGAAAATATAGAAGGCGAGAGAACGACTACATAGAGAAAGAGAGAGAGAAAGAAATAGACAGAGATAAAAATATTAAACCAAAAAGATTAAAAATATAGCAAAAAGAAAGCAAGCGTTTCCATGTATAGTATAGTATAGTAAATTAGGGGATGGGAAAAAGAGGGATGAGAGGGTAAAAGCTTGGTCAATTACGGACACACCAGCTACAGGTGCCCACCATTTCTGCTGTAAAACAACTTTGCACGACCGTGGTGCAAGCTGTGCTATATTTTTTTATTTCTTTTCTGGAAAATTCGCATGGATCTTCTTTGCATAGACGGTTTCACAATTTCAAGTGTTGTACCCCAGAAAACTTCCGGTCACCTCATTCACCAGCTCCTAACGTCGAAACTGAAAGCACGTTTTGAAGTTCCTTTTAAAACGTAAGAAATGTCTCTTTTTGGTCTTTCAGATGAAAGAAACGAGCGTAAAGTTAAAAGGAATCTCTTAAAGTTTTTATGTAGCTCAAAAGAACATTTATTTGAAAATATTTGCCAAATAAAGGAAAGAAAGTGTAGAAAATCAGCGGGCAATTTTCTAAAGCTCTTGTACCCAGCTATGCTATTAAGGCACGTTGGTGGACAAAACGAGATGTCATGAAAGGGCTGTGTTAATAAACAGTGAATGGGTCTATATATATATATATATATATATATATATATATATATATATATATATATATATATATATATATATATATATATATATATATATATATATATATATATATATATATTACTGTGATGTAAATGGGTTTCGGGTTGCCCATGCCGCTCAAAGTATGACAGCAAATACTCCTACATTGGATATACACACGGCTGTATTGTCACAGCTCTTATGCCCAATGCAGCGTACTTATCCAAGTTACATTCGAATACGAGACCTATATACATCATCAAACAAAGGCTAAAATCATTAGCGTTGTAGATTTAAAATCATTAGCGTTGTAGATTCTGCAGCCATATGGCAGTCAACTGCGTAACAACTGTTCGGGCTTTTATATGCAAGAATTTATTTTTTTATTCATTCATTTATTTATTCATTTATTTATTTGCACCACACTACTTGTCTGAGTATTAGTCCATAAGCAGGAGAGTGCATATTTCCTACAACAACAGAAGTTGTACAGTCGTAGTTATAATTTATTAAACGGCACTAAAGATCACCAAGGTGGAAAGGTGGGCATGTTGGTATTCCATGTTTAAAAAGGGTAAGAGCGCACTGAATACGAATACACAAAGAAAGGACACACACACCATGTGTGTGCGTGTGTGAGTCCTTTCTTTGTGTATTCGTATTCAGTGCGCTCTTACTTTTCTTAGGCACTAAAGAGAAAAACGATTTTTTTGCGTACTAGTAAAGTACAATACCACATTCCCGAAAACGCCAGTTTCACCGTGAGTCTGGTAAGCGAACAAACGCGCGAGAAAAAAAAATGCAGGGGAAGACGCCACTCTGAGATTGCCGCACCAAACACAGTCACGTCATAGACTTTCCTAATAGGGAAGAAATGATGATCATTGTCATCTGTGAAGGTCATATAAACGTCGCGAAAGAACGGAAAATACTTTTTAAAATCCATGATTCACGTGCGCAATTTTCGGCACAAAATTTTAAACTGGAGCTTCAACATTGATTTTTGTCCTCCAATAATCAATTCATGATGGTGAAAGTTACGACATTAGAATTGTCAGAGAACCGTTCATCAACCTAAACCAAGTCGTTGTTCTACTTTATTGTACCTTTAACGTCATAACACCACGTCATCTCTGCAGCTTGAGCACAGAAATTCGAAGCTTTGTTCACCACCACCATTGTAATGGTGTTGCCGTCATTGTAAGCCCCAAAAAGACAAGTTGCTTAGGATAGAACATAACAAACAACTATAGCAGCAGTGGTCAGTTTTTTTTTGTTTTTTTTTGCCAGTGAAACAGTGGGTCATGGCATGGAACCTGCAATGGGCACATACTGTTATTTCAGAGGTATCTCTAAAGTAGACAGACTTGTTCATTGAAGATTACGTGACACTTAACTGTTCCACCATTTCAATAAATTGGCTGCTATATGACAACGTCGAAAAACAACTCTTTGCACACCCACTGTCGTTGAGGTTTATGCTGATTTGTCTCTGAAAAGGAGCTAATCACTATACGCTATGGAGAAACATTCACGTTTGGCAAGCTTTACATGTCATTGTTGAGCCTCACATAATTGTGATTTGTATACTGATGTCTGGGTATGCATGAATTCAGAATGTAACAAAACAGAACGCTGCAACGTGTACAGAAACACGACTTTTCATGCATCGCAAGGAAGATGATCTTCAGAATTGATCTTGCGAGAGCTTACTTCTGCGTATAGCAGACGTAGTGTTAATTGGTAGAGAAATCACTTTATTCACTTTAAAACCCGAAAAAGAAACAACTCGCGTTGCATTCAAGTAAATACTGCATTTACTTGAATGTAACGCGTTTGTTTTTTTTTTTTGTTTTTTTTTTTTTTTTTGGGGGGGGGGGGTGCTACTTGAAGTCAACCCTCGCGTTATACAATCGCGGTCACGTTACAATCCAGTAAATGCGGTATACATGGTGATTTTCTTTTTTTTTTTTCACTCGGTTTACACAAGCAGTCAGATGTGAATTTACTTGAACTTAATCTTTGTGCTTGGGGAAGTAAGATGACTTATTAGGTAAGCACACAACGACGTCACCTTTTTCCCGCACTTGGAAAGTTTCCATTTGCTTGTTTTGCTGTTTCCGTCATTTGTTGACACCTCCGTTTTCTCAGCCGAGATACAGAGTCAAAAGAACGTCACTGGGACCTTAAAGTCGGCGCTGCCGTTTGCTAATGCACTTTCACACGGCTTGTTGCGCTATGGGCTTGGATCAGTGAGGGCCGGTATGGGGCGCAGGCCAAACGCTGGGCCCGCGTAGCTGGCAGAGAGTACACCCTACAGGCTGCAGCTCGGCAGGGCTTTGCAGTGAGGAATGCGTCACAGAGTCGGCCGAGACAGGACTCGGCTCCCCGGCCAGGCCACGTGCGACGCGGGTCGAACCCCCACGTGCGACCGCTTCACTTCGCGATAAATGCGCCGTGAGGAAAGCAGCCCACTTCCGCAAACGCTGCCGGGGGCGGGGAAAGATACCGCCGAGTCGCACCGCACCATACACCTTGCCCCACGGTGGTCCGATCTCTGCAGCCGCCGGGTGCGGCTGCCCTCGAGCGTTCGAGTGGGCAGTCCGGGAAATCGTATACATAGACAGCGAAGCGGCTCCGTTAAATGTGTCGTTAGCGCCCGGTTGAAAAAACAAAAACAAAAGTGAAGCCGAGTTGTCTATTCAAACCGATAATAAACGGACGTGCGGGGGTAGTGTCGCACGGTGACTGTGCAGCCGACTGAAAGCAATCCTCGACCGCACAATAGCGTTTCACGAGATGCTTAGCTGTCTCGAGAAGCTGTACAGCACGTCCGCAGCAATGGTGGGATCCGAGGACAGCGCAACTATACAGTGAGTTTATTGTTACGCATGAAATAATGGCCGAGATTCTCGTCCAAGGCGGGAAAGCCGTCACCTGCATGATACTACACCTACGATGGCCGTTACTGCCGCAATAAAAATGATTCCTTTCCACCTAGGAAGAGTATGCACTCGATAAATCTAATGACACCCTTCAACGTTACCTTGGTAGGCATCACAGGAAATGAAACTGCAAGCCTGTTTGAACATCATCTCTAGAAGTAAGCCAACCTTAACGACATAAGCGAGGCTGGTAAAGCGCACGTGTACTCACGTCACCCAGCAAATCAAAGGTGATTTCACGGAAATGACACTTGATTTATTTGCTGTCGCACGGAAAAACAAGCGAAATTTTATGAAAAAGCTACTTTAATTTTCATTCGATTTGTGAGTAGTAGTCTACTCACAATACGTATACTCTCCTTGTCAGGCACATCCTGAAAAGATTGGCAATGCGTCTTTCCTAATTGATGTAAATAAAAGTTACTCGCTTAGTTACAAATATTCATGCTGTTCCAACACTTCGGGGTCATGACGTCAGCCGTGCTGGTTTTCGTTTTCATGGCTAGTGTCTTCTGTTGAAAAAATATAAAATATGGTATATATATATATATATATATATATATATATATATATATATATATATATATATATATATATATATATATATATATATATATATATATATATATATATATATATATATAATTTCTGGTAGTGTTCTAGAGCGAAGAGAGAACATATTAAGTCTACGGAATGTTTTTCGAAAGAAATTACATATCATTGGTCGTGTCACAGTGGTATAAGGTGAGAAAGATAGGTAATGAATTATCTCGCATGAGGGAAGCTTCTATTTTCGTTAAACTATTGCAATGCCCATTGAAAAACAAGACTGGGGCAAGAAAGGAGTGTGAGTGGACGGCAGGCTTTCTTTGTTTTCTTTTAAGGGGCGTATGACGCCAAACATTTCTAGGACAATATGCAGGCGTCCATCTCTCTCTCTCTCTGTCTTCGTTACGTAGAAGAATGCCATCTTCGTGTTCTTCGTCATTCCGTCTTCGTCTGATTCTTAGCGATAGCGAAAAGCAAGCAGTAAATAATAACAAACTTTTGGTAGTCTGCTTGCTCGCCTTGAAAGGCTACATATATTCGCCAGAACGGAGATGCACGTTGGTCGTGTGCGGCACTCGGCTTAGCGTCAGCCTATTTCACTGGAACTGTTGTTTCAAAAAACCTGACTCCACGGTCAAGTACGCGGCAACGTCAAGAGAGCAGCTCGGCTCACCGCATGTGCGTATAGCGCGCACGGCGGCATATATGAGCGCAACGCCGGGCTCATCACAGCTCGCGCCATACACGCTTATTGCCCCGCGGCTGAAGGACGTGGCGCACCGGCTAAGCGGCGGCCCCCCCCCCCCCCCCCCCCCCCCCCCCCCCCCCCCCCGGCGGCCTCTTTAGGCTAGGCCTAAATCCGATTCAGCTCTCGGAGCAACAGCGTAATCCGTTTTCGCAGCAGGAACGCTTCTGGGCCGGCGGGGAGTTGGTCTCCCCGAGGCTGTTTAGACAAATCGGGCTCTCGCCGGAGCCTCGTGACTTGCGCGCCGTGCTTTTTCGGCGCTCTTCTTGCCGATATGTGCCAGCTCTGCATTGTCTGTAGCTTCAGGGTAAACACGGCCGAAGGCAAGCAGGCACCTCTTTGCGTACTTTGGAGAGAAACGCTTTTTCACATTTCAAACCCGAGCAGAGCTTCATCGGATGGGGCCGCTAACCCCCGAGACGCTTCTCCGTGGGGTGTGTATCGCTTCTGATGTACTTATATCACCACCCCTATACAAGTTCCTCACGAAGGTAGTGCTTCAGTGCAACTGTCGTCAATGGGATTTGGGGAGACCAGTGGTGCCAAGAAGGTCGGCTATAGGCCAGCCCAATGTGCCTCAATTTACCGTAACAAAAATCCAGCGCGGAGATTTGGCGCCATTTTGCAAAGTTGCACCTGACAATAAGCATTCTGCTGCGTCAGCAAGGTTAGCTGCAAATAAAGCCCGGCGCATCGAAAGTAAAACATCAAACGTCAAAGCATTGCCAACGGCCGGCCATCTAGCTATCACACCGGCCATTAAAAAAAGCACAATTAAATCGCTTGCCAACCTTACTTTCTGGGCCTCACCACCCCTCACAAATGAAAGAGTCATCTTGCACGTCTTCAAAATGCGAAGTCGCCGTAGTTGAATGACACGAGCAAGAACTGGTGCAAACGCTGTTTTTCTATCGACCAAGCAGCAAGTTTCCGGGAGCAGCAGCAACTCGCGCCGCACGTGCTGTATAGTCCACACTGCGAGCGTCTTCTGACGACCTCGCTGGCATGCAGTCGGAGCGGGAAAAAGATAATCCTCCTGGGGTAAACCTGGGGGCAATTATGGAGCAGCCGGCTTACACGCAGCCAAGGGGGCGCTGCTGTCAGTGCACGTTGCCGGACTGCAAGCGGCAGGGAATCAAAGAGAAAAAGATGGCGGCGCACCTAATCCAGGAGCCGCTTATGTCGCTGACCGTTGCAGCCTCCGAGAAAGGAGCGAGGCTGAACGCCAAGGTTATGCCGAAAAAAGAGTGACACCAAAGGACCGGCACCTTCTATGAACGAGGACCTGCAGGCAGCGGCGAAACGAAGGATGTTGTCCCTTCTGTGCAAGACGAGCGAGCATCAAACGCTCTCTTCATTCCGTCAGAAGCACCGCGCACCGCTACAAAACTGTTCTCATGTAGCCACAACGCGGGCGAATGCTTTTTTGTTTGCGCTGTCTTGAGCTTATTCCATGCTCCTACTTTTCGTTTTTGCTTTTATCGCCCTCAGCTTGGGCGCCGTAGAGAGGATAACGTCGCATAAACTGTAACATTTGCCGATGCGTATCATATGAAAGAGGCAAGAAAGAACAAAATGAAGGGCGCACCTTCTGAATACTGGGCGTTTGTTTTCAGTGCGCTCTTACCGTTCATAAACATGGTATGCCGGCGCGCCCGGGTTTCCAACTTCCTTAATATAACAGACGAGTGCAGGTCATAAGTTCTAGGGATCATGTCAGCTAATTGGCACACATCTGCCTCGATGCATGCGCGGGCTATATCGGCGCGCAGAAAAATAAATAGAAGCTTTTTCTCTCTCTATCTATGCCCCACCGCTGTGGTCTATGATGGCTGCTGACCCGCAGGTAGCGGGATCGAATCCTGGCTGCGGCGGCTGCATTTTTCGATGGCGGAAATAATGTCAGCCCGTGTGCTCAGATTTGGGTGCACGTTAAAGAACCCCAGGTGTTCGAAATTTCCGGAGCCCTCCACTACGGCTTCTCTCATAATCATATGGTGGTTTGGGGACTTTAAACCTCACATATCGGTCAATAAAAATCTCTCTCTCTCTCTCTCTCTCTCGTAGAGGGTTGTGAGGCACCGGGGCATGAAGGAAGGTGCATGTGCAATGGTGTGTCTAGCTTATATACAATAGTTAGCCTACCAGAGATGACTGTGGCGCTGCGATCGTTTAGCCATCATACGAATGATCTGTAGAATATGTATTTGCAAAGACTTCATGCTTTCGACTGTGAACGCACTTGTGGCGTTTTTTTTTAATATTGTGTCTTGGCTTTTTTTTTTTTTGTATCAGAGAATGGCTCATTGTGAACATCGTGAGCAGATTTGAATAGAGGGGCCCAAAAGGGTCAACGTTGTGAGCGGGACTGATGAACGTTTGCTGAACTTCATCGTGCGACAAATCGGCTGCAATCCACACGAGGGCGCGAGGAGCCGAAAGAACGAAGCTTATGACAAATTGCAATGGCAGAGTCAGAGCAGCATGATTAATTCTGTGAGCGAGCACTATCATGTGGCGTAGAGCAACGCCTCCGAATCCGCGAGTGGAACACAATCTGTGCCCCCGGAGCAAGCGTGGAAACAAGAAAGAAGCGGAAGTCTTTGAGTTGCCCAGAATACCTTGCGTGTGGGCATTCCATTCCGCCAATTCCATAGTCAAATTCTGTTGATTTACGACTCGTACGAAGTAGTCTCAGTGTCGGTGGCATGATCCGTTCAACTGCTCGTGCAGGAACTGGAGATTCCAGACTCGGAGCTGCCGCAAAACACGTGACAGCAGCGGTGCCACCAAGCGGCCGAACGTGTACGGAGTGTGCCACACCGAGTTCCACTCCACACCACCGATTTCGGCGGAGCGCAACTTTTCGTGCTCCTTGAAGTCGCTCCCCCTCTGAATCCACTCCTACTCTCTCCTTGGAACACTCGACCTC
Organism: Rhipicephalus microplus; assembly: GCF_013339725.1. Classification (NCBI taxonomy): domain Eukaryota; kingdom Metazoa; phylum Arthropoda; class Arachnida; order Ixodida; family Ixodidae; genus Rhipicephalus; species Rhipicephalus microplus. The sequence continues at coordinate 143,767,003 of NC_051172.1, read as the reverse complement.
TACCTTCGCAATTCCGCTGGAACACATTTGCTCCAAGAGGAACAGAAAACTTTGATGCAACTCAACCGGAATTCTACATTATATAGGCAAAGCCATGTGCTACTCTTCTCTCCCGTGTTGGCTGAAGCGCCGTAAGCTGCAGCTCCCATTCCTTTCCCGTCACTCACTGTTTATTGAGACAAAAAATAAGATTGCCTCGGTTGAAGGGACTAAAGGCAGATTACCTCTGCCTGACTAAGGTCAGGACCCTCCACCCATACATTTGCTCAGGTGAAGAGGAACAACACATACAAATTTCCTTTCTTAATTTCAATGAGGGGACACAAAAATCAAATTCGAAAAGTATAACAGATAACAAAACATACACTATAGCGCCAGATTTCCCTCAAATGCATGGTTTCTCAAAGTGGGTTCTGCGGAACCTAGGAGTTGCGCTGGCCCCTCGTCGGGTTCTCGCGTGCCTCTGATAAAATTTACCCGTTTCCGCACTCGCCAAGCCACTCAATTAGAAGGCGAACCCGAGGTGCGATCGATCTAACAAGCTTCTATCACTCACGCCCGAGTGTCAATAAGCAGACCTTAGCGCATAATTTTCATCAGCAACTTGTAGTGAACCGGACTCCTAGACAGGCCACGCGGTCAAGTTATTGCACTTAAATTTCAGAAGCCTCATGTAATACCATGCGCCTTTCTTCTGTCTGAAAATACGAGCTGACCATAAGGCAGTGGACAGGCTGTAGCCATTTGCACCAACATACGCTTGTCACTCTATTATGAATTGTGCACACTGCAATACTATAACGAAATAAATATAATATACATGCCCTTTCACACTGACCCCGTTTACCCAGTAGTTTAAATAAATTGTTGCATTAATTAGTACCTCTGAAAGCTGTGCAGTTTTCATGCGTTTTGGGCTACCCGTAAGCACTGACGGGCATGCTCGACACTATTGCCTATCTGAAAAATAAGCAAACGAGTCGGCTGAATCCAGCAGCCGACATGCGGCTGGCCCTGAGTGTTACTGAGCCTCGCATCGATTTGTTGGTGGAAGGAAAATGAAACTATAGTCGCAGTTCAGTGAATAACCTTTGTTATGTAGCCCCGCTGCGGTGGTCTAGTGGCTAAGGTACTCGGCTGCTGACCCGCAGGTCGCGGGATCGAATTCCGGCTGCGGCGGCTGCATTTCCGATGGAGGCGGAAATGTTGTAGGCCCGTGTGCTCAGATTTGGGTGCACGTTAAAGAACCCCAGGTGGTCGAAATTTCCGGAGCCTTCCACTATGGCGTCTCTCATAATCACAGGGTGGTTTTGGGACGTTAAACCCCACATATCAAATCAATCAACCTTTGTTATATATCCCTGCTTTTAAGTTTATTGCACGTGAACGTGGTGTGAACCAAATAAAAAATGCTTTATAAAAGCGCGCGCGAATTGGGGTGGGGGAGGGGGGGTCATAGGCACTGAGTGGGGCTTAACGGGGTTCCCTGAAGCAACATACTCGAGAACCCCTGATTTAGAGCGTATCATTATGAAACTATAAATGTCCATACTCCTCCTGCATATGATTACAAATGTTTTAGTTGAAGACAAGAGCGCGTCAGTTCTGCATGGTTTCACTTTCTCTCTCGGTAAACAGGTTGAAAGGGAGCGTACCGACTATATAGCATAATCTGCTTTTGCTGCACAATATGATTATATATATATATATATATATATATATATATATATATATATATATATATATATATATATATATATATATATATATATATATATATATATATAACGCCAGTACCGTTTCCCCTTTTTGTTTGATTGCTTTTCGTACATTTTTAACAGCCTGCCCTTCTTGTTGATTGTTTGTATTTCACTATCTTTGTGCTTCTATCGTCAACAAAAGAGTCTAGCCGACACACTCTCATAGGCTTGAAATGTCTTATTGAATGATGTAAATGATTGAATACCATTAAAAATAAATCTTGAACGTAACCAATGACCACGTTTTTTTTTTTTACCTAAATCTGGCACGATAAGCCTAATGCACCTTTTCGAATGCTATAAAGACAGTTGCTAAATGAAAATAAAAGGAAACTACAGCGAATGCAGCGTATACGAGGAGATAGCGATAGCTGTGCGCATTCGTCGTATTATTCGTAGCCCAGCGATGAATAACACCGCTTACCGGTCAGCCTACTTTTCCGAGCCTCAAATTACGAGTCATATGGAATCAAATCGCGGCTGTAATCTGCGAAAGATTCGCGTTCGAGCTCTAACGCAGCGGGGGCGACATGGACGCCCTCGTTGAGCCTGAACGCCGCCGATGGGGCGTCGCGTGCCCCGCCGGCAACACGCCGTGTCGACTAATAACAACCGGAGGCTCCCGCGGGGACTGGCAGACTCGCGCGGGAAAGACGCCGGCGGAGGCCTAAACGGTTCGCGCCTAAAACGAAACCCGTGTTAGCGGACGCCGCCGGCCAAGGAAAAGATCAAAAGCCGGCAAAGAAGGGGAAACCGATCCCCATTTAGTGGCCAGCGCGAGTCTGTACACCTCCTTAACCTCCAACGCCGTCGCTGGGCTGGATGGAAGGAAGGGCAACCGCCGCTTAAACGCCGGGTTCGCCTTCAAAAGCGCGGCAAGAAAGCGCAAAGCGACATCAGGACTCGGAGGGGCAGCCGCGCCAAGCGCAACACGCGACCGATGCGGGAGTTTCTCAGCGGACGCGGGCCACGTGGCTTTCCCGCGGATTTTTCCCGAAGGCGAAAAAGAAAAGAAGTAATGCGGAACGGACAGACCCGCTAGACGAAATAGAACATCGAAATGGCGCACAACCGATCACTCGGCTTGTAAGGATCAGTCCAGATGAGTTCTCTAAGCCGCATTTTTCGCTGATCTGAGCGTCATTTGTCCCTTTATTTTTTTTTTCGAAAATATACCTTTTATAGACTGCTTGAAATCTCTCATCGAGTTTATATTTAAACGAAAGTACCCAAAGCCGGCAGACGATCTTGGATATGATGTGATTGTTTAAGCAAATGAAAAAACAACACATTTAAAAAAAAACGTGATTATGTCTTACGTATGATCGTGTATTATAATTATGTCTACGCAAGCCCTGTCTTCTTTCTTTAGTATCTGTCTTATCAGCGCTATAGCTTCATTGAGGATAACACACTATCTAGCCCAAAAGTTCTCTGACAAGTCTACGGAATCACGCATGCAAAAAAATGACAAAAATAAAAAAATCTTAACCTTGAAAAGAGCCACAGTCATCGTTCGCTCTCCTAACGCAAGATAAAAGTATTCATAACCATAAACTTCTGCACTGTATGCAAAAAATAACGCGCACGTCCGCCAATATCTAGCCACAATATTCAGAGTATTACAAACTCGCTGGCTCATGAACTTCCCGGTTGCATGTTTCGGCCACTCGGCACGGCTTACATATTTCTGTCCCATTTCCAGGCATTTCTGCCGGTTAAGAGCCAGTCTTACACCACCACTGAAAGTGTACGACTACTTGCAATCGTGGACTAGCCTGCATAAACACGAGCGAGGGTTGAGCTGCATGCGCCTTTTAAGAAAAAAAGCGGCGCGGCTCCTTCCCCTCTCGCCTGAAGCGATGAAGACGTTGAGGAAAACGTGCTCACGGACTCCGTAGGACAGAGCCGCGGCGTGCAGGCTGCAGCGCCAGAGCGGGGCCGCCCATGAATCGCGTCGCGGCAGCCGGGTCCGGCGGGAAAAGGCAGCGCGCGCTGTGCCTCATAAAAGCAGAGTACATTCCCGTGTCCGTCTTGTCAGTCGGACTATTGCCGCCACAGCGAGCGGCCATCGCTAAGCAGGGAGGAGCAAGATTTATAAACACAATCCGTATGAGGCCCGGACTGCACGCAGGGCGCACTGGGCGCCATATAAGCTCTCCGACGCGCGCCTTTTGTGCGGGGTGCGCGCCCAGGGCCCGCGAACCAGCTTTGTGTGCGACCTCCGCCGTTTTCTTTTTTTCCCTCTCCATCTGTCCGTGCGCATCGGTGCACGTGGCGCCCTTGCTTGTGAGTTGTCTTTCGCGAGAATTGCAGGTATACACACTGCGTGGGAGGTGAAAGACAGAGAACGAAAGTAAAGAAACAGCAACATCGCTTTTCCATACCCTTACGCTGCTTATTTTTGCTTCTTGTTTAGCATGGGTCTCCTTAACGCCGGCACTAGATTTCGCCTACTGCGACAAGGCGAATGGCGAAACGGCTGCTCGACGGGAGTGGAGAGTAACAACGCCTTCATGAGAGATGCGATGCGGGCTTGTTGGTAGTTCATCTGCAGCAAGTTTTCTCGTGGCGCACGTTAAACACAGAAAGAAATGAAGGCACACATAGACATATGTTTTTTTTTCCTTTTTTAATAAAAAGACAGAGAGAAATGAAGGCACACATAGACAGATATTTCATTAAACGTGTGCAGGAAATGCCTCCATATCTGTCTCTTTCTTCTTATAGGGCCGAAACTCCTTAAAGCGTGGGTCGTGCGTCTCCTGTATGTAAAAGGCACCTCTCGTTTTAGTCCTTGGAATGTCCGCTGGATGGCGGTACTTGTATAGGATGAAAACATGCGAGATGGCGGTACTATGAGTGTTCACTAGATGGATGGACGGACGGACGGACGGACGGACGGACAGACAGACAGACAGACAGACGGACGGACGGACGGACGCACGGACGGACGGACGGACGGACAGACAGACAGACAGACAGAGACAGACAGACAGACAGACGGACGGACGCAGCCAGCGAATAATTCACGGTTTACCGATAACACCCTTCGAAGCTTTAACAAAGACAATTCAGTTAACCTTACTAGAAACTTGTAACAATCACAGAGTGTAGGATTCATGTATACCCATCACTGCATGCATGCGACTGAGTGGCATGCCTTTATTGACAAATACGGCCTTGCACGAAGATGTTGGTTCACGTTAAAGGATGGCGCATATTAAAAACTCGTCCGGAGAATTCCTTTGACCTCACGGCGCCTCTTCAGGCACTTGCACTGCTTTGCGTCATCACACTGATAGCAGCGGTTGTCAAGATGTCGGACCACTCATTTACAATGCTGTAGATGCTTCGTTCGATTCCTAGTGCCGCCGGGAGCCAACCCGCATTTCTAATGGCAACCCGTATACTTCTAGTGGGAGTATTTTTAACCTCGGCTGTGTATGTTCCACACGTCTTTTTTTTTTCCTTTAGCACAGAAGAGGAAATTAAAAAAAAAACTGTATAAGGCAATGCATAGGGCTTGTGCTAAACATCAACTGATTTTGATTGATTTCTGAATCGAAATAAATCGGGTTTCGTAAACTGGAATGAAGTAAGAGGAATCATAGAAAAACAGAATGAAGAAAGACTATATGCACGCGAACTTGTGAAGTTATTCCTGTGACAATCTATCTGCTCTTGAGCAAGAAATCAGCGCAGCAAGACACGTTCTGGGGTACATTCGTTATCGACCCCACATCTCACTGTGTTTGCATGCGCACATCGAGATTGGCATATCGTATACACGCACTATTACCGTATACATATATACAAAGGCGTATAGAGATGGCCTGTATAGCACAACCGACGAAATATTGCGAAGCATATGTACTGAAGCAGAAATATATCATAAGCGCCTTCGAGGACGACCACCAAAATAATATGCCACATCTCGAGCGCGTTTTCCTCCATTACACAAAACACTGTAATGCAGGAACATATGCGTCATATTTCACACATTAACGCCTGAACTAGCGCTTTTTTTTTTTTTGCGCGGCGTGTATTTTTATGAGGCGTCTCTACACCTGCCGTATATATAGTGACCCGACTGTATACCACACGGGTGCTTGAAGGAAGAAGGATGCGCTCTCCCAAAAATTGCATTAGAATAGCGCGGGGAAAAGGATAACGCAGTTAGCGGAAGCGGCCGTATACTTGTCCCTCCTATACAGCCGACAGGAAATAACTTGCCGTGTAACCTCACATCCCTCCACCTCGCTCACGGACTCGACGAGCTGCAGCAGTCGGGGTCGGGACCCGGCCCCTGCACCATCTATTTGTCGATCCCTGCGCCCGCAGGCATACTGATCACGAGCTCGGCCACTTGGCCGTCGAAACAAGCGTTTTCAGCAATATGAAACCATAACGGTGCACGGTGCAGCGCCGACATTCATCGTTGGTTGCGAGCGTGGGAAACGTCCGGTCAGTAATCGAATCGGCGTCGTTTTAATGTCGCTTGGGGACGTAAAACGAACGGCCTTTAGCTTCTGGTTCTTTTTCTCTCCTGTTCATGAGTGCAGATGAACAGCTTACAACACCCCAGCAGTACACTTGACCGGCCGTGCCCGCAGAGGTTATTTTGAGCAATAACACAAAGAAAGCAAGTGGAGTGTGATTGCCCATGTCGTCATACGTATTCACATGCACAACACCACTGTTGGCTCTTCAATAATCTATAAATCCTCTTTCTCAGACGCCCCCCATCCTCCTTGCCGGGCGTACTTCTAATCATCATCATCATCATCAGCCTGACTACGTCCACTGCAGGACAAAGGCCTCTCCCATGTTCCACGAGTTAACTCGGTCCTGTGACTGCTGCTGCCAATTTATACCCGCAAACTTCTTAATCTCATCTGCCCAACCTTCTGTCTCCCCCTATCCCGCTTGCCTTCTCTGGGAATCCAGTCAGTTACCCTTAATCACCAGCGGTTATCCTGTCTACGCGTTACATGCCCGGCCCATGTACATTTCCTCTTCTTGATTTCAACTATAATATCCTTCACCCCCGTTTGTTTCCTAATCCACTCTGCTCTGTTCTCATCTCTTAAGGTTACACCTACCATTTTTCTTGCCATTGCTCGCTGCGTTATCTTCAATTTAACAAGAACCCTCTTTGTAAGTCTCCAGGTTTATGCTCCGTAGCTAAGTACCGGCAAGATACAGCTGTTATATACGTTCCTCTTGAGAGATAGTGGCAATCTACCTGTCATAATTTGAGAGTGCTTGCCAAATGTGCTCCACCCCATTCTTATTCTTCTGGCTACTTCAATCACGTGGTTCAGCTCCACGGTTAATACGTGCCCTAAGTAGACATACTCTTTTACAACTTGAAGTGCACTATTACCTATCTCAAAGCGCTGCTCTCTTCCGAGCTTGTTGTACATTACTTTCATTTTCTGCAGATTAATTTTAAGACCCACCTTTCTGCTCTCCTTGTCTAACTGCCTAATCGTGAGTCGCAATTCGTCCCCTGAGTTACTCAGCAATGCAATGTCATCGGCAAAGCGCATGTTACTAGGGTACTCTCCATTAACTCTTATCCCTAACTGTTCCCATTCTAGGCCTCTGAAAACCTTCTAATACCCAAACGTAACTCAGAGTGAGCCGAATGATACAAGCCCTAATTAGCTTTATGTGGCCTGGAGACGTAAATGCAAAAAAAAAAAACGCCAGCATGAACACGTACGTCTTCGGTGATCACCCAGGGTCTGAGGGTATATACTGTTAAGCACAAGGTAACATAATCTCTTCGCGCAATGAAGGGGACGGATTAGAACTCTGCGTTGGGCATATCCAGGCGGATAAGATTAGTTTGCAGTTGATACTACGGGAAGCATAAAGTGAGGATAACTTTTACTCCAATCTGTTCTTTCTTTAAACACCCTTGCCGACGGTGAGTAAGAGGTTTGCAAAGTGCCGATCGGGCCACCGACGAGGCGCGAGAAGGTATATCCTCAAAACATAATTGTGGCGTTATCATAGCTTACGAAGGAAATACGGTCGACACACACACACACACACACACACACACACACACACACACACACACACACACACACACACACACACACACACACACACACACACACACACACACACACACACACACACACGGCCTAGAAACTGGCCTTCCTGATGATGGCCAGACTCTAGGCCGAAACGTCGAAATAAAACCACGTTGTGACCGCTCACGGAGGATCTACTGGACTATATGCAACGCTACGGCCACTCAACCAGCATGCCTGCCTATATATATATATATATATATATAGAGAGAGAGAGAGGGAAAGAAGTGTATACCTAAGGGCTCGTTTTTCCGTGTTTTGACACAATATTAATGACATCTAACAGACAGTAATGCCAAGTAATGTACAGGGGTAGTTATTAGAACCAATGGAATGTAAATAAGAAGAAAGAAAAGTGGATGAAAAAATAACCAGCCGTGAGCAGCTGGTTATTTTTTCATCCTTCTTTCTTCTTATTTACATTCCATTGGTTCTAATAACTTCCCCTGTACATTCCTTCGCATTACTGTCTGTTAGATCTTATATATATATATATATATATATATATATATATATATATATATATATATATATATATATATATATATATATATATATATATATATATATATATATATATATATATCAGTGACCTTGTTTTACGCGGGTAACCGACCTTCACACGAGAAAAAGCACTGCGCGAAGGCATTGCCTCTCGATCTCGTGTCCACTGCACCATAGAGTGTCCCAAAATTAACTAGAGGGCACTCTGGCGCTGCGATCGTTCAGCGACCATGGGAATGATGGGTAGTACACACATTTGCCAAGTCTTCGTACTTGCGGGCGGCGAATCAAGCTTGCGGCTTCGTTTATTGATGTGTTTCGATTTTGTTTTGAAAGAAAGAACGAACCCTTTTGAACTTAGGAACTTGATTCAAAATATTTAGCTTAATAAAATAAGCCTTTGAAGTGCAAACGGTGAACATTTGCTAATTTATGTTTTCGTGAAAAAACAGCTATAGGCCACACGAACACACACGGAGCCAGAAGCAGGTCAGGAGTACGAAAATTAGACAAATGTGTGTACTACCCATCATTCCCATGCTCGCTGAAGCGCCGTGTGTTGCAAATCCCCTAGCCACTACAGCGCCAGAGTTCCCTCTAGTTAGTATTGTGGGAAACTCTATGCTCTGCACAGCACTCACATACCGAAATTATGCTGCCCGGCGTCCCGCACTTGACACGTTTTACTCAGTGGGCGACAGATGGCACCAGTGAACAACAGAAGCGCTCGTCGTTCCGGCGATGCCGGCGCTGCCGGATCATGAGCAGCGGCAGCGCAGCGGTGGAATTCATAGGCTCCCCCCCTCCCTCCCCAACAGAAACGATTCACGGCCATCGGCTGCTGACCGCCGGAGGCGAGAGAACAGAGCAGTACGCGCCGGAACTGGGGGTACTTTTCAACGAAAAGTTGTTGAGCGGAACAAAAAAAAAAGGGGGGGGGGGGGGGAGGCGATCATTACTACCGACAACTATATATCCAAATACTGTCGTACGGTGCGCAATCGTTGTATTACGTAGTGGCTCCCACTGCCCCCACCGAACAGCTATATACGTGCACGTAATATGTTACAGGGGGGAAGGGGGGGGGTCAAAAGTTATCAGGTCATTATCCCATTTATTCTTATCTAGCGTGGCTTGAGAACATTTGACACCCCCCCCCCCCCGCTTGTACTTTCGTTTTCCGTACTTTGCGCACTCCGGAGATGAAGTCATATAATTAAAAAGTCACGTAATTCTGTTTTCAGTTTTGCTCTGTAGAAGACAAAAGTACACATTGATGGGGTGAGGTGCGAATTACGATCGCTTTAATGCATGGGATCGTATAGTGCGTAACCTGTTAGCAAATCTTTAACCACAGTGCTGAAGTACTAAATTGAACTTTTTAACCAAAGAATAAGGCGTGAGAGATAGTTAAACTGTAGTGAACGACCAAGCGCACGTCCTCCTTGCGCAGAGGTGGGTGGCTTCCTTATTCCGGGTATCTATGGCTTGCTAACGACGCCCGAGCCGTATCCACGAGTCGGAGCTGGTGCTCATGGTAACGCCTCTCTTTGGCCTTCCGGATTTCGTTGTACGCCCTGTTCGTCTGTGGGAGAAATTCTTTGATTGATGCGGCATTCTCATACTATGAGGTGCAGGGTGTTAGCAGTCTACGGCTAGTATGTGCAGTGCCTGATGACGCTGCCAGAATACACGAAGTAGCGTATCTGTGCAGATCGGTGCCTGCCTGGAGGCTACTTCCAGGTAAGTGCTTCATGTCTAGCTTGGATTTTGTGATAAGGTGGATATTGACGTCGTTGATTCCTGTGCAGATCGAAAATAAAAAGGAATACGACAGCTTCCTCGCACGTTTGCAGCGCAGTGTACAAGACTTGTACTGCCAGTGTTGCTTGACCACGCGGGCCGCACTACAGAAGCTGCGCACTTGTTGAGTTTACAACGTCGGCGTGCTCAGTCTACAATCTGCATGAATTCATAATCTGCATCGAGGCACGAGTTTGCAACGATATATGTGGCCATGTCTGGAGAATGTCAAATATCGTGGCCTCAGGAGTATATTAACATTTTCATGGCGCATCTTTTTCGAAAAAAAAAAGAAAATTAGGGTGTTCCAAGTGCCGGAAAGAAGCACAGTGTGCCATGTAACGACGACCCGAGGTATGTAAGCACACGGTAGTACGGGAGAATAACATTTAGGCAAATGCACTTTAAGCAAAAAGCAGCGAGAGAAGACTTCCGCCGCGCGCGACACCTGAGGATGGCGGCGCGCATCCCGGCGATGCGAGCGCGTGCGGCGTCGCCATGGTGACGCGCAGGCTCTCGTGCCGCGCGGGAGGTGCGCGGACGCCTCGCAGGCTGCCTTGACTGGCGGTCGGCTGCTCATTAACGACGCTCAAGTCGCGATCGATAATGCCGCCGCCAACCACCCTCGGTCGCATGGCGGCTCGTCGCGCTTGCTCCGCAGCGCGGCCTCCGACAGAGGTGGCGATGCTATAGCCTACCGTCTCGACCTGGCACGGGGCGAAAACTCTGCCTGTCAACCACACTGACGGAACAATACTAGAGTCAGGCCAGCTATCCTGATACACCTTGCGCGTGCGTATTTAAGCGATCCTTTGTTTGTGCACCCTCCGAACATTGTTCACCGTGCTGCTTAGTGATGCCGTCTTGCTGAGAGAGCAGCCAGATTACCTTTTACGAAGCCCGATCCGAATTCCATCGACAGGTGTGCTCATTGTCGACTCTGTTATCTACAGAATTAAGCGGTAAAACAACCGCCGATATTTGAATATCCCGGCGCAACAAACATTCTCTATCACGATCATAATTACTTTAATAAATGTAACTTATATATGCATACTTTTCCGCGCTCTGATTTTTTTGAAGCGTCAACATTGTAAGCCTCCCAAAAGTAAAGAGCAGTTCAGCATTGCGTTCTCTCGAGGAAAAAAAGTCGGCGAGCACCTCGAGAGACAGTGTCATGGGGCCGATAAGTGCATGGATGCAGTGCAATGCGTTGTCCAGTGGTGGGTTAAGTTCGTCACAGTGTAGCCACTGTGTGGTTCAGCCTGCCTTTTTGTCCAGTATAGGTAGCTAATACCGGCGGTCCAAGGCGCTGCACGGGATGTCATGTAACTTGTATGATGGCGCTTCATCAACCATTCCACGAAGGCTGCAATCCTTTATTAGAACACGTCGGTTGAATCAGGAGTTTATTTTCGTTTGATCAAACTACGGCAGTGAAAGAACCTTTTCAGAGATGCGACGACCACTTTAACATCGAAGGTGCGGGAAAGAATAGAATAGTATTTGGTCGGAGCCAATAAAAAAAAATGTCATACAAAAGACTATAACGGAGAAAAGGGTAGGCACATAAGCTGCTGCCTTCCTTTGTACACTTGTGCGCATAGTTTTTGAGGGCCCAAACTGACTATTGTGTACACTTCTGCGCAATGTGAGAGCCATTATCGAAACGAAAAAAAAAAACACCGGCAATTCGCATATTTATTTATTTATCTATTTCTTTAAAATGCCTTACAGGCCCACGAAAGGATATTGGGTAAGGGGGGGCAGTATATACAATGCAAAAAAATACAGACAAACCTTTAAAAAAACAATTAAACTGCAAGTTGCCACAAAGTTATACAATAGTAAAACGAAACAAAATTAGGCTATCCCGAAAAGATTCCCGATTAGATATGGTTACGATGTGATCTGAAAGACCGTTCCAATGTGCTATGGCTCGAGGTAATGGTGATGAGGTAAATGCCAGTGTGTGACCATGAAGGTTGACGGTAGTTATAGCGCGAAAACAGAACGACGACAGAGGGACAAGAAGGAGACGAGCGCTACATAGCCCAAACCGCCACACTTCTAAGCGCATGAAACTACGTGCGTTGTGAGTGCGTCGACATGTGCGCAGAGGGACATGAAGCGGCAAACAGTGAGCTTTGTTACGGTATATGTACCTACGAAATAAACATAAAAGGGCAATGACGCGGCGTTGATCCGGTGACACGAATGCAAGGTCTTCATTTATTAGCGTCATGCGTGAATAACAGCCGTATAGTTACCAGCTATTAATCCCGCTGCCCTAATCTATATATAAGGAGTTTAATTTTTCTTCATAAAGGGCAAAAGAAAAAAAAATATGAGGGAGAGGTGGGATGGGTAAAGGCCAGAGCTACATTAAAGTCTTGCACCAGTGGGTGTTCCATGTACATGTTATCCAGTGTCGGATGTGACTGTTTATAAACGGGTCTGTTCTTGCAAACAGATTTCGTTATTCTCGCTTGCCCTATCTTGCGCGCTGTTACCTTCAAAGCTGTTGATAACAGTATAGTATTCGGAAGCTGGGCCACTACAGGCGACGCCTCTGTATGCTCGCAGCCGGCCGCTCGATCAATGCATATGTACACAAATGCGGTTCACCTTAGATAGGTACGGCTAAGCCCGTCACCGCAGCTTCTTCCATTTCGCTCCAAATGCAGCACTGGCAGTATGTATACACATGCCGCAAGTGAACTTCGCGGAATGCATATTCTGCTGCGTTCCAGAGGAAGCCGGGTTACACAGAATATGATCTCTCCCAACTTTGAGACACAACGCACCGCATCCATGCTTAACGCTCCGCGTGCGGAAATAAGTACGGAGCGAAAATGGCCAGAACTTCGGCTTGCATGCCATGCGACGGTGCAATTCACGGAGCGCGCCGAGGTTCTCGTCGGCCGCTCGCGGTTCCGGGAAAACTTTAGTGTTTAATACGCGTGTGCGGAGAAAAAAAAAAACTGACGGCAAATGGAAATGCGTCCGCATACAGCGAGGCACCGCGATTGCACAAAGCAAAACGCGTCAACCACGTATACACTCGAGGAAGCTATAGCTTCGCACAGTCACCGCGCACGGCGTTTAATGGAGGCGGCGCGGTTGCAAACGAGGCCCCTATTAAACAAGACGTGTCGTGTTTGCTCAAAATTTCCCGGGGTGCACCGCGCTTCACCGTATACATGCGCGGCGGCGAGAGCGCTGTCAACGCGGCTTGAGCATCTCTATATACGTTAAAATTTCAACCGACTCAGGCCTGTCTTCTAAATAATGTCCTCTTCGGCTATGCACTGAGAATATATATATATATATATATATATATATATATATATATATATATATATATATATATATATATATATATATATATATATATATATATATATATATATATATATATATATCGCTGCGCGGAGACACTTCAGAAATTTCAACTACTCTTTTTGGAATATTGTAACGGACTACAACACCAAAAAAAAAGGGGGAGGGGGGGTAGCAAGCATGATGAAACCTGAGAACCTTTTTCATGCTGCACTACTAAGCTGCATTTTTTTTGCTATTACTTTTGCCCAGATGTACTCTTCATTTACTGAGACGAACAGCATAATCTGATCTTAGTGCAAGCCGTGAGACTGGTAAAACACTCCTTCATAGAACACTTAGAGAATACGTGCATTTCAACTGCAGTCCGCACACCATGGACCGATACAGCGATGAAACGGTCACGTGTTAAAACATGCTTTGGCCCTAATGGCACGACGCTCCATTTTTTTTTTTCCTACACAGCGTTAAAAGTCGTTTATGGCACATTTTACGACCTTCCGCTTAGCACAAGCAGCGCTCTCACATAGACAGCGCGAAAACTTAGCACGTGTCTGACCGGCGGTGATGCAAGAGCAAAATTCAAGCGACTATATAAGCGAAGAAAACGCTCGTATCAGCCGTATGAGTATGCATAAATGCAAGCTGGAAAAGAAATGAGACTCGAAAAAATAAAAATTACCATTTCTAAGCACGACGGCGCCATGCGGCGGTAGCCGAAGTGATTCGTACAAACGAGGCTCGGCAAGTGTCCAAGTCACATTCGCCTGCGCTCTGACAAGTTAATGTGGATGTATTCAGTAGGCGCTTGCATTTACTTTAGCGTTGACGCGTTGTATAATGCTGCTGGCACGCGGCTCTCATACTGCATATACGACATGCATATACGTTCGACATTATATCGGTATATATCTCGAACCTTGCGCAAACAAAACGGTTCCATTATTTTTTCTTCTTTTTTTTTAGTGAGCTTCTTTCTTCTTCGAAGGCTTTTCTGTGAGGCAGTCTGGAAACAAGTCGGATGGACGGCGTCCTACATCATGGGGACATTTGAGAAGCTTGAGGGTTCCCCATAAGTCTAAGGCGGGGAGGCATTGTTCTTTTAAGATTTTGTGTTTCCTTTTCCATAGAACCGAAGGTTCAAGCTTGACTAGAAAAGCAGGTCAGCGCAAGCAAAGGGCTGACGAAATTTAAGGGCTACCCGATGGCTCTTGAACAGATATTCCTCCTTTGATTGATTTGCGGTTTATTTATACCGTGGCGCGCGCACGCGTGATACTGCTACTATAGTAGTAACGAGTGCAAGAAATTTTCATTAATTCAGCCGGGAATGTTAAATATGCATCCAGTATTCGCGTGTTGGTTTATCGCTAATGCATTCGAACCAATACGCAGGTGATAAATCAAGAAGTCCCCAAAAGAATTAAACTTGTTGGCATAGAGATGCGTGAAAAGATAAGAAAGCACTGATAAGCTGAAAGTATTTAAGACCGTTTAATTATTAGAGTTATTATTTAATGTTTTTTTTTTCGGACAAGATCGACCCTAGCCGTATAGGCCTATCCGGTGACTTTGAAGAAAACAATAACCGTCACATATTCTCGCGGAGTTTGCTATAGGGAACTTTTGACCTTAAGAGGTTTCACACCACTACAAAACAAAATCCAAACATGGTATATATGGGTGACAATCCGGTTTGCAGTAAAATGCACATTTGCGACGATCAGACAGCACTCGATAATAGATCTCAGCAGCAAATTAATGTCCCGAAAGCTTTTTGGCTGTAGAGCCATATCTCTTGTTCAGCCACTATAAATATACCGCAAAGAAACAAGACCGCTTAAATATGACTAATAAACTGTTCCATAGGTATGAAATAGATAATCGATACTTAAGTTTTTCTTTTTTTTTTTTGCTATACTGCTCAACTTTCGTACAGAGTACTCGTATGCAGATAGCCCACACTCTAAAACGTTTCCGGAGTAACTGTACAGTTAACACGCAAAGGGCGCTATGCTCCCCCAAGGGACGAATTATATGCGAAAAAGTTTGCGTACGGCACGGCCGGAGGGGCGCTTTCCTACCCTGAGTAAAAGCGCGCCCTATTTTTTTTTTCGTTTTTTTAGTAATTGCAGAAATCTTCGCACCGTGCGTAGACGAACCACGATCCATCGGTGCCTATACGTAAACCCGTTTCCTACCATATACGGAGCCGTAGCGTGGTGTAGTGGTTAGTGCACGCGCATGCTCACTCAGAGGTCTCGAGTACAAATCGCGTGTGTCTGATGGGAAATTTCCTGAAATTGATTTCTGAGTGTGATGCTTCGATATCGATTGTATAGCCTACATTTAATCACATGCCTGCACAAACTTCAAAATGTTGGTAAAGTTAAGCGACCAAGCATTGATTTTCCTTTCGCTCAAAAAGTGACTTGCTGCTCCTTTGAGGAGTATCGGGAAGGAGCAACTGTTAAGGAGTATATAGTAATAGCAGCGAGGATGGGGAGCAAGGGTTCGTCCTTTCGCAGTTACTCCTAAAACAGAGGAATGGCTGTGGCAGGTTAGCTACTCTTCTAAATAAGCAACCTCAATACCGCTCTTCCTCCTTTACTTCTTAGAATGTATACGTATTAATAGGCTAACATGACAAGCTCTTTAAGAAAGGAAGTAATTGTGAAATCGGTTGCTGTACACTAAACAAACCTTTCTTGGCGGAGTCTCCGCTAGCTTTTATTCTCTCACACATAATAATGTTCAAAATACTCCGGATAGCCCCCTTTTGTTTTGTTTGCTGACGTTCTACCCTGGCGCCAGTGAACCGTTATTGACGCGGCAGATCATGATCTCGTCGCGGTTGTCTTGATGGCTTTCAAGTAGGCACTTCTCCATTCTCGCGCTGTTGTGGGCAAAGCTTCAGTCAATTATACGTTGACTTCAGCGCCGCCAACGGAAATAAGACCACCCACGGCGTTGTCACAAGGCCAAGAAGTTCAGCGAACTCAAAGCAATCGACCTTCGTATAACCTGTCAACACTGGCACCTACACGGCAATCGAAAGCAACAGCAGCGGAAATAATTGAGTGGG
The DNA here is from genome assembly GCF_013339725.1 of Rhipicephalus microplus. NCBI lineage: Eukaryota > Metazoa > Arthropoda > Arachnida > Ixodida > Ixodidae > Rhipicephalus > Rhipicephalus microplus. The sequence continues at coordinate 143,750,399 of NC_051172.1, read as the reverse complement.
CGTTCATTTATCTATTTTTTTTCATATTTCAATGACACTAAAAATCGCACCATTCCAAAGTATACACCCCACGCCGATGTCATTGATACCTTTTGAGTGCGAGATAATGAAAGTTATCTGTGATATCATGAGAATTACTCGGTCGCGTTCTGATTTAGCACCGTTCACTTTCGGTATCTCCACGTAAGCACGCCTCGCATAAGAACACGTTGCACGTGCATTTCAACCTTACTCAACTTAGTGCTACGTATATGCAACCTGCAATGAGACAAAAGCCATGATAAGCGAAAGTTTGCATTGTCTCTGTTTGTAACAAATGGTCCGTGCTTAAGATATGCACTCGCACATCCATCGTGAAATATTACCTGAGCTCACCGTTCACTGAATTAAAGAAGTGTGAATCCACGACAGTGTCCGTATTGTCAACAATGAGTTACGGTATATAGGTGCTATACATTTGCTGATATCGTTCATAGGATCTGAATCTTACCGCGAAATGCCAAACACGGGTCGATGCGACGGCAAATATGCCTTCAGTACATGTTTATTTAATTTCGCTGCTCCATACACAATGCAACTTTCAGAGCGTTTTTTTGGAACCCAGCAATCCATCCCCTAATTTGATTTTTTTTTTCGTTTCATTCAGTCGTTATTTACGTACGCGTCTACGGACCCGAAACAATTATTCATTTAATCTTTTAGATTAGAATTCGTAAAGTAACGTTCTGTAATAATCTGAAACTACGATAATATATCCAGGCTACGCTGCACCTGTAATGACGTAACCGATGTCCGTCAGAGCTAGTAACGAAGGACAAAGCGCACACACAACACACTACTATAACCATACCGAGAGTCACGCATTTGAGTATGGCAGGCGCGCTTAGCGGCGAAGTTTCACTGCCTTTTACAGACCATCGAAGAAATCCATTATGTGCAAGCCAGTATTCGTTCGCCTCTTCACAGTCACTTTGCGTGAGATGCCTTCGACAATATGGCTTGTAATCCATTGCCAAATTCTGTTTGAATACGTTATTTTAATGTTCAGTTAGTAGCATATCAGTGACATTACCGCATCAACATAAAAAATACCATTCCGGATATGCTTTTATAAAAAGAGTTGCATTGGTTTCATGATTCATTTCACATTTGTGATAGCTGTTTTGAACTTCCCTTGCAGTGTCCCTTATTATGGCGACTCCTGTGGCATAGAAATACCCTATTCAAAAAATTATTAAAACGTGTGATAGATACGTTCCACAGCAATGCAAAAGCATGCTCGAAGTGAACTTGACGCGCGGAAAAATGACGATACGTCTGCCGAAACTTTTTGCGCGTGCACGCACATACATAAATATTAAATAAAGTTAATATTCACACTCCTTTTCCCGTGACCACCGCGTGCCGACGCACAAGGCGCTGCTAGCGTGTATCGCGGTCGCTTGCGACGTCCTGGCATCACGCAGGGGCTGCGGGGGTGTCGTCAGCCAGACTTGCGCACCGAGCCCCACCCCAAAAATGAAACCCTGGGGGAAACACGCGTCCTCCCTCTGCGCAATCGCTCTGCGCAGCCCGCGTCGGCATGCCATGCAGCCGACCTCATAAGCGCGACCGGGGCCAACATGGCGGCCCGCTGCCGCGCTTCGTCGCCCGCCCGACCGACGTTCTCTCTCCATATTTCCTTCCAGTCATAACGGGGGAAAGCACAGAACCTCCCTTCCCACCCAACGACGGACCAATGGCCACGACGCGCGCCATTATCATATCGCGTCAGGCGGCCAATCATAGCGTGAGGAGAAGGGCGGCAATTCCACTCCTTCCTTTTCTGCGCCCTCTTCTCTTTCCTACCGGTCCCTCCCCGCCGCACTGACGCGCCGCCGCCATATTTAATAGAAAAATGTCGATGGAGCGCCCGACCGCGCGCTTGGGCGCGGGAGCGCGCCTTCCGCGATTGGCGCGCTTTCCCTCTGCCTCGGCTCATATTTTTTCTCTCTTCTTCCTTTCTTTTTTTTTTTTTTTTGTTGCGCTGCCGCCGTCTTTCGCGCGCCCCGTTGCTCCGTCATTTCTCCCGCTCCTTGCGCGGACTTTCCATCTGTCTAGCTTCGCCCCCTCCTTCGGAAGACGAGCGCGGCGGAAAGAAAAAGGAGAGTGCACGGCGGCCAACGTTACTACAGCGAACTGGAATACTTGGGCGAGAAAGCGCGCGCACGCGTTCGTTTCGCAGCGCGCGCTTTTTGTCATTCCTCTTTGGCCCCCCTCCCTTCGCGCGCTGGGTTTGCTTAGCACGCGCGTGTGCACCCTCACCCTCGACGGCTCGGTCCATCCATAATGGGAGACAGCGCGATCGATCCAGCCTCGGGATAAATACGCCTCCCGTCGAAACAATATCCAGCATAAAGCAGCGGCGCCGGGGAGCCCAGATGCCGGAGCAGCATCCAATATGAATGCGCGTCGGGGTTGTCTGCGCATGCGCGTTATGAGCCGCTCGCTCACTCACCCCCCTTCCTGCTTTCCCATACCGTCAGTTGAGGCGCTGTATGTATGCGCTTTCCTATCCCCCATCAACCGCTCTCTTTCTCCTTCCGATGTGAAGAAATGGCTCGCTTCGCTGCACGGCCGCCTTCGCTGGGAAGACAGCAGCAGTCGGCCTCTAAGAATCGGCTCTGTCATTGATGCATCGGCGCGGAAGCCGAGATTCTCACCGGGGATTCGACCGAGCCCACGGATGCGAGCTGACGGTTTTATGACGGCAGATGGGCTCCTCGGCGACCACGATCAGCGGATACGCGACCCGAAGAGCAATGCAGATAAAGATGGGAGCCGTTACTTGGAAAACTGCGCCTAGCTTACGCCAACAGACAAAGACATTGCGGTGCTAGCAGCGTAAGGCGATGCTCAGCAACTTGTGTCACAGTGCACGTTAACCAAGTTCGCTTCAGCGAGCAGCCTTTTGACCACGGTTGATTGCTCGAATCGACCACGCCTTACGCACATTTCTGAACGAGTAAGAGCACGATCAACATAGGGCAACACCACAATGCATGTATGTGCGTTACCCTTCCTCTCACCCCCCCCCCCCCCAAAAAAAATAAACACAACACACTGTTGCGATCAGTGCATCTTATATGTATATAACATGCAAACTGTGCTCGCGAACAACGTTTATAGATGCAGGTCTATAAACGTTTTGAGCGAAGCCTCTGGATAGCATAATAAAGGTCTTTGCCAGCCTGCCTGCCTATAAACGTAGGTCGTAACATCAGATAGCCAAGGTACGCACTTGTGAAATCCGAAGGGATGGCTATGCAGAACATGTTCCCCTGTTTCAAGCTTGTGCAACACATGTAGCATTTCTGCAGTCGCACTATACTATGTATTGCACGGCACATAAGTACAGTATAGGTGTATATGGAGTAACCTGTTGAATCGCGCGCCATGATGACCCAATGTCGCGGGGTATGTGGGTGGGCGTTGAATGATCATCAGTGACACGAATGCCGGATTAGAAAATGCCTTGCATTATTGGTGTATGGGTGCATGGTATATGCTAAAAGAGGACTCATATGACCACGAACCAGCAGTGGCCTTCAGCTCCGCCTTAGTGCGATAAAAATGGAAAAACCGGAATGCTCACATATTCCTCTTAATGCCGGCTTTATTCATTACATGCCACATTCATTTCCCCAGCCATGTTTAACCCTAAAGAATCAATCTACTCAGCAGACAAAGGAATGATCACATTGTCACTAAAGTCTATCCTCACTGCATTAAGTAAATAAAAACGAGGCTGGCGACTGCTCCAGCTGATAGCCGTAAACGTTTCGTTTCTGCGGAAGCGCACTCGAGTATATATAAGCACAACCCTGGAAAAAACAGACGTGAATACTTTTTGATACTCGACGAAATGTCACGAGCAAAACGAAAACGAAAAAAAAAAAGCTTACAAGTTAGCAGAGATGGAGAGAAACGTTGCATTATTTTAATGAACTTTCGTATTTAGTGTAGGGAAGACCAATTCCCACGGTATGAAAATTAATGCTGTATACGAGAGCACACATATGAACACCGAGTGATGCGAATAATCATAACAGGAAACTAAGAGCTGACATATGTATGGAAGGTATGCTACAGCAATGCTAAATTAAATAACTTTTCCCTCGCTCTCTTCATGAAGTAATGGCTGCAACAGCTAACGGCATAATTCAGGAGCACATTGGGCTCTCGCGTCTTGGCATCCACAGACAGAGACACGACTCATGCATAAGCTATAGCTGCAGTGCAGAATGCCACCTGAAGGGTTGTTGACTCTATAGTACATCTTAAAAAACCGCTATAGCGTTTAAATAGGTGAAAACGTGGCGGAGGTTGTATTTCGCTCATAGAGATTCGTTGACTGAAGATGTGACGTGTTTAGCATATGGCTGACCGAAGTGGTGTGAATGGGCGCCCTATTGTTCAACGCTGGCTACGGAATATTCTATATACAGATAACTGCTTCACTTACGAGTATTGGTGGAAGCATCTGGAAAGTGACTGAGTACGCCATCACGCCATTTACGATGAGTCGTTTCGAGAGCGCTCAATCGGAGGCCGGGTCGATGGACCCTGCAACGCTTCTCCGGCATGGTCAGACAACGCTGCCGACCGGTAGTCAAGGCTCCTGAGAACACGCGAAACGAACATTAGAGAGCAGGACGCATTCTGCAATTGGCAATTAATTCTCATAGTATATAAGCAACAAATGTTTCGCTCTTGTCTCGACAAATGATGTCATAAGCACAAATGACCACGCCATAAACCCAAAGTCCACGGTCACTAGCTGATTTGAGCACCGGAAGCTGCACAGTTACAGCGGCAGCCGCGGGGGGCCGCCTAATGGCCGCGTTTGCGGTCACAATCAAATTGAAAGTAAGCGGGCGGCGTTTCTGGAGAAATAAAAAAAAAGTGCTCAAGGTCATGACGCACGCCAACGAACGGGCGTTTTTTTTTGTTTTTTTTTTGTAGCGTTAGCTACACTGGCCTCGCTGAGCCAATTTCGCGTGGCACTGGTCTGCGCATGCGCTATGATACTCCGCCGCCGCCGCGCGCGGCTCGCCGCCGGTGTGCGCGCAATTCGGTGCGCTGCGCAGACGATCAGTGGTGTCACGCACCGGAGCCGGCACCTACCTCGCACTCGGCCGCGGCCGCGCGCGACTCGCCGCTGCCGGTGTGCGCTTTCCAGAGGAGTGCCGTCATAGCCTTGGTAGACATATGGACGCCGACGCGCGCGCCTTCCCTGTGCAGTCGCCGTCTGACACTGCGCTGGAGCCGCTGACTGGCGTTTGCCACTGTGGTATAGACATGGAGAAGGAAGAATAATCAGCTAAACCTTTGCTAACGCTACGCATATCCTTGCATAGCTGAGCTAAGCCACTGCCAACTTTTATTTCTCCTTGTCATATCCCGCCTTCCCTTGCGTATAACATTCAGCGCAGTCGCTGGAGAAGCACGTGACGAATGCCGGTATTGCTCCGCTCGTCTTATCGACAGATTATGAAAAATAAAAATACTGCGGCAGTTGATTAGTGCAGTGAAACTCCTTTAATGAAGCCATTTGATGATTACTTGGAAAAGCGCTGCCAGGCCTTTTTACGCCGAGAAACAAATAATTGTTACAAGCTGTGTAGAACACTAGCTTTAATATGAATGCCTCATCACTTTTTTGTTTGTTTACTTTTTTCTCCTTTTCACGTCGAACTATTTCGCATTGTTAGCATTCACTACTTCGGTTACAGCCATCACCCAACGAGAGTTGAGGTGTACGGCACACTGCATGGACGGTATAGAAGGGATCATGGCGCGCTATATATACAGTATATCCACCATACGTCTTCCCCAAGCTTACTGCTCGGTGAGAAAGGAACACCTTTGGTCGGAAGCCGCCCCGCCGCGGTGGTCTAGTGGCTAAGGTACTCGGCTGCTGACCCGCAAGTCGCGGGTTCAAATCCCGGCTGCGGCGGCTGCATTTCCGATGGAGGCGGAAATGTTGTAGGCCCGTGTGCTCAGATTTGGGTGCACGTTAAAGAACCCCAGGTGGTCAAAATTTCCGGAGCCCTCCACTACGGCGTCTCTCATAATCATATGGTGGTTTTGGGACGTTAAACCCCACATATCAATAAATTGGTCGGAAGCCGGTAAAGTTTCTTTATTTAATTGAGAGAAATATAATAAACCAGCGCGAAAAACAAGCTAACGCGAAGTCTGTCAGACGGATGCTCTTGCTCAGCCACCTTGACATTATTCGGTTATTTTCCACACTCTATTATGACAACGATATGGTATACCACATTATTATTATTATTATTATTATTATTATTATTATTATTATTATTTGAATTCCTGCATGAAGTTCCATTGTGAAAGCCTGCCTCTAATACTGGTGTCTCGAATTGCCGACCGATTTTCCGTCTCTGTGCCCCATCAAAGATCTTTGAGTTCACTCTTTACAACATATTGTCTTTCGGTTTTGGTGAAAGAAACTGATTGCTCATCAACACGAATTTATTACAGGTGGCTCAGCTATTGCAAATTTTGCGGGTTTCATGACGCGGATCTCCAAGCCTCTGCTTCAGACAGGGCATATTGATGCTATTTACTTTAGCAAGACTTTTGATATTGTCATCCACTCACTGCTTTTGGTCAAGTATAAGCACTTGGACACTGACTTTTCAGCTATCAGACTACAGCGTTTAAGTCGCGATAGATGATGTTATGCTATCCGTAAGTGGCTGAACACCTGCTTTGTGCAAGGCAGGGGCGTAGGCAGAAATTAATTGGTTGGGGGGGGGGGGGGGGGGCTTTTTCAAATAAATATTTACGCTCTGCCGTGTAATAGCGAAAAAATATCGGTGGGGTACAGGCAGGGTGGGAAGGGCCTGGTGTGCCACCTCCTCACTACGCCACTGGTACAAGGCAACTATAAGAGTCAGTAATAGACACATTGTTCTTTATAATTATTATTAGTGATGTTTCTTTCGTCATCCGGGGTCATTCTTTTCTTCTATATATATGGCGATGTCACCAAAAAGGTATCTGAAGACATTTGTGGTGGTAACGGCTGTCGCCTGCTGCAGACAGATTTTTTTTTTTAATAATGACGCAAGGGCATGAATACTGCAAAACAGAAGTCATGACCTCCTCTAGCAAAACTATACAAGCGCATTAATTGAATAATCTTTAATTCTAGATTGTTATGTAATGTTTGTGAGATCAATGATCCCGTGGTGTTCACTTTTATACAACCTACATTTTCCTGCTCATACTAAACGTTTTGCTCTGAGGGGTCTTCACTCTCTCAGCCCTGTTTGAAGATCACCGAGATAGGTTGATTTAAAGCATTTCAGCGATAGTTTTATTGAGTAGAGGACGGAAAAACGCACGACAAGATACCCTGTCCTGTCTTCGTCAAAAAGAACAGTTGAATATTTTAGGTAAGAATCAACCACCAATTATAGCCCGCAAAGTGTTTTGTTAAGTGAACCGGCCATGGAGAAATTTCGATTATCGATTATTCTGTAGCCTTCCGTTAATTGCACACACACAGCAATATGTCTTCCCCGACTTGGTATGCGTCGGCAATCTGGAATGGAATTTCCAAATACAGCAGCAGCACCACTCGGCAGGTACAGAAAACAGTGAAGAAAGAAGTGACTTTGGATCTCGTTCTAACAAAGTTTGATTATTGCCAGTGCCATCACCACAGTGCGGAAGAAATCCCACCGATTGATCTGATACGGGTAGGGTTTTTTTTTTTTTGCAAGTGTTCTTGCACGGTGTTACAACCTGCAGGTAACTGCTCTAAGCGTGTTCCGAATTCCGCGCAAACTATTCAGAGCGCATCAAACATTCTGTGTATATACCGGCCTGCCTCTGCGAACAGTGAAATTGTACTCAGCATACAAATCTATTATTATGCCTATTTACTTGATCTGAATGTTTCTCATAACTCGCAGTCATCGTCTTTACGAGAGTTTTACGCCATTTTAACATGGTGTCGCGAATATAGTACAAGTATTTTTCTGCTTCTTTGTCTTTCAGCTTACTCTGTGATTTTTTGTGTTTGAACTGAATTTATCCATGCCTTATTTTTCTTGCGTTTCGTTAGCATATTTGGCCCTCTTATTACATTTCACCTATTTTTATTACGTAATATTTAGATGATCTTTGTTCGTATTTTCTCCTGTAGACTGTTTATTTTATTGTTTAAAATTAGTCTATTCTTTCTTTTTTTTCGTACGCCAGCTCAGACCTCGAGGTTGTCTCAAAGCAAGTTAAAAGAGCTGTTTATTCTGAATGTGTTTATTTATTGATTAATTTATTGCATATAAAATATATTTTTGGCTGTGCAGTCTCCACACACGCTTTCTACGACATGGCACGCGCGCGTTTTTTTTTTTTTTTTATTCTTTTATTACGCGACATCTCCTCTGCTGCTTTATTCGCTACTAAACCTGTACAAATTTTTTCGTGGTTTGTGTTGTGATAATCTGTAGGGGCTGCTAATTGCGGGACTATAAGAATACCTGAATTATAACACAGTTCTAATTGCATGGTTGAATATCTTTTTTTTAAACTGACTGACGTCAAGTTCTTTCCTGCTTGTAAGTTAGATTACACATTTACAAACATTCTGTATAGTGCCGACAGCAAGACCTTACAGTGTGCCTTTAGCTATTCAGTGTCAGTTTAATAATAATTCAAGTTACAGTGATTGGCACAAACAAATACACAGACGAGCTTTTGCAGCATCTCCTTTCTTACGAATTATTATCACATTGGCATCATTCTGAGTTTCTGGCCCATTTGAGCTCATGTCAGTTGATCAAAAATTTAAGTAACTCATATCGCACGGTATACAGACAGGCGGTGGAATAGATAGTCACCTTCTTCTAACGTCTGATGTCACTCGCTCTTCGATACAGCTATATATCATTGAAGACTGGGCGTGTTGGTAAATCACCACTGTAAGTTGTATATACAGCCGATCTACTAGACGGGACACAATGTCCGCCACCGTGTATCAGTCATTACGGTGCTCGGATGCTGACCTGGAGGTCGCGGGTTCGATGCCAGCCGCGGCGGGCGCAGTTCGATGGAGGCTAAATAGTAGAGGCCCGTGAATACTGTGCGCTGTCGGTGCACGTCAAAGAACACCAGATGGTCAAAATTCCCGCAGCCCTCCACTTTACGGCGTACCTCCTAATTATATCGTGGATATGGAAAGTAAAACCAGATACAAATGGACGGTACATAGGACGCAACTTCAGTAAAGTCTCCTTTTCCCACAAATCTGTCCATCATCGCATCAGGCGCTATCTTTTCATCGGCTTGTGTGTCACTTCGGCGCTTATAGGTTTGTCTCTCGACTGATGCAGTTAGTATACGCTGTTTCATTCTTGTTTTACGCGCGCCCCGCCGCGGTGGTCTAGTGGATAAGGTACTCGGCTGCTGACCCGCAGGTCGCGGGATGAAATCCCGGCTGCGGCGGCTGCATTTCCGATGGAGGCGGAAATGTTGTAGGCCCGTGTGCTCAGATTTGGGTGCACGTTAAAGAACCCCAGGTGGTCGAAATTTCCGGAGCCCTCCACTACGGCGTCTCTCATAATCATATAGTGGTTTTGGTACGTTAAACCTCACAAATCAATCAATCAAATCAAATCTTGTTTTAACGCGAGTCGTATTTAGGGTGGATGTGCTATACAGATGCTGCATCTCCGCGTTTTAGGACAGCGATTAATGCGCTGGGACTGCGTGTAAACGCGGCCTGCTCTCCGTGCCGAGCACCTATACTCCGGCGGGATGCGCGCAGTGCACCATCGGCGCGGCAGGTGAGCGAAAGCGGAGCGGGCCGCCGTGACTGATGGGGCCGGCGTGTACCTCGGGGAGCCGGCGGGGCCCGACACGCCGGCTGACACGAGCGCCGCCACCCGGCGCATCCCTACGGCGCCGCACCAGCGACCACGTAGTCCCGTGGGCGGCGCGGGGAACCTACGTGCACGCATATTTGCATGTACACAAAGAGAGGACGTTCAGGTGTGACAACAACTAAGATACACTGGCCCGGAGAGACATATCTTTCAAGTCGGCCTCCACATGTGTTCCCCTTTCCGCGACCATTCGTCTCCGTTTCTTCGGCTCTTCTTCATGCCGGAGCGAGACGCTATATTTCAGACTCGCTGGTTAACGAAGAATGGGGATGGCTGCAGTGCCTAAATTTGTAGCGATATCACAGGAGTTCAGTTCTGAGTTGGTACATTTAGAAGGCTATATAATTATTGCCATTCTTTGAGCCGAGAGATCCCCGTCGGCGACCGTAAGGAGAGCGATTAATCGAAACCGATCGCGCAATGCGTGCAGGGCGACAGTTCCACTCCATCAGACCGGAACTACTCGTCACATGGGAGCGAGAAAATTCCAATTGACGGCACGCCATGGCATCATGTTTTCGTGAAAAGCTGCATGTCATCTCGCCCAGGCCGGCGCATCGCTTCGCTTGGCACGGATTGTTTCGCGCTTATCTGTTTCTGTAGAACTGTGCTCCCGAATACCGAAATAGCAACCTTTTGTTTGTGTAGGAATTGATTGATTGATATGTGGGGTTTAACGTCCCAAAACCACCATATGATTATGAGAGACGCCGCAGTGGAGGGCTCCGGAAATTTCCACCACCTGGGGTTATTTAACGTGCACCCAAATCTGAGCACACGGGCCTACAACATTTCCGCCTCCATCGGAAATGCAGCCGCCGCAGCCGGGATTCGAACCCGCGCCCTGCGGGTCAGCAACCGAGTACCTTAGCCACTAGACCACCGCGGCGGGGCTCTTTGTCTAGGAAGCATACAACTCTGGGGCGGCAACTGGGGCACTTTGTGGAAACTGCCAAGTATTTCTCTTTCGCATTTATTTATGCTTTAAGAAAAAAACGGATATGCACAACCCATTGCATGCAAACATTATGCTGTCTTCTAGCGTATTTCAGTATTCTGACCCATGTTTCTGACCACATCTTGCGTTGGCGCGCGTTCATTCAAATTTCGTCACTTTCTTGTCACGTGGCATGCATGACTCTGTAGAGTGGGAGTATCTGTGTGACTAAACTGGTCACACCAGAATGAAGCCACAATTACGGGATCAGTTGGCCGCACCATATTAGTGTACATATTAGTACACAAGCAATCATTGTTGTGTAGACGCTGTGAAAGCTGCTCGAAAATAATTTCGTGTAAACATATGGGACTCCGGTGCCTATTACGACTTACGTGCGCCATCCGAAAAATTCTTTTTCTCTTCTTCTGGGCGATTCCAAGTAAGATCGAACAAAGCGTGGCCGGTCGACCACTTAAACTCCTTTAAAAATTTGTATATTGTTGCCTGATGAGGTAAAAGAGGAGATCCGCAGTTGGTTTTGCCGGAAAATTTATCTTTGAAGTACAGTAAATCATTAATGACGAAGACGTGCAGTGCCACGCTTACCAGCTCTGCTGGTTTTTTGCAACTTTGACGATAAATTACAAAAAAATATATTATAGCTACGTACTTCAAATTTGTTTATAGCTAAATATATGCGTATTCGTGCTTACGTTCAGTTATTTTTCGCTGTTCTGAGTAGTGCAGATATTTTTAATATTTTTATATAAAATCTCAAAATCAACCCCGGAAATATTTTTATCCCTATTTTGCAGGATTGCAATTCAAAAGAGGTTTTAGACAGAGCGGTGAAAATTCGGCACTGCTTTAGAGGGACTTTAAACACAGAGACTCGCCTGCGCCCTCTCCCGCGCCTATCCTCAAGTTTTCCGGAGCTCGCCACCAGAGCCAGGCGCAGTTCAGCCATGTGACGCCAAATGGCAAAACAATTGCTACACTAAGAATGTTCATTAAATGCTGTTAGCTCTATCATTTTTGGAAAAGCCGCTCTAGTCTTATGCTTGGCGTAATAAAATAAAGAGAAATATGTAACGATGTGGGCATGTTGTCGTGATACTTGAATTAGATAAATGCAAGGTAATTCTTTCTACATCGTTGTTAGACATGACGCCAGCAGTAGCGAATCATTTTCCTGCAGCCGAACAAGCATGCCAGTCACACTCGGAATGGTTGAAGCGTCTCTTGTCAGGGTCGTGTCAAACCGTTCTTTTCAGGTTCAGAGCACTTCATCTCACTCCTGTTAAATTCAGGTTCGGAGAAATAACAATATATAACGGTTAGCAACACTTATCCGGTTCACGAACCAGTTCAGTGTTACATAAATGCCAGTGAAGCGAGAAAGACGTGGGGAGGAAAGGCTGAGAGGCGAAAATGGCTACAGAAGGGATATACTCATAACGTCGGTTATCTGATAAGCACTGCGTTGAGTGGGAATCGTTTGCGTCCCTTGAAAACTTCCGTCTCAATAAGCTCTCTCTTCCATGTACAGGTCGATAAATCATCCATGATTAGAGAGAATGGGTAAATTAGGATAAATTTGTGCGGATGTCCGGGGGCAATTTTTTTTTTAGCAGAGTCGAATAGGAATGCCAGAGAAAACCTTCGAATATTATTTGAAGTTAAGTAAAAGAAAAGGCTTCGTATAAAATCTGTTCGGCAAATAAACTCTTTACGCAATTTCATTCACGCGTATACAGAACGTATGACACGTCAATATTACAACTGGTACACCATCACCCAGAAATTTAACATCAGAGGAAGAGCAACGCATCAGAAACAAACCACGGCGGAGTGCTGTGCTAATTAGGTTAACAGATACAGATCGATTATTGTTTTGAATGAATACAAACGTATTGAGATCTGTGACATAATGATTTACTGCGCGCTCGTCAACGTAACGACTAGAGAGCCCACCTGAACGCGAGAAATCCTTACTCAACGGCATGACTATATTGAATTAGGTAACTTCTTTCGTGTGTGTGTTCGAGAAGTCGGTCGTTGGCGCGCAACAATATTTACTCACCAAATTTCCTTAAATGAGTAAATTTTAGTCACTGGATTACAACAGCTCTTGTAGTTTATACTTTGAACCGGCCTACGCCAATCACATTAAACTATCATCGTCATCTTGAAACTACACTTTTCGAAGCTGATAACCGATAAGATTTTTTTTCCTTTTTCGGTTAAGGCTCGATTCGGGTTCGGTATAGTTTCAGGCGCGCTACAAAAATACCGGTTCGGGTTCGTTTTCGATTCGAGTGAAAATTACGATTCCAGCATGTCTCTTTCTTTTTGTTTTCTTTCATAAGCGGCTCTGGCGTAAACTGCCGAGTGCAAAAGTTCGGGAGAATAGTGTGAAAACTTAGTGAACATGTGCATAGCAAAAAGAATAGGACATACGCAGGTGTCACGTTCAGAGCTATACACGCATATACTCTGTACAGATAGATCTCTCCACCTTTTCCTCGAATCCCCCCCCCCACCCTCGCAACATCAACAAGGACAGACGTAAATTAACAAAAAAAAAACAGGTCTTCAGTTGAGGCCCAACAACGAACATCGCTAAACTTTGTATATGTTATTATCACTATTGTTTCGCGTTCGTTTTCTAGACAATCCGTCAGGTTAATGGAAACTAGACCAATCGAGCCGCGCGAGTTTAGGTGAACGCTAGTCGACTAAAGTGGGCCTGAAAAAGTGGCCGCCCTAACAGTGGCCTGCATCAAGGCGCGAAGCTGCACCGTTTGTCACCGCAAGCCCACCCGCGCCGGGCAGGCGGCAATCCAGGCGAACCTAATCGTTTTCACCTCCCCGCTTGGAGGAGTCCTTAAAGGCGCTCCCGTCGATTTTTTTTTTAACGTTTTCACGGGGTTCTTTTCGTTTCGGCGCCATTCACAAGTGGTCATCCGACCCCTCTCCGGGCCCAGCCGCTCGATACACAGAGACGCTGAAACGATGTTGCGCCAAAGCTGTGCTCGTGGCTTCCATGGCTGTGGATTAAAGCGAGCTGTCGAGGCTACTTTCCCACTTTTTTTTCGACACTCAGCGGAAACGCGAGCATTCGGGTAGTGAAACCTACCAGCTGACAGCCCACGTGTTTCACCCAGTGCTGGAACCAGCACTGGCCAGGAGGTTCTCCAGCCCTATCCGCTCGCCCCGCCACGGTGGTCTAGTGGCTAAGGTACTCGGCTGCTGGCCCACAGGTCGCGGGTTCTATTCCCGGCTGCGGCGGCTGCATTTCCGATGGAGGCGGAAATGTTGTAGGCCCGTGTACTCAGATTTGGGCACACGTTAAAGAACCCCAGGTGGTCGAAATTTCCGGAGCCCTCCACTACGGCGTCTCTCATAATCAAATGGTGGTTTTGGGACGTTAAACCCCACAAATCAATCATCAGCCCTATCCGCTCGGGTGAGCGCTTTGTAACCGACGCGCACGTTGCGTTGTCATATATGAGATGCACAAAAAGCGTTTAAAGTATTAACAGTTCAAAATATAAATATACGTAAACTGAAAGGCTACGGTGTTTAGTTAGAAGGTAGTACATGTATATAGCCGAAAACACAGTCTTGCATTTCAATTAACCTTACCAGTGTTTCCCGCTTTAAAGACGTCGAGGTTAGGAGCGAGAGCACAGTTACGCTGAATTCAGACACTTTGGTACACGGTACATTTAGGATGTTTTCTTAGCATTTCCTGCTTCAACTAAACAACTTTGTGAGTCCTGTAATACAATGCACTAAACCGTCTGAGCGGAAACAAAGTCATAGATACCTGCTGAACAAATACAGAGCATATGATAATGGAAAAATAATTGACTACATGCATATGAAAGCTAGAAAAGAATTTTCACATGAAAGCCACTAAAGCGACCCACAGATAAAAATTTTGTGAAGTTCCCGTTGGCGTCAATACCAATTTAATTAAAAAGCTCACGGACATTATTTTCCTTGCATGCAATGTACGCTATCATCATTTTATTGTGTGGATCGCTTGAACCGTTAATCATAGTATGGTGCTATGAATATTTTTGTTTCTTGTTTTTGTTAACTTTCTCTCCGTACTCTCGTATTTATGGCCACTCTGTTCCACCTCTCCATAAAAACAATGAACCAGAAACTTGTATCCGGCTAACGCTCTGCCTGCGACCACATTTTAATTTACGAGACTTCGTTTCACATCACCGAATTCTTACAAATTTTATTTTGCATTGTCCTGAAACCTACCCTGTTAATATGAGCGGCTAATATATGCAGCACTGCAGGACTGACTTGAATAGCCGCCTACAGCCAGCCAACTTTCCACTGCCATGGTGTTTGCTTTACTTAGTTTCGTTTTTCAGTAGATTTTTTTTTTATTTCTTCAAAAAAGCAGGTAACTGCTGTAGCCAATGCCTTTTACGGCAAGCTTCCCACAGTTATATACATATAGAAAGGCGATTATTACAATTAATGTGTAAAAAACAATTTGTGTCAATACGAGAGATTGACCCTGCACTGCACAGTGGAGGCGGCGGTGGTGCACTCCCAGTGATTTCTTGTTTACCTATACAGTTCTCGTATACGCGCATCCAAGTGTCTTATTTTTAAAGTATTTCTTCATTAGCATGGACTGAGCAAATGAAGCTCCTGCTTATTAAGTGAATACCGCGCATTGCACAAGGCTGTGGCCCCAGTTCTACACGGACGAACAGACCAGTTTATTATTTTGAAATTTTAGAACAAGCCGATCAAATAAAGGTGTGGAAGTGTGTATTATTAGTGAAAAGGCGGCTCCCAATTCTACATATTTATGGGGTGCTGACGAGAGCACTGGAAGCTACACAGGAAGGACGACGAAGGGGCAACAATCTACGTGAGCGAACGTCGCTACCTTGCACGTGTTGTCGCGATCATCAAATCAGCGAGCTGTCGTGTCCTTTCTTTGTTCTGTTGGCGTGGTCGGGCCAGTCGATGGAGTATGATTGCCGACAGAAGAGCGATCAATCTCTAGCTGCCTTTGAAACGTAACTGTAAATACCCTGCCGCGTGCAGTGCTATAATATTTGGCTCGCGTGCTCACAGAAGCCCCGACTACCAATCGGCAGCGTTTTCTGCCCATGTTGAAAAAGTGTTGCAGGGCCCTTATAAGGGGAATATCGATGCATTTCCCCTAATGATTTGAGGGCACATATCTTGAAAGAGGCAGTAAGACAGCGGCTATTTTAAACGGTTACATCACTATTTCTCGGTTTCAACTGTTGTTGGGACATATGAACCCAGTCCGTGTCAATTAAGCAACGTCGCATTGAGATTTGTAATATGGACGACTGAATTAAACCTTTATTTCAATGACGAAGACGGCTCTGGGCCGCAGTTTCGGAATATGTGAAGAATAGTTTATTGGGTGCACAGCGTAAGCACACGAGCATGAGTTCGTTATCACCCGTTGTAGAGGTTCCGTAGAGTCGCTATCGCCCGAGTTGGTCGACCTCCTTCAGGGCACTCGAAACAGGCAACTTACAAAATATGTCGCAAGTGTTTTTGCGCTTCATCATTAGACTGTATACGGCAACGCCTAAACTCCTTATGTCGTCGAGTGGCAAATGCTGTATGTGTGATCGGCCTCGCGAAATAGCAGAGCAAACCCAAATGAGGTGGTGCATATCTGCTCGGCATAATTCTCGACAATACATGTAAGCATCGAGGAGAAGTGTTTGCAATAGCTTGTCTAGCTCCAATCCATTTGTCAAGTACATGTGGTGTGTATGCTGCATGCGCTGGCGAGTAATTGAGCCCTTGTTGCTTAGCAGAGGTGTAGCTTGTAATACCCTTCGTTTACTGTTTGTTTTTAATTTTGATTTGATTGATATATGGGATTTAACGTCCCAAAGTCACCTTATGATTACGAAAGACGCCGTAGTGGAAGGCTCCAGAATTTTTCAACACCTGGGGTGCGTTCTTCAACCTGCACCCAAGTCTGAGCACACGGGCGTATACAGCATTTTCGCCTCCAGCATTTAACCTCCCTGTCCTTCCTCATTTATTTCTCCTCCTCCTCCTTCGCCTCCATCAAAAATGCAGCTACCACAGCCGGGATTCGATCCCGCGACATGCGGGTCAGCAGCCCAGTACCTTAGCCACTAGACCACCGCGGCAGGGTGTTTTTAATCTTACGCGAAAGCAGTGCATGAATGATCTGCTAAAAGAACCTTCGCGCAACGTTTTTAGGTAGGGATTGAGGAAGTCCACCAGGTTTGGAGACGGACTGGGGTGTGGGGTCATGAACGAATTTGAGCCAAGCCCACCCTCTTCAGCAGTGACCGCATGAGCGGCTTTGTTTCCCCCGTCCGTGCCAGTATGTCCCGGCGTCCACAAAATTCCTGCATTGATTCTCCTGTCCTCTCAGCTCTTTAACGTTTTTCTTATGCTATTGGCCACTACGTCTTCAGTTGTTGTGAGCCGAGCCACTGCTTTGTACGAATCTGTCGATATACGAAAGTTATTTCGAAGATTTTCGCTTGAAGATAAAACAATTATCCGCTTCTTCAAGTAATACATTACTTCGATTTTATGTAGACTTATGCACGGAAACAAATTTGTTATTATTTGCATGACACACCTTTGGTGTGGCAGCTTGGGCTAGTTCGTATGGCATGACGATAGTTATAGCGCGAGAACAAAACGACGACACAGAGACAAGAAGGACACGTGTCCTTCTGTCCTTCGTGTCTCTGTGTCGTCGTTTTGTTCTCGCGCTATAACTATCGTCACACCTTTCGGGTTGCGACGGTAAGCTGTTACGGCTACAGGTGACCTTGCAAGTAAAAAAAAAAATTGGTTTGCACGCGCACGACAAGAAATCATCCAACATATATAGAGAACACAGTGTTACGATGATGAGTTATCGCGATTTGAGAGTTCATTTCGCCAACTATTTGAACGCAAAGTTACGAACCACGCTGTCGAAACCGTTCGCCAATGGATGTTCCCGGAAACTTGGGAAGCTCTTCCCAAGTTTCCGATTGATAAAAGCTATTCGTCGTATGTGTCACTGTTTACCATTACGAAGAGATGTCCTAGTAATAAAGAGTTTAATGAATAGCGTACGCAAACTTGAGTTTCATTATCCATATTATTCTACTATATGGTCTATCATTCTACCTTATGTCATATTATAGTCCATATTATTCTACCTTCTGCGGAACTAGAAGGGAATACGGTTCTGTTGCAAAAAAAAAACACGTCATAATAAAAATGTTGAATAGTTAACGTTATTCGTGATACCCGCACCGATTTTGTTGGCAACTTAGCCGATTTCCGGGATCCCATATTATACGCGTGGCGAAACCACGCCGTATACAGTGAGGGAGTGCAGATTGATTTAGGCCACCGGGGTGTCTTTAACATGCATCGAAATCTGAATAATTTGTGTATGACTGCATTCCGCCCCCATCTATAAATGCGGTCGCCGTGGCACAGAGGCGAACTCTCGAGAATAAGTTTAGCAGAGCCAAGTTGATCATTTTCGTTCGTCAGTACGTATCAAGCTCGCGTCGCCGTCAGAAAACTCGCTATTCGACTAAAGAAGCATCTACTCATTTATCCTGTCTTGCCTATATATCTATTGCGTCACATTTAAACTTCAACCTGAAGTGTGTGGAAACTACACAATTTACAAGCGCTGATCAGTTGAAGGTTATACACATGAACATATGCCCAGCTTTCTGAAATGCTTGAATCGATCGCAACAAAAATGTGCGCTCGTTTCTCAACAGCCTAAAAGCCTCCACAGTGATAATGAGGGCTGCATGAGAGCGCACAAAAATGGCATCGGGCCTAACAAAAAGACAGGATTTGAGGCCACCTCAAGATGTCACGTAAAACAACAATTATAGATTCAAGTGATTGAGGCCCAGGGGTCCTTGAAGAGCTGAGTGATACGCTTCATCGTGTGTTACGCACACTCTACATTAGTATGCTCGTATTTCAGTGTCTCTCTTCTTCTACTTCTGTTTTTTTTTTTTCGGAGGCAGACGACTGTGAGAAACCTTTTTTTTCTGTGTGTCTCTCTCTTACACAGAGCACGCGAGTAAACGCGCCATAATTTAGGCACTCCGAACACCGCCTTTTTCAAGCATTTCCGCATAACCACGTAGCCCTGAATGCAGTCACGGTTCGCCGAGTTACGCTAATTTCTGCGAGCTTAACTATCCGACAAAGGCAACTCGAAGGCCGAGCGACATATCTACAATCGCGTCACACAAGCAAATGCCGCCTGAAACCATTATGAACTGTTTCAATGAAGAGCCCCCGTTCTCTTGGCATATTTTACAAGTGAGCCACGCACGGCCAGCAACCGGTCTAAGTTTTGTCCGACTCAAAAAGCGTCAGCCTTCAGCGCAAAACGGCCGTGTCAGCGGGAGTTGCCCCATGGGCGTCGCCCGGCAACACAGCGGCCGCTATACATAAATGTTGCGCGAGTGCATGGGTCATAAACATTCGCGCACTGCGCCAGTCCACACAGACGCCCTTGCACCAGAATTGTTTTTTTTCTTCGTTTTGCGCTGCTAACACACGCTCTGGCATGAAAATTTCAATCTTAATAGTCCATTTCCGATTAAAGTTTTGCTCGGGCGTTGTCGAGAATTATTAAGTGACTGCGTGAACAGACAAGGAGTCCATCATAAGTATATGAAGACGTCTACGGAAGCTAGAAAGCAAAATGATGGACGTTGTCTGGTGCGTCGCAAACAAAAATGTATGTTGTGCACGATGTGCACAATTGTGGCGTCACATGCAGTGCAGCTGAAATGTTCCTGTGCGGCGCCATCATAATTATCTAATTATACTGTTTCTGCGCTGAACGCGTTCGGTATATAAAGCAACTACTTTATTTGTTGAACATATAAAAAACCTGGAAACATTCAGTGAAAAAGCTCGAAAATTAGAAGAAAAAAAAAGCGATGCCACGTGGTCCTTTGTAGAACTTGTCTGTTCATGTAGAAAATTTGTATATAGTATTCCTTTCCTCCTCTTCCTCACACGTTTCCAGTTTCTCTGAAACAGTAATGCCGGTACAGCGCCTTCTTTTCCAGCAGTAAACATTTTTTTTTTTTTTTTGTGAGTGGTATAGGAGCGAGAATGCTGCCAGATGGGCTGGTATCTTGCAGAAACGGAGTATAGACACGTGCGCGCTGTTAGCTTCCACAATACCAGGGCGTGTCCTTTAAAGTGCCGTCAGGCAGTGGTGCCCTCCCCACATTTCTTAATCCCCAGGATTCCAACAACACCAGCCCAAAATATTTCCAACATATCTCTGTGCACCACCACGTCATGAATATGCCAGTAATTGAAGGCCATTTTCGAATAATGGTGCTAAATGGCCGATCATTGTAAAAAAACTATGGGAAAAGAATATAATACCTATTATGTTCAAATCATTATATTTCACCCATACATCACTTGTCACTGAAATTGCAAAGATTAATATAATAAACTTCCACGTCACTTGGCGCTGTGCCACAAAAATAAAGTAATAAGAAGAGGAACTGCTCAGCGCATAAGCGCACTTCTATCCTGCGAGTCTGATGATGTGTACCTTACAGTTCATGAAACAAGCTTGCAGACTCCGATAACGTAACTTTCACCACGCTAATTACATCTCACACACAAAAAAAAACACCTATGGTTCAATTCCCGGCCACGGCGCCCGCTACAATGGGCCTTGTTTGTAAAGCGCAGTAGCAATCGTTGAGCGTGAATGAGGACGTACGACGTAGAACAATGGGCCAAGCACACAAGAGGAGCCCTGCGTAAAACCGCAGTTAATAGAGAGATTTATATTACGGGACCTAAAGAAGCTTCCGCTCTGCTTGCGTTCCCAAGTTTCAGCCGGTAACAAAAAAATGACAGAGCAAGAAAGCAACTTACGCATTCTTCTATTTCGAAACTTATAATAATATTCTCCTAGCATATGACTGCCAATTCGTCTACGCGCTACGCGTGGAAACGGGCAGCGTCCCAAACCACCGCACACTGCCGGCGAAGTGTTCACACGAGTTACGCCAGATGGCGCAACATGTCTCATCAAGCCCGAAGAGCGCACAACGCACAAGGCCGTCCTGGTGCGCTCGACGGCCGCGGGGCGCGCTTGAGAGCCGACGTAGCACCACGAAATGCCTGGAAGAGACAGGGGACTCCGCACAATAAATCTTCGGTGACAAATTTAGTCAACGACGCAATAGCGTCGCAAGGCGCGTCTGTTCGCGCGTCTAACCATTCAAAAGTAAGCTTCTCTTTATCCAAAAGAGAAGATTAGTTAACCAATCAAAAGTAAGCTTCTCTTTATCCAAAAGAGAAGATTAGTTAGTGACGAACTCGCCATCCTTTTCTGGGACAAAAGAACAAGAGCGTTCTCGCTAGGAAAGACGGGACTCAGATGTGAACAGCAACAGATGACTGATTTATATCAGTGAGCGCATACACTATATACCTCTACTCACAGTGCTTGTTAATACTTGTGCAGAATACTGCGTTAAGTTGTACAACACTTCAATATTGCGTCTTTTCGGGTTCGTTTCGGATGTGAGGGCGAAAAAACGCAACCGATGGGTTGGTTCTTGCAAGAGCACTTGCGATATAGTGGACATTGTACTGCAATGAGATAGTCTGTGTGCGTATACACAGTATGCCTGACGTGTGAGATTCGCGCTTCTTAAAGGACACATTGTACGTTTATTTATTCCAATTTATTTACTTTTTTGTGACGATTCAATGTGCCGCATTTTTTTTTTTCAAATATAACCCAAACGCCTACCCCCTCTTGCAAAACAAAAATTTTCACTCTTTGTTACAGTGCGGATTATGCGCGAGAAAATAGGGTATACCCTTTTTGCGGAACCGTTTTGCGGTCGTGCGACGGTTACGGTGTACGGCTGCTGACCCGATGGTCCCGGGTTCGATACCTGCGGCGGCCGTCGCACTTCCATTCAGGCGAAATGGCAGAGATCTGTCCACGCGCGCGGATGGCGCGATGTGAGTGCACGTCAAATAACACCACAAGATTGAAAATCGCGAGAGATTTCCTCAGCGACATGCCTAATAATCATGTCGTTGCTGACCCGCAGGTCGTGGGATCAAATCCCGGCTGTGGCGGCTGCATTTCCGATGGAGGCGGAAATGTTGTAGGCCCGTGTACTCAGATTTGGGTGCACGTTAAGGAACCCCAGGTGGTCGAAATTTCCGGAGCCCTCCACTACGGCGTCTCTCATAATCATATGGTGGCTTTGGAACGTTAAACCCCACATATCAAGCAAATCAATAATCATGTCGTGGTTTTGGCTCGTAAGACCCCATATATCCCTATTAACTGCCGCATAGACAGGATATAGGAAGAACTACAAGACGACATATTTCGTCTGTGCATAAATTTTTTTCAATTACTCCAGTTTCAACGTATAGGTGAACGTAATGACGATAACGTTAAAAAGCACCAACGGATGTTTGTCGTCTATGTTTTCATTGGATTGTCACTTCGTTTCATTAGGTCTCTCTGTATGTCTCTCTCTCTCTCTCTGATATATATATATATGCAGGCATGGTGGTTGAGTGGCCGTAGCGTTGCATATAGTCCAGTAGATCCTCCGTGAGCGGTCACAACGTGGTTTATTTCGACGTTTCGGCCTAGAGTCTGGCCTTCATCAGGATGTGACCGCGTTGTGACCGCTCACGGAGAATCTACTGGACTATATATATATATATATATATATATATATATATATATATATATATATATATATATATATATCCGCGGAAGAAGAGGGACGTACTTACGAGAAAGAATTTCGAAATCAGCGAAGCGAACCAGCTGCCCCGTCGAGCATGCGAAAGAGCGGCCGTTGGAAGGAAAAAAAGAGACCGCATGGGAGCACACATCGCATTGTCAGTGAATATCCGCCATCACCTGTTGTAATTAAAGTTTAAGCCATTCGGCTGGTTTTGCGAGTAAGCGCACCGAATCCCCGGACATAAAGGCATGCAAATAAGTGGCGCGGCCACCGGAAACGCGCGCGCGGACAAAAGACCGGCCCGCATGCTGCTGAAGCCGCTCGCCTAATCCAATAACGGGCGACGAAAAGGTGTCAAGTGTCTATTGAGCGACCCGCTGCTACTCCTTCTTGCGGCAGTGAAAAGAGAGCAAAAAAATACACACACACTAAAGGGATTCGACAACTCGGACTGCAGGAAGAACCAACGCACGAGACTTCAAACCCGACCTGGGCAGCGAGGTAGTCTTTCAAGGCGGCTGAATGTGACGCGCAGGCTATAAACTCGAAAGAGTGCGTCGAGGGCAGCGAATCTTTTCGGGCACATTCCGGAGTAGTAATATACAAGAAACAGCGTCTGGGATAAGCGTGACAACAAATAAAAGGGTACGTTGTCTGAAGCCTCGGAATAAGACACAGCTCACTCAGCCGGCCAAATATCGAATGACACACCTGTGCGCACATTGCGGAGCGACGCGAAAAGGTTGATATGACGCGCGTTTAACAAACAGAAAAGTGCCCCGCCGCGGTGGTCTAGTGGCTAAGGTACTCGGCTGCTGACCCGCAGGTCGCGGGTTCGAATCCCGGCTGCAGCGGCTGCATTTCCAATGGAGGCGGAAATGTTGTAGGCCCGTGTGCTCAGATTTGTGTGCACGTTAAAGAACCCCATGTGGTCAAAATTTCCGGAGCCCTCCTCTACGGCGTCTCTCATAATCATATAGTGGTTTTGGGACGTTAAACCCCACATATCAATCAAACAAACAGAAAAGTTTCTGCGCTAAATATAAATCTCATTCACTTAGAAGTGTTCTTTGACAAAATGGGGTTATAATTTGGGACCGCTGCGTCGCACGAATAGACGTGAGGTCACACGTACACTATATGGACCATTGGACGTACCACATGACTTTCCCAACGCTTCTGCTGGTGAGGGCTACAATGCATGAAACACACACACACACACACACACACACACACACACACACACACACACATATATATATATATATATATATATATATATATATATATATATATATATATATATATATATATATATATATATATATATATATATATATCACAAGTGTGCGCGTACGATACCTAAAAGATGGCAGTTGCCTTACAAGTGTTGTTTTGATAAGCGAGTAGTTACGGTACATGTCATGCCAAGTATGTCACATCATTGATGTCGTGTCATGCATATTTAGTTAAAGCAATAACTGTAATGACAGCTTGCAATTTATATCATCACCGTCATGCCACCCATGATATGTCATGCGATCACGTTTGGGTTACATCATGCACATTGCCATATATTCTACCTAAACAAATGACTGTAACATGGCGTATTTCAAATTATGTCACCTATACCACGCCATACGTGACATGTCGTGAGATGTGATTCATTACCTCATGTTTTTTCCTTTAAATATGCACATTATATATTAAGTACTATTGTATAGAAAAACGGCCATAACGACTTCACGAAAAGTTCATCTCACTGTTGCCACGAGTTACTAGATGACATGCGTATTATGGAATTCATGTTTGTGATACACACAGGTTTTGTTGCGCACATTCTAGTATACAACAAAGTAACTAAAGGGACACCGATGCGTTAGGTTGGCATCTTATTATTTATATAATGGCAGACATGACATGCACGTCATGATACTCAAGTCATGCATGTAAATTTTGATATAAATTAGGTTTGCGAAGCTACCGCGAGAGCCTATAAAGACCTGTACAGACAGACAGACAGACAGACAGACAGACAGACAGACAGACAGACAGACAGACAGACAGACAGACAGACGGACGGACGGACGGACGGACGGACGGACGGACGGACGGACAGACAGACAGATAATAACGGTTGAAGTCTTCGGTACACCAAAAAAATGCTTCACATTTAAAATAACTCCGGCTACTTGTTCACCTCACCAAAGCTCCTAGTGGAGGTGTACCATCAACAGACGATTTTATTTTGGATTAATGGGTGATGCCATCTTCGGCTGTTGGATAATCTCTCAGTTTTGTACGTCGTGACATCCATTTCACGAGGTCACAAAACTTCAAATGCACCATGCCAGCCGTGTTTATGCGTTTAAGCCGGCCATAACACAGTTTTCATTTGGTTGTTGCAGACACGAAACGGCAACGTTAACAGCCCATGATGGCGGCACTTAAACGCGTCCGTAAAATACCCTACAGTCAAAACGCATGCCGCCTTCCTGGTTCTCGTCCAGCTCGCTTCCCGTCAGGTGGCCGCAAGCGATCACCAGGTATGAAAACCTTCGCGCCACATTGTAGCTAAGCGAACGCATTTTCCTCGCAGTGGGTATTCCACCCGAAGCATCTCACGTTGCCGCCATTTGGAAAGCAACTCGCCCTTCCACCGCGCTCACCACCTGTTCCACCCAGTGCACCATGAAATGATTCCTTATCATGGCCAGCGGTTCACGTATTCTGTCTTCCACTCACTTTTCTTCTCGAGAATTCTTTTGGAGCTACACACAACGGAAACATGCGCCTTGCTATTTATGCCCCAAACCTTTCAATTCATGCTTTTTTTAATTAATTCCCTGCGAGGTCATGACCAGAGTATACGAGAGAAGATACTGGCACCAGCAACGAGCAATGTCTGGTCCTTCGTACAAAAATAAAACAAATACACTGCTGCTTGTAGGACACACAACTCGATCCGTCGCTACATCGTGTCCTGATCGCAAGGAACTTATTGGTATACGCATGAGGGGGTCCTGGGAGCATGGGCTGAAAACAAACAAAAAAAGTGATTTTGGGCGCAATATAGCCAGTCGATGATGAAGGAATCTTGCGAAGCAAAGGCTAAGTAATAAACCATGTACCACACGTGATACATCAGAAATATTAAAC
This sequence comes from Rhipicephalus microplus, assembly GCF_013339725.1. NCBI lineage: Eukaryota > Metazoa > Arthropoda > Arachnida > Ixodida > Ixodidae > Rhipicephalus > Rhipicephalus microplus. The sequence continues at coordinate 143,724,510 of NC_051172.1, read as the reverse complement.
GAGTGCGATAGCTCACACAACTACAGCACATATTTAAGTTTTAAAGCTTAATTACAAAAGCTTAAAACACAGCTAAACCTTCGAATGCAACTGCAATGCCACTTTCACTGAAATTTCATTTTGTAATTGTTGACCTTTTGTATTGTTTTGAATGTCCCACAAATCCTGCAATGATATCGCCTATAGCAAAAAATGTACAGTTATGCAAAATAGGTAAAGTGCAGCGTTAACTGTTATGCTTAAATGATTTCTTTGCTTTTTCCCCTCTCTTTTCTAAATCTTCCAGCTGACACCAGCAACTTCTTTTCTGTGTGCACAATCATATTTGTCTTTGTAATCTCTGATGTGACCTCCGAAATGAATGCGCACTGCTTTCCTCTCAGAGTCAACGTGACGCGCAAATTCCTCGCACTAACTGCGATGTGCCATTTTGCCTGCGGTGTCACCAGATTGTCAGAAACACCGTATACTTCCTCTTTTACCTGCACAATGTTCAGTCCAAGTAACACATGATGTGCGCGATATCGAATCACCTCTAACGTGCACACCCAGGATACATCACTTCATCATACACACCAGTGACAAACGATAACGCTTCGGTCTGTATCTGAAACATCATAAAATTACCTGAAGTTACATCCAAATTATCACATTAATTATTAAGATCATGTGTATCGATTCAGAAGCCAAACACAACGCCCCGATACTGTATGCAGTCAATTCTGTTTTTTAAGACTACGAAGCGGTTGAATATGAAATGCCCTTTGATACCGTTCCATAAACATAGCACTATTGTCCTTTTTGACGTTCCATACAGCAATATTACTAAACCAAGTCACAAGCAGTTGTATGACATGCATTATTTGCTGCCGTAAAGTCTCGCTGGAACCTCGAGCTGACGCGATATGCAGTGAAGATGAGGCAAAAGCAGGCTTCCTACTACCTAGTGGTTGTTCACATGGAAAATTTTCTCTCCCTTCAAAAAAGAACTACTCTTTTAATAAAACTTTTTGCATGTGTAGCTGAAGAACTATACTCTGCAGCAATATATTATCCATATTTTAACTTATACCACTACAATTATAAAACGAAGCCACAATACGAGTCAAAATGGTATTTTTCCAGACTTTGCGACATTACTCTGGCAATGTTTTTGCTTCAATCGCTCCCGAAGTATTTTATTCATTTAACATAGCAATCTATAAAGCAGAAAATTTTAATACATTACTCGCGAAAAAAATTGGCTTTTTATAAAAAAAATGCTAAACATGAAACACATCGCAATTTTTCTCCAGGCTAAAAATTAAAGAAAAATCAAACAAAAATGAATAAACTATCATAGTCATGAAAGATTAGCGCCTTGAGATTAAGAAAAAAAATGTGTCGTAGTAATTGCTAAAACCAGTAATATTGTATCAATTTTTTAGTGCGGCACAGTTTCTTTTAGGTGCCCGTAGAGTTACCATATATAAATCTAGGTGCCAAAGTATGAAGCGCCCTCTAGGCACCACAATTTTTTTTCTTCGCAAAATATAACGCTTCAATAACTACTGCAAACATTATCATTTAGCTGCAATTTTTTTACCATGATCGGAGATGGTAGCAAGTTAACTGGTACACTTGATATGGAATGACCCATAAAGTATAATATAAAGTGTAACAGGTAAAAGGGTAAATTTTCGACCATCTACAATAATACTGAAACAAATCGTTGCTGGTATATGTGAACGTCAGGAGTAGTAACTCACGAGATATTTTGCATGAAAAAAATTGTTTATAGCCTAGATGGCGCTTTAAAGTTTGGGCAAGGGAGTGAAACTGTGTCACGCTAGATAAATTATTCAATGTAACTGTTTTGAGTCCTTCCTACGGAACAATTTTTATATTAATCTCAAGAGACTGATATTTCATGACTACGATAGCTTATTCATTTTTTTCTAACTATCGTTATTTTCGGCATTGACAAAAAATCTCAAAATACTACATATTTCATCATCATCATAATCATCATCATCATAATCACATCATCATCAGCAGCCTTACTACGCCCACTGCAGAGAAAAGGCATCTCTCATTACCCGCCAATCAACCCGGTCTTGTGCTTTCTGTTGCCACATTACACATGCGAACTTCTTAATGACATCAGCCCACCTAACTTCTCCCCTTCGTGCGTTCCCTTTCTCTGGGAATCCAGCTACCGTTAAGGGCAGCAGTTATCCGGCCTACGTGCTACGTGCCCGGCCCATGTCGATTTCTTCTTGATTTCAACTACGATATCCTTAATCCTGGTTTGTTCGCCGACTCGCTCTGCTCTCTTCATCTCTTTTGAGATTAGACCTATCAATTTTCTTTCCATCACTCACTGCGTCATACTCAATCTAGGCTGACCGCTCTTTGGAAGCCTCCAAGTGTCTGCTACGTAGTTAAATACTGGCAAGATGCAGCTGTTATATACCTTCCTCTTGAGGGTTAGTGGTAGATTACCATTCATGATTTGAGAATGCTTGATAAATGTGATCCACCCCATCCTTATTCTTCTGGGTTTTTCACTCTCATTGTTCGGCATCCCGGTTATTGATTGTCCTAAGTAGATATATTCCTTTACAATTTTTCTTTATGTATCGCAAAACGCTGTTTTCTGCTGAGACTGCACATTATTTTAGTTTTGTGAATATAAATTTTCAGACCTGTACTTTTCTGCTTTGCGTGCCCAGTTCTGTTTTAGCAATTTTTAAAGAAATGGCACAGATTTTTCCGCGTGAAACATAATCACATTATGTACTCTGTAGCTTTCTATATGAAGTGATAAAAGAAGCAGACGCATTGGCTCAATATTGGGACAGTATTGAGAAAATTAGCATTTTGACCCATATTTGTGATTTATTTTCGCAATGTAGCAGCCATTATCAGACAGGACCTTCAAAAATGTTTCGAGGGACTATTGCTGTACTTATTAAATTAGAAACATCTGCAGGCACCCAAAGGAACTTATAAGAGTGAGAGGAGAAAGGGGACTTCGGTAAAGGCTATATTGCAAAAAATAATAAAAACGTGCATGCCTACAATAATTTTTCAGAAAGAAAAAGAAAAAAAACGAGAAAAATATTGTTATTATAGTGTTCGCATTTGGGAGCAAGAAGGGGCTTATCATTATCGAAGTGGACGAAGCTCACACTGCAATGAGATCGCAGCCGCAATCGCTGACTTCGTAGCGAGACGCACTGGAAGGGGATATGTGTTACGCAAATGATCACAGTGTTCTCGTGAGCATGATGCTCTTGTCTGTAGACCTTGATTACTTTGTCGGAGAAGTCATTCAGTAGGTCCCCGCTTCTATAACACCTAGAACATTCGTCTCACCGTCGTTAGCACACGGGTGCCGTTGGAGTGCAAGTATGAAAGTGTGCTAATACATGCAAGGCCTGCTGTTGTGGGTGGCATAGAGTAGGGTGTGAGCGAAATGGGCTGCTTGAATCACGCATTTTCTCGACCCTACTTCGCGCTGCCTTCATGATACGTCTAGCTATATAAGTGGACCAGAACTTTCATCGCTTTCGGTGGCAGCCGCCTTTTGTGGAGGGCTGCTGGTCAGGTTTCGGAACGACCACGGTAGCATGCGGTCTGTCCTTATCGCATTTTGTCCGCCAGTGTTCGTACTTCATCTATCGTGACGTAACTAAGCCTGATGTAACTAAGCTGGGTCGACCAATTAGAACTTGAGTCAAGGTTGTGTTCGCTTGCTCTAAACGTGAGTGCAAGACTATGCACATCATGTCTTTATACACAAATAGGGGAGGGAAAGAGAGAGAGCAGGACGATGCCAGTTTATAGCACCAGTTGCAAGTTTTTGCAATGGGCGGGGTTACGTTCGCTTCTCAGCTTTGTATACGTAAGCGCAACGACAGCAGTTTGAGCCCGCGAGCTCCACGAACTATATATACTTGGCGTAACGTAGCTTTCCTCCCGAGTGCGGCAATTAAGGCACAAGCGCGCGAGCAACGAGCGCGGCAGCGCCAGTGTTCGCGCCTTCCGCAGCCCGTCGCTGGGTCGCGGCGTCGATCACAGCGGGTCTGCGCCTGAACCTAGGCGCCCGCCCGCTGCGGAGGGACGAGGTCGCAAAAATTTCGTGCCAGCAAGTGACTGGCCTACACTGTGCGCGGTTCGCAGATGGCGGCGATGCCGCACGCGGTTATGAATAACTTATAAGCCGTGGCTCGACATCAGCAGCAGCAAAGTGCCACATACGCGGGCCTGTGGCCACGGCGGGTAGGCCATTTCCCGGCCGCTGTTATCTTGCGGCCGGTCCGTGACGTGCCTTCGCGATGACTGCAAGCTCTCGCGGCGCGGCCGCCGATACCGCGCATTCAAGCAAACGTCGTAAATAATCGCAGCCTTCATAAAAGAACTGGCCTACGCGAGCTTCTTGCAGATGAAAACAGCATCGGAGGGCAGCGCGGCGCATGTCTATTCATGCGCGTCCCCGTCAACGGTGGTGCGCTGAGCGGTCACGTGCTTTCTTTCCGGCTTGCCTAACGCGCACCGACCGGATGACTCGCTCTAAACAAGTTAATTGAACCCAAACGCGAGGTATGGTTTTCTTGGAGAGCGCTTTTTTGTTGTTGTTAATTGGCTAGGCGCACGTCACAAGAGGCACCGGACTGGAGTGGTTGCCAACATTGGGAAACCACGTTAGGCAAGTAAATTTCCGCTTTACGGACTCACCCGATCAGAGAGATTTGTTGCGAAGCCTAATTGTTCTTTAAGCCTCTTCCTCCTGTCTTCGCTAGCCCCGCTTTCCACATACATCGTCCAAATAGCGGGCAAGGGAACGAGCTACGGAACATCCGCGCTTGTTTTGGCCATTGTGTGGCGCCTAGATTCCGAGCGATAAGCAGACAATGAGCCCGAAAGACGGAACGGGCCACTCAATTTCGGAAGTCCTCTGCGTATGTCGCAACAGCCGCCACTTGGTTTCGCCGCAACCACGGCGAACGTCGCGAACGCAGGAGCGGCAATTTGCGGGCTCCTTTCCGCGGGAGAGGGAGACGGGGGAGGGCGGAGTGGAAGGCACGCAGCAGCCGTAACCGCGGAGAAACGTCGCCAGACCCACGTGCCTTTCCTAGTTGGGCGGCGTGGGACGTGCACATTTTAGTCATCGATGGTCCTTATCTTCAGTTCTCTTCCCATTAGAATTAACGGCCAGTTTCTTTGGTCACGCCGGAGTTCCCATGGGGCGTACAGACGTCGAATACGGATACGCAAAGCAGACTCATTGCACTGCACCAAAAGTGGAAAGCCATAAAATTTGAGAGCTGGATACAAGAACACATACGTGCACGCCGTTTGGGAGACGATAACGCAGGAAATCAAAGAACTGGCCAAAGGAGAAATAAAATTAAAACAAACCGATCGGGAAAATTTCATCACCTTTATCAATATCCGGAGAGCGCTTTCTGCCTTTTCGTTTGGACTGATATCTTTCTCCTTCTCTCTCTGTGCTTGCTTCCAGCATCCGTTCTTCAAGGTACTTTGGAAGCTGCATATAGTGCTGGAACTGTCTGGAGTGAAACGCAGCGATCGGCGCCTCTATATAGAAGCCCGTAAGTCGTCGACGGAGATCTAAACGAACGTCGCCGGGATCAGCGCGCCAAACGTCAAGTCTGACGAAGCTGAGACTGTAAAATTTATCGCGTAAAGCGAGAAAAACACACAAAACTTGCTTGCACCATACACAAGCGGATGGCAGCCGACTCAAATGCGAGAAGACCCGCAGAGATAAATCTGGATGCAGCAAGAATCGAGGACGAAAAAGACATCAAATAAGGACGTCGATGCGCAGAATGTGTTGCTCGCGCAATACATAACTGACCCAGGGTCGTCCCGTCTGTACGGAGCGCGAAGATGTTATTCGTTCCAGGGGCCGTCTTCAAGTTTACTTCAATGCTTACCATTGCGTCTCACTATTTGCTTCGATGCGTACGACAAACGCACCTCGGCGAAATCACCCTTATCTCTGAACATCTCGCGCTACATGGAACATCTATAGCATCCTGTATGCTTTAAAGAATGCAGTCAGTGTGTGAAATGATCAAGGAAGTGTGGCTGTGGAGGCGGGCACTAGAAGCGAAAACTTTTTTTCGTATTATTCGCATTTTAATGCGCAGCCTTATCTGGCTAGTTCGCCCGAAAACGCCGCCCGTCCGCCAGTACGCGCATGTCCAAAAAAATAATTATATAGAAATGCGGGCCAATCTCCGGCTCACGGCGGATGAAAAGCAGGTCTCTTATCTAAAGCAAGCTTGGAAAGATACCGAAGATGTTGAAACACGAGGCCAACCTACGGTCCGGTATTGAACCTTTTTCCAATACAGAGATGAAACGCACAGTTAAAGTATGTTGCGTCTGCAGTTGACAGAGGCCGAAAGATGTGGCGCGATGACGACGCAGAGTCACGTTTCACATTTTCACAGACCGTATATATATATATATATATATATATATATATATATATATATATATATATATATATATATATATATATATATATATATATATATATATATATATATATACACTTCTTTATTCCCTTACTTGTCTGTTCCATTCCTTTGACTGTGTCTAAGAAAGCAAAGAGTACCTCGGCACGGTGACGGAGCATGACCCCCCCCCCCCCCCCAGAAGTTTGTAGGAATTATTTATTGAAAACTGCTGTTTCCCCTGCGGGCGATTCAGAAATAACTATAGTGAACTGAACAAAAATTGCATTCAGCTGGTGACGTGCAGTAGGGTTGAGTGATGTGGGAATGACGTGGGTGCCACGATTCTTCCCAATCTGCCAGCCTACCTTGGTAAGAAGCCGACGAAAGAGAGGACCGCTCTTAAGAAGAAGAAACCGGAAACTTCAGGCGGACAATAATAAGCGTGCGCAGGGTTCCCCATCAAAGGAAAGGGGGGCAAAGGTTCATTGCAGCGTTCCCCTTGTCTAGCTCTCTTAGCGAAAAATCGTAAATATTGATTGTTAATATTAGCCCCCAGAAAACTACTATCTTTTGTGCAACAACCAAAATGGAGACAAAATACTTGAGCAACAATATTTCATTCTACCATAGCGAAGGCACAAACCCAGCAAGCATACCTGCAGGATGTTTAGGCTTGGAAAAGAAGCGGGCGTGCTCTGTTTTCCAATTCCGAGCTGGAAGGCAAAATTTAGGCATAGTCTTGATACAAAAGGCCCAGTCTACACGGCATGAAACCGCATGTTTTCGAGGGTGTACTACATCGTCCTTTTCAGTGAGGTGCATATAGGGGCAAATGCGATGTGGTCTACAAGGTTATAGTGAGAGGGAGAGAATAATGATAAAAGAAAGACACGGAGGTTAACAAGGGCTGAGCCCGATAGGAAGATATAGTGAACTTAAGATATAGTGCAATGAACTCAATCACACCAAAAAAAAGCGTTAACTGCGTGGCACTATAGGAAACAAAAAGATAGGCATGGGTTGCAATGACTGCCATCGGGGCTGACTTTCAGCAAACTCTATCGGAAAAGAACACAAGCAAAAGCCAAACCGAAGGTAACATACGCTCGAAATGTAGTCAGATGGCAATTAATACAAGTACGATTATTTTAAATATGAAAGAATCACACGTCGCAACTCGCATGCGGTCAGCGGCGAGCAGCTTCTGCAAGTGAAGCTTCCATTGAAGTTGCCTGTGGCGCCACCTATCCTATGCAACGCTAACAGCGTGAGAGGAGCGGCGGAGTAAACCCACTGCCCTCTTCGCGTACACTGTAACGTGGGCGAATGGAGTGGAAGGAATTACGGCAGCATCCGTGAGCGAAATGGTGAGTTGCGGGAGTAGTGGTCGGAAGTGGTATAGGAGGAGTGGCACATTCCCCTACTGGGATTTACCAACTATCTGCGGGTCAGTCTCACTACAATCTACGTTGGGTCCCGGACATGATAAGCTCACCCAAGAGCAGCTTCACTGCTAAAAAAAACAGCTAATGTTGTGATTTCAATTAAGCTGGGCCGTTCTTTTATTTCTTCATATATGTTGGTTATTTTCTGTTGGTAATTAGCGTAAGATAATTCGAACAACGTATCGGTATTCATCTGCAGACAGAATAACATCCCGATTCCGATTATGTCGAATATATATTCCAACACATCATGTGCCTACCAATGAATTATTTATTATTGATTGATTAAGTAATCCAATGGAGACCAGTCACATGTGTGTAGCAAACAAGAACACAATTTCATTCATCGCATTAGACAAGCAAATGATGCGAGTTCGATTGAGCAAAGTCACCAAAACTTTGTCGCAAAGTCGTAACTAAAGTATCAGGCAAATAGAGTCGCGTGTGGGCGCGGGCTGCTAGCAGAAGGTTCCCAAACCACGTGCCTGAGACTCCTGATATAGAGGCACCCGCCACACCGAGGCACACTTAACAGATATGATAACGGTAATAAACAGAAACTGCGCAGCAAGGCCAAAATGAGAACACGCAAGTCGTGCAGATATACTCGTTCACAGCGCGCATGCAGAGCCGGTCTATACCAACGACCACCTCCGAGTGTTTGTTGAGCGCCAGGAACGAAGGTGAAAGATAAAAGGCGCACGCAAGGAAATCCGACAGAAGCTGCCACAATCCGGTTGAGAGCCGCCGCCAACAGGGCCGCTTATCAAAAACGGGAACAACAATTTGGGCGACACGAGTCGACACGGCCACCGATGTGTCCGTTCGGTCAAGCCCGGCCATGCGCGGTATAGAGAGGCACAGACAGCCTGGACTTCAGAGACACCGCGGAGTATAGACCACGTTCCTTATCCACACCCCTAGTGAACGTGCGTCGCGCATGGCAACCCAAACGGTTCAGTTCGGAGCGCGCGATTACAATGTAATATTCCATTTCTTTCCTTTTCATTTTTTTGTAGATAGAAGGCCAGTTGTGTTGGGCACCCGGGGCACAATTTCAGCTTGCACCGCCTCTGGGAGATCCCACCGAAGGAACTGAGTATCGCAACACGAACCATGCAGCGCCTGCTTCTTTAGCACATGGGCTATAAAACACGAAGCTGTAAAACACGAACTCCATCTGGCTGCGGTGGCAGCAAGTCCGAATGTCTGCGCATATCGCAGCCTGTTTGTCCAAGTGAAGTACAGTCAAGCACGCCTCATCTGCACGATGCTAAGGAGCACGCCGCGTATTGGCTGCTGTAAGCCTGTTTATAAACAGCGATACAGGCGCTGTCGACATTCTGGGGGACGCTTGTAGCGACGTCGCAAAGCACGGGTGTGGAGTTTCCTATGAATACACTAGAGGGAACTATGGCGCTATAGTGTCTGTAGGAACTGCAACGCACGGCGCTTCAGCAGGCATAGGAATAATGCAGTACATGGATTTGATTAATTTTTCGGCTCCATTTGGCCTCACCTGGCTCGGAGCTGCTTTGTCACGGAACAACAATCAGCCAATTTTCAGCAAAAGCAATTCACCACCTAACCTTTTAGGCTGACCAATTCAAATTGGGTCATGAAGTTCAAAACAATTCCTTCTTTTATTCGAAACAAAACCAAAACACTGCAATAAACAAAACCACAACTACGCTCAAAGTGCGCAAGCACGAATACTAGGCAAATACATGTGCTATACCTATAAATCACATGGTCACTGAAAGATCGCAGCGCTAGAGCGCCCTCTATAGTTAACGATGAGAAACTCTTATGCTCCGCCCAGCCCAAAACTGTGGCGAGCTTCGGGCTGCGCCGTGACGTCACTGCGAGCGCCCCAGTATGTCGACGGCGCCTACCACTGTTCATAAACGTGGAATAGGTCTAAAACTGTAAGGCGCTCCCAAAGGACTTCAGTGTGGCGATGCAACTAAGTTTGGAGTTTTAATTCCACTCTGACAAAGAAAAAAACAACAACATTGAAATTACGAACGTCACCCTACGCCCTACACGTGGTACGTCACGGTGTTTAGTCATCATGCGCTCATAATCGGTATTTTCTCAGCTTAATTGTCGGCCGCATATTGCAGGAAGCGTGCGACAATGTTGCACCGAAGCTTCTCGCTGCTTTCTGTTGCTGGTGCAACCTGTTTATTGGCCGCAGTGCGCTCATTTCTGCGATGTGACGTCATGCAGCAGCGCAGAACTCGAGTTTATGCTCAATCAGACGTGGTACTGAAAGTTAATTAATTAATATGTGGGATTTATCGTCCCAAAACCACCATATGATTATGAGAGACGCCGTAGTGGAGGGCTCCGGAAATTTCCACCACCTGGGGTTCTTTAACGTGCACCCAAATCTGAGCACACGGGCCTACACCATTTCCGCCTCCATCGGAAATGCAGCCGCCGCAGCCGGGATTCGAACCCGCGACCTGCGGGTCAGCAGCCGAGTACCTTAGACACTAGACCACCGCGGCGGGGCTGCACTGGAAGTGACCCATACTATACGATGTTGAGTTCGATAACACTTAGAAGCTTTTTTTTTTTAGCATGGCGAATGATTTCGTGTTGGCTTGCATGGTGGTGCTCGTGCGAATTCCTTTTTCTTTTTTCATTTATTTAGCACCACCTTCAGGAAACATTTTTTTTTTTACGACAAAACTACTCGCTCTTATTTACGGCATTGTTTAACGTGGACGTACTACGCACAACAGCGTACCGCTTTTCCGCCGGGTTTCACAATGGGTCCCAAAGAGTTTAAAACTTGCACGCAGACCGCAATTTATTGCACAAGCTGCAGCAGCCCGAAGCTCTGTGTATTGTGTGTAGCACAGCTTATTTCAAAATGTCTCGGGCGTATACCTCCACAGTCTAAGAACGTGCACAAGCTCGCTCCTTTTGGGTAAAAAGCCGAATTATCGTTGTGCGTGGATATTCGTTAAAGCGCACGGTGGCATTATTCGTAGCACTGCAGCGTGCAAGTACTGCAAATGCTGTGCACGTTCGGAATAGCTCAGATCTCGTATACACACCACAGCGCGCTTGCGCCGGTCGTATATGTACTCCAGTATGGAAAGCCATCATATATGTTGTGACGTCAGCCTGGCTCTCGACTTTTGCGAGGTGCTTGCCGCGTTGAATGCGGCGTTGAGGAAAAAAAAAATGCAAAGCACCCCACTGCGATGCCTTGAGGTTACATAAATGAGTGCATCGCTTTGGTAAACGCACAGATTCTTAAGCTTTCACGTCGTGTGTGATGTGCATCAGACGAAATATTCACCCTTTTCTTTCTTTCTTAGCGCGCATGAAGAGCAAAGTGCGTATACAGGCTGGTTCGGATTGCGGTATTTAAAATAGCTTCATTTCCAGAATACAATTATATTATCTAATTACAGAGGCAATGAAGAAGCCTTCGGATCTGTTATCACCGCTTAGCCACGACTACACAGCTCATTGACGTTTCCTCCTACAGAGCAAGCAAGCCAAGGTCAGCTCCACACAATTTATATAGTGAATACCAGCGAGAATGCGATATCAAAGGTCCCGCTCTAATCCTGCACCCGCAAACGTTGGCGCTCGTTGCTCCAGCCATACGCGGACCTCGATGCGCAGCAAATCACGGGCGCGCCAAATGCTTTGCTCCACGTGTTGTTGTTGTTTTTTTTTTTTTAGATAACAACGGGCACCTCGCATGGTATTCGGCTGAACAGACTTGCGTCAGTTTGACGCCGATACCAAGAACGAGAGAGAGAGAGATAAAGATGCAAGGAAAGGCAGGGAGGTTAACCAGACGCACATCCGGTTTGCTACCCTGCACTATACCAAATTAACAAGACTGCACGGCGGGCTTGTCGGTGATTCATTCAAAGGTGTGTCGCATGCAATGTGGTACAAAGCGAGACACATAACGCACATGCACTGCACTGTGTATCTGAGGTTTGCGCTATTCGCTTCGTCACTTCTTGAATGCGCCATAACTTTGGGCGCGCAAAACATTGCGTTTTTTTTTCTTCTGCGAACGGCCAATTCAATATTGTTAGCAACGCGTTATAATATTATTGCTTACAAGAAGAAGATGAATTAGAACACTCTAAATTTATGTTAACTGCATTACTATAACGCGTTAGACATACAATTACCTCTTTCTTTCGTCCCTTGAGGCTCGACGTCTTTGGCCAATACAGACTTCTGTCACCACTTCACCTAAGCTTCTGCTACGTAGCTCAATGCATTTTCCTTGAAACGGCAGCAATCTTCTAACAACGCAGCTGTACCTGGGGAATTACCTGGGGGGTTACATTGCCATGTCGAATTCAACTTCTTGCACTTAAACTTCAACCACAAACTATCAGCTCTACCTTTATGCGCAATTTTATTACCACATGTGAGAGCAGATATTAAGAAACCAACATGCCGTGTTTTGTGCTAACCGAAACATTCAATGACTCAGAAGGGGAAGCGTGGCAGTTAGACAACAGGCTTAGAAAATAAGTATATGTGTTTATGAAAAAAATCACCAAGTGACAAGTGAAAAAGGGTGAAATGTGAATTTTGTGTCCACTTCTGCCACAGGCCTAGACCAAGCCGTCATTCTTACACCGAGTTGATGAAAGCGTTAGGAGGCCAAAACACAAAGTACATGTAGCAACAAAAAAAAAGAAAAGAAGAAAAAAATGAGTGCAACAGAATCTCCAGTGGACTTGGGCATCATTTATGAGTCGCAGCTTCTGCTTTTTAAGTGGGCGGTCACGGCGCACCAGTGTGTGAATGTATACAGAAGATGCTATAAAACTACTTTTAGTTTATTGTGTTATCTGAGGCCAATGAACAGCGTAAGTACAATACTTTTGGCTCAGCGTCTCCCGTCGAATCCAGCTCACTGTTGCTGCACTCAGGTCGACAACCTGATATTAAGAACAATTTATGGCAGGCCCACCGCGGTGGTCTAGTGGCTATAGGTACACGGCTGCTGACGCGCAGGTCGCGGGATCGAATCACGGCTGCGGCGTCTGCATTTCGGATGGAGGCGGAAATATTGTAGGCCCGTGTGCTCAGATTTGGGCGCACGTTAAATAACATCAGGTGGTCGAAATTTCCGGAGCCCTCCACTACGGCGTCTCTCGTAATCATATAGTGGTTTTGGGACGTTAAACCCCACATATCAATCAACAATTTATGGCAGCAGTATCAGCGGAACGGGCTTAATCAGAGTCAAAAGTCGACACACGTGTCTGAATGTGGTTGTGTGTCCACTGCCGCGACTGTCACGGCCGTCACCGACGCGAACCGAAGGAATGGCCCCACGAGGAAACCCGGATGCCAAGCGAAAAACCGAACGCCGCGTAATCCGAGAGGGAAACGCGGACGCGCGCCCGAGCACAATGAGACGCGAGGCCATCAAGGTGGCCTCGATGAGCGTGCGACAAAAGCTGGCGAGACCACGGCGATTGTCTCTCTCTTCCCTCGTCGTGAGAAGGCGGCACACCCACCGGCCGCTTAGGCGCAGCCATCAACCCGGTAGAGCACATAACGCCATGCCGCCACCGCCGCTAGACCCCGGCAGGGTTCATCATCGCGAGGCGGCGACGTGTGTATGTGGGAAGATGGCTGTTGCGCCACAGAACAGCGCGTTTTCCGAAATACTGAAACAAATAAGTGATACGGGCTGGCAGCCTTGCCTGAAAGAGCTCAAAGACAAAGGACGATGGGGGTCGTTGAGAAATCGTGACTCGTCGTCTATTGAGCGGCGTCGTTAAGAGACCTCTCCGTGAGTACATTGTGATTTAGAGGACCGCCAAGCCACAGGGCGGGTCGCTGTGGTTCTCAGGATGGCAGAGTACTTGAGGGGACACGACGGCACGCGCGAGCACGCCGGTCTCGTCTTTAGCAGGCCAGCGTCACGCTTTGGAGATATACCTATCGTGCTTTATGGTGTACGCTGAGAACGAAGACCTCGACATACCCGCCTATGATACTGGGTGTGCTGTCCTCGGTCCTTCTATAGAGATGCATGTAAAACGAGCGCTGCAGTGGCATGTGGTCTTCAAACGGCTGCATTCATCGCTGCTGATGAAGAAGGAAGCGCTCTAGAGGAACACCGGAATAAGCGCGTCGGTTGGTAAAGGCCAATCATTCAGGGCACATGTATGAGTACATTCAGATACGCAAGTATTCATACTGCATGAAACACTCGCGTTAAGCGCCCGAGACACGATTTCTCGGAAGAAACACCCCACTGATTTACACTTTCGTTTGTTGCCGTCTCACCTCAATTATACAGCTGAGTGATGCTGAGAGGGTAATTTTACATAATGAGCATAATGAGCTGACGCTGTTATCCAGAACATGAAAAGTCTTGAATATTCAATTTAGTTCTCAATGCTCGGAAGCCGGCCACCTTGACATATACTATGCTGTCAGCTGTCAATGACGTAGGCATGACAGGCGGCAAAGGAGTTTTCTCGAGTCATCTAGCTCATCAAAATACACGTAATAGGGAGGGAAGTTAGAGAGGAGCCTGTAGTGAGAAAAAGGAAGGACGCGGTAATTAAACATAGTGGTGGTCATGAATCAAGGTCACGTGACTGCCGCCTTCGTGTCATCCATCGTCGCAAGCGCTTGGTGAACGTCACCTTGCGGAATGCCGTCTCAAACCGGAGGTTTTCGTGAGTATATAAGGAAGGACGTATCAGCTTGCGCACTGCTGGAGGACCACTACACCTTGCAAGATACAGACATGTAGACACGAAGACAAGATCGCACGTAGGCATGCACCAACAAGAAAACAAAGAAAGTCGATAAAACGGAGAAGCTGGGGCAGAAAGGCGGAAGTGCGTTGCCAAGCCTGTTAATACGCAGATGGGCATGACAATGCGTGCTTGCCTGCAGTTGGCACAAATCCAGTAGCGAAAACAATCCTCCTTCCAGAAGAGGCAATGACGGAAATCGTCTGGCGGAAAGGCAGCCAGGAAGGCAAGAATAAAAAAAAAAGACGAACCTGCTTTTACCGCAAATGTGGATAAAGCAAAGCACACAAGGCAACGCACGCTGGGCCCGAGACAGACGAAAACAACCGCCTCGAAACTGAACTCAAGAGACTGCAGCAGAGCAAACATAAGAAAAAAAAAGCAATGAAGGCGAAGAAATGAAAGCAAATAAAGGCACTCGCGACAGGGAGAGCTGTTTCATCCGGCTCCTTTCCTCTTTTCGAGGCAATACGAATTTGTTGTTTTTCTTTTGCCAGTGTGTGTCTGCGAGTCGTTATCCCTCCGTTACGTTTTGATCCGTTCGTGGCAATGAAGGAGGCCTACATGAAAGAGCGCGGAAACACGCATGCAAAGCCCCTAAAACTATAGCCTTCTCTCTCCCTTGCCGAGGTGCACCACAGAAGACCGCAGCAATGTAGAAATGCCTGGTTTGTCTTTCTGCCAGCTCATTCTCAAGGTCTACTTCCGCCCTCTTAAGAAAGTCTGCATTCCTTGCCCTACAGCAGCACTATTGAGGAAACGAAGGTTGGCGTCCCGGAAGACAAAAAGGCACGCGCTTCGAAGGATATGCGCACTAAAGTATTTGAAGTTGAAATCGGACATATCCGCATAGTTGCAAATCAGCAAGCCCGCAAGCTACAGAGGATGGCTGGCGAAACGGGGAAAAAATGTCAATCAGCCATCAGCAGCGTGAAGCCACAAGAAAATTTATTCGAATTTCTCAAAATCAAGCTTTCCCAGTTGACCAAGTTTACGCCAACTGAGAAGGGCGAAATTGGTCAACTTCCCAGTTCATGCAAAATTCGTCAGTGGATGACGCTTATTTCGCTTGCATGTAGCAATGTATGCAGTGCTTTTTAGATCTCAGTGGCGAATAATGTGGAAATTTACAGAAGCACAAATATGTACATATATATAGCACATATTTGGTGACGTAACGTCTAGATTACGGATGACCGTGTGGTACGTGTGGTACTTTTTCACGCACAAAATTACAAGGAAGAAACACTACACATATATATCGCACATTGTTGTGACTACGTTGTGACTACTGTCAATAATATGAGTGGCAGTGCACTGCGGGGACAGTTTTAAATGAGTTTTGCCCAATATGGTGACGCCGGCATTCGTTTTGAGTAAGATTTACGTGCGCCGTCATGCATAAAGATTTTACCTAATTGTCACAGTACTGTCAACTAAACATATTACCCTACGAATCTAGCAAAAGAGAGAAAGAGAGTGAAGCACGACGAGATATAGAGAAAAGTGCACCGATTCTTTGTCGAACGGGTAGTCGAGAAACCAATAGCCGCTCTATCGGCGAAATCCAACGCCAAACTTCACTGCTGCTTCCAGCACGGAGACAGGTGGGAGCATAGGCCCGATCGGCGATGCCAGCGGCACGCGGCGGAGCACGCTGCATACGTCCGCAGCAGCGCCGACGGGCCAGGCAAGATATAGCGTCGTCGCTGGCCCGGGGGCGAAGCCATCTGGCACGTCGGCGTCACGATGCTTCCTTTGTGACACCACGACCGTCGCCGCAGCGTCTTGGATGAGACGTCTTCAGCCAGTTGGTCTAAATTTAGCCTCCCACAATGCAGAGCCGCGGATGGCCCCGAGCTCGCGCTTTCTTGTTTTCCTCCGAGGTCGTGCACCAGCCTCCTCGCAAAGGCGCCCTTTTTTCTCCGCTCCAGAAGGCAAGCATGCGCTTCTATGCAGCGGTACTGTACATGCAGTACAGAGTGGCCCCTTTCACAGCGCGCTCGGCTGCAGGAGGCGCGTTCGCTTTCCGAATCGGTCGCGAAATGTTCCTCGATGCCGATAAGTCGAAACAGAAACAATTCCTTCGACGTACAAACTAAGCATGTTCACCAAAGAAAGAAAAGGAAAACGGATCTCATAGTATATCCAACTACTCTGTATTCCTGCCCTGTGCCATTTCTAACCAATTTAAAGACATGCATTTTTAAATTTCATCAGCCCTGTTTTGTCGGCCATAACGGCATGTCGGCGACTTCACCATGTGTCGAGTCGCTCTGACACATGCGCGAGTGTGAGCTTGTGTGCGAGTCTAATTGTGTGCTTGTCTGAGTGAGTTTCTCTGTAAACACGAGTGGGCCTCGGTTTGAGTCAGAGCAAGTCCCAGCGTGAGCCTGAGTGGCCCATGCTCCAATGTCTCTTAATGGTTTTTTTGTTTGTTTTTGCATTCTTTTACAATAGGAAATTCCGCAAGTCAACTTTCATTCATAATATTAACTCGGCCTCTTTGTTTATTCAATGCTGTAAGAAAACGTGTTTGTTTTTGTTCTCGCGATCAGTAAGAACAAAACAGAGTGTGTGAAACTGAAATCAGATCCTGAGACATTCGTGCCGTAAAAAAAGAAAAAAGAAAGCAAACTTTTACGCAGTGCCACAGGTTCTTTGTCGGGAACGTTGACCGCGAGACAGCTAACAATTTGTGCCTCTTCGCACTTCTGAGCTTTGAAAGACACTTTCATCGCTATACTATGCACATGAAAAAGGTATCTCGCATATGCGTGAAAAGTTTCAAGCTAAGAGCAATGATTTCGTTTCGATGCTCCGACGATAAATTTGATAGTTTTCTATACCCCCCCCCCCCCTCCAACCCCCCCCCCCCCTACCTCCGGTGCGTCATTTGACGTTCCTGCTGCACATTGTTCGCACCAGATAAGTTATTTCTGATGTATTTAATATCCACACAACCATACAATGAAAGGTATAGCAAGCCATATAACACGTAATTACGCATTTACTCTTCTTAAAGGGACACTAAGAGCACATTTTAAGTCAGCGGTGATTGTGGAAGTAGCGGTTTAGAAACCTCATAGTGTTACTTTTGTGCCAAGGAAGTTCTTATTTTGAAATAAAATCACGTTTTAGTGGTCCGCATCGTGTAACCGCATTTAAAATGACCCGCTTGAAAGACGTCTTTCTCATGTAACTGTTATGGAGGCGGAAATGTTGTAGGCCCGTGTGCTCAGATTTGGGTGCACGTTAAAGAACCCCAGGTGGTCTAAATTTCCAGAGCCCTCCACTACGGCGTCTCTCATAATCATATGGTGGTTTTGGGACGTTAAACCCCACATATCAATCAATCAATCATGTAACTGTTGCCGTGCCCAACGTTGCCCGCCTTAGCTGCGCGGCCACCAACACTAGCAGCAGCCGAGCGGAAGTAGCCGGAGCCACAACAGCAACAACGGAACAATTTTCCGCTTGCTTGGTTAAACTGGGCCATGCTAGATGACAGCACCTATCCAGCCTAACCAGGCTGTAAAGGGGGATATGGGATGGACAGTTTTTCCAGTAAGGGAAGCTCACAGCAATACAAGATTTAAAGAGATGCTTAGTGAAATGAAGGAGAATAGATGGGCAGGAAGAGTGTTCAAATATTTGTATAGGAAGAGTGTGGACACAAAGTGGAGAATCAGAACTAGGAGGCTCACCAGTAAATATACAGCTGGCAATGTTGGCGACATGGCAACAAAGAGCATTAAGCGAAATGTCAGTCAGGCGTAGAGGAATTTTCGAATGACAGCGATGGAAAAGAAGCCAACTCTCAGTAACTACCGAAAGGGCAAGAACGAAATAAGGCGGGATAGGTTTTATGATGATTCAAGAGGAAGTGCTTTACTGGTCGAAGCGAGGTCGGCATGCCTTAGAACGCGTAGTCATAAAGTGAGATTGAATAAAGAAGATAAACAATATACATGCTGTGGGGGAGCTAAGAAAACAATGGAACATGTTCTGACTGAATGCGGCGATATCCACTCAGGGATACGTATAGTGGTATACAAGCCTACATGAGACTTTGTGTTTTAGGGACAAACATGGAAAGCTGAACACGTCAGCAATAGAAGCAAGTGAGAGACGATTAGAGTATTGGTGGCAGAAAAGTAGAGATAAAGGAAAGAAATAGTGGGAAAATAAGGTTATTCTACCTGAAGGGGCAGAGAGATGGAACATAAATTTACATTTTTTCTTTCTTACAAAAATATCAATTTGATCGAAGTAGATAAGGCATTAGGCCAACATAAGAAGAAAGTTTTCTTTTCACTTTTTTTTCTTAACGAGCCTGGTGGCACCCATGCCACCACCCCGTTATAATGGGGACGCCCATAGCATCCATCAGTCCATGAATCCAACCATACAGGTGAAAACAGAACTTGGAACTCACACCATGCCCCATAGTAACGCCAGGCGGTTCTTTTTTTCTAGGAATCAAACAGAAACAAACAAGCGGCACTTTATTCAATGTTGTAATGCATGGAAGGTTCTGTTTTCACTTCAGCTGGTTTGGTTACCCGCGAATAATTGTAGTCGGCAGCTCTCACAACATTGGGACCATTTCAAAAATATCCCACTCCTGGCACATGTGGTGTCGTACTTTGAACTTAGTTTCTCGATTAGTAGAGTACTGCTGTTGATAATTCTGTCATTTTAGACATTGCCAAACACTGATCTTTCAGTCGGGCGTAAATTGTTATTTGCCTTGAGTGTCCCTTTAACAGTTATGTCAACACGTTTTCGTCAACATTTGGAATGAAAAACTGACCCGCCACAATGGTACAGTGGCTACGGCACTCGAGTGCTGACCCGGAGGCCATGGAATCAAATCCCGGCCTCGGCGGCAAGGCGAAAGAGGAAGGGACGGAATGAAAGGCAAAGAAGTCAACCAGACGCACGCCCGTTTAACTACCCTGCACTGGGGGAAAGGACGAATGGATTAAAGAAAGAAGAGGTAAGAAAGCACCGTCAAGGTACATTTGTGCATGTCCATTGCACGCCAATCGCTTAACCCGGTCTATTTGAAGGGAAAAAAAAAAAACGTAGCAATGCTCACGTCATTTCCTGACCTGTGACGCGTAGGGCACGTATACGATGCGACGATGTGCTCTTCAGAAAAAAAGGTTTACCGTCAAGTTTGTACAGCATATTGCGTATAATGTTGCGTGAACTCACAAAACGACGACAAGAATTCGGAGGATGTTTCTACTGCTTCGTCATTATCGAACGAGTCACGTTCAATCCCCACAGCTATTGTTATATTTATTGGAGCGGCAATTTCTCCTTTACGTCCCACTGGCAATAACAAGTTTGCTGCAGTACTTATATACATTAGCACTTGCACATCCGACACAGAACGAACCGTCACATGAGTTGAGGCAAGCAAGAGCTCTCGCTAAAATTCCAAGAAAAGCGCGTGAGCTGAACAGGCCGCTTGAGAAAGAAAGCTATTTCTCTACCTATCTAACGTTCATCTGCCATACAAGATATGATAAGGCTGACTGCGTAAATTCGAGGGAGCAGAACTGACTCAGCCATATTGACTCAGGTGAGGATTATACTTTCATGTCAATGCAAGATTTTTTTTCTAATTTGGCCTGTTTCTGCAGAACCTGTTCCGATTAAATCGCGGATTCTTGCCATCTGAGTTTAATCTAGCTGCTTCCTACCCCTTGTGACATTTACCCGCGTCACAATTTATTGCACGCACTCAAGGGCCCGGAATTGCTTGCTTTCTTCGAGTTACACTGATTAGCGGATGCCAGTTTAGCCGATACCGCGTTGCTTGACATATACTCTTCACCTTTCTAAGCATTTACTGCCTCTTCGCAGTGAAGGGCCGCGATGCACGGACCTCCTCTATTCAGCCATATTCTCTATACCGTTCACACTTTCGAACCTTTTATTTCGCTCGTGGCATTTCGCTCTGGAATAATTCTGAAAATAATTTCTTCCCTAAGCTACCACACCACGTGTTTGTTGCTTCTGAATGACTGTTTATTATTTCCTTTAATAACCCTCTAATTTCTGCTGATTTCAGCATGCAGTAAGAGTGTGTAACGCAGCTTTGAGAGCAGTGTTTTCCCGCAATAGCAAGAAACGGCGTTGAGTAAACAAGATAACTTTAATTCTTCAGTTCACTCCTATAGCAGGAGACGAGGAATCGCCAAAAAACTGCAAGAATTCCTCACTCGTGCGCCACAATCCAAAGCACTGTTTGTATTTGCTCGCTTTCTTCCGCACGTTGTACACACATTCCTTTTTTTTTTTTTCCTGTCTAGTCGATGAATAAGATGAAAGGTGCGGTGACGAAGAAAAAGGGGCTGAACTGCAGGCGCGAGGCTGTATAAGCGCGCAGTGAGGTTGACAGCTCGGGGCCACTCCTGAACTGCGCGTCGGCATCCTATGGGAAAAGCGCCACGGCGGTCTCGTCCCGAGCATTACACCGACGCGAACAGAGGCGCGCGCACTCGTGGCGGCCGAGAACAGTATTTGCTGCGTTCGGATCGGCGAAATTATTTGCTCGGCTGGAGCATTTTTCGCCCTCGGCAAACAAAGTAGCATGGCAGCCACGGGGAATAATCCCTCTGTTTGCCTCGGGCAAGAGAGACACGGAGCTTGGCTCGTTTCTCTCCGGGCGGCGATATTAGCTGCACGGAAGGAACGAGTGGTATAAACTGTCTTATTATTATTTTTTTTTTGTTCTGCCCACCTCAACCGGAGCTCCTCGTCGAGACGGCCGCTCGATCAGCGTGGAGGAGCTGCCTGCCGCTCAACAGGCGCGCAGATCTGGCCGCGTTTCCGCCTAAAATAAATTTACGCCGACGAGGGGCTGCGGAAGAGACCGCAGCCGCGCGTCGTCGAACAATCGCGCGCGTGTGTGCGTCTGTGTGTGCGAGCAGGAAGGGAGGCAAGGAAACGCACACCAGCACTAGTCAAACTGCTTGCCGCCACCCACGACGGCTTTTTCCGAGATCCAGCGCAAACATTCGCCGGCGAGGTCGGCCATCGAACAGCCGAGCACCTCTTGCGTCGACGCCGCGGGACCCCGGATCGGCCCACCACAGACGGGCCGATTCGCACGCTGACTTTAACGGGCGCGCTCGGGCGAGAAAAAGACACGCGACCCGAACGCAGGCAGAGGTGCGTGGTCGGAGCTCTTGCGCAATGTTTGTGCTCGCGATTGGTGGAAAACTGCCCGGGCAAAGCGCAGCTCAATGTTTCTGGCACACAAAACGACACCTCTCCGTGTTATCCCTGCCCATACAAAGCAAAAAAAGTGACACACCTGGCGTGGCCGCAGTTAATTATAAACCAAGCAAACGTCGTGCTGTTGAGAACGAGACAAGTACAAAAGCCTTCCTCCGCCACGGAGCTATAAACGAGGAAGACGGCGGCACAGCGCACCCAGCTGTGTTGTTAACAATCAGCAAAAGCCTACAAGAAAAAAATGCCAGAAGGTGTTTACAGCGCAATATGCGTGCGGCTTGCAGGCGCCATAAAGGAACGCTGTTCCTCGGGGAGCAAATCTTACATGCGCCATACAGCAGTGAAAGCGAAGCCGAGACTTCGGAGGTGTCTGAAAATGATTAGTGGGCCCTGCAGAACGTGCAAGAGAAGGCGTGCCACGCAAGCTGGGCTCTTGATGCGCTTGAGCGGCAGACGAACGTGCGGGCCTCCACGGACGAGCGAGAAGCTGTGTGGCGCCGCGCGAGGCCCGCGCTTACGCGTACACCGTGCAGAAGCGGCACCGCAGAGTAAGACGGTCACGGACTGCTCTGTGCGGGTGCCTTGTTAGGCGCGGACTGCAGGCCGACGTGCGCTGTTTTCCCGCTGCCTTTGGAGTCGTTAGCCGGACGCAGCGTGATGCCGAACCTGTGCTCATAGGGAACAACGATACTCGTACCGACAGTTGCTGACCGCGTCTGCGTTGCTGCAAGCCTGCCTACGCAGAAGCTGCCAGAAACGGTGCAGAGAAAAACACGCTCGGCGATCGCCACCTGAAATTGCGCGGTGAGGCGGCCTTCGGAACAGCCGTTTTCGAGGGCATAAAAACAAGCGCTTAAACGCGCGCGCTGCCCCCCTTTCCATCACTGTAATAGCCGCAATGACCCGTGCTGCGGTGGGGTTCAAAGGTCGCGCAGTTTCCCTAGACCAGAGAGGACCATTTTAACCCCGTTTGACCCAGGCACGCGCACATCCCTCAATTGCCGGCCCTTTGTCCTCTCGTGAATGGGCCCTCTCTGGCCCGCCGTCCACTCCAGATATGAAGACCCTCCCCCGCAACTGTAAGGTCCGCGGACACATTCTTCGTCGTGTCCGAGCCTCCCGCCAGCATAACCGGTTGTCCACTTCTCTGCACCAGCTGCTGCTCCCTTCAGCTGCGCGTCGGACCCCTTTATGGTCACTGGGGGGCGTCCAGTCGCGCTCCGTTGCATCGCACCGGCGCAAGGGGACAGATGTCCTGGACGACGGCGGTGCCATTTCGACAGCGAGAGAGACGCGTCGTTGTCACGTGTGATGGACGAGCCCCGCGTGCGGGCCGTTGGCGCGAGCCGAGGCACGCGCCAGCTCGCAGCGGGAACGCCGCATGGCCTCCGCAGCGTGAACCTCCGAATTTCGCGAGAGAATTTACTTTTTACATTAATTGCCGCGACGTCGTTCGCCAAATGGCTTTTGCATTTCACTCCCGCCGATCTCTGTCAAAACGCCGCCACGTCTCACGCACCACTGCGCAGCGAACCGTTTTCGTTACTCGCTCCGTACTGAAATAGTCAAAACGATGTCCAAGTGCGACGTTGCAACATGCCGATTGACAATACGCTCGGCAACGCCGAATCTATCGCTGTAATTTCGCCATCCGCACAGGACCGATTCGTCGCAGTGCACCATATTAAGCATGTTTTCCGCACTTTCGTCTTTTATTTGATGTCAGGCTCGTATAAAAAGTAAAACTTGATTATATGTTCCTCATGCGTATTCGCTTTATCCTTTATCATGGCACACAACAGTCATCTGATCTTATCTCGATTCGGTAATGCACCATCAGCACTGTTCACTGCACATTAGTGTTTTATAACGTCGTCAGGACTCCCGAGTGCTTCCTGTGCGCGTTTGTTTCCCCATTATTGCATTCGGCCAAACCAATAAGAATTGTTGAGCAGGGGTGAAACCAGGGGGTGGCACAACAAGCACGTGCCCCTCCCCCCTAAATTTTTTTCGCAATAGCATGGAGAGCGAAAAATGGCCATTCTCAGAGGGTGCCCTCCCCCGAAAAATAAACATTTCTGGCTACGCGCCCGTTGTTGAGGTTCCACTTTCCAAAACCACCATCTGGTTATGGTGGACGTCATAGAGAAACGCTTTGGCAACCGAACCATCTGCATGGTGTTCTTTGACACGTGCACCTAAATTTCAAGAACACGAGCTCCTATAGCATCTGGCCTCCATCGAAATGTGACCGCTGCTGTCAGGATTCGATCCCGCGTCCTTCGGGTGAGCAGTCGAGCAACTACTAGACCACCATGGCGAGTTCTTCGATCATTCGAACGGTTCTTCCCTGTATACGCTGGAGCCTTGCCACGGAGGTCTAGTTGTTATAAGGTACTCGGCGGCTGACCCGCAGGTCGCGGGATCAAATCCCGGCTGCGGCGGCTGCGTTTCCGATGGAGGCGGAAATGTTGTAGGCCTGTGTGCTCAGATTTGGTTGCACGTTAAAGAACCCCAGGTGGTCGAAATTTCCACAGCCTTCCACTCCGGCGTCTCTCATAATCATATGGTGGTTTTGAGACGTTAATCCCCAAAAATCAATCAATCAACCAACTGTATACGCTAGAAAGCATGCGCAGTTAAGAGATGCATAGCTTGTAACCAAACATGGTTACACGATGCGGTTAAGCATACAGCAACCGACAACTATATTGCTAAAAAAAAAAAACCTGAGCTCTTGTTTTCATTCTCCAGAAACAAACGGCTCTGCCCCGCCGCGGTGGTCTAGTGGCTAAGGTACTCGGCTGCTGACCCGCAGATCGCGGGTTCGAATCCCGGCTTCGGCGGCTGCATATTCGATGGAGGCGGAAATGGTGTAGGCCCATGTGCTCAGATTTGGGTGCACGTTAAAGAACCCCAGGTGGTCTAAATTTCCGGAGCCCTCCACTACGGCGTCTCTCATAATCAAATGGTGGTTTTGGGACGATAAATCCCACATATCAAATCATCATCATCATCATCAGAAACAAACGGCTCGTCAATTATGTCATTTCGGCTGAGAAAGTGCACGCTTGCACTAACGAA
Organism: Rhipicephalus microplus; assembly: GCF_013339725.1. Classification (NCBI taxonomy): domain Eukaryota; kingdom Metazoa; phylum Arthropoda; class Arachnida; order Ixodida; family Ixodidae; genus Rhipicephalus; species Rhipicephalus microplus. The sequence continues at coordinate 143,699,460 of NC_051172.1, read as the reverse complement.
CGATCGGTGCTGCATGCTGTCCCGCTGGTCTTCATGGTGTAAACATGAATGACCACACACAAAACACGTATACATCGCGTGCCACGAAGGTGATTGGCCTGTTACAAGAAGGCTAAACCTGAACCGAGACGGGGTGAAAACACGCCTGTGTTCTGCTTTACTTCGAATGCATTGAGTGTTGGCGCGGCACTAATAGACCTCTGCCATCCATAAGGCTCAGTCATGTCTGCACTCGCGCCGTAGGTAAGCATCGGGTAACATTCAACGGGAAGTGTGATATGAGATACGTTGCTGTCTGAGCAGCCGTTGGTAGCACAGTATAAATTAGCTTTTGTTATAGTATTGAGGAATAAATACGAATGCGAAATTGATTAAATAAATAAATAAATAAATAAATAAATAAATAAATAAGGCTACCATGGCACCCAATGAAGCAACGAATTTGCCAATACGCTTGACCAAGTCCCTCGGCGGGCGCACCGGTTGAATGACGGGAATAGCGCGAAACAAGCGGAGAGGGCGCGCGCTGAGGTGGCCTTCCTTTCAGCCGCCGTGTTCTCGTTCTATTCCGGTCTCAGCGCGCGCGAACACCGGCGCCCATCGCCGCGTCGAAAGACGAGCCTCGGGAGCGGCGACGGCCGTCGAGGAAATTCGATCAGCGGCTCCCGGAGCCCAATCGGCACGTTAAGCCCGCCGCCCTCACGAAAACAGCGTCTGCGGGCATTCTTTGGCGACGCTTTGTCCGCTCGCTCGGCCGAGGACGAAACGGAGAACCGAAATCCGAGGCGCGGTCACCGTACCGGCGTTCGCTTTTTAGCACAGATTCAGCACGAGCTGATCTGGAGAAAGTGTATACGGTTCGCCGGCGCCCCTTAAAAGACGCCAGAGCTCGGCCGAACCAACTCAACACAAAGCAGGGCAGCGCGAGGCAATCAATGGCAGCGAGTTTGCTTTAGCACAACTCCCTTCAAAGCAGTAGACCGCATGGCCCGAGCTAACCCGCTCGCCTTAACACGGCTTAGCCGGGGACGAAGTAGCCGTTATTGCATTTCAAGGGACATTCAAGCGTGCCTTCCATGTTCTCCTGTTCGGCGGTCAAACAGAGTGGTTCCCAGAACAAGTGGCTAAAGCTGTATATAGAACGACATCGTGCTGTAGTTGACAGCATATTGCGGTGGTAGGATGCAGAGGTTCCGAACGCGTAACCGTGGCCCCAGAGTGAGACAGGCATTTTTTTTTTTTTTCACGCAAAACGACGACAGGCTGTTTTGTGATCCCAGGTTCTCCTTCCACAATGTGTCCAAACGAGGTAAACCTAGCTTCGGGACATGTCAGAGAGACGTGCCATGAAAAGAGCGACGAGTTGTCTTCGCGACGGTTTAACTATTATTACTCGGAAATGAAGATGGTGTGAACGTTTGTAAAGCAAATCCAACTAAATTATTGTCGGCCAGCTGCGAATAGTCACGTAACTTAATTACTTTTGAGACATTCATAGGCCTGAAATGAAATCAAATTACACATTTAGGAGTAATTTCGCCACCTCCGCATTAGACCAGCCAGTATTTCGTGAATGCAGCAGAGTTTCGTCGCCAACCATTTTATCGAACACCATAACAATGCTAGCAGCAAACACCTCCCCCTCTTTTTTTTTTTCGGCCACTCAACCGTCAACAGTGGCAATATCGCGCAAAGTGTATATATGGCGCGCCACACGCACCGCGTAGCGAAACTGAAACTCTCCTCCGTAAATGCGGGGCCGTATACAACACCCTGCCGCGACCTTGAAGACGCCAATATCGAACGACGCCGAGAAGGTCGAGAATTTTTCGGCGGGCTCCTTGGAGGTGGTGTTACGGAGCGCGACCTTTGGCTGTGTGTATGCGCAGCCCGTGTACTCGAGCGTCCGCGGGTGGCGAGACCGCAAGCACGCCGAGGAAGTTGCGTATACGTACGCTACACGCGGCCAGCTTCACAGCGTTGCGCTATCGCTGGGCGCAAGATTCGCCGCGGCCTTTCATGTGGCATTCTTCATACGAGGAGAGCGATTCGGGCGCAGGAAGGCGGCTACCAAGCACAAAATCCAAAACCGATCCGGTCTCGTCCGAAAGACGGCAACGAAAGACGTGCTCTGGTACCAAGTGGCATCATTGGCCTCTCGAGGGCTCGTTTAATAAGCGCGCAGGATTGAGCCGACGCAGGGAGAGGGCAATATTTATTATAGAGGCATAGAAGCATTATGCCTCATGATGCAGTCGATGCAGTCAGTCGGTGCCCGCTGGCGCTGGTTCTTATCTCGCCAGGCCTGCTCGGTCTCGCTCCGCTGCGACACTCGTCCCGTCGTAATACCAATGGGGACATTAATATTATACCGGTTATGGCGGCGTTGTCTCTTCTCCACTTTCCTGCTTTTCATTATGTTACTTACTGAATCTTTCTTTGGCCCGTATTGGCATTTTCTTTCTTTTGCGTCAGAGAGGAAAGAAGCTTTTTTTCTTCTGTCCATGGCTTCGAGTTGGTCGTATTTATTGTTTTTTTGTCTTCTCCCCTCTGCTGCTTATATACCTGCCTTAGCCACGTATGAGGAGACGCTGGTTTCCCAAACGGCGCGAAGAAATAAATGCGGGCTGAATTTATGACTCTACGAATTAAGCGCTGTCGAAGTACGATAGGAAGTGCCGCTCACGGCAAGAAATAAATAACCAACGCCGCGTGAAACAAAAATAATACTAAAGCTATAATAACAGCTGCTACTCGGAAAAAGCGAAGAAATAGTTTGCAAAGAAAAAAAAGAGCGCAGTAAAATAGAACAACAAAAATTGGCATTGACACGTGGATAGAGAAAACGGAAAACGTTCCTGGTTTAATGCTCAACGCTCGCATTTGACATAACTGGTTATTGTAAACCTGTATTTATGCGCCTACGTTCTCCCCCTGTTTGAACGTGTATATAAGCACACATATATATGGTGTGGGTGAGAAATATCTCCTACTTGTGTGGAGCGAATTCTGAGGACGGTATACCGATTGTGCTATATGAGAGATGAAACTTCCGGCAAAATGCATGCTGCTGTTTTACTTATCGTCTATAACCATCGATTCATGCGTCGCAACGGGCACGAACACAGACGTAGTACACAAAGGCAACGGAAACAGCAGTGTATATTGTCGTACTGTTCGTGTATAAATGTCTTCAAGCAACCTATGTCACTGCAAGGATACGTTCAAGCTATAGATACGCCTGGCCAACTGATCGTCCACGTGCAATTCTTAAATTGTAACCCATGTAGTATCATATTTAGTGAACAATTATATTGATTGATTGATTGATTGATTTGTGGGGTTTAACGTCCCAAAACCACCATATGATTATGAGAGACGCCGTAGTGGAGGGCTCCGGAAATTTTGACCACCTGGGGTTCTTTAACGTGCACCCAAATCTGAGTACACGGGCCTACAACATTTCCGCCTCCATCGGAAATGCAGCCGCCACAGCCGGGATTCGAACCCGCGACCTGCGGGTCAGCAGAACAATTATATTGAACAACGTTTTTTGTAATTAGCTGCCTTACATTCTGATTTCTCGAACCCATATTGCCCTTCTCCTCGTGCTCAAGCAGTATACACGGAGTTTTGCTCTCGCGCTACAGGAGATGTTTAAGCACCATGCTGTAGTCTAGAAAAAAATGATACCCATACAGCCAGCCCTGTGTATCTATCTACAAAGAAGCGCGAGATGTTCCGAGTCGATGCGCACGCTCATTCTCGCGATGTGCTCCGTGATCGCCCGAAGCGAACTGAAAACCCTCCCATACATGCGAGTGTATACGACCGCGCCGATAGATTCGTCGTGGTGGCTCTCGGGGATTTATCCGCCTTGAAATATGCCGGCTTAGAGTCGGTGACCTTTGGATAACGTCAACTTTACGTGACACGCCCGACACAGCGCCTCTCTTACGGTTGCCTCTTCTTGTCGCGCTATCGGTATCCGCGCATTATAACAACTGAGGCGGGGATGGGGGGCAAAAAAAGACAGAAAGCCAGGCGCGACGTTCATATCGCACCGAAGCTGTTTCGTGCGTTAGGTTTATAAACCACTATACGTGGTTTATAAACGCCCGCCGCGAAGCGGTGGCATCGCGGCTTTCTCCCGCGGCGTGGTGAACTGCTTTAGACGTGCAGCTTTTGTCGGGTCCCACGTGGGGGGCACTTGTGGTTGGCCGGCTTGTTTTGCCAAACGGCGCAGCTAGGTTGAAGTGCGCGTTATCTACGCGCCTGACTATAGCGTCGGCCGTGTATATGGACGCCGCTCCGTCCTCGCGTGTCGCGCTGCGTTCTCATGCTCGTGCGCGCATCTATATCTCTACAAGGCGCTGTGAAGACCTAACAGTCGGATCCGCCAGTCGACAAGGGTCCGTTTTCCTTTAAGCTGATATGCTGAGCGGGATACGAGTGCACACGGCTCACGCCTTGCTCACAGCGTGGTATAAGTATATACGAAAAAAAAAACAAAAAAAATCGATAAGTGCTGCCGCTATCTGCATTTTTTGCTCATGGGAAAAGCGCTCACGTGCCATACGTGTAGCTGCACTATTTTTTTCTGCTTTTAGAAGGTGACGTCATTATTTTCATTCAATTGTAGCCGATGACCAATGCGGGTATTTCTACACAATCGAAGAATGGAATCGCGCTATACTTGAACTCTGAGCAAAGAGCTCACTTGAATGAAACATGTTAGATCGAAATCGTGTATACACGTGCTTTTAGTGACACGCATGGAACGCAGGAATGCTCCACTTCAAGCGAAATTCGGAAATCAAGAGCACACGTGCACCACTCAGTTGTTGTATTTTATGCAACTTTCACGCTTTCCAGCCGCACCCAATTTGACGACAGGCCCCGGGGGCTGCAATTCCATGTCGACGGCAGTATACGTCCACGCGTGCGCGTATATTGCGCTTTTAGTGCCCTGGAAAGAACCCCAGGCGGTCCATATTATTTAGGAGCCATTCAGGACGTTGTCTTTGATAGTTTTGGGACATTAAACCCAATCGATAAGGCAACTGGCGAACAATAACTGTGTATCAAGTCAATCGAAGCTTTTTAGTGAAACGCGGCTCTCTCTCTCTTGTCCCGTCAGTGTATAAAAACGCGTCAACTTCATCTCAATGATCTACACATCGCTCTTTACGCCATCGTTTCGCAAGACAACGGCTTTCGGGCGATGCATTCTAGAAAAACCGCCGCAACAGAATGCACTTGGCACACGCACGAAGAAGCAACTTGATATGCGGCCTGCAGAGCCTACCCAGAAGCAGACAGCAGTCAACGCAAAGAGCTGGTGCGCCAGAAAACTTGCTCATTCGCCGGGCAGCCGCCGGTCAGCCGCCGGGAAGGCATCAAAGGCTCGTCACTGGTCCATTACGAGGCGCAACCGTGTCCAGCGGAGCGCCGAGATGCTTTTATGAGTGGGTACTCCGGGACGCGAACCGGACAGACGCGCCAAGATGGCCTGCGCTCTGGTGCGCGCAGCGTGTCTCTCTGCTAATCCAATAATAAAGGGTTTCCCGCCGAGTGGACGCTGCCAGCGGGGTCCGTGTCCAGGGTCCGCATGGTCGCGCGCTCACCAATTACGCCGCGAGTCCCTCCCCGCTGCGCTGTCTGTACCGCTCCGCCACGGCGCGCTATGCTACACGGCCGCCGCTGACGCACCGCAAGCAGCAGGGCTCCGAGCCTCTACCACGACTCCGTCAGCGCTGCACCGCCGAAAGCTGAGCGTGGGCCGCTCGCTGGCTGCACTGTGTTGGCTTCGGTTCAAGTATTATAATAGCTGCACTCAACCGTTCCGGAACGAGTCAAGACGCCAGCTTTTAACCACCTGAATGTCCTGGAGCTGGCGAGAAAGGCGAACAACAAGCGTTTTATGGCTATAGCGCACCTTTCGCGCTTGTCTAGAAAAAAAGAAGAAAAGATATATTGGTAAAAGCCGAAACAAAAACAAGTGTGTCAAAAACAGATAGTTGTTGAACGAAGCACAGCAGAACACTAAATTCGACAAAGCCATCACACATACGGGTATTCCTCGTACATCAATTTTTGTGAATGCCTACCTAGGCACAATTTTTTCCTAAATTATAAAACAAGTCAGTCATTCCCAACTGATTTCACGACGGCGTGCGACTTAAACTGTGACAGCCGTTTTGCCGTTGAATGCGACAGAAAATGACAAGAAATAGCTGAATCCGTTGCCATGATGTTGCCAAGTGTGACAACAGATTCATTGTAAATGTCTTTCGGTGACTGTCATCGTCACACTGAGCGTGGATAAGCGCGAGGCGAAGGTTAATAAAGGCCATCCCGTTACTTTATCTGCATGGGTTTTTTCTTCGCATTCATCATCCCAGGAAAAAAAAAAGTGGTAATAATGAAAGTGGCCCGTTATCTAATAAATATATGCTTTTAAGTAAGCAGAACATAATGTGCTCAACGAATCACTAACAATATTAGTAAAAAATGCAAATTAAGCACTGACAGCCCTGATAAAGTCAGAGCGAAAGTGCAGTTTAACGGACACCAAAGGGTAAAACAATCTGTACAGCGAAAGCTGTTATGAGACCACAACACCGGTCATGTGCGGCGCCGTAGTTGTCCGCCGCCGCCAGTGTCCGTAACCACTATCGCACGAAATAAGGAACAAAACTAAGTAAATAACTAACATCGAGGACGCTGCTGGATGCGAACCGGGATCCCCTGCATGCCAGCCCAGTATTCCACCACTGAGCCACACTGGTGCTTGAAAGTCGTTCTGCAAGTTTGCCTTAGCCAGGCTTGGTGTCGGGAAAGGAATCGCGTTTGTAAGGGTGATAAAGCGTTTTAGAACAGCGAAGGAACTATATCGGGTGGACTGCGAATTGCGTAAAGAGTGGGTCGTCGAATGCTCCAACGCCTTACAACAGCTTGTTCTTGATCCCCTATTAACTGAGCCACATACCCACTTCAGGCCTAATTCTTCATCGGTCGGCCCACTGCATAGAACATTTGCACAAACTTCCAAGTCTACATGTAGCTGACACCACGCTTCTCCAAAGAATGACGAAGGATAGCATAGTGAATGCCGGTCTGCTACACATAAATTATGATTATTTATGACGTAGTGGGTACCCAGAAAGTGTCCCTGTAGCAGGTACCCAACGAGTGTTTAGAAAAGGCTCTGAAAGGCCAATCTTCCAGCTTTCGCTGCGACAGTGCTGCACGTTCCGCGCAGGCCTGGCGTTGGTGTCTTGTTTCTTTTTTTTCGTATCAGTAAAGTACACTTTTAAAATCCCGAAAACACCCCTCTTACCACGACACGACGCTTAGTAAGCGAGGAAGCACGCGAAAATAAAACGCCGGTGACGCCACCTTTAGATTCCCGCACCAAACGCCGTGTAGCAAATTTCGAACGCGTCTACAGGGCCCTACGTAGCTTCCAATTGATAAAAATGAAGTACATTGTAATCTGTGTGTACCGCAGACTTAGCATACAAAGTTTCAGAAAATTTCATCGAGCCAACGCCACAAAAATATCATAAATACACCTTCGAATTTTTTACGTCACACGTGAAGATTTTGGAGCGAAATTAAAAAAAAAACTGGCAGTGACTTTGTTCAGCTATGCCAGGATATACGTAGCGTTAGCAAAGGTTCAGCCGATTATTCTTAGCTTTCCAGATATCATGCTTACAGCTGTTCCAATGACCCACACACTGTATACGTATTATGTGGCACATGCATATTTATTTTGCCGGGCAACTACTTCGGGATCCGATGAGTTAAGCTTCTGCGCTCTACTTCACCGTTGAGCCGCATTTGCACTCTCCTTCTCCATGGCTATACCACAGTGGCAAACGCCAGTCAGAGGCGCTATCAAGCGGCTCCAGCGCAGTGTCAGATGGCGACTGCACAGGGAAGGCGCGCGCGTCGGCGTCCATATGTCTACCAAGGCTGTGACGGCACTCCTCTGGAAAGCGCACAGCGGCGGCGGCGAGTCGCGCGCGGCCGCGGCTGAGTGCGAGGGAGGTGCCGGGTCCGGTGCGTGTCACCACTGATCGTCTGCGCAGCGCATCGAATTGCGCGCACACCGGCGGCGAGCCGCGCGCGGCGGCGGTGGAGTATCATTGCGCATGCGCAGACCAGTGCCACGCGAAACTTTCTAAGCGAGGCCAGTGTAGCTAACGCTACGAAATGAAACTTCAATTAGGATTTTCTCCGCTAATAATGAACTTACGATAGTGAAACATGAGGCTTTAAAGTTCTCAGAGTGCACTTTGTCAATTGAAACGAAGTGATTGTTTTTTCTTCAGTGCCCCTTTAAACACGAGAAGGATACGAAATCAAGAATTGACTACACATAGACAAATATGTAAAAAAAGGGGCAAACTAGACGACAGTTAGTGCCAATATAATCAGACACCATGCCGTATACTGCACGAACTGTCATCAGCGAATGTGCGCTACGTCACCTTGATAACATAAATTATCAGTACGCCATTCTGTATTGTCTCTAAGCACCCACCAGTAGCTTTTTATATAATCTGTGAAAATGCAAGCGCGTGGCTATACATGCGACTCTGGCGGGAAGTGGGAACACATCTTGTGCAAATTTTTTTGATGATAGCGCACATGGAAGGCGGTGTCACATGCAAGCACTGAAGCCATGTTGTTACTGCGAGGTGGTGTCACTGTACCTGACTGTGTGCGGCATTATGAAGGGACGCCAAAACACATCATCGCAAGCAACTGCCGGCAGCGGACACGAATGCTTTCTTTAGATGCGGCTCTCTCCCGTTCCGCACCCGTCGCAAATCCGTCCATAGTTCCTGGCGGTCGTAACGCCGCAATCGCCGGTCCGCGGCGGATGAAAAGACAATCTATACGTTGCCCCGAGTTACGCAACGTCCACTGGCCCCGGAGGAATGGCGTTGTTCGAGAAACAAGCAAAAGTTGTAGCCAGGAGACGAGAGCCTCGAGAGATTCCGCTGCAACAGAACGTTCGCGCAGCCCATAATCTGTCGTCGATAACAAAAGATACAGCCGAAAACACCACCAGCCTGCCTCTCCCCTCGTTCGCGTAATAGGCGACGCTGCCAGGAAACATAACGGAACAACGCGATTTCGAAGCTGCTCAGGGTTAGAGGGGTCGGCAAAATCCCGCTTTATGAGAAACAATTTGGTCTCCACGCACGCTATATATATATATATATATTATATATATATATATATATATATATATATATATATATATATATATATATATATATATATATATATATATTCGTTTATTCCAGGCCCGCCGCCAGGAATAGTTTTCGGCGGGAGGGGGGCCCTTGTTGAAGGCCTTGAAAAACACAAACCTTTATTATTTGTCCTCGGTAAAACACTCCCCCCGCCCTTTGAATTCGGGGGGGAGGGGGCAATGGCGCCCCCTTGGCTACGGGCCTCATACATACATACATACATACATACATACATACATACATACATACATACATACATACATACATACATACATACATACATACATACATACATACATACATACATACATATGCATACACGCGTACTTTTTTTAATTGCAATCATTCATTTAACCGTGCACATTGCTTTCATCCCCCTCTTTTCTCATATAGTGAGGCCATATGAATTCCGCCTAGCACGCTAAACAGGTCAGACATGGAATGCCGTGTCTTCATGTTAGCACCTCACATTCGCACACTCAAAAACTGAGCACACATATACAGAGCGAGCGAGAAGGCATCCGGGGCGAGAGATGCACGAGGATCGTTTGCCGGGCGGTCGTGTTGCTGCCTCGCTGACCCTTTGGGCGGCGGTTCCCACGGGAGCTGTTGGGCGGGCGCCACTCTCCGTTTTCATTCCGCGCCGCCCTGCAAATCTCCGCCGGGGCGACCTGAGCTCCCCGTCTCTTCTTTCTCGGCACGGGCAGCAAGGTATGAAATTGCGAGCGGCAACCCAATCAATCGACACGTTGCTTCGTCTGTCTCGACCGAACGGACTGGCTTCTGCCGTTGCCATAGCCGCTTGAGTCCGGGGATTATTTGCCGGACCTAATCCTCCCTGCTGGATGATGGGTTAGGGTGTCCCCCAGCGGTGCCTCAATAGCGGCCGGCCCACAATCCCGGCCGCCACGCACTCCCGTGGGACGACGCTTCGGCCAGAGGCCCCGGCTGCACCCGTGGCCTCCTATTGCTCCTCATCAGCATCCTTCAGCAACAACTGCACCAAGACGTCTCAAAGGAGGCAATAAACAAGCGCGACAGTAAAGCGCAATGCATGGCCCATTGTGATGTGCGCCGTTAATAACGCATGATACTGCATCCTTTACTATATAGCAGTCGATAAGAAACAATAGATGAGAGCTTCCACCACATCTGGCCGATGGCCGCCCTATTTTCTTCAGTTTGAGGTATGAATACGACAAAAAAAAACAAAAAAACGGCAATGACACATTCACAATTGTCCATCGCGGGCGCTATTTTCATGTGCAATTTAAAGTGAGCGAGGGTCACTGCCTTTTAACGGCTCAGTCGCGTATTGACGCGAGCTAAGCGTGCCGTCCTTACGAGAACGATGCTCACAACAGGAAGCAATGGAACATCCAGTCACAGCAGACCCACCATACGTATTTTCAATCCCCACCTGTCCGCGTTGCAAGTCAATCGGCCAGGTCGTAGACGACTAGGTGTGCGCCGCGTCGGATGAAAGCGAGCACCGACCGACCCCAGCGATGGTCCAACCAAGGACAGCCGACGCGCGGCGTCAATGGGTCTGCAGCCGGCTACGCTACGCAGCGACGGAGTCGATGGCCACGGGAGGGGAAATGGCTTCTTTCTCGCCCCAAGCCGTTCGACTCGCCGTGCGGCGGCGGCACACAGCGGCGGCCGTGTGCCGCCGTCACTGAAAAAGAGCCCTCCTCTTGGCGAAAAGCCCACCACCGCCTCTGCACTCCACTTTCGTTCCCCCCCCCCCCCCACCCTCTTTTTCATCCCTTCCTGCGTGCTGCATTTCATTCTCTTGCGTTTTACTTCACTATTTCTTTTTCTCTCCACTCGGCTTTTTCAAGCGCTTTTTTTCTGCTGCACCTTGCTTGATTTCTTTTTTTTTTAACTCTGAAAGCCGGTCGCCTTTTGTAATGCGCTCGCATTTGTATGTTCCTCTTGCTGTTTACATTTTGCGCTTTCGTTCTTTCGTCCCATTTGTGCCTGTTTGCTGCTATTTTGTTGCCTCAACGGGGTTCACACCCACTCTTACCTACATTTGTTCGCCCCCCCCCCTTCTTTTTATTTTCGAAAACGAGAAGGTTGGCAATGTGTTTGCGCCGCGACAGGAACAACGCGGAAACGAGCGACCGACAGAGCACTTGCAGCACTGGAAACAAAACTTGTTTTCCTGCCCGAGATTGTGCCGGATTGCGACACTGCCTCATCGAACTGGCAGTGTTAGCTGAGGTTATCGGACACTGAGTGGCTGCTGGCATGATTACAGTGTCCTGGGCAACTCAACGTTTTGCTCTCTTTGACCTCTTCTCACGAGAGCACAACCTGAGAGGGCGCGTTTAAACGAAGGGCAACGACGACCAACGAAGAAAAAAGAGTATAGCTTTATTTCGACACGAATGTTGGGGTGCTCGCTTAAGACGCGTACGGGCGCGTAAGTTGCTATCAACCATTTCATGAATCGATTAATGGAACAAGCTATCCCCTCTTCGTTCGGGGTGAAAACAAAAGAGCTTCGGTGTGAGAATAAAATGCACAGCTAGCGCTGATATTGAACCGCTACGTGTAAATGCGTCAATTTCAACACCACAACATTTCTCGTTCTATTATTACAATTCTACCTCCCCAATACGTTATCTTCTTCTAACCTTAGTGGATTTTTTTTTTGTTCATGTGATGTAAGACCTATCCCTGCGATAAGAGACACGGGCGAACTACGTGTTTATCGTTATGGGTTTGAATGCAGTGGACTTCATGCTATTATCTATAACTCGTGCTATGACAAATACATCTTGTTGTTATGACTGGTTGAAACTATACTAGATAATGGGACTGGTAATTGATTGATATGTGGGGCTTAACGTCCCAAAACCACCATATGATTATGAGAGACGCCGTAGTGGAGGGCTCCGGTAATTTCGACCAACTGGGGTTTTTTACCGTGCACCCAAATCTGAGCACACGGGCCTACAGCCTTTTCACCTCCATTAAAAATGTAGCCAACGCAGCCGGGATTCGATCCCGCGACCTGCGGGTCAACAGCTGAGTATACCTTAGCCACTAGACCATCGCGGCGGGACTTAGATAATGGGACAGACTCCTTATTCTGTACGAAATACGCATTTTCCTTTTTTTGCGATGAGCACTTTTTTAAACAGACCGCGCCCCTCTCTTTCATACAGAGTGCGACCAGCAACTCACTCGCAATATAAATATGCACTCTCATGGAGAAAGTCGTCGCTTTGGACGGTAGGACACTCTGTTGAATTGAGCTCCCCCTTTTGTGGTATGCCATAAAAGTGAGGACAAAAAGAAATTGATTTTATTTACAGGATACACTGTATACCTTTCCCCATCGCCCCGATTCAGTTCGCCTATATTGCCAACGTGTAGAGGCCTCCAGCGTAATGTATCCGGAACACTTAAAGAATGTAAACCATAAGAAACACCAATAAGTCTCACCACTCACACCTGTTTTCAAATGCATGGCGTTGCAGAAGCAGTCATCCGTAAGGATATTCATTTACACAGATAGTGTGACAATTACAGCGACAACCTGGATGACGCAACTGGACAGTGTCACGTCACGCTTCTCGATATGCATGACGAAAAAAGGGGGGAGGGGGCGGAGAATGCATCCTTCGCCGTAGATACTGCAGATTCTTCTGCATGCGCCGTATACCAGACTACTGCCCGTTTACGTGGTTAACGGACCTCTCCGTTCGTACAAGCGTCTCGAGACGACTACCCACGAGGCCAAGATACGAACGTTCGCAGCAACGACCAGTACGTGGGGGGTGCAATGTGAACTTCGGGCGGTCTTCTTCCCCGAGACGGACGTCCAATCGTGCGCGGGACGAGTGGTTTTGCAGCCGATGCGGAGGAATCAATTGATTCGGGGCCCTGTTTGCTCGGCGAGCGTGGGATGCTCGAACACGTGGGCGAAACGAAATCCAGCCGGCGTTTCGGGCGAGCCGCGCACAGGTAAATCGGCGGTGGTTCGTGCTGGTGCGTCAAAGCCGGGCCTGGAAGGGAAGGCGACTTTACGAACCCCCCTCCAAGCTTGGCGGAAAACAAATGGCGGGCGATGCGGCGACAACAGAGCAGCGGCGCGCGAGCTTGGGGGAAGGAAGCTGCGGGTGACAATAGATGCTTGCGTAGCGTCGTCCCCCCGCTGTGCCTCGGATGAGAATGCGTTTGTGGGCGCCCGGAGAGAAGAGACTCGGGCCCGCTATTCTATTTCCGTCCACCATATTCCCGCGTCCCTAAAAATGGGGGCGACCTCCTCGTCGAGAGACTTCGGCCTGCACAAGTGAGCACTTCAAAAGAACACGCACCAACGTCGCCCGGAGGCCCACACGTTGTTCACTTTTTCGGCACCTCCGGACGCGCCTGCACACTCTCCCGCATCCCACTATTATTGGGCTCTCTTTGTTTCCTCTTTTGCTCTTGAGCATCGCGCCCCTCATCGAAGCTGGCACGCGCGCGATTTCAGTTTCGTGGGATCCCTCGTCCCCAGCGACCGAGCGTCGTGCACGAAGCTAGCTGCCCTTCTCCTGCCTTTTTCGTGAAAAAAAAAAAAAGTGCGGCCACTCGCAGTGACGTCTGTGTGAAAAGAAAGGCAGAGCAAGGTATCTAGGTCACAGTGCGCTCGTTTTGCCACTTCGTTCGTAATAGCATTACTCGAGGCATCGAAGTGAACTGATGACGCGTTGTACAAATGTAGCCGCACTCGATGTATACGCACACTCGGGATATCCAACGGTTCTGTAGAGGGACCTATGGCAATTACCACAGCTTGAATAATCTGCCTAGACATTGAACCCTCAGCTCAACTATACTACGAAGGCCAATTATGAGACTTCGACTTCCAGATGAATATAAAAGCTTTTAAGTAATTTTTATTAGCCCCTTCCGGTACTCCTGGTAAGCATTTACAGAGCTCAAACACCACCTCAATTTCTGCAACTTCTAGACAACGCTAAAGGGCTTCCATACAGCTTCAAGCTAATGTAGCTTGCATTCATGCAGGACTACACAGGGGATATTCAATCACTAAGCAACTAAATTTCCGGAGCCCTCCACTACGGCGTCTCTCATAATCATATAGTGGTTTTGGGACGTTAAACCCCACATATCAATCAATCAATCAATCAATCAATCAATCATCAATCACCAAGCAAGCCACGCAAGGCACACCCACTAAACTTGCGAATATTTCACGATCCTCTCTTTGTTCAGCTGGATGTCAGTCCTGGCGCATTGCTTGCGTCATTGTTTCACAACGTTGCCAATGTTTCAGTCAATACATAGAGCGCAATACAAAATTCCATCGGAGCTAATTTGGATATTTGGTTTGTGCAGCGCAAGTCGTTCGCTCACTGATGGCGCCACCTCAGCATACAGTCAAAAAACTGATAATGAGGTTCACATTGACATAATGCAACATATACGCTCAAAAGGAACAAAGAAAAAAGAGAAACTTGCGTAGTACAGTGTCACACCTGTCCCGTTTATTAGGGAGGCGATCGCCGGGCTAATTCCAAGAGCCGAAGTATCGGCCCCCCGAACCGCACCACGAAAGCGTGGACAATTTAGAAGTGGTCCTTATTGGTGCGCCAGCGGACGCCGGCTGTGGCCCAAAGAACAAGACAGAGCCGAGAGTTGATAAACAAACAAAATTATATTCTCATTAACGGCAGATCAAAACGCAATACACACGTATGCACACTCCACAATAGTTACATACAATACGTCACCAAACAAACAATGTACTACACAGTACAATCAACCACACTTGAAACAACGGACACAGACAACAATACGCACTACAATGCAGTCGCATGCATTGAACAACCAAGACACTTAAAGACCAAAGAGATATAAAACCTATTCAGTCCAAAGTCCTTGGAACAAAAGTCTGAAGGATACTCTTCCGAGAATCACTCACTCAAAGTCCAGCGTTGTTGTCGTTCCGCAGCTCTCGAAGTTCTCTTCCAGGAAACCTCCCGTCTTCAATTGGCCACTCTTCCAACTTCAACTTCTTCGCCGGAAAACCGTCGGCTTCACACACGCAGCTGTTGCCCGCGTCTTCGCTCGATAGCGGTAAACTCACGCTCTTGCCTGTAGCTCGAGCCGTCCCTACGGACCAAAAACTTCGCCGACTACACGGCGGAATCTCTACGCACTCTGGCGCTCACTTCCGTCTCCTCCTGTTCTGTCACTACGGGCAGAACCTTCGCCGACTACACGGCGGAATTCCTACGCGCTCCGGCGCTAACTTCCGTCTCCTCCTGTTCTGTCGTCTCGGCCGCTCGATTAAATACCTTCCGCGCCATCTTCCAGAAATTTCTGGTCATTTCGTCGGCGCGATACGCGGCGAAAGCTGGGAAGAGGGCGAGACAGTTGGAATGCCCTCTCCGGCCGGTGAGTCGACTCGGTATGGCCCCGCCCACTTCTTTCTGGAAAAATCGCGGGCTTGCTGGGCCGCCGATGTGGGGTGAGGAGGTTCGTCTGCGAAGCCGTGCTTCTGCGGGGAGAGCGCGCGCCTGGGAGCCCTCGATGTTTGCTTTCTTTTTTTTTTCTCTTTTTACCTCGCGGAGTTTCTGCCGCCCGTTGTCGCAAGGATTTGGCGGCGCGCTCTTTTTTAGCGCTCGTTCTGTGACACTGCCCCCCACTTTAAGAATATTATCTCATAATATTCAAAACCACACAAACGAGCGCGAACAGTCACCACACATTCTCACAGACTGTAACACAATCCGTCGCTCGTGACACGTCACATTCACAATATATCACGCAATACAATTGTACGTTGTAATTCAATTAAACAACACGTGAAAACACAACCACAAGCACATGAGTACAACACTCCACCACACATTCCCAATAATACAAATGTACAAAGTTCTCTCGGTACAACAAAGGTACAATACTATACACCACATCACAGCACAACACTTCGACACTTGTGACACAGGATAACACAACGTTAACACAACATATGGCACTCAACACTGCCAAACACATTCTGATTCGGCCTCAGCACTTATCCTACGTACTTTGAACAGCGCTTGCGCCCCTTTTTGCGGTGCTCGCTCGATCTCTTCTTGTGCTTCCACGTTCCTTTTCGGCGAGCCCTTTCCAACGACGATATCTGAGGCGGCGTCTCAGCCATCGTTGTCACTTCCGACACCGTTAACGGGTCATTACATTCGACGGGTCCTGTCTGTTTATTTACCCGCTTGATCATGCCTCTACATTTTTCCCGGCTGGCCGACTCCGTCTCCTTTACACTGTCGGTCGGTTGAGGTCGTGCCGACTTAAGTCCGGTTGCTCGACCCGTGAACTTATTCGACACGATCGTCTTCTCCTTCGCTGTCTCTTGCGCCGCGGCTTCGCCTTGGGCTCTAGTGAGGTCCGTCACGGGATGCTCCTCCACTGTATCTCGCGGCCGCTGTGTTGGCGAGGGCTCTAACTTCGGGTCTTCTCCCAAACATTCTGGATCATTTGGCCCTCGCGCCCCGTCGATGTTTCCGATGACAAGGTCATACAGGGGGGTCGTCATGCATAACGCAGTAACCTTCCCGCTGAAGTACGGGGTTTCAACCTCAATTTCTGCTTCGGGAAGCATCCGGACCGTACGGTCAATTAGGCAAACCGGTTTCGTTCTGCCTGTCAACTCTCTTTCCCGTACCAAATTTCTCCTCACGATAACCGTGGAGCTGCCGGTATCTCTTAACACCGTAATCTTTTTGCCCGCAACTTTTCCAGGCAGCGTTGGCATTCCTTTCGTAACCCCAGTTGGCTGTTTTGACATTACAGCACCCACAATAGGAATTTTCTCCCCATTCTTCAACTCTACGAATCCATCGGTGACGGCATTATTATCAGATTTCGGTGCCGCTTGCACACAGGATACCTGGTGAGTTTGACTCGCTCCGTTTCGACATGCATCTGCTTTGTGCCCAGTCTGACCACACTTAAAACATTTTACAACCGTAGGGCTCGTAAAGATCGTTCGACAATTTTTCGCGCGATGACCTACTCGGTTGCACAGAAAACATCGCTGCATGCTCTCTGGTGCACGCTTCCTTTCTTCGGGAACCAATTTCTTCGAATCATCGGGACACTCCTTCTTTACCTTGGCCAAATTAGTGCCACCTTGCGCTTCCAAGAATTGATCAGCCAATTCAAGCATTCCTTCAAATGACTCCGCCTTCCTCTCTTTCAAATACAGCGACAGGCTTGGGTGGCAACTAGTAAGAAATTGTTCTCTAATTAGGAGCTCTCTAAGCTCATCGTACTCCTGCGCTGTCCCTGAAAGTTCAATCCATCGGTCGAAATAATGGCAAAGTCGGGCGGCATACTGCGTAGCCGTCTCACCATCAGCTGGCTTTCCTGTCCGAAATCTGTCCCGGAATCCTTCCACAGTGAATCTAAATCGCTTCAGCAAAGCAGCTTTCACCTTTGCATAATTGGCTGCATCGGTCGGCGTCAGCCTACCGTACACACTGAGCGCTTCACCACTCAAGCAAGTACTCAAAGCAGTTGCCCATTGATGTTCCGGCCAATTCTGGCTCTTCGCAATCGTCTCAAATCGGTGAAGGTACGCGTCAAGGTCGTCCTTCCTTTCATCAAACGCTACAAGTAGCTTGCTTGGGTTCAAGCGGAACCCGTGATCTTCCCGTTCGCTGCTTTCAACTCTAGCTTGGACGGGAGTTTCGTTTCGCTGTTGCAAACGGAGCCGCTCGAGTTCAATTTCGTGCTGCCGCTGCCGTTCCCTTTCAGCCATCTCCGCTTCTCTTTCTTCTTTCAGCTGTCGCTCTTTTGCCTCTCTTTCTTCTTTCAGCTGTCGCTCCTTTGCTTCTCTTTCTTCTCTCGCCCTTTCAGCGGCCAGTCTTTCTTTCTCCAACTCAGCTGCCTTTTCTTCCTTGGCCCTCTCTGCCGCCAACCTCTCTCTCTCCACCTCAGCTTCTTTTTCCGCTTTGGCTCTTTCGACCGCCAACCTCTCTTTTTCCAGCTCGGCTGCTTTTTCTTCTTTGGCTCTCTCTTTTTCTTCTTTTTCCTTCTGGGTGACCCACTTCCGTAGTTCGGCGCCAGAAAGACCCATCTTTTCACCAAGAGCAACTAACTTTTCGAGATCCATTGTGTCTCGCAACTCGCAAATAAAACCTTGCCCCGTGCAAAAAGTATCTGCCTAAATCAGTCTATCGGAACACTCCCCTGCACTCGTTAACGAGAACACTGAACAACACACAAAATCGTTCCGATAGCACTATCAACAACTCCAGGCTCTTTCTCACTACTTTGGACACACTGTGCACTAAAAGGTCCTGTTTCGCGGACGCCAGATTAATTGTCACACCTGTCCCGTTTATTAGGGAGGCGATCGCCGGGCTAATTCCAAGAGCCGAAGTATCGGCCCCCCGAACCGCACCACGAAAGCGTGGACAATTTAGAAGTGGTCCTTATTGGTGCGCCAGCGGACGCCGGCTGTGGCCCAAAGAACAAGACAGAGCCGAGAGTTGATAAACAAACAAAATTATATTCTCATTAACGGCAGATCAAAACGCAATACACACGTATGCACACTCCACAATAGTTACATACAATACGTCACCAAACAAACAATGTACTACACAGTACAATCAACCACACTTGAAACAACGGACACAGACAACAATACGCACTACAATGCAGTCGCATGCATTGAACAACCAAGACACTTAAAGACCAAAGAGATATAAAACCTATTCAGTCCAAAGTCCTTGGAACAAAAGTCTGAAGGATACTCTTCCGAGAATCACTCACTCAAAGTCCAGCGTTGTTGTCGTTCCGCAGCTCTCGAAGTTCTCTTCCAGGAAACCTCCCGTCTTCAATTGGCCACTCTTCCAACTTCAACTTCTTCGCCGGAAAACCGTCGGCTTCACACACGCAGCTGTTGCCCGCGTCTTCGCTCGATAGCGGTAAACTCACGCTCTTGCCTGTAGCTCGAGCCGTCCCTACGGACCAAAAACTTCGCCGACTACACGGCGGAATCTCTACGCACTCTGGCGCTCACTTCCGTCTCCTCCTGTTCTGTCACTACGGGCAGAACCTTCGCCGACTACACGGCGGAATTCCTACGCGCTCCGGCGCTAACTTCCGTCTCCTCCTGTTCTGTCGTCTCGGCCGCTCGATTAAATACCTTCCGCGCCATCTTCCAGAAATTTCTGGTCATTTCGTCGGCGCGATACGCGGCGAAAGCTGGGAAGAGGGCGAGACAGTTGGAATGCCCTCTCCGGCCGGTGAGTCGACTCGGTATGGCCCCGCCCACTTCTTTCTGGAAAAATCGCGGGCTTGCTGGGCCGCCGATGTGGGGTGAGGAGGTTCGTCTGCGAAGCCGTGCTTCTGCGGGGAGAGCGCGCGCCTGGGAGCCCTCGATGTTTGCTTTCTTTTTTTTTTCTCTTTTTACCTCGCGGAGTTTCTGCCGCCCGTTGTCGCAAGGATTTGGCGGCGCGCTCTTTTTTAGCGCTCGTTCTGTGACATACAGTCCCTCCCAAAAATTTCGGAAGAATGCTCGACACATTCTGGCGTACTCAATTCGCTATCATTGCTCCGCCGCGGTGGTCTAGTGGCTAAGGTACTCGGCTACTGACCCGCAGGTCGCGGGTTCAAATCCCGGCTGCGGCGGCTGCATTTCCGATGGAGGCGGAAATGCTGTAGGCCCGTGTGCTCAGATTTGGGTGCACGTTAAAGAACCCCAGATGGTCAAAATTTCCGGAGCCCTCCACTACGGCGTCTCTCATAATCATATGGTGGTTTTGGGACGTTAAACCCCACAAATCAATCAATCGATTCGCTATGATTCAGGGAAGACTTGCTGAGACGATTCGTGGTGACATGCTTGACATGAAGATACACACTGTCGCGGAGCAACTGCCGGGCTGGACGGCCGGGCTCACTGCGCCCTCCGTTGTCACCAAGATCAAGAGAAAGAGAGGCGAAAGCCGGTGGTTGTGGGCGCACTTCAGCAGCACGTAACACCGTGAGATCGGAACCACTGTTACAGCACACAAACTACTCCGAATGATTGGCGTGACAACGAAGCAGTAAAGAGGCCGTAAGTGCCACAATGTCGCGAGCAATAAAGTTGAGAAGAAGCATCATTGAGTAGACGAACGTTACAACTGGTTTGTGAAGCGCGAACTAAACTGCGGCCATTGGCGTATACATTAGATGGTACAGATATTGTAGAGCTCAGGCGCCCTATTCATTGTCGTACCTGCATGCTCACTTTTACCTGCCGCCGCACTGACTGCGAGAGGCCCACCGTGGCAAGTTGACGGCTAGAGTGTCAGGCTGCTAACCTCGAGTGCGTGGTTAGCAGCGTACTCGCTAATGCCCTTATTTCGGGGCGAAATTACAAAAAAAAAAGACACGCCCATGAACATCGTTTAGCTACACGTTAAATAGCACCCAGCTAGGGGTCAAAACTGTTCCGGAGCACTCCCCCACACGACGTGCCTAAAAATCTTATCCCGTGCATGCTTTCCCCCGTAATATCCCCACTTTGGCCGTCCGGCGTTCCGGCAGAGACATCGTGTAGAATGCGCCAGGGCTTAAGAAAGGTGACATTGCGAGTATAGAAAGGGGCGGAGGCGAGACCTCACTTGACACCCGGCCACTCGAACGCTGCCGCTGTATAGTGTATCGCTAGTGCTTGCACCTGCGACGACCCCTTGTATGGCGCAGCGTCTTCGGCTGACGTGCGCTGACCGCGCAGATGCTGCGCATTGTTCGTTGGGCAGGAACCGAGATTTCTGCAGCGTGCCTTGCGCCGTTGTCGTCAGCGCCGGGCGCGAAACACCGAGTGGGGAATAGCGCGCGCGCCGCAACCCTTGTAGCCGGGCCCGCGTAATCCCTTGCCAAACCGCGGATTGGGAGGGCTCCAGATTTCCCTGGGTCCCGCGGGACGGCGTCTCGCCGCTGCATCGAGAGACGAGCTGCCGCTTTTTGGGCCGCATTGTGTGCGCGCGGACAACATGGCATGCGGGGACTTAAGCCGGCCGCGAGAGGACGCCACAAAGGCCGCCCGGCCCCCTCGATCGTTCGATTATTTATCGCCGACGGGACGCCAGGTTTCATCCGTCCGCTGCAGAGCCCTTGACTGCCGAGCAACGCGAAACCTCCTTCCCATCGTGTTCACCGGGGATCAGTGACTTGGATCGGAGCGCGCCTGCCTTGGTGCATTAGGGCGATGCTTTATGGCCGCCGCTATTGCTCCCGCGCAGTGCGTGTGTATATCTAGATTTGCAATCAACACACTCAAGGAGCCCTTCTGTTTTGGGCCCTCCCTGCTTTGTTTTTCCTTTATTTCTCTTTCTCGCCTCCCCCTTTCAACGTTGAAACAAACCGAAACGCGGCTACAATCGCCTGTCGAGCTTTGGCGCATATGGGGGAATTTAGTCGAAATAAATGACCCCGATAAGCATTTATTACGGAACTTTTTATGCGGGGCTAATTTGATCATTTCTTTCTTCCTTGTGGCTACTGAATTATGTACGAAGAATTGAAGGTAGGAGTAAACAAGGCAAAAGAAGGAGCAGGTTGTTTATGTTGTTCAGAGAGGGCGAAGAAACACTGGCTGCAGTTATTTTTCTTTATCGCTATTTCCATATGATTTTTTTTAAAAAAACTATCCTAAGGTTTTGAATCATCAACATTGTTAGAAATGGCGAGGCGTTGTTCAGACAAGTGATGCCTGCACAGAAAAGCAATGGAAGAAATGACGACTCCGCCAGACCTGAGCCTACAAATGTGGCTCTGTTGGACGGGAGCGGCGCTTTCGAGAGGTTCCGGTGAGGCGGGCCGCAGAGTGTCAGCGATTCCCACGCGCTTTTAGCGCAGCCAGCAAGTATAGGTGCGGGTCGTAGCCTACAGGTCCGCATTAAGAGGTCCGGCTGTCAGTGCGACTGCCCGAAACATGATGTACACATACATACAAAGACAAACAAATAAAGGCGAGGCAATGCAAGTAGAGGGGGGAAAGGAGCGCAATGCAGAAACGAATGCGGAAAAGAGAGAAACACGTAGCCGGGGCAGGGGTCGACAGCAGCTCAGCGCTCCGTGTCCAAGCCGGGTTCAGCCACGGTCGAGAGGGCCCGCGACACACTCCGGAGTCCCGACAATGGACTGCGCGAGATGAGGGAGGAGGGGGATTGGCGCGGAGAAATGACGACGCTGGGGGCGCGCCGCGATGGAAGGGGAATGCCGCGGGAGGGCAGAAAACGGGCAGGGGAAGAGGGGGGCGCTGCGGAAAACGGCAGGCGAAATCTGGCCCGCCGTTCAGTGCAGGGTGGCATGCGTGCGGCCTAAATGTAGCCGGCACATGGCTGTAAATGGGCGACACGAAGCAAGGTTAGGAGCCGCGGCTGGGATGAACTCTGGCGGTCCCATCGCGCCATGTCTCCCCGCTCCACGCGCTGGCTGTCATGCAGAAGCGGAGAGAGCAGGCTCGTGCCTCACAGCGCAGGGCGCGCACACTGTAGAAGCAAGTCGGACAGCTATAAAGTAGACCGGAGGTTGGGGGGGAAGTGTTGTCAGGGACGTTGGTAAACAAGCCGCTAGAGAGAAAAGGAACGGGACCGCCGGGTGCGACAGTGGCGTCGTGCCGACAACTTTGTTTCATGCACATAAACAAACAGGCAGGAGTTTTCTCTCCGACACGGCCTGGCGAGTGCGTCATTCCGTTTGTCAGTGCGCGCAGTTGCGATTCAGCTTGTGAGGACGACCCTGGTGAGCTGCTCTCTGGGTGAGCACTGAAGCCTACAGTTTATTCGCTCGAGGCCTGAAAACGATCCGCGCGCGCAGCTAGGCCACCTCTCTGCCAGCTTGCCTCGACAGAGAAGCGCGTGAGACACGAAGCGATGGAGCAGCGATACAAAGGAGGGCAACGAGCATGCGTTTCTACGGCGTCATCTCTGAGCGCATAAATGAAAAGAAATTCAACGGAGGAATAATAAAGAATAGGTTGAGTAGTTAACGTCATAACAACCATATCGAGAGGAAGCGAGCATGGAGAGTAACTGTTGACTACGTGTCAAAGCACCAGTATTTCAGAAGTCCGTTACTGCACGGAAATTCAGAAAGAGTATGCTTGCTAGAAATCACGTGACATAGAGCCAGGAATAAATAATTCCGCATGGCTACTGCTCTCGGACAACTGCTGAACCTCTACGGCGACAAGTTAACCATAGTTCCTGCACACTGTAATAGAGAATTTTAACCGGAGTGGAATATGCAGACCAGAGAAAAAATACTTAGATTTTAAAAAATGTGATCAATTGCTTATAACTCGTCAAACGCGTACTACCGCCGTTAAGAAGCCTTCTATGGTGTCATTCTGAAATTCCGGGTGAAAAATAGCCTCTTGACCTTAAAGGGACTGATAACTGGCCAGAACATGTTATTAGATCGCAGTAGAAATGAAAAGAGCATGAAATATCGTCGCATATTCCAGCATTCTTTTCGCTTAATATTGTACAAAAACGTCTGGTTGCGCAGCCTATAGACCGGCTTGAAGCTTGATTACGGAATATGGAGTCGATCATTTTCTTAACGCGGTCGCGTAGTCTGATGCTTTCGTGCGTGCTGCAGTTTTCACAGTTGAAGTATGTGTGTTATTATCCAGCTCCGCCGAGTTCTGTGCTGTTTACGACGTAAAAGGAGTTGCACGGTGAGAAGTGGCGCTGTTGTTGAAGCCGCCGGTGGACCAAGTCGAGCCATAGCGCATGTGCGCGGAGTGCACGCATGCGCAGTTAACCACCGTGGCCAAACACGAAGTGGCCGTATACGCTTACTGCTTGCAGCATGTGAGCATACGACTGTATATTCGCTGCAGAAAGAAAAGACTCTGATTACAAATGTTTCCTGGCGTTTTCCACTTAGCCATTTCGGGATAAGACTCACTGACGGGTACTTTCGCGATAAAAAAAGAAAGGCACCACGAAAAATGAATCTTGGTTTATTTAAGTACAAGCGGAATTCCCACACTTGTCTCGAACCTTTACCACCCATATCTCCTCTCTTGTTTTTCAACCGTTTTCGGAGGAGGGCGAAGAAATCATAGAAGGTATTTAAAAAAATAGATTTTTTACGAACGATGGAACTTGATTTTCGGCGTTTGTACGAGCACTGCTCATTTTTAACTTAAATATTGTGAAGTATTTCGGAATGACGCTACATCGTGCTGGTTGAACTGACGCCATTTTTACACTTATTCGCTAAATCATTAAAAAAAACACACGCTGACAACTGACACACTACAATTATTTGTTATATATTTGATGAACTCGAGAAAGAATTCATCCGAGGCTTCCGCTGGCGGTGAAAAACCACACAGGCCTTTCACTTACATTAGCCGTTTATGCAGCACTTTCTCACGACTGATCTGCGCCGGTGGATCTCGCAGTGCATACTAGCGTGTACTGATTGGTCCGTCAGATTCTCCATGACTGGTCAGTCATACGAAAGCCTGAGGTGGTGCGGCACATAACTCAAAAGAGGAGGGTGACACAGGACACTCACATGCACACTGAGCCAACTTTCAACAACTACAGTATGGTTCAGGTAGCGCAGCATGCATGCGTGTGTCTGTGTGTGTTTGTATGTGTCACATACACAGAAGGCTGCCTAAAACGTTTAACGGGAGTTCATATGTTCGCGTCAGTTAGCACGTGCGAGTCGTTCCAAGCGAAAGTAAGCGCATAGTATTTAACAGCGGATCTGTTAGCGAGCACAAACGATCATCATGAACGGGCCCGAGCTTTTCGTGGTGATCCTATATATATGCTTCGCTCCCAGAACATGAGCTCTGATTTGTCCGGCGTGACTTGCAATAATTATGATGGGCCAGAGAGGAAGTAAACACGCAGAGAGAAAGAAACAAAAAATCTTGGCGAAAGTAATTTCTTCGCTAGGTGGGATTCAAGCCCACGGCGTTACCACAATCCCAAGGCGAGCGTCGTAATCACTCGACTATGCAGAAACGTTAGCAGAACATCGAATAGCCTTGCATAATACTGTATAAAAAGAAAGCAAGATTATGAGAAGGAGGACGAAAAAAAGGAGAGAGAGAGAGAGAGCAAAGCCTAGAGAGAGAGATTTCGAGAATACAGAGCAGGAAAGAAAGAAAGAAAGAAAGAAAGAAAGAAAGAAAGAAAGAAAGAAAGAAAGAAAGAAAGAAAGAAAGAAAGAAAGAAAGAAAGAAAGAACTAAGCGAGAAGTAGAGACAGAGAATAAGCGAAGAAAGATCAAGAAAGAGAAATAAGTATATTAATAGAGAAATAAATACGGAAACAGAAACAGAGACAAAAACAGATAAGAGAGAGAAAAGAGAAAAAGAAAGCAACGAAAAAAAAAGAGAACAAAAGCGAAGGCCGCACTTCCTTCAAGCCCAGTTGGCTTTTCTTTTTTTTTTTTTTAGTCACGTCAATGCATGTCACTTTTGTTGACCACGTATAAATGAAAAGGAAAATTTTGAAACACGATTCACTTCCAGCTAAGAGGCAAAGGGGGCATAAGCCGCAGCGAGTTCAACCAGATGCGAAGCAATCGGTGAAGACGCCGGAACATGGCATTGTTTTCGTGTATTGCTGATCCCAAAAATCTGCAGGAGACCCGTATATATCTGTAAACCACTCCTAGAGTAAAACGAAGCGAAGACAACAATTTACATAACAGCCTATTACGTCAAGAAGAATTCCAAGAAATGTGCTGCTTCGGCGCCGCATCGTATACAATATACCACGTGTCTCGGGAACCTTGAAAACTGAGGATCACGACACACGGTATATATGCCCCTTCTGTAACATGAAATCTTTGACGCTTATTAAAGGGGCAGCCCATCACATGTTTACCGTCTCGGTGAACATTTTCTGGACAGCGCACGGGGTGCAGACATATATAGAGAGCGAACACAAGCCAAGTGGTTAAAAAGAGACGAGCGTGCGGTTCAGACCGGCCGGCCAACGGAGCGCCGTCCCGCGTGGAGGGTGCGCTGCGCCGGGCGTTGACAAGGCAGTAATCCCGGTGGGACCACTTGTCCGACGGGATCAGCTTGTCAACAGCGGCCGCCTAAGCCGAGCTCACGCAACAGTGTGCGCACCCTCAAAGAGCCCGCCTCGATGCCGAATAAGCGTCCGTATGAAGAGATCTGGGAAACAAGATTTCTCCTTGACTGGCCGCCGGCGCTGACTTATTGCGCCGGATGCACCGGAATATGTCGTCGCATTGCCTCCCTCCAAAAAGGGGCATACGTGAGCGCAGCGTTGCTATATATACCGCCCTTGAGCACGCGTCCTCAGAACGCAGGCGATGTGGCAGGTCCATTTTTTTTTTTTTTGTTCTCATTCTCTCCCGCCTTACAACAGAACGACCTTGTCAAGTACTTACGTAAGAGCTTTATAAGATTTCGAAATGCATAGACTGCGCTCGCTGTATGCCCACGTACGCCGATATAGTCTTGTCGAATGCACACGTAACTCGGCTCGATCGCCGCGGTCTACATACATTGACAAAGCCTTCCACTACTATTGGCAATGTCACACGTTAACTAAGTTTGCCGTTTTAGAGGTTGTGGTGCTCTACCACTAATGGCACTGCGCATCCCGACCACAGCGGCCACATTTCGATGGTGTGCTTAGACATGGGTTGGCATTAAAGAATCCCGGGTGGTAAAAATTGTTGAAGCCCTCCACTACGGTGTCTCTCATTATGATGAAGTGATTTTGGGACGTACGTGAAAACCCAACAATCATTAGTATCATAAATAAATGACACCTCAACTCTGCATGGTACAGCACGTGTTGTCAGTTTTGCGAGTAACCTTAACACGCAGTTGAACTTGCCATTCTTGGCTGCATATACCCGAAAAATTCCCGGTAATCGCCCAGCATAAATACCCGATAAAGTGGGCCACGAGGCAAACGCTACCAGAGCTCGATTGGTGAGACCATCGGGCGTGTATCCGACGCGGTAGCAAGTTGTTTTTTTCCTCCACTTTACTTTCTTCACGTATATACCGCAATTACTACAACCCACTTGAAACAGCACTTTCAACGTCCCTATGCCTTCCTTGGCACTATTATCTTCTGGTTTTTATTAAGTTTGGGTCAAACAAAGAAATGAGCCCTCGAAATTCCCGTCCTTTTTTCCTACCTTCCTTTCCTCCACCCCTTCTACCACCACCCCACACACGGTGGAGAAGGTTGATTACGGAAGAATAGTAAATTTGGAACATTGCACTTACTGGTCTACCATTCCTTGGTACGTGTTAACGTGCGCATTCAAGTACTGAGCCTGCATGCAGTATCTTCCCCTGGATACTTTCACTCACGGAAACGCATGAGCGACTATGTCGCTATGACGCCTCGACCAAGAATCTGCAGGGCGTTTGCTGTCGTAGAGCTCACGGTTGTGTAACGAGCTAATTTTCACACAAAACGGTGGTACGCACTGAAGGAAGAAAAAGTATGTCCTTCGAATCTATTTTTCCGTCCAGCTTCTATGTTTCCGGTGTCAGCGGTCTTTCGAAGACTTGCGCTGCAGCCATGTATACATTAACAGCACGCATGTGCATACGGTGTCCGGTGAGTCCTCCTGAACCAGAGTGCGCTGCAGCACACAAGCAACATATCAAGCAGAGCAAACGTAAAGAAATCACGGTGGCATTTCCACAACTTACCGGTGAACTTGATCATACATGCACTCTACCAAGGCGCATGGGGAAGGAAGTTTACGGTTGACGTATTATTTCAAAAAGTGAAGCGATGTCTACATATGCTTTCGTTGACATTTTAAGCACTTTTATTATTTCAACAGCGGCGTCGCAACCCAGCGCCCGTAACGACTGCCCCCATGGCCGGACGGTCTGGCGACCCGAAACGCCAGAGGCGCCGCCCGAGAACTCCATCATTCATCGCGTGGTGGCAGTAGGGCGCAGAGTCCGGCGTGCCGGTACATCGGACTCGATGGAAAACGAAACCGGAAAAGGCGAAGCGATAAAAAGAGACGTAGTGGCGGAAAGCGCATTGGGAGTGGACAGGGAAAACGGAAAATGCCGAAGACCTAATTCAATCACCCGGAGAAGGGGATCGACCGAAGGGCCTTTTGGTCAAAAGCTCCCGAGGCAATCCATCACTGCAGCAGAGCGCGTTGGCGCCATAATTCCGTTAGAGACGTGCCATATTTCAGCGCTGCTCGGACATATAGTTGCGACACGATGCGCGAGAGTGAAGTGTGGAGTCCAATGAACGCGATGGACACGCATGATTGTAATCAGGCACTGTGGCCACGGCGCACTATGTCCCCCTCCCCAGTGCGTTTGCAGCAAAGCCCCCACTCCACCGGCCGTCAGTGCGGTTCTGCGAGTGTTTTCAATGCAGGCGTTTCACAATACACCCTCAGGGAGAGAACCGTATAAAGTGGTCACCCTCAGAGAGAGATTCATTCACTGCGGCCCACGCTTGAGCAAGACCGACAGAGTGACGGAAATGTATGTGCTTTTTGCACATGTTACATTTATTTTCACCGATATCATGAATATGACGTCTGATTGATTGATTGATTGATTGATTGATTGATTGATTGATTGATTGATTGATTGATTGATTGATATGTGGTGTTTAACGTCCCAAAACCACCATATGATTACGAAAGACGCCGTACATGGAAGGCTCCAGAAATTTCGACCAACTGGTGTTCTTTAACGTACGTGCACTGAAATCTGAGCACACGGGACTGCATTTTCGCCTCCGCCGAAAATTGGATATGACGTCTCTTTCAAGTCCAACGGAAGTATAGGAACACTAAACTTGAACTTCAGTTCGGGCGGTACAGAGAAGAACTGACGAAATTCTGGTACTTAACTAAATGAAAAGAATTGACTAAATTCTGGCGTTTTACGACTATAATCGGGATTTGATTATCAGGCACGCCGTAGTGGGAATGTACGGATCAGGTTTCACAACACTGGGTACTTCAACGCGCGCGCACCTCATTCAAAGTACGTCAGCATTCTTGTATTTTGTCCGCATCAAAATGCGGGCGCCGTGGAAACACAGGAATAAAAACGCTTAATACACGTCTCTAAGCTTGCAAACGTATTTATTTCTTTCCGTTTTGTTTTTGCTTAGAAAATGCATCTAACTCAAGACAGCGCTGATTTCTGAACCAAAGGAAACACGCATGCAGGCTTCCTCAATGTATAACAATTGTTCGAGTTTTACGGTCTATAGAGGAGAATAAAATGAAAAAAAGGCAGAGAAGTAATCCAGAATAGTAGCATGCGTTTTGCTACACCGCACAAAGAAAGTTGGGAAGGAAAGCCGGAAAAAAAAGTAGACGCGCGAAAAAAGAAAAGAACAAGAGCAGGGGTGCTCATAGCCTCTTCAATCGGCGACTACCACGCGAAAAGTTCAAAAGGCCTTGACTGATTTTCTGTGCGAAAACAGTTTGTGTGGGCATTGCGCCTGTCATCAAAGCGAGATAACGCAGTAGCTAGCGGCAGTCTGTGCGCTCTGTAGCAAGGACATGCAGCGATAAAAAAAAAAAACATGGTCTATCGTTGCATCGCATTCGCAATTATCATAAGTAGCACCATCTTCCATAACGATCCGGAAGACCAAAGATTTGATGAAAGCGACACCAAGTTACAGTCGGCAAATCACAGTCGTCTCGAGTCGAGAGAGTCCAGACAGAAGGCCAAGTCGACCGTGACATGGTTGTGAGGAACGCCTTAGTGGAGTGTTCCTGAAATTTGGACCACTTGGGGGTCCTTTAACTTGCACCAAAAGCTATGTACACGTGCCTCTTAACATTTTTGCCTGCCATCAAAAATGCGACCGCCACGGCAGGTCATCAGTCGAGCACTATAGACCACCAGGCCGGGTGGTGTGTGGTCAATTTACTGTGCATTCACAAGCGACAGAAAAAAAAGCTGAAAGACGCTTTCAGCAATACCGATAAAAATTTTTAGTGATGACTTTTCAGCTGTTTGCCAGGTTTATCCCCTGGCGCAAACTCGAAGTGTGGCGACTGGGACCAATGCAATGACCACATGCACACAAATGATGCGTATATTAACACACGAAGATGTATCCAATTCATAATGTTTTATCCAGGCCTGTAGTTGTTAGGAACATCAGCAGCACTTCCGTGTTACATATCGCACAGGTGGCGCTTTGCCACGGGTGAAGCAATCAAAAAGACTTTTGGAGCTGAAAATGGATATCCGAACTCTTCGCGTACCGAATGGTGGATAATATTGCGACAAAACAAGAACGTTTCTCTGTTCCCTCCTTTCTTCCTTTACACATTTTACACAGGAAGTGTGACAATTTATCTACGTCAATGCATGTGGTCACAAAAGATTCACATGCTTATGCGAAAAAGGGAGGC
Source organism: Rhipicephalus microplus (assembly GCF_013339725.1). Lineage (NCBI taxonomy): Eukaryota > Metazoa > Arthropoda > Arachnida > Ixodida > Ixodidae > Rhipicephalus > Rhipicephalus microplus. The sequence continues at coordinate 143,668,747 of NC_051172.1, read as the reverse complement.
GAGCAGTAAGAAAGGGGGAGGGGGCAAAGGGGTTGCAGTTTCTCAGGAAAAAACCCCTCCCGGACACGGCTTGGTAAAATGAGGAACCGCCCCTAGCTTGCTTGCACAGCGCAGCAGGCTGCCAGGAAGTAGAAAAACGCGTGTGCTACGGAGCAGCCAGTAACTCATTTTTGAAGGAACGAAACATGGTCGGTGTCCAATCACAAGTAAAAAAAAAGAATTTTAAAAAGTCGATGGAACGGTATGGAAAACATGCCAGAGGCAGAAAGCGGCCGCAACCCGAGTCCCCCAACGTGTCAGGAGCGCGTTGGTTGAAGGAAGCCGGACACAGAGTCTGACAACAAGTAAACAGTGAAGGGAAGAAAGCAGGCCAGTGGATAGCATTCAGGAATAGGGAGAAAAAAAGGGGGCCATACGGGAGACTTCCGCTGGGGAGGGGCGCCCTAACGAGCAAACGTGCCGACAAGGAGTGGCCTGTGGCGCCTTTCCAAGAAGCGTCGTTGTTTGGGAAGACGGGGGTAAAACCTCGGCCGGCCCCAGCTGCCCGCCGCCTGCGCCCCACAAACGAGCAGGACGCGATGACATCTGCATCCCACTGACGCAAACGTCGAGGCGGAAAAGCAAAAGATAAGGCAAGGCCGACGATAGCAGAACACCCGTGCAGCACCGAGCGAAAGTGGCGCCTGCTCCGAGGAGGGGGCGCGCCTCGCTGGTCTCTTGCGAGAGCAGTGCATCATTCTTGGTTGTACATGCGCTGTGCCATCCCCCCCGTCATTTTTTTTCCCTTTCGTTTTGATGCCGGTTTGCGTGGGCTCTGGTTATGGTGTTTGGTTTATCGTTTCCGCGGCGGCCATTGTGGATGTGCCGAGAAAGGGCGCCCTCGGTGTAAGAAGCGCCCGCCGCCAATGGAGGAGACCCGGTCGTCCAGCAGCCGAGGAGGGTGACCGCCCGTGGCGTCCACTCGCGCTGCGGAGCGTTCCTCGGCCGGAGACGTTCTTCACGGCCGCAGATTTATGGATGTGCCGTCCAAAAATACGGCCGCGGGCTCCCGCCGTGCCGACGAGGGAGAGAGCGTGGCCGCTGTTGTCCGCTTCGGCGGCCAATGGCGCGTCGCCGCGCTCTTTGTGCTCGCTGGCCCGCGCACGGACGCCTTCTGCGGGCCGCTCATCGCTCATCGGATGCCCTGACAGCGGTCCAGCCTCGGTCGGCAGGCGCGACAGGTCTCTGCGGCACTCATTTCCGCTGCAGCCGCCACTCGTGGTTCTATAATGAGACTGCGCGGATCCGAAATTCCACGCGCAATGTCCGTTTCACGGGAAGAGATCGGCCGGTTATGCAATGCAACTCGCGCTGCTCCTCCCATCTGCCGCTCTCTCATCAACAAGATCTGGAGAGCATGACGCAACTAAAACGAAGCCGTCGCTTCTGTCTGCTCTCTCCGGTGGTCATTGCGCTAAGGAAAGAAATGATTGATTGATGGGACTTCAACCTCATCAGTCAGCCGCTTGAAATTACGTTTACAAAACACCACACGTGTACAGCGAAAGGTATCCCAGTTGATGGCTACGGTCTGTTTTTGACCACCTGGAGTTTTTCCACCCGCACGCGACGAAATGCGCAAGTGGCGGCGGAGAATCGAATCTGCGACCTCAAAAGCGTACGACGTTGGACAAGTTAAATTTTTCCCCTCGTTCTCTGCTGAAGTATTTCGGCAGAGCTGAATCGAGGTACAAAGGACAACATGGAGACAGGACATGCACTGTACTCACAAGTCTTTCTGGAGCCCGTTGTGAGTCCTGCGCATGCCCCGTCTTCGTCTTGTCCATTGTAATCGTTTCCGCGCTGCCGTAACACTTCAGTGCGAACCCTAACCAACTCGCTCACCTAGCCGTCATTCTCTGTTGCATTTCTTCGCGTCAAGTCAGCTTCGCTCTTCAGATAATAAAAGAACCGGACACTTGGTGTGGTAGATCGCCAGAATAAGACATGTTTGAACCGTACACCATGGTAAAATTGGAATGAAACCACGCGATATCATGCTGCTGAGATTGATGAAGCTGAGTATAATTATGGTAAAAAATGTAGCATTTATTCAGTGAGCAGCTCTGTAAGCGCATTCGAGGCTTTCAATGAATTGTGCATTGCAGGAAAACCAAATGTATGTGGTCTTTTTGGAAGCCTTTTTTCTTAATCCTTGCTTGACGAGTGCTTAGTTATAACGAAAGCCACCAAAAGCTAGTGAATAGGCATATTCATACGAAAATAAAAACACGAGGAGAGCATCTCACAGGCGCATTTTATCATTTGTCTAGCTGCAGTAAACTGCAAAGAAAAAATTTGACCTTTTCGAAAAATATTTTAAGCAATCGATATTTGCGAACGTTAATTCAATTTAGGTGCCCTACTAAGCTCACTGCTTAAAGAAAGACTGAGAGCTACAAAGAACCGAGGTTAACGTAACGTCAGAACCATCTGTCTTACTCGGTTACCCGCAGCTGTAATGACGAATGTCAGGCTTGATATATATACAAAGACTGGTTCCGTTGTATGTAGCAGCATTGCACACAGTGTAATTTATTTACAGAACTATCACTGACTTACTGGCAAGGAGACGAAAGAGCACCCATATATACGTCATGTCACGCCATCACAGCAACAACGAGCATATCGAGGTCGCAGTATTACGGCACGGAGTATGCGTCGACTATCGCAGTTTTTACAGACGCTGAGATATCGAGGACCGTAATCGAAACAATTACGACTTAAGTGATTCGCGCGACCGGAGAATGTTGTGCATTGTATTTGTAGGTGCGACTTGCTAACAATGTTATCATACCTATAGTTTTCAAGAGGAACGCTCACAGGGAGACACCAAAATGGCCCATCATAATGATATGCATATAAGGCTTTTAGATATATATCAACAAGGAATCGCCGATTCAACAGCCTAGTTGCGTTTACTAACCACGACATCCACATCAATTATGGCTTTCTAGTGTTACTGATTCATCAAGATAAAGCTATAGCGCAGAAAAAATTAAATTTGCGAGTGGATCAATTACCATTTCTTCGGCTCAACTATACTTTCCTGACGGTGCACGGCAATATACTGAGTGTCTCTGTTATCTTTTCATAAAGATTTTACAAAGGTGGTACACTATACGAAGGGGTTCCAGTCAACTACTTGGAAGAGGAGATAAGGAGAGATGGCACACCAGTGGACTAGCAACTGTTCAGTTGCTAGTCCAGCGCGGTGTGTCAGGCGTTTCTGTCCTCGTCCACGTAGTTGGCTAGAACCCCCTCACTATGTGAAACCAACGGGCTCAGGCAATCACCGTTAGATTAAACAACTTTGATACGTATACGCTGTTCGTTCATCAGTCCGCTTCCACCAGCTTTGTACTAATTACACGGCTAACAAGAAAAGAACAATAAAAAATATTGTGCATCAGCTATATAGGATAACGTTAGCTCGGACACCATATATGTAACCGGCGCCACCGAGTATACAAATAACATATATATGCTGCTAAGTAAAGCTCCTCCTGCACGAAAGCATGCGAGTCAAGATATATGTTATCGTAGGACAGCGCGGTCAGCTTAAAACATGCGTGACCACTTTGAAACTCTCGGCTGATAGAGCACACGAGCACCTGTTCGGCCGGGCGAGTGAAAAACGCCGAATAACCACGACGGGCGCAGCGCTATCTATACGACATAAATTGGACCGGTCAGCTAGCTTCAAAAAAAAAAGGGGGGGGGGGGGGGGGGAACGCGGTACATGCTGCAGTCAGTGCGAACCGCGATAAGAGCTGCGAGTTTTTGGTCTAGTTTGCATTTCTTTCCGCACGGACACAACAAAACGCGCAGAGATGACCTCGCGCTCTGGAACATGGAAGGCGGCAGTGGTCGCCGCGTCTTTCTCCCAAGATGTCTGCGGCCACCGGTAATGGACAAGCAGGAGCTTAATGGCGAGGTATGGGACTGCCTCCGTCCCGTCGAGTAATCCCGCCGGCTCCGCTCTTTGCTCCGCAGCTCAGCCGCGCACCGCACGACGAGGGAAGGGAGCCCGAGTTCCCCTCCTGACACGCGACTCCGCGAGCCGTGAATGCCGCCCCGCGCTATCGGGACGCACGGCGCGCTACGCAGCTGGCTCTCATTCATAGAGCGGCGACGACGAGTGCGCAACTTGTTCGCGCCCTCGACAGCCATCCTATTGAGACACGCAACAGCTGAAGAATGACACGAAGCAAACGGCCACCGGCTCAGTTTTCATAGTCACTGGCGCTGATGATCGCGTAAAGGGGGCGTCAGGACGCCACGTGGGGTGTGATATATACTTATCGGTGGTGGCTGCGCTCCTTACGGCCTACGCTACGAAAGTCGTCCCAATTATCCACCTTTTTTTTTTAAGTCTACGCTCTTTGAAAGCTAACCGACAGGAACTAACTACATGTTGATATATATGTTCTGCCGAGTGGAAGAACATGGAAGGCGCGTAGTTTTTAGTGACGTCACGGTCTCCCACTAACAGTATTCAGTAAGTATCGAAGACGAATAAACAAGGAGCCGAATTCAGAGTCGTTACTTGCCAGCTGCATTCTGCGATTATTTTTGCAGCCCTAAGCGGGATCAAGCTAGTAAGCGAGGGAGCTGGACTATAGACACACGAAATTCCGCAAGTTCTTGGTGTCTATTACAGCGAAAGCCTTAGATGCCGCATGAAACGCGAAAATTGACCACTGTCCCACGTCGGTGGCATCTAACGAGTGAATCGGAGCGGCGCGAAAAATTATCGCATGATGACGTCACCACATCACGTCATCATGACGTCCCAGATGGCCAAACTTTCTCACATCACCATGACGTGACATGGTGACGTTATCATGTGGCATCATCACTTGGTCAAAGGTGGAACGATCCTGGAAGCAGTGCAGAACAAGGTCAGATGGAGACAAAAATCTTCATTGAAGTTCCTGGGGATGTTAGCCTGGTTTATGGCCTTGCTTCAAGAAGAGGTCGGGTGCATGAGGCTTACAACGCATCCAATCCTGAAGTCAGCAAAACCAAGTTTTTTTTTTGTTTTCTTTTTGCTTTCGAAGCTTGCGGGTACTAGATGGGGGAAAAGTCAATACATCGACTCAAAAGAAAATGGAAAAAACGGCTTTCACCTTCGAGTAGACCGAGACGGATGCCTAAAGCCGGTCCCATAGCCTGGTGGGCTGTGTAATCTCAATAACCGACTCACACAGACGAGGAGAATCAACCCCGCCTTGGTTTTAAAATGATGCTCATTAATAATGAACTAAGTAAAGCAAAACTAACCATTATCTATCGACAAAAAAAAAACCCAGAGGGAATAAATCTGACGTAAACCAGTTATGTATGAGTAATTTTCGTTCGGAACGACACGAATCAAATTTATAGCAACAAATTGTTTTCTGACCACTATAAAACACAACTTGTCCCGGATGACAGACTCGATGGCCTACGAGGAAAACCCTTCGACTAGCAGGATAGAGAGAGAGCGATAGAGAGAAAAGGCATCAGGAAAAGTTATCCAAGCCGAGCCCGGTCGGCTACCCAACACATGGAAAGCATACTATGACATAAATGTGAGCTACGCTCATATGTTCGCGGGGCTTGAGTTTGTAGAATTTTTTTTTTAAATAGTCTACGACCAATAGAACCATTGTAATCCACAAGACCGATTACATCAAGTGGTGGACATAATATGCATGATAAATTCAAATGTATTATGTTGCCATAAGTTCAATTATTACCTTTGCCATTCTTACCCGACACATATTGCAGTTTACAAATTGTAGCGCGGGAATTCGGGCGGCATATTCCCATCGAGCGAATTTCCAGGTTGATAACAGTCCCAAGTTATTTATTTGCCTAACGTGCGACTAAAGATGTGTGTTTTGTGCTTCGATGCACAAAATCACGTTTTGCTGAAACAGCAAATGGAACAACACAACATACTAACCACGACATTGATGGTGAATATCTCGGGCACCTGCTGCAGAACAGCTGCTGCAGCCGCTGACACTGTGGCGCACTCGTTGGCATGTGAAACCTGCTTAATTGAGACGAGCACGTGAACAACAGACCTGCGAGTGCTCTGCTGACAACACAGATGGCACTGCGCGTAAGAGGACCAGCAGCGCCGCCACACCACCACTTCAGGCATTCATACTTGCCGCTATGGCTAGTCACCGCGAGGATCTATCTATCTATCTATATATCTATCTATCTATCTATCTATCTATCTATCTATCTATCTATCTATCTATCTATCTATCTATCTATCTATCTGTCCGTCCGTCCGTCCGTCCGTCCGTCCGTCCGTCCGTCCGTCTGTCTGTCTGTCTGTCTGTCTGTCTGTCTGTCTGTCTGTCTGTCTGTCTGTCTATGTCTTGACGGGCTCCAGGCACAACGCCACTTGCCCTTGCTTTCTCTCCCCACGTCAACTACGACTGCGCAGCCACTTGCTGGTGTACTTCTGGGCACCGGAAGCTTGAGCGAACTGACGACGGGCTGCCACTCCTTCATGACATAGCTGGCAAGCGTATTCGCGCGTGCCTTTCATCGCGGGACCCCGAGTACGCGTGGATGCTTGAAAAGCCAGCTCACGGCCATCGTAATGTGCACACAGGAGGAATCACGTGACGACAAGTTAAGCCGTTCGCTTATTGCACCCCGAGTGACGCGACTTCTTCCGCGACGCCCACTAGACGGCGAGGAGCGCGCGTTTCGCACCGCTAAATATTTGCGCAGCGAGCTGCAGCTCCACCAGCGCAAAACAACGCGGCAGTCGACGACGGTCGCGCATATTGACTCGCCGCCCAGCCTCGCTGCCTCGCATATTGCGCCCCCGGGAGCGAGCGAGAAATTACGGGCGCCCCTTTTAATTACACGCCCAGCGGATGCAAGTCAGCAGCCGTCTCTGCAGCAGTGCGCCAGAAGCTGTCAATAAATGAGGCGGTATTCCTACAAATGAGCGCAGAGCTCCTGTCTTCGTCTGTGCATTTTTGTCTCCCTCTCTCTCCGGACGTACAGGAGCGGCCGGTGTTACACGCATGCGTAAGGAATCCACTAAGCCCTACGGGCTTGCACGCTGCACAAACGCGCTTCTCGCCGACACTTTTCAATCGGAAGGATCGTTGTTGCTGCTCTGCCGGCAGCCCCTCCTCCCCCCGCCTATACTGCGAAATACAAGCAATACGCATAACGGTTAGTCAAAATGTACACCACATAAAGAAAAACATTGGCCCCATATAGGCATGTTACACTGCAAATGTCGTCGAAAGACGATAGCCTTGCGCCTGGAGAAAGTGAACAAATTGTTTATTTGATGTTCTGCGCAAGAAAATCGGTGAATGTTATTCTGCAGGCGCTGCGTTAGAGTGCCTCGAGCGTGCAGCGGAGGCGAACGAGCGCATCAAATCACGTCACACGTCAGACATGAGCGCCATCTGGCAGTTATCGTGGAAAACAAAGCGTGCGGCTCTGAGACGGGCGTGCGCGCCTGTCTCAGAGATGATAAGGTGTAGAACGCAAGGCGACGGATAGGTGCCACCACCGTGTCGTTTTAGCAAAGCGTTGGAAACACTTGCTTTTTCGTGCAAGCGTTGCGTGGTCAGCGCAGCGTGATAAACGCTACCATCCTTAGAATTACTTATGTATGCCTTTTCTAGTAAAAGACACACATACAGAATATTGACGTGTTGTTATGGTTCCTCAGATATGCGACATAATTGCTTTTTAATCGAAAGTTGCACAAGTATGAACGCTAAACCTTGAGCAATATTGGTGGGCGCTGCGGATCGGGTCGGCCGTTTGATATATCGTCTGGTGCCGTTTCGAGTATCGTTAAGGACAGACAGACAGACAGACAGACAGACAGACAGACCCAAATTTTTTCATCGAAGGTCCCTAAGAAAGACTATCGTCTTTACAAAATGTTCAGGCTCCTCTTCTCAATCCAGGTTAATTTCGGGCAAGCGGAAACCTGCACTGGTCCTGTCCACCAGCTGCAAACAAACGAACGCTTGAGTGCATCCGCGAGCCACACCAATTGGGACAAAGAAGAATAATATTTTTTTTCTTTTTTACTATATGGTCAACAGCCTTCGCAATGCGATTAGAAAGTATTGAATAATCAGTTACACCTCGACTAATTGCTTAGAGAAACGCACATTGCAATTTCGTCGCGGTCACCTTCTCTTATACACCCATTCAGGAACCAGCTATTTACAGATGTAATAATACCACGACAATGAAAGACGCAGTTATGAAGACCACGTACATAAGTCTGTGCAGTCGAGTATAAGTTCAGGAGAGAGGTCGGGATGTCCTGAACCACCATTCCCCATAATGTTTGTGTGCGCAACACCATCTGTTACTGCTCTTTTGTTCCGGAGAAACAATGTTCCCTGGTTATATTAAAGAACCCGCCAGCACATAAATAAAAGTAAAAAAAAATAGTAAAAAGGAAATACACGCCATGAGGAAAGGATGGCGGTCTTTCAACGGGAACAGTTGAGACCACACGGATGGTGGTCTCAACTCTCTTCGTCAAAACAATTACCCGCCACAGCAAATGAACATGGGGGGGGGGGGGGGGGGGGAACGATCACCGCACATATCGCTCCTTCAATGCGATATGGCCCACTGCATTACGGTAACCCTAGTCTCGTCCCCTCCGTCATGCCGCATGCCCGTTTGATGCCCGTAAGAAGCATGTGCGCGCGCTTGTTCAATCTACCAGACCTACAGACCTGTTACATCCGATAGCGAGAGTTTCTGCTTTTGGCGAGCGGAATGTCACGTTTCAGTGTTTCTAGTAGACAAATGAGCTGTTCAATACTGGCTGGGACGCGATTCTACTAATTACGATTCAACGGATAGATTCATGCAGTCACCATCATCATTATCAACAATCGTGATCTATCACCCCCTTCCTCTTATAAAAGCAAAAAAAAAACCTGGAACCGGGTTTCTGTGTAGTCTCCACACATCAACTGTGAATATACGAGGAGGTTGACAGCAGCCTTGATCACCCTTTACAAGCATCACCTGAAACATGTGCTTCTTTCGAAGACAGCGGGAGAGAGAGAGAGAAAGAGAGAGAGAGAGAGAGAGCACTGACATGGCGGCTAAGTACAATACTTTAGCTTCGCTATCATTGACAAGCGTTCCTGACTATGCGACGAATACGGAACGCTTGCCGGCATGGGTGGCGATAGTGAGAGAATTGATCAGAATCAGCATTACTTCTGTTCGGTGAATGTACTACATGATTTAGCTACGACTATCCGCTATTGACCAGCTCGGCAATTCAATGCAAAATAGCTAAAGAATGCAACTTCCGTGTAATAACTCTAATCCGTAACCATTATGACATTCGTCTATATACCACCACGGCTCAGTTGTAACATTCTGCTGCTAAACTGACCCGTAGGTGACAGGTCCGATTTCAGGTCGTTGCAGCAGCGTTCACTTGGAGACGGGACCCAGGGGAAGCAAATATGGTTGCATATAAGCTGGCACTATAATCCGGCACCTCTGATGGCTTGCGTTGAAACACTGAACTCAATCAATACACACTACGTACTTCTTCTGTACACCTGTTCTTGCGTTCTTGTGTGTGTTTCACAATGTGGATGCCCCAACGTCCTTATATAATAATTGTTGGTGTTTTACGTTCCAGAACCGCCATATGATCATGCGGGACACCGTATACAGTGGAGGGCTCCAGAAATTTTGACCATCTGGTGTTCTTTAAGACGCCCCTAAACCGAGGTACACGGGTTTCGCCTCCATCAAAAATGCGGCCACCACAGACGGGATTCGATCCCGCGACTTCCGCGTCAGCAGTAGAGCATCATATAAACACCAGACCACGGTGGTGGGTCGTCTATATACGCAGTCCTATACGTGCACGGGTGTATGCATGGCCAGCAACGCGTTATTCCGATAGAAGGAACTTCGATCACGATTCTAAAATAATCACGCAGATAAGGCGTGAAAAAGTTAGTAAGAGTCAACCTTATGTTCCTTAAATATAACGAAAAGAACGCGCCTGATCTTTACGTTTGTAATAATAATAATAATAATAATAATAATAATAAGCAAAGCATTAACCAACGGCAAGTGAGCTATACATAGATCACGCGGTGACGTGGGTGATATATGCCTTGCGTTACTGCATATTCCCAAAGAAGATATAACCCTTATCGAAGCTTCTGTTTTGTTTTCCGAACTTTTGTTTCTCGTACACAAGCAAATGCGTAGTTGCAGGCTACAACGCGTCGGTAATATCATGTAGTTAAAATTTAACTGTTGGCTTCATGTATAGGTATACGGAAGTCTTGCCCAAACCAACCATGTGCGATGACGTATTCCGGGCATTGAGGATGACGTATTCCTACACTGTGGAAACTCTCTATGTACGTTATTCAGCGTATCGCTCCTGCTATCTCTGTACGAGTTTCGGAATGGTGTGTATCCTTCATAGTTGCCCCCCTCCCCTTGATTCAGCGCCGATCCTGGTTCAGTTTCAACACGAAATTGAAGAACAAAAGTGGTAACACGATTAGACTATACCTGATTTGAAAATAGCGTCACCCCGGAGTTAACCATTCGGGGCACTTTACGTGACTGGACCAGTAGCGAGGCTCCGGTGAAAATGCCTTAAATGTGATAAGCTGTCGCCTACATCACCGAGCTCGAATTGCACTTGCCGCCCCATCAGAGGGAATAAAAGCGAGGCGAATAGACCGGCTCAAATAATAACACAGCAAGCCCATGCCGTGCATCGCTCCTGCTCAGTCAGCCAAAAGTGGCAGGTGCCTAGGGGGCGTGAAATTTGCATAATCATAAAACAATACAAGGCCAGAGAAGTCGGCATTCGGCGCACGTGAGTGCGGCCAGAGCCATACGTGCGGCGTCACAGGGCGCAGACGTCCTCGCGGAATTACTCGCAGCGTGCTCCCCCGAACAAGGAGCCTGAATAATAAAGTGAAGGAAATATTGTAACACACAGGGCACCGGAGGCAGCGACCCGGAGTTGCCAGTTCCAGCCACCGGCGGCTGGGGTGGCTCCATCTCGCTAAGCGTGGAAGCCGACTCGGCGGCTCCTCGGGCCGAGCACGCGCCCCTAGCTCGAGGGAGTGGACGCACGGAGAGCGCGCCGCGCAATCAATTATGCAAATGCAGCCAATGTTGACACGTGACGCAGTGGCAGGCAGGGGCCAAACGCCGTTGCCGCTTCACTGCGCATGCGTCGTGGGGAGCTAGGCGACGCGACCCCTCTCCGCTTCGATGTGTTTGTTCTGCTCTTATACTATGGATATTTCTTCTGATGTGCAGTCGCCGCACAGCCCTTCAAGCGATCTCTTCCCTAAGCCGTCCTTCTTTTTTTTCCCCTTCTGCCCTCTTCCAGTCTCATCTCTTCCAGCGTGCAGGGGTCTCCTTATAAGGAAAGAGTGGCATCAAGCGGCCGTGGTGGCGTTTCTTGATGGAGCCACATACGGTTGCTGCGTGGTGTATTTATAAACGTCTTCAGTACCGTACAGCCATTTGACGTGGTTTGCCAGTGACATCCGGCAGTTTATTACTTATTGCCTAAAGTCTAGCCGCACGTCCACGGATGCGTAAGCATGCGTCCTGTCACATTTCATTACACGCTGACACAGTCCCTACGCAGCAGTAAAACGAAATATGCCGTCTCCCGCTTTCACTACACGTCTACATTAACGTGCACGCCGTTTATCCGAATTCTTACTTTACTGCCTTCATCTATTTCCTGATTTATGTGCTCCTTGCTATACATGTCTGAAGCGCGCAATGCACATTGCCATTTCCCTGTATAGGCAGGTTTCGAAATGCTTACGGTATTTGTATTCCCACCGTGTAGCACGACAGCATCTGTGAACCATTCCTACACTATGCAGGACAACGTGGTCAGCCAGCAGAACCACGACGTATAAGAACTAAAAGGGTACCTACAAGTAACCGCTTTATACTTTTGAGAACAACACCAAGAAAGCTGCGGATCTTATATTACAGCTCGCAAGAATCACAAGACCGATGCGTCACCACTCATGTGGACTTTTTTTTTCTTGCTGTTAGACTAGAGAAGCAATAAATATCACCTAGAATCCGGCTAATATTAATGCAAATCAGCTAAGAATCAACCATACAGAATTTTAACGAGAAAGGTGGAATTAATATATCGGTGGAGTCATTTTTAAGCGTAAGAGAAATAAACTATTTTGATTGCAACCTTGCCGATGTGAGAAAGGATAGCGCTCGCGTTTACTGCAGAAGTCTCATGGTACATTACTCAGTTTCAAAATAAATTATTCGCGCAGAGTGTTTGCGAAGACTTTCACCTCAGCGGAACAGCATTACATTACCAAATACTACAAAAACAGTTCCACTCTTTCTCTAAAATGAAGAGGCAATTGAAAATCTGCAGTGTGTGCCATCAATCCGCTAAACATAAGCGCCAAATAACTTTATGGGAAATCCCTCAAGAGCTCCGACCTCTGCTGAAATCATCTTATAGTCGCGAAAACACACACACACACACACACACCACACACACACACACACACACACACACACACACACACACACACACACACACACACACACACACACACACACACGCACGGGTGTCATAATCATTTCTCTTCTTCAATATATAGTTTCTTCATACATTTTCTCGCTTTCTTTCCTTCATTACCTTTTATTCGCCCTTGCTTCTTTCCCAATGCAGAGCGGCAAGCCAAAAGTTTGCTTCAGGTTAACCTCCCTGCCTCTACATTTCTCTCTCCCTCTCTCTCTCTGTCTCTCTCTCTCTCTCTTATTGTGAAAAAATTTTCATGCATAATAAATCCACTGAAGTGACAATAACCCTTTCCGTATACCATGCCCACTTCTGTTCTATTCGTTCGTAACTGTCCTGCTGAGGAGAGGGGTTGAAGTTCATGTTACCTCAACAGATAACACAGGCTACATCCGAAATGAACACTGTGCAGTTAAAAAAAGAAAACATAATAGCACACTGAAACAATTTAAAATAACATGGTGATGTACAGTTCGCTTGCCGAACTTTACACAGAAATAAAGCATTCACACGCACACATTTTTTTTAGTTCTGCCCACAGTACATTAAATATAGCACATCATTCCGTATATAACACATAGCTGTATATCACAAGCGCTCATGTAGTTCGGTGTGCGCTAACAAGTCTTTGAGGAGGATGTTCACATTTTTTTCTGAAGATTGTTTCAGGCCATGTACCAAGTAATTCTTTTATTTTGAGGGGCCGACACTCTATAAACATTCCAGTTTCTTTTTTTTAACTTTCATTTTCATTTTCTTTCATTTGCGTACTGTACGCCCTCCAAAATAAAAAGACATAATAAACAGGACAATAAGAGCATTCTCATCTTCGTGACCTCGGTAGCATTCCGGTGAGCTGGATCGGTGTATTTTGTGTAGGAAGCTGTTTGTACAAGCTACTTCCACTCGATATCTTAGAATATCGCTAATCCTGGGACATCTGCCGCCACTAAGAATTTTTCGGGCAGATCTACTTCCTAAAGTAGGCTAATCATTGCTTTGACTTGGGGCTATGCAACCACTTGTATACATAGAACAGTGGTTAGCTCATTGCGTTATAATATTTCAAATATGCGCCCCAGACACACGAGGTGCGCCATGCCACTCTTCATTCAAGGCATTTTCGGAAAACCTGTCTGCCTCTTTGTTACTGTTCATTCCAATGTGGCGGGGTATTCTTGAAATACGATGTGTTGACCCTGCATTGAGGCACGGATAGCAAAACCGCCCTTCGGATACAGTAAGACGGCCGGCCAGCCAAATTGCGCAAGTAAATATTTTATTTTGCATGTATGCAACAAAAATGCATACGAAAATAGGATAAAACGAGAACGTGAAAAGCTAGGCTTTAGCGCTAGAAGAAAACAAGTGTCTACGTTTGCGGACGCAGGAAACACCAGTTAGTCGATCATCCTTATTTATGGTACATGGGCAATTCGCTTGCAGACGGTTCGGTTTTGGCGCATTAATCATTATCATCATAACAGATCATATTCAACGCCTTAACTATCAATTCAACGTATTCATCATCACTGCTATCATCCTAACCATAAGTGGCCGCTTGATAACGGTTCTGAATCAGCATTTTCATCATCGTCGTTCATTATCAATATCATCAAAGCGTTAATCATCATGTTCAACACTTTTATCATCACCATCATAATCACCCTTCAAGGCCCATTTGCTTACCCACCACTTCACTTCAACGTGTTCGCGCGTGGAGTGGCGCGAACCAATGGGGCCCTAAACTAAGGGCTCTAGCCAACGAGGAATATCTCTTATCTTTGCACAAATAAAAGTTTTCTCTCCGTTTCTCTCATCATTTTCCAAATCAATGACAATCATTACGAATGCGTTCATAATTACGTTCAAACTAACCAACTTCGTCATCAGCACTAGCATTGTTCAAGAAGTCTTGTTTATGGCTATGCTTCAACGTGCTAATTATCGGCGCTTTACATATTGGAACGTTCGCTCTTGCCATTCAGATCAAAAATTGTGACATGTACGTCTTCATCACTTAATCCACGTCCTCAATGCAGCAAATAAATTATAGAATTAACTTTTAAAAGGTGTATTTAGCTGTGTTACAGATAATGCTTTATGTAGATACGCACGGCCTCGAAGCAGGTCCTACAATACCATTCGACCTTCTAGAAGCTTCTTAAACGAACTAGTAGGCCTGGCACCCACAAACATGGACGCCGCAGCTACAACTGAACTTCAAAAAGTTTGGTCGTTCACACTGCACCAATACTCTCACATAGTGCTGCTGTTTGTTCACTGAAGTTGACACGTATTGGTGTTTTTTTTTTTTTTGTGAAATGGTGAAGTAATGCCAACATGTCAAATCGATTTTCAAGGCAGCTGTGTATAGGCTAAGCTGACTCCACTACACTGATTTGTTTAGGTCACATATGTGGCGCTGAGATACATAGAGATAATCTCATTGTCACTCGAACCACAGCTATAATAAAAGACACCATTTCGACAGCTTCTCCCTTGATGAGCTTATCAGGGCAAAAGTGGATTAGGGCAAACTGCAAAGGCAACAATGGCTTCGTCATAAAATTCATGTGGCCGTAAATATGGTTGCCCTAAGTGAAAAACCCTTAGGGCAGGTAAATATCCTCGAAGCAATTCAGCCGTGTATACCGGGTGTTTCAAGAAAGGTGTCCAAAATACTCGAAAATCAGAGAAATGCAGCAATAGTTCGATGTCCTAGCAATTACTTTTTCTGTAGCCTCAGGCGTCTAAGCTGGCTTAAAAAGATCATTTGGGTGTGTGATTAAGAAAGTTAAAATAATCAATTTTTTCATTTGGTGGAGTTAGACGGCTATGTCAAGTACATAACTGAGGATCCATCGTGAACTTTCTTACAGCGCAACACCAGAAAAAATACAGGACAGGGAAGGAGTAGAACAGAAAGAAAAGACGGCGCTGTCTTTTCTTTCTGTTCTACTCCTTCCCTGTCCTGTATTTTTTCTGGTGTTGCGCTGTAAGAAAGTTCACGATGGATCCTAACCAACTGGCCCGACTTACCGTCTTACATAACTGAGGTCCTGCATGCGAATAACTCATTGCACCTCCACATTTCCAAAAATGCAGCCTCTGATAATAACGACGAAGAATTGAAATTCTCCCAAATTCAGCCGCGCGACACCAAAACCAAAACGCGCAATGGCGCAACTACCATAATTTTATGAGACGTCCAGAATGAGTGAGCGTCATTATATAAACCATCAATGGCCCACCCACTTCGTTACAGTTACAGCTCACCTGGTGCCCATACGCTAACGAACTCGGAATAACTAAGCGTCTGCAATTGTTGTTTTGAACAGTGCCGTCATTCTTGTCGTCTGCTATAGTAGCACTCATCGGTGTTTTAGTTTCAACGTTCAGTTTGGTTGAATTGGTCTAAAAGTAATTGCTAGGGAGAGCTCTCTGTGAAGCGGCTGGAAAACGGCTTCTTGCTAAGAAGCGGTACTTTGTGTCATACACTGCACCAGAATAGGCTGGTATGCGCACTATTACAACACGTATTTGTGATTATACCAGCCCATGCTGCTAAGAAGGAATGGTTCTTGGGGGCCCACTTTTTCGAGAAGACTAAGTTTCCAAGTGTGCGGCGACCGGAATCAGCCATTGGCGACTGTCCCGCATAGAAAGGACACAAATACCGATCACAGGTAATAGATCATTTCAACACGATCTGAGATTTCTAAACAGCCAAACGCGCGGATATTTTAGCCCAACTTTGGAACTATATTTTTACGCTAGATTGTTTATTATACTAAGGACGTATACATGCCAGCGCCAACAATTTTTTCTAGCGTAATTGAAAACCTGGATGCGTAGATAGCGGTAAACGAACATTTGCGAAATTGTGTACGCCATTAACCCAACACGTGGTGGCGTGGAATTTCATGCCCAACACACGCTCCCGCAGCTATTTGTTTTGAGCGGACGGGATGTCCAAACGCAACGAGTCGCACCAATGCTAACAGACAGAAGGTTGTCGACATAGCATCAAACAGCAAGGATGGAAAGCGCACTTCACCTGGGAGCCCGAGGCTGTCTGTCCGGCACTATTACACCGGCGCACGAAAGCCGGCCAGACCAACTTCGGCATCTGCAAGCACGCCGCGGTCGTGGCAGTTCATCAGGTGAGTATTTTCTGGCCGGCCGAGACTCGCCCATCCAGGGACGCGGAACCGCCCCCTCCCGGGCGCATTCAACAATTATGAGCGTGCACGCCGCGCATGGGGTTGGGGGTCCGGCTCGTTTAATGAGCTGTCAGAAGTGCAGTATTCGCATGCCTATAACGACGTGCGCGCCCCTCTGAGGGGCCGCCTTCATCTTTCCTCTTTATGAATTCCCATTAGAAGCTTTCTCCCGACCGCCTTGCATCACGAGAACCGTGCATCCGGCAAAGCGGCGCGAGCCTACGGCGCCCATGGATGCCCTTGGCGGAGGATAAATAAAGGAAAGCTGATCGAAATCGCGCACCAGCGCATGCTTGGACACCGTGCCCACACGACCCTGCGTGCTGCAGGCTGTGTCATTCTGCCATAGAAGATGTCGGTGGCGAAACGCCTCGCCTTTCTCACGGCTGCCAACCAATTTATGCAGCATACAGCCGCATGGCGGCTCTCCGGTGTTTTAACTGCACGTAACTAAACCATGGTTACGAGCATACACAGTCCGACGCTGACAGAATCGAACCATTCTCAGCTCAAGCTCATCCTGCACGGCGTCTCCATAAAGTTAATAAACACCGCATTCTCCCCCGAATGAGTATAGTAAGCCCTGACGGAGTGTTGCTCGCCCACATTGGCAACATGAATCTTACGGAAACGAGTCTATACTTTATACAAGGCCAGAAAAATGGGCGGCCGAGAAGGGGCCGGGCGCGGCGATGCAGGGACGGGCCCCTTCTGGCGGTCGCGTGCGCCCTCCGCCAGCACGCGCGCTCCAGGACGGTCCACGAATATGAGTGCGAGGCTGTTCACCTTCATGCGGCGAGTTTCGAAAGCCAGACACGACCATTTGGTAAGAGTTGTTGCGCCATAACCGACGGGGAGTCAGAACCAATGCAGAAGATTTGTTTTCCCAGCGGGTGGCATGGAGAGAGCGCCGCGCGGACTGGCGGCGGGAAGCCTCGCAAGGTGCGCACGAAGCCGCAGAGAGGGGAATATTAATAGGTTTTATTCAAAACAATCCAGCTTGTCTTGCGCAATTACTCTGACGAACGACGCGGACATTCCTTCACATTCTGTTATTATACGGCGTGTAACGTCTGCTTGCGGCCGTGTATAGGCTCACGGTTATTTATCCGCGGGCCAATTTTACATGTTTAATAGCGTGAATGAACCATAGGACAACGGTCCCAAGTAGTGGAAACTCCTCGGAACAAAATCTTCCGGACGCTTATTGCAGCATTCGTAAACACCGAAGCATTCGGCACTTCGTGAGCCGTATACACATTAGTATCTGATAAACAGGCTTTAGGTTTCCTGAGAACATTGAACCGCCTTGTTCCTGGTTAATATTATGGAAAGCTGTAAGAGTTGCTTCTTTCCAGTATAAATTCTGCTCGGTGCCTTTCCTTTTGCAGCGGCATTTTCCGGATATGCGAGCGTAAGAGCAACGGATCGAAGGCAAAACTGTTAGCGTTGCAGCAATCCGAGCTGAGATCATTTGCTATCGATGTTTGCAGATCACACTTGTAATCGTGCAATGAGAAGTTGCTGGCACAGGTTTCCCACGCACAAAGTCAGCAGTAAGTGTTGACAGTGAAAGCGTGCTTTAGCCATAATTGTTTTGCAGCAGTGTGTTTGTGTGTGTGTGTGTGTGTGTGTGTGTGTGTGTGTGTGTGTGTGTGTGTGTGTGTGTGTGTGTGTGTGTGTGCTTTGTGGGGTTTACCGTGTTTACCGTCCCAAAATCACCATTTGATTATGAGAGACGCCGTAGTGGAGGGCTCCGGAAATTTCGACCACTTGGGGTTCTTAACGTGCACCCGAATCTGAGCACACGGGCCTACAACATTTCCGCCTCCATCGGAAATGCAGCCGCCGCAGCCGGGAATCGAACCCGCGACCTGCGGGTCAGCAGCCGAGTACCTTAGCCACTAGACCACCACGGCGGGGCGTGTGTGTGTGTGAAGGTTGACTTTAACTGAAGGTTGACTTTAAGCCGTTCACTTGCGGCGGCGAAACATACCCATATAGAGCGATTCCATCCCCGAAATGATTCGTTACAGTTGATTAATTTGATGATTTATTTACACCACTTGTTTCACGCCGTCGACGCGGGATGCCGACACTGGACGCCGGTCAATTTTCGCTTTTGATGAGGCATTTCGGGCTTTCAGGCCTTAATGCCTTAGGCACCTCAAAATAAGCCTTAATAATTAAAATAATAGGATATCCACAGTCGGTGTATGAGTGGAGTTATTTATTTATTTACTTGTTTATTCATTTATCTGTTAATTTATTTACGTACAGTGCCTACAGCCCCCACGCGTGGAACATTAGTGTAGGGGGCGCAGCTGTCGCATCAGAGTATACGTAGAGAGAAGGAAAACAAATGGTGTATGCACAGCTAGCCCTCTGCAGTAGCTCATTGCATGGCCTTGGCATTTTGCTGCGGTTCACACGGTCGTGGGTTCGATTCCTGGCAGTATTGGCTGCATTTTAACAGTGACGGCCGGCGGCATGCAGATCCCTTAAGGCCTCCAATAGAGTATATAGTCACTTGTGTGGTCACCACATTATTCTAAAGATATAATAGGGGTTGGAGTGCCTTGAGAAAAAAAGAAAGCTATTAGATGCACACATGACCATACAATCACTTTTTCTCACCAACACAACATAACAACAAGCTATTGCTAAAGCCTTCGGCCCATAGAAATGGTGACCACGTTGTCTTGCTGCATAAACTTGCACACGGAAAAACTACCATCGATTCACATATTGCTTTCCTTCTTCTCAGCCTACAAGGAGAAATCATCTTCACAATGTTACCTAAAATTTATCGATCGATCGTCCTCGACTTTTTTAATGCTATTGAGATTTAGAAAGGTCATGAAGGATTTTCAGACAGTTATGAAATCATAAAATTGCGGAGCAGTTGCCTAATTGTGTTCAATATTAAACTATTTCACCCTAATTTCCATAATCATCGTCAGCCTGACTACGCCCACTGCAGGGCAAAGGCCTCTCCCATGATCCGCCAATCAACCCGGCCTTGTGCTTTCTGCTGCTACGTTATACCTGCGAACTTTTTAATCTCATCGGCCCACCTAGCTTTCTGTCTCTCCTTCGTGCGTTTGCCTTCTGAAAATACCTCGAGGAATCCTTAATGACGAGCGGTTATCCTGCCTACGTGCTACAATTTTCTTGAATTGTTTGTCGTCCTTGCATTTCTTGCATCTATGCAATTTATTGACAATATTGATGAATCTCACTCGTGCAATATTTTGTCGATCACGACGAAAGAATAATTAAGTTAATAAGGAAGGCTTGTACGCTTGATTCACGTGTGCGTTCAAACACTGGAACCTTCTACACAGATCCGTTGCAATCCCCATTACGGCGTCTATTACAACTGGTGTGTTGAATCGAGACACGCTAATTTCAGTATTTGTTTGCATTTACCACTACTGCAGTAGCCATATTATATTGCTGATAGATGCTTTCATTTGCTGTTGATGTTTTTTTTTGGTTTGTGTGTTTCTTTAGTAAAAGCGTTCAAGGACACCGGCGAACAAGGACACCGACAGCACAGGCAGAGACACACATCGTCCACGCGTCTCATTCCATCCCCACCACGTCTTACTTCGCTAATGCAATGTTTCACAGTATTCACCGGAAGGGACTAGCCCAGCTGCCAACGCAAAGCGATTATTTTCGTGTAGGACCGCAACGGCTGAGTCAGTGGAACAGAAACTCCTGCTGCGCGTGTGACAGCTATACGACATTTCTTGTCACATCTATAAAGCAGTTGGAACAGTGCACCTACCAGCAGTTGGCCAGTAACCCCTCGTATTGAATGTGTTTAGGCCTGCCGGAACTCTGTTAGGAAGTGGCTAATACAAAAACACATCACTCGCTTTTTACAGTACCACACACCTTAACCGTACGACTCACTTATACAACGCTTTTTGGTGTCAAAAGACGAAGAGAAAAATTGATACAAAGAAATGTGGGGGGAGTCAGAACCCCTCGTTTCCATTAATCTATCACCTCGGCTAAATGCATGATAGACCTCATAGTTTTGTGCGCGGATCCGTGTACACATAGACCATGTGGTGTCTCCCCATCAAGCATGTATCGTAAAACCCGTGTTTGTTTTCGCGTTAACCTTATGCAAGAAATGCGCTCTCACCCTGCACGCTGAGAGGGAAGGTGGACAGGTTCCAAAAGACCCGTTCCGACTTCGTATACGCGAGGCCGGAGGAGCCTCTGCAGCTCTGCGACGAGATCCCTGAAACACGACTTTGCTTTATGGGCGCTGCCATATGCGCGTCTCGGTGCTCTCTGTGGCGGCCAAGGCATCCGGTGCAAAAGAGTCGTGCCCTATAAATTTCTCGCGAGCGTGACCAAACACACAGACTCGACAAGGCCCGAGCGTTGTTGACTTTAAGTGGGCCGTATGTTTTGTTCTTGTACACTGTTTGGGTGAGATGAGCCATTCAGCGGGGAGAACCACAGACAAAAGTCGACTGCTGTAAACCGACCACAGGTCAAGCTAACTCAAAAACCAGTGTCGTGGACACTGCTGTGAACCTTGTCCAGAGAAAGAGTAAAAAGCAAGCAATATAATCGTTAGAATAAGATAAAAACTTACCGACCAAGTAGAAAAAAAAGGGGGTGTGAGAAGCGCAGTAGTACCTATATGTATCCTTCAGTGTAAAACTTTGTTGTGATTTTCTAGGGCTTTTGTTGAGTGATTTTTGGTGATTATTTTAAGATGGTGAAGACGTCCAGTTATGACCTCTATAGATTGCTTAAAATTGGGATACAAGTAAGGTGTAGCATACAATGACAACCACACCGTTTAATAACAGGAAAAGCATAAGCGGTTATGCGGACACCGGGAAATATGGAAGCGAAAGAGAAGTTATCCGCACCGCGAATAGTCAATCATCGAATTTCGTGAATAAATATAGCACGAATACAGTGAACATAATGAACAAGAATTTCAGCGATAATAAAGGTGTAATAAGGGTAATGAAAATTTAATTTTAAACGCGTAAATTATGGGAGCTTAATGAAGTAAAACATCAGCAAAGTATGGTGTCACGTAAGTAATCCTAGAAGCTCACGTAAATATCAGTGACATAGATAACAGAATCCAAATGTTGTTTTTTTTTTCTGTCGGTCTGTTTGTGTTTTTTCTATACTTCGTTATGGCATATGCAGCGTCCTAATTAGAACACGAGTATAAAGGTTTAGGTGCGTGAGAAGAATCAGCTTTATTACCGAGAAAAAAAAATAGCACTGCAATATAATGAGCGCGACAGTTCTTTGGCAATCACTCGTTGACGTGTGGGACGCTTGGCGCTTCGTTGAATTTCCTGGTAAATTACCGCTACCGAGAGTTTGTTTAAATGTGAGCACAAGTCATCCCAAGCTCTAACGTTTTCACATATCACAGGAGTGTTGCAGTTGATTGCCTTAGCCAGAGGAGGCTTTAACCACTCCCACCCGCGGAAAATTTTTACATTGAACATTCCCACAAACAATCATGATCAGAAAAGGCGGGGGGGGGGGGGGGGGGAGGGGTAGAAAGGTCGGATATTCCATCCCTGAAATTAACTTCTTGCTACGCCCCTAATGCAGACAAACGGTGCCACCGATTAATGGGGTAACCTCAAAGCATGAATGCCTTTTCTCGGGATCACGACGCTTCGAAACACTGGCACGGATAAAATAAGACGAAGCTTGCTAAGGATCTTCTTGTACCTTTAAGTTGGACCACCTGGCTGGAAGGAAACACCTTTTAGCATATGTGTGCAGTACGACTCACTGTTAAAGAGAGCCATGATAATATAAAACAACGCTTAACATGAGGGCCAGATCATGAAGTGACACAAACAGCGCTGATGTGTTCTTGCTTTGTACCGTGTGTTATTTGCAGTTCCGAACTTACCACGAAAACCAACCAACATGGCCTATCTGGCCATGTTCTCGATTCAAGAGAGCCGCTCAAATGAGCGGCTGTCATATTGTTGGCGCCCCTTACTGCAACTGAACGAGAAAACATAGTTTATGCACGGCGCTAGTCTGTCAAAATGAAGCAGAACTGAAAAACACCAGTGGTCCTGTGCAAATCTCTCAGTGCAATTTTTCGAGAGAGCAAAATCCGGATACACGCAAGCGTTCCCTCGAACAGTCCGTACAGCGTAGTGGCTTTTAATGGCCCCAACCACCACCTACCTATCGCCCATTCTGCTTGTTTTCATTGTAACTGGCGGCATTATCGAGACCGAGCTCCAGCGTAACGTTCAGGCATACTGAGACTATGATCAAGTCACTCAAGGAAAACATACGTGCGTAAATATATTCAGTACGAGGCTAATGCAAATAAATGCTTATCTAGCGATGCACCAGGAATCGTATTAACAATTTTCTGGAATTTATACGGAATCTAACAAGAACAGCTGCAATTGCATACATAGTCGTAACGGCATACAACTCAACTAACACGCCAAGAATGATGAGGCACCCTTGATGAAGTGAGCACCTATCGAAACGCCAGCTTATCCGAGGCACTTGTTTGTGTTAAGACAACCTGTATATACATCACGTATCCAAATGATGTGACCACGACAGGGAAGATTGAAAGACAAAATGCATGAGCCGGGGAGGTACAGCTGTACGCTGAATGTGTGACGTTGTCCGAAATGCCAGCTTCCTTAAACTTGAGCTTAGCTTCAGGGGGAATGAGACAAAGAACGAGAACAGCTTCAGTACCCTGCTTACTTTCTTCGAGCCTTGGATCTCCTCAAAGTAAATAAGTGCACTGAGGTGCACACTATGGCGAAAGATGGCGAAGTGCTGGCAGTTGAAAAAGAATGAAAGAAGTAAGATGGAGTGAACTGCCCCGGCGGCCAGTGAACGTGCATCGCACGTGTGACTATTAAACGGGGCCGGCGGCCCCGACGAGGGGTGGCGGCGGCGCGACTGGCTGGCTAATGTCTCAACTTAGCACTAACCGGCAGCCTTCCCGCCCTCCGTTTACACGGTCATCGCCTATGCGAAACTATCATTACACACACACAGGGGCGCGCGCGGCGTGGGGAGAGAGCGCGCGATGCCCGAAGGAGGGCCGACACTCTCGCTTTCACGGTTCGGGCCCATTTGCCGGCCGCGTCTCTCACGACCGCGAGAGGAAGAGCGAGCCGCGATGAGCGCCGCTTTTCGCCAGCCAGCTCGATCGTCCTCCCCACCCAACCTACGGTCGGCCGGCCGGGCCAAAGCGTGCCTACTTGCATTCGCCGTGCCCCTTCAAGTTGCGGATTACAGTGCATGGGAACTCCAGCATGACTTCCCTTTTTTTTTTTAATTTTTTTTCCATCGCTTTTCGCCTGAAGGACATACGGTGCTAGTACATCCACTGCGACTACATACTGAACTTTGTAAACAACGAGCTTCATAAGGTGCAAGCGCTACCGGTATTCGCGTGGCACATAATGATCTTAAGTTGTGTGACACAGTTTGCTGAACGTTCCCGAACTCGGTGTATGACTACATTACCAGCGTTCCTTATCATACAGGGAAACAAAAAGCGCGGGCAATAATTATTATTTTTTTCCTGGCTGTGCTCGATATCACGTGTGTCAATGCATGTTCTATGGAAGAATAGCTTGCAGCAGACGAGGGGTCATTAATAAAATATAGAAAGATGGAAAAATATGCCTAGATTAATCAGCCTATCAAGGAAACTTTTATGAGGCACTGACGTGCTCATCGGTTAATAATGAACCCCAGCATTAGAGAAAAAAACAAATGCTCGAATTTACGAAAATGTTTTGTCCTCACTCGAAAACTCCCCAATCGATCCCGCAGCTGAACTTGACCACCGATGACACTTCGTAGATTCTGCTTCCGAGACCCTGCAGTGGCTGGCAGGGTCTCGGTTGAGATCCCTTAATATTCACGCTGAGATCCCTTGCATTTACTGCGGTCACCACAATCGCGCACAAAGGTCATTCACTATCATTGTCATTAAGTAGCTTATTCAGCGTAATTAATCAAATCATTACGTCTGATTTTGACAGCAGGCAGCATGGAAATATCGTCGTGCCCAGCAGAACACTTCGATTATGCAATGTAAAACCACGCCATTCGTCAATTACACTCAAGTGCAGCGCTTGAAAGGCTTGAGAACGGTACCTAGAGGGGGCGGTTGAAAAGAATATTGTCATGCAGGCGTCATGTTTCTGACGTCTATACTTGGAGAAACAAAAAGATTTGCATAAGCATGGAGGACCTGTGCTAGTTTTGATAAAATAAATTGAATATTGAAGAAGAAAACGGACTGCTTAAACGTGTCAGGCTCACTTTTTTTCTGAGAAGGACTCTTAAGTGTTCCGCACGGACAAGCCAATTTTGACAAATCGGTTGAAAAGATACAATGCTGTGACACGCTTGTTTACAACAAGGCGATATATTCATCCAAAAATGAAACAGCACAGGAAACAGCGAGGGAGACAGGAAAGCGGCTAGGCTACCAACAAATTACGATTTTGAAAACAATTTACAAACGAGATATATTGTGTTGTTCATTTACACCGACATGTTTTCTTTTTTTCCTTTACGTGCTTCTATTTGCAACACGAGGTATGAATTAGGTATATATTTAATAACCTGTTCTCCATGAGAAATAAATGTTTATATATAGTGTAAGCTTATTTAGATCAAAGGAAGAACAAAGCCAAGGAAAGGAAATCTTAATTTTTCTTTAGTTCATATTTCTCCTTATTTTCTGCACTTCACTTAAATACATATGTAACAATAATACTGATGACATACATATGAAAGTAAGTAAGGAAGAATTAATATGATAAATAATTACACTGTGCACTGTCACGTCCGACCGGCCTTGGACTTAAAAGACGTCAACGGCGTTCTTTCAAGCACAGAGCAGGTCGTTCGCTATTGGTCGAGACATGCCTCGGACATCTGATATTTTAACGCAACATAGAGGGGACACATGGGCACGACATGCGATGATTCAACCGCTTTTTATTCACAAAGCACAAGCGCTATGCATCGAGCCATTTGTGTTAAAGCGCGTTTATAGTCACGTCGTTGTGACAGATGTGGGATCTTTAAAGTTGCGTAAGATGAAATTAGACTTCCCGCAATGACACTACAAATGTGTGCACTACAGCATACGGTTTCGTGTGTGTATGTCAGTCGCGCAGAAGGAAAGGAAGGAAACTGAGTCAAAGGAATGGTACGCAATATCTTAGACACAATCGGCATATAAGGTGCCTAGGCTTTCGCAGAGAACTACGACAAAAGTAAACTACTTTAAGTAACAGTCCGAGGTTGCATGCAGTAAGTGTTTAGCATTCGAAAAGTGAATTTGGTTAGATGGTTACAGGAAAGCCACCACAAACATCAGTGTAATGAAAAAAAAAAAAAAACCGTTGAGCAGAGCATGTCGACAGAGCCAGCGTTTTGACAAGTGGTCTTTGCCAAGATGGGTTGCTGCATTGACGACAAGTGAGGACAAGATGCGCGTGCCGAAACACTGGCTCCAGCGGCATACGCTTTTCGACAATTTTTCGTTACTTCATGCACACATCTCCCTTATACTTCTGCAATGTTTTGATTTAAACACTAGCACTATAGCGATGAATTCTTGTAGATATTTATGAACCTTTGTTACATATACGAGGTTAATGAGCACTCAATGCAAACATGCTTGACCCACTCAAGTGAAGTTGTCACAAGAATATGTACGTTATGGGGAAATACCATAGTGACCGTAAACACTATACAGTACAACTTAACTGGTATAGACCTGATATTTTAGTTGTCACGAATTCCAAACATGAATTTTTTATTCCCCATTTTATGAGACTGTTAATCACGCTTCATACTTTGTTTCGACACATGATAACATGTTTCATCTTAAACAAACCCCCCTCTCTCTCATGATCATCAGTGAAATTCTTTTCTCTCTCCTTCATTTTACAAGGTCCTTATTTAGCTAATACGCCCAATATCATGTGCAATCACTTCCCTTCCCTCGCCTTGGTTAAAAGGCTATCTGCAACTCTGATACTACATACGATGCCTAGCTCTAAAAAGTGATGCAGACACATACTCGTAAGTACATCAAAAAAGCACATGCTCATACCATAACACACGTGGTATTTCATCTCAGCAGGCACACTTCGCACATGTGTATAAAATGGCCAAGCATTCTTCTGATAATGAAGGGCTTTAAGGAAGCACTCAAGAGTAAGGACACAGAGATTGACGATGAGAAGACATGAGAGTGAGAAGCAAAAAGTAAGAGCGACGCAGTTTTGTCGCGTCGAAGAAAAACGCAGTCGAAGGGGAGGGGGGGGGCAGCTTGTCTCGCCGTTCTCAAGCCTTCAAGCAAGTTGCGTCCAACCGCGCCAAGTAGTTTCCAGGCCACAGTAACTGCTGGTAAACACCCTCTCAGGCATGGTTATATATGCGTGCTTCGGCACGTAGATTCATTCTACCCCCAACAGAAAATCGGAGCTGCGGTTTCCACGATCAGCAGCATCTGTATACTCTTCTCTCTCTTGATTCGCTCACTCAAAGCACGTTTACTTGTTTTCGGTAAAGCGCAGGGCTGAACTAAATTTTTCTGGTCCAGAGGTAAGCGATAAGCGTGATGGAACCTCGCGCGGAGCAGGAAACTGAGCGATCCAACTATCGGATCCTCTCGAACAGTTCAACGCACGCGTGTCACAGCCGATGAGTTTCAGAAGGAAGTCCGCGCCAATAGTTTATCTCGCACATCCTGGAAACTATAACGTGACCACTGTGTACGAGCTGAAGAATAAGAGAACGAGAGCAAACATTAAGGAAACACTCGGCACCCTGTGTAGTTCGTCCTGTCAGGCGAACCCCCCCCCCCCCTCCCTTTCCGCTCTATACCGAAGCATCTCCAAACAAATCCGCGAAAAGAAGAAAGAAAAAACTCGATGGCTGACAGAACCTCTTATTCGACGAAAGCATGCAGCGTTAGGTGGCGTTATACTTACTAGATGGAGCACGTTTTCGATCCTGGTCGCGATCTAGTGCATTTCCAGTCAGACAAGAGTGCACGAACGGGGACAATTGAAATGTGCGTGCGACTCTTAAGAGATTGCTCGCAACCAAGATTGAAACCATGCACGCGCATCTATAATGCAAACGCCTCTGCTACTATTTGCAAGCACAGCGCGCGAATCAACTGCGACGCTAATAATAGGGGCCCGGGTCGCGTATTTTGCTTCCTATTTTTCTGATTTCTGTTGCTTAAACGATCCAAAAACTGTTTGGCTGCTGGCGCGAATAGGAGAGCTTCCGTAATCCGCATGCATCTAACAGCTATGTCCGGGTTTTCACGTAGCATGTCGTTCTTGTTTACACTTGTGCTGCCAGTGGGGATTACGTTTTATAATTTTGATGACCGAGACGAGAGGACGTAGGGATATGTTTAGCTTGCCTTCGACATACTCAATTACTTATTACAACATTCTCTATACTTTCCCTGTCATTATTGCCTATCAGTTTTCATTAATATTGTGCCTAACAAAGAAAACAAGCTCTTATGTTTACACTTTACTTAAAAGCTCTCCCAGAACACATATGCGACGGTATACTATAGCCTACAAGGCCTGTCCGCGGCATGACAGCACCGAGCTGTAACTCAATAACTCAATAGGGCATATTCCAACCACCGGTTCTTTCACGTGCGCGTCTTTGAGCGGGTCGAGATTGTTGAAGGCAGTGTGTAGTGTCTATATGTGTTTCTTTCTCTGTGTGGTTGTTCATGCGGCGCGACGCTGACTATTCAATCAAGCCTGCACCAAATGCGCCTCGAATCTCTTTGTACAACGACCAGTTATTGTTTGCCGTCAGGAAAATCTCCTCGTGCCTCTGAGTATTCTCTGGAAATTACCATCGAGACTCATTGCAGCCACGAATGTTTGAGCAGAACCGCAATACGCGGAAGGAAAAGGAGGAGAAAGAGACATAAATCGTGCGAGTCAGTTCCACCGCCATGCAGTTGGGCTGAAAATGCTTCCTGTCACGCAAAAGCCAAGCAAGCGACAAAATCATATCGACATAATTCTATACCGCCGCCTTCCGCTTTTGTACTGCCGGGACAGTGAATGAAACGAACGCCGAGTTTAATTCACTGCGCCCACAAAGCGTTCTCTCCTTTGAATCACTCCTATATAGAGTAGCGGTGTATAACTAAATAGATGTATCAGGCACCCACATTGTGCTCCGTTGCCTGTACATGCTGCAGTTCCTACACGACCATATTTCTATAGGTCAGTGGAATGAGCAAGCGACTCGTTAAAGCTCATACCGAACCTTTCGGTTTAGTTTGCAATAGATCGGACATAACGGGTCTGTATGATTACACCTGTATGATTAACGATTTCCTAAGTTGCGCAGGATAAGTAAATACAACTATACATATTCATTAATTTTTTCACTGTAGATTACATGCGTCATATATATATAGCCATTTGTTAAAAAGCAGATCGGTGAGTATAGGAAAAATGGCTAAAGAAATAAATATGTCTTAAGCCATCTGCCCCACAAAGGTTCACATTAAGTCTCCCCTGCCCCTTCCCCCCATTGTTTTTTTTAGCTGCAAGCTTGCGCCATACGTTATTTAATGCCCAATCCTGTCAGAAGCATCAAATTCATGAGTAGTTTAACAAAGTTGCCCCGCCGCGGTGGTCTAGTGGCTAAGGTACTCGGCTGCTGACCCGCAGGGCGCGGGTTCGAATGCCGGCTGCGGCGGCTGCATTTCCGATGGAGGCGGAAATGTTGTAGGCCCGTGTGCTCAGATTTGGGTGCACGTTAAAGAACCCCAGGTGGTCTAAATTTCCGGAGCCCTCCACTACGGCGTCTGTCAATCATATAGTGGTTTTGGGACGTTAAACCCCACATATCAATCAATCAGTTTAACAAAGTTTAAGAATTAAAATGCATATTATCAGTGGTAGTTCTTGCGTCAAGCGTCCCACGCGCATAGCATGTACCTGTGGCACCCAAGTTTGAATGCGAGTTACTTAAAAAAAAAACAGGGCGACGTAAGCGTCAAATTCTGCTAGAAAACGATCATGTGTTCACGTACATTGGTCAACAGGCTATGGGTGGTATAATGGTTGCAAGCGCCCTTACTACTTAACAGGCGTGACGATTCACGTGCTGTTCAGTGGCTCCATATGAGACACAGGGTTCAATTGCGTGGTGAGGCAGATGTGCTTCAAAACTAAAGTTTTGAAACACATGCTAAAGAAGCGATGCGGTCACGAGGCTATATCAAATGACAATGTGTAATGGTATACTAACGCTCGTGTGTGTAAGCGCAATGTAGTAAAGTTAAAAACTATGGTCCTCATGTGTGAATGTTACGCAATGTGACCGCTTGTGCGTTTTCATGCACCTGGCTATGGATGGGCTGATGAAGAGACCGCGTTAAAGTAAAGTCTATGAGGAAACGTCCCGCCTCCGTTGTCCGGATGCAGCTGTGCTCAAGGCGTGCAGCGCGGTGTCACGTGCTTTCCGCCACCAGGCGCTGCCGCCACAGGCCTGACAGCGGAAGCGGCGCGAGTTTCACGCGCGGCGCACTCACCGTTGTGGCTATTCCCGACGCAGAGGGAGCTTGACGCTGGTGACGCGATGTGCCTACTGGGACAAGCTTGCTTCCGTCGGGACATAGTCAGCTGGACCGCGGTACCGTCACCACACTCGACAACTACGTGCCTCCGGCACCAGCCAACCTCGAGCCGGCTGGCGGTCACTCAAGTCTGCAGCCAGCGGCGATCAGGGTTTCACACCAAGTTCTCCAGCGTGGCTACGGCAAGCGACGCTCGTCCGTGACAACACACGCAAAGTGCACGCGGTCGCAAAGCGATGTCTTGTACAAGTTCCCCGACGACACACTAGCAGGTGTCGCGACGCAGCGAGGCACCTGTCGTCCTGAGAAATTTCGTCGGAGCACCAGGTTGACTCGGAGGCAATGTTCCAAACAGTATCAAGCTCTACTGAACAGCGTCGGTCTATGCAGAGCGGCGAGAGTCACAGGGGTCGCTGTGCACGAGGTTCGCAAGATGCACGGGATGGGGGTCCACGTGAGGAGCCAAACAGTCGCGCACGGTGTTCAATGGGCGGCCGACGAAAGACGTGCTCCTTGCTGTGCAGCGGCTCTCGTAGTCGGGGGTGGCGGCCGCGGTCTGGGCGCCCAGGCGGTCACAAGCAGCAGCGTCCCGGTCGCAGCGGGGCCCCCGCCATACCGTCGGCGGGACACCACAGAGCTGGGATGGAGGCTCGCCGGCGAGCAGCGCTCGAGTGATCGGAGCGCTTGCAGCGCCGCTGCGGCCCTGGCGGTGGGCGAAGAAAGAAGGGAGGGGATGCCGCCGCAGAGAGCGCCGCCCCTCGGTCACGGCACCAACCGAGGAGCCGTCATAACCGGCCGCGTATTGGATGACTAGCGGGGACCCTTTGACGCCTGCGCAACGCCCCCCATCTTCGTTTCTGTATTTCTGCGCGCACGAGCGCTCGCGCTCACCGCCGCTATGGAGGGGGGCGATCGTTTTTGAGTCCCGCGGTCGTCCGCCGGGGGGCTCCGCGCGCAGGCGAAAGGCGCGCCCATGGTCGTTGCTCCAGAGCGGTCGACCGCAACTCTGGCGTGCACAGATGACCTCTCCCGCTGCACCACGCCGCTCGGTTTGATATCAGCGCTCGCGCCCATAACCTGCCGATGATGGAGCGCTTTTTTTTACTCTTTCTGCAAGTGCTATACGTGGCAGCGTTTGAGGTTTGCAGCTGTGATAAAAATAAACAGCATGTGAAAGTGACGCGTGCTTAGAAACGTGAGAGAGGGGTAGCTGCTTCCACATTTTGTGTACATCAATAATAATTGTAATATGTATTATTATTGTAATATAATAATAATGTTTCTGATGTTGTTATGAATGCTATAGGGTTAAAGTAAGGAACCCTGGAAAAGACCAGCGAAGAAAGCTGCCAGAAACTAAAGCTTGACGACACCCACAAATCTTCATTGCACAGCTTTGCGGCC
The DNA here is from genome assembly GCF_013339725.1 of Rhipicephalus microplus. Lineage (NCBI taxonomy): Eukaryota > Metazoa > Arthropoda > Arachnida > Ixodida > Ixodidae > Rhipicephalus > Rhipicephalus microplus. Next base: position 143,636,793 of record NC_051172.1, on the reverse strand, counting down.
GTATTAACGGGTTTCATTTAAGGCGAACGTCATTCATAGACGTGATGAGAATGATTTCCTAAGGGCTGTATATGTAAAGTGTTTATCAGTGTATATACCGCAATCATCACCAAAAGCTTAGAGTAGCATGCCAGATGAATAGTCAAACAAAGCACTCCAGCTCTTCATGAAAATATGTCTCAATAGGGAGCTTAAACTTAACGCGCACACACATTTGGTGCGCGCAAGTCCAACCGTACTTCCTTTTTGGCACAACGTATATTACTAGTGTAGGATCCTAATACGACTAATACGACCATGAATGCATGTTCAATGTTCTCGCTGCTCTAGCGAGATAGCCTTTATACAACTGCGTTGATCATTGCAGTGTTGTAGCAACGCCTTCATACAATTCCATTTTACGTTTTTCGCACACCGTACGTCAGTGGCCCAAATGCTACTCCACACCCGTTGTCAATGGCCAGCCGTAAACGGCAATCCTACAAGTGTCAAAGATTTGAGCGGATGGGTGGCTACAGAACCATTATCCTGTATGAAAGCATTCAAAGCCATACTAATCCATCAAGCGTTGACAACAGTGGCAAGGCTCTGCTGGAAAATTGAACGCGATGAACGAACAAGAAAGAGGGAATGTTAAAGGTGCTTCAATGGACAATGCAAGCAACAAAAAAAAAAAACTATCCCCACAGCGACCAAGCTCTAACGATTAAAAAAATGGGGGGGGGGGGGGGGAGAATAGAAAAAGAAGGGAGGTGGCGATTGATTAGGTTGTTCTAACTTCCTTGTTTAAGTGTACATTACTGCCATGATGTTGGGATAGCTGGCTCTAACGTAGCCTACCCTCCCATAATGTGCTAAATATAAATAAAATATAAATAAAAAGGAGAACTAGGAAGCACCAACAAATGCAGAAGATAAAAGCTAACGCCCTGGCACGGAGGAGCTTTGCATCGAACTTGGTACTCCATTCATCCTTCCTAAAGCTCACCAAGAGGATTCCACGAAAGGCTGGCCGGATGCCCATTGTTTATTTCTTTGTTACCACAGTTAACTTTATGGTAGACGTCGATGGGTCATGTTATGACCACTTAGTACATGTGGAATATCATTAAGGGGCAATAAATGCTCCTTACAACGTGGAAGCACTCATAGAGCCACAGTGCACGTGCAGATACTCTACTTATGCAAATACATCAGCTGGTACTGTTTTGCTCGTAATGAAGAAAAAAAACAACAACACTTGCGTTCATGTGCCAAGGCCGTACAAGGATACACCGTTGAAAGTCAACCACGCGAGTTTTTTCTTTTTCATTGTTGTGCCGAAATACTATAAGAAACTTTGTCAGCTGTTTACATGATAGATATACATGCAGGTAAGCACATTGCATGTGCCTGTACTTTCAAGCTGAGCACCTCTCCGAAAAAGGAAAAAGCAAATAGCGCCGCGTGCACAAACTGGTGTAAATGCTGGGCCACAGGGGATGTATTGATCCACTTGGCTGAACCTGGTTTGGCTACTATAGGATTTTATCCTCTCACCTCTCTCTTGCCCACTTTTTGCTATACTATACTATATTATATATGGATATGATTTCTGTTTTTTCAAATGCGAAACATTCTTTTGTGAACCAAAGGCACTCTGAATCTATCTATCTATCTATCTATCTATCTATCTATCTATCTATCTATCTATCTATCTATCTATCTATCTATCTATCTATCTATCTATCTATCTATCTATCTGTGTCTTGTTATGACATGAATAACGTGAAACTCCTCTGTCGTACACTCTAAGAAAAAAGTGTGTCAAAAGGGGGTTGTAGCACGCCGATTCTCTTGGGGTAGTTACTTGACCCGCTTCGAAAGGTGGAAACAGAAAAGAGAGAACATTTTCAGGCGAAATCGCAGCGCTCTCGTGAACCGCGATTGCTTCCGCGATGAAGGCGTCGCCGCACGCATATCACACGTTTGCCGTTCGGCGATGTTGTGGCGGGTGCACCCGGCCACCCCGGCGCCGGGGTGTCTCGTGCCGCCGCCGGAACGGACCTCCGTCTCTTTCAATGCGTTGCCGGCGTATACTGCTGGCCCCGTTGCGGGTCTCGTAGTTTTGAAACTTTTGAGATCCCGCGAACATGCGCATCTTAATTTCGCGGCCGTCACGGCAGGCACCGTGCTCGGCAGTGACGCTTGGAGTGAGGAATAACTTTAGACACATGACCATGTGCGGCCAGTGTTCTGCTTTCGTAGGCATTAATTTCACAGCTTTAGCGAGACGTTTGCAGTAGCCCTGCGGAGATAGGCTGCCTGTCGTTCCCAACAGTATCCTACCTCCGCGAGGCTGTTGCAGTTGTCCAAGTAAAACTGTCTTTTAACGAGTTGAGACTGCTATGCGCGCTGTTGTGTAAGCAATTGCATCGCTGAAAATCACTTATCAAAGGCGAATCGTACATTGTGTCTGCATTGCTGAAGGGGATCGCTTTGAGGTGTGCTTTAGTCTATGTCAAAATATTTACATCCATACTGGAGGTTGCCACATGCCTCCGCGCGTGGAAGCGTAAAAATATGCGTATACAGGACACTTAGACGCACTGTGTATAATGTCTTTTGTTGGCTTAAATACATATAGTTTGAGGTGCAGATATAGCGCGATGCTGTCCGCACGTACGCGGTAGTAAAAAGTTTAGGACACACCTCGCCAGTTACAGGAAAAGCTCTAGAGGGCGCGCGTTGTTGCGGCTGCTACCGTTCGATGTGTTCCCTCCTCTCTGTTTGCTGTTCTCGTCTTTGCGTACATCTGCGATGTCGTTCGGAGTCATAACAGAATCGAGGGAGCACACTTGAGTGTGAGAGCTATGTGCGGTAGTTTTAGCATACGCCATGTCTTCGGACGCTCGTTACCGAGTATTTAAGGAGGAGTTACGTTTGTAAGCCCCGTGCACTCTAAATAGGGTTACCTATAATGTAACTTTTGGGTGTGAGTAACTTATGAAATAAAGGTTACAAAGCAGTTTATTTTCATGTTTTCGTTATTTTGCGGTGCCTAAAAGTTACAACATCCACATTTCGAGCAATGCTTACGTTACCAGCGCGAAAAGCGCAGCGTAACCTGTCCGTAGTAACCGATGAACAACGCTGTAACTTATGTGTACACAGCCTCACCACGTCCCTCGCCAAAAAAAAAAAAAGAAAGGGTAAAAGCATGGTGAAAGTCTATACCGCAGCCGCAAGCGCGGGTTCTCCTCCGCTTGGCGGTCGGCTGCGTTCGGCGCCACGAAGTCTAGACCGCGGGAAGGCGCCGCCATGACAGGCGCCACGACAGGCCACGACGCACCGCGCGCATAGCATGCAGCGTGCAGCGCCGAATCGCCCGGGCAGCACGCGTGAGGCACGCCATTTTCTGGCGGCGCTTGCAAACTTTGTTTCCCATTCGCTTCCTTGGGATTGTGTGCGTTGCGTGAAACCGGCGATGCCGCTGAGCAGCAAAGACATGTGGGGTGCGCTGCGTGGCAACTGCAACGAAACTTCTTGTGATTGTGGGCGTTATGTCGTTTCTTGTTCACCGGACCCCGACTCCTCAGCAAACGCCATTCGTTGCGACTACTGCAACCACACATTAAACGAAAGTGACCTGAAATAACCTCAAAAACTGGGTAAACCACTTGTCCTTTACCGCACTACCTTTCCTGTTTTGTTTTTTTACCACCTACTGTCGAAGTAAAAATTTACTCTCGTGCTAACTGAGTTTTTGAACGTAGGAAGGGTAGTAATTATTTACCCCAATGAGGTTTTGAGCGAGTATAGAGAGAGTATATTTTTACTACCTTCACAAGGTTTTTGAGGTGATTTCCGAGAGTTATTTCCGGTGGTAAAAAAATAAAAGTTGACGGGTGCATTCGCCCAGAGTCGACAAACTTATTAAATATTTATTGACGGCAGAATTTATTACACATAGATTCACATACAGACAAACACGCACACACAACAAATGCATTATAAAACACCACTCGGACAGACTGCACGCGCTACTCGATCGTATATTGACAATCCGGTGTATATAGGCACAAATTTTTGACCGGCCCTGTAGTACCGGTAGGAGAGCTCTTTTTTTACATGTATTTACAACAACGGTTAAAGGAGCAAGCGTAAACTTAAGGTGGGCTGCAGGCCGCTAAATGCCACACCGACCTTTTAATAGAAATCTACCTTATCTCACATTTTGATTATCCGATAATTACTTGGCACATCGGGTTCTTGACCCCACACGTGTTGGCACTGCTGATGCGCAAGTCCATAAAATATACTTAAGTACACACAAACCATTGCAGCTCAATGATTTTCATTGAGCGACGGTGCACACGGTAGCAGCACGTATTCATGACAACGGGCGTAGAAGACTGGTGCACGCCTGCATACAAGCTGCTTACCGACGGCGTGCTATAGGCCTTTTCGAGGAGCACGGCTATGCGATGAAACGCAGCTGGCGATCACATAAAACACATCCTGCGTTAATTTCGTCGTTATTTCAGACACAAATGAACACGTGTTCGCTATCTGCGGAGTCTTTCGGGGATGGGGCGATGTATGTACTTCCAACGAAAGAGACGGCCCGTCTCGGTTTTCTTCGTGCTCACCGGCAGCCGCTTGTTGGTTCCGTCTAGCTCGTATCGGTGCTCGCCTTCGTGCTACATGCTTGAGAAGAGTTGGCGCATAGGGCGCACATTACGGGCTGCACTTTACTCCAACAGACATCGTCTTCTGTGGAATCAAGCATATGCGATGCTTCATTCACCTGCCCCGGCGACACACTCCCACTGGTCACTGGCGGCCGCGGCTCGGTGCCGACGACATGGTGAAGCGTTTTGCTTAACGCTTCTCCAGGAAGCAACGACGTACGATGACACCAGATTGATTTTGTTACCACCGGCAGATCTTCGCGATTCGGCACGGAAGTGAAGTATCCGCGACGTGCATGTTCGGAGGCGCTCAAAAGCGCATGGTCGCTCGATGATGTAGGAAACACGGGGCATCCATCAGCTCAACCAGACACACAGATCCCGAGCTTCTGTCTGTCTCCAAGGCCACCGCCGAGCAAAAGCCAACAATTTGCGGAAATATGCAGCACAACTTTCCACAGCAGGTTTTCTTTTGTTTTTGAGAGCCCCCTCCCCCCTTCTTTTTTTTTCGTTCACAAAATGCTGTCCTCGCTCGTTGTGCTTATGCTGCCCCCAGTTCCAGTGAAAGTGCGTTGACTCGAGGTCAGTCATGAGGCACGACGATGCAAAAAACAACAACAAAAACATGTGTGGTCCTCGCGTACCTTCAGGATTCACTAAGAGCGTCACTATAGGGGGGGGGGGGGGTATGGGGCAAAAGCTGCTGAAGCAGCTGCACCTTGCAGTCACGGGGTAATAAACTCTGAAACGCAGGTTAAAAATCACGTGATAGACAACTCCCTACGTAGTAAAACTGGATTTTGAAATCCTTTTACTACGTGTCTCAGAGGTGGTGGTAAAACTATGTCATGTACCATCTTTTACTCCAACACAAGGTAGTAATTTTATACGCGAGAGAGTTTTCAAAGGTCATGAGCCGCAAAAACCCCACACTCGGATAGTTTTTGCTTACAGTGCACTGCCCAGCGGCTCATGGCCGAATAACTGACTTGGGTAAGTGGCTTTTGTTGTTAGAGTGCTTATATATATATATGCAAGAAAGAGACGACGAAACTTTCGTGGAAGCGTCTTTATTTAACGTTTTCAGCTGGTGGACCAACTGAAAACGTTAAGTAAAGACGCTTCCACGAAAGTTTCGTCGTCTCTTTCTTGCATATATATATATATATATATATATATATATATATAATATATATATATATATATATATATATATATATATATATATATATATATATATATATATATATATATAGAGAGAGAGAGAGAGAGAGAGAGAGAGAGAGAGAGAGAGAGAGAGAGTTTTAGTCAAGTCAGTTTATCATTGCGCATGACTGACCTATTGCTCGCGACACAGTGTAGAGAGATATTTTTGTCGATTTATCTGCTATCTGTGCTCCTGTTTATAACAGAGTACCAGCGCAGCTGCGTCATGTTGTCATGTGCTATCTTTGAAAAGTTGGGTGATTATCCTTCTCCAAAGAAATATCACCTTCTCATGTGTGCTTGTGCGCAGTGGTCATTACGGGTTTTCGTGTAGTCATAAATGCGCAAACTTCCAGTGCATGGTTGCGGCATCAATATTTTAAACCAGGTTCTAGAACTCTGTGCGTGCTCTCTGTACTTGTGAAGTGAGTTCTGCGCCGTAAGCTTTTGACGATACGCTTGGGGCACGAGTGAATATACTTATTGTGCGGTGCCACAGAATTATGCTTTATGCAACAAATAAACGAAACTGGTTGTCTGACGGTTCAGCGCACCATATTGTGCAGACGGCATCGATAGCGTGACAGAGTTTAACGTTTTGTTACGACACGAGTCTGTCTCTTATTTCATTGTGTATTCTACGTAGGTGGTACAGAACAAGGCAGTGGAGTTGTTGAACTGCCAACACAGAGCGCGCAGCCTGAGCACTCGAAAAGTTAGTGGGCGCAGCACACTTCAAAATTTTTTTTTCTGTCGGCCGTGGTGGTTCTGTGGGTACGGTGCTTTTAATAAAGGACGTTTTGAAAGTAGCCTATGAAGTTTTCGATTGCTGTATACCTTTGCAAAGGTTGCATTCCGAAAGAAAAGGGTGTAACCTAAATAAACAAGATTTAACCTTTAATTTTGTAACCATTAGAAAGGTTACAAATGTAAAGGTTACACTTATGTAATTTTTAGGTTATAGGTGCACAAAAATGTGAAAAAGTTCACATTTGCATAGGTTACCATATTTAGAGTGTGGTTACGGTGTGCCCCTGACTGCCAGAGGTTGAGCTTGTTTGTCGGAATATGCTGGGGGCTAATTCTGAAAGCAAACTTTGGGGCGATTTCTCAGAAAATAAACGTTTGCATTCGTGCTGGCCTGTGTCTATTGTGAAACAAGGCCTCTTCCTTCATTTACGTTAAAATTTGTTTTCGTTGAGAAAACAAAACACTCCTGTCAGATGCGTGTTTCCGCAAACATTTTGGGCAAAGGGTGGTTGAAATGAAATTAATAGGTCTGTGTGTTTGTGTGTTGGCTATTCCCAGAATCCCGAATCACTTCTCCAGCCTCTTCACTTCACTTGACTGGTACACTCGTAGATAATGAAGGTGTTGATATATGGTCTGGCGCCTCTGCACTCGTGATGGGAAAATAACAGCGGCGTTCGCCATGTAAACGGGGCAGTCGGTCCTGGATTTTCACCCCGCCGTGGTGGTCTAGTGGCAAAGGTACTCGGCTGCTGACCCACAGGTCGTGGGTTCAAATCCCGGCTGCGGCGGCTGCATTTACGATGGAGGCGGAAATGGTGTAGGCCCATGTGCTCAGATTTGCGTGCACGTTAAAGAACCCCAGGTGGTCAAAATTTCCGGAGCCCTCCACTACGGCGTCTCTCATAACCATATGGTGGTTTTGGGACGTTAAACCCCACATATCAATCAATCAAATCCTGGATTTTCTTTGGCTCGACAAGACGACGTAGGGAAAGAGGTGGGCGGCACCTAAACAAAGGAGCCTATAAAAATTGTGTTTATTGTGTAAAGAAGCTAACGTCATATTGTAGTGCAAGTTTGTCACCAAGTCACCTGTTGCAAAAGCTACTATTTGGAACTTGTGTTTTGCACGATAGCGGCAAAAATTTCGTTATTCACTGTCCTGTTTGAACTCGATTTGTTTGAGCCTTCTTTATGTCTGCGTAAATCACTTATCGTGCAAGCTTTGCAAGTTCTTTACGATTACGTTTACTCATGATATCGCGTTGTTTTTTTGTGTGTGTGTGTGTGTGGGGGGGGGGGGGGGGGGGTCGATTTTTATGGCTGCTCACGCTGAACAGTTGCGACAATGGCAAGGCACAAGTTTCACTTTTTTTTATGTATTCATAATCCTAAAGAATAAATATATGGAAACTTAATATTGATTCTGCAGATAATTCTGCACGATTTATGAATATTCATTCACATTTTGGTTGGCTGTACTCATACAAGCATGTAAATGTGGAATGCCTCATCGGCTTTGATTGGAGCTCACAGACCACCTTTTCGCGCTTTCTGTGGTATACTCTGCTGGAAAGGGGGTGCTGTTTTCACGCGCTTAAATAAAAGAGTGCGAAAAATTGAACTATTATTTTTTGCAGTCACTGGACAGAACAGCAATGACCATTGGGGTTGCTTAAAATGAATACTTTGCTATTTCCAGCAGTGGCCATGCATATCTATAGAGCATAATAGAGTCGCCTAATATAGTTGTAGAATCGCTTGACGCTTCGTTGGGTGTCATTTTACCCATGTATAAGAGTGTCACCAGCAAGAGTCGTCTGTCTCTCTTAGAAGTGGTGGTGCGATCCACAGCAGAATAGTCCTTTCACTCTTCCTAACAGTGTAAGTGGACTCTCCTATAGAGCACGGTGACTCTGACCCACCAATACAGTTACCACGTCTCTCCAAAAAGATTCGTATACAGGACAAGTCAGAACCCCCCGAAAGCAGTCACGCACACTCTTCTTTTTTATAGAAGTGTATGTTACAAGCCCCTCCTTCCGAACACGTGCAGAAAGTAGCGGTATACCTGGGGCAGCAGTATGTGGGTATATGCGCCACAGGTGATTCACAGTTTATACCTGCCCTGAAACAGGGAGAACAGACGTTGATAATTTCGTAAATGCGAGAACGTTAAGAGAAAACCGACATTGGTAGCGTTGACCCTACGAATGCAGAGAATAGAAATCAGGTTCCCAGGAGGAATAAAACCTGAAAATTCTACGTGGGAGTCACGTATTCCATACCACAGAGCTACGCCAGGTCCTGAAAGTGCTTTGGATAAAGAGCACCTGCAGGCATAACGTCGGTGGAACGGCAAATGTCCTTCCACTATTGCGTATTTAATCTTATAACAACGCAATAAATATTACATATGTATACTCTTGTGACGCAGGTGTCCTGGGGAGTTGCCGTCAATTGCGGTTCCAATGTTGGCTCCGGTTTTATGGCAGCCGATTAAGCGTTCCATTTGTATGCTTGTGATTTAGCAAGCTCTATTCAAGCGTTGCTTGACCCCGGAGGATTACGCTCGTGAAAGTTGGGTCTGATTTCCCATCACCACCCCTTGAAGTGGACTTCGTTTCGATATGCCCTAACCGGAGTGCTGACGTTACCTCGGACCATAAGTTACATTTAAACACCGGCGTATTCGATGTTCCTGATAAGGTCACGATGTACACACAGCTGCTACACTTACAAAAACACGTCAATCCACATCGGAGCGACTGGCTAAAAGCCAGAAAATGTAGTTTGGACGATTACTAGCCGATTGCTTCGCATGAAGCCTCTTCCGATATAGCGTGCGATCTGCCGTTTTTTTCTTCTTTTTTATATGTTTCTATAAACCCTTTTTTTATCTCTCTATAACTTTTTCTATTTCGTCCGCTCTCTGCATTCGTTCTCCCTTCATCCTTTCCTTCATCACCCTCACATCTCCTCCTCACGTTCACTTCCCTTTCCCACTCTTTTGTAAAACACATTACAAGGCTATGCTATAATGCGCTAGCGTGCATGTAAACCTGAGTGATTACGACGCTTTTCTCAAATCCTGGGTACACGGGTTCTAATTCTACCTTGCCAAAGTTTCTTTCTGCGAAGAATTTTCCCTATTTCTTTTTCTTTCTCTCTCTCTGTACTCGTTATCTCACCCATCAGAGTTATTGCATCCCATACCGCACAAATCGGCGTACGTGTCCTGGGAGCGAAACAGAAGAGGACGAAGATGAAGAGAGCGTGTGGCGGCTCAATATTTATCATAAATTCAGTATGTATAATCCGCCCGACTCATAGCCGATCCCCCAGAGTGGGTAGGTGCCAACGATCCAAGGAGCATCATCATCATCATCATCATCATGAACACAATGTCCTTTGTAAGGCACATGACAAACCTTGAGTCTAACAGCTCTCAACTGTAAAAAAGTTTCGGAGAAGTCCTATCTTGTGAGCAATCACGTGTGAGATGTCATGCTACATGTACTTCTCAACGCACTTTTCAAGTCACAAAGCACACTTCAGTGTATTTTCGATAATTGTGTACAACTTGAATTACGTTCTATCGCCTTGCTTCAGTAAGCACCCTCATATGCATTTTAGTACGTGTTCAACCATCTATTACAGCTTACGCTGTGACTGTTCTGCGCGTCCAGCGCAGACCTGGTCACGTATACGGGTACGGGTTAACAACTAACAAGGCAACCGGATATATATATATATATATATATATATATATATATATATATATATATATATATATATATATATATATATATATATATATATATATATATATATATATATATATATATATATATATATATATATATATATATACTGGGAGTATTAATTCAATGGGCCACTTAGTCTTCGTGAAGGTATGGAATATGGCACAACGGGAGTGTTGTCAACATGGATAAATATATTTATTCCCAACAGTTTTGGGAGGGGTCCTCTTTTCGTCAGGCGATGGTGGTGGTGGTAGTGGTTAGAAGATGAGAAAAGGCACCTAATTTCTGCAACCCGGTCGGGAGCACGGCGCAGTGCCTAGAGTTACACTAACATGAACGTTCTAATGGTTGCTTCTGCGTCCCTCTCGCCTTGAAAGATGTTTGCAAGAGTGAGAAAGAATTAAAAAAAAGAGAGAATAACCGTTGTGAGCGCTGACCAGCACGGGATGAGAACCGGATGTGGACTAGCACCAACATTTGGAAGTGCACAGTGTGGTTTCGTGCTCAGCGTTCACAGCGGTATTTCTCTCTTTTTTTTAGTTCTTTCTCACTCTCGCAAACATCTTTCAAGGCGAGAGGGACGCGGAAGCAACCATTAGAACGTCCATGTTAGTGTAACTTTAGGCACTGCGCCGTGCTCCCGACCGGGTTGCAGAAATTAGGTGCCTTTTCTCATCTATATATTTATCCATGCTCCCTTTGTGCCATATCCCATCATACCTTATATATATATATATATATATATATATATATATATATATATATATATATATATATATATATATATATAGAGAGAGAGAGAGAGAGAGAGAGAGAGAGAAGAGAAGAGAGAGAGAGATAAAGATGCAAGGAAAGGCAGGGAAGTTAACCAGACGCACATCCGGTTTGCTACCCTGCACTGGGGAAGGGATAAAGGGGAGAAAAGAGGTTGCAGAGAGATGAGAAGGTACACACAATCACGAGCATACTCGGGGAGCACACACAGTCTACAGGCGGTCGCTCAGGTTTGTTGACTTTAGGTAAATTAGCAGTGCCTTAGTTGCTTTCTGCGCAACTGAGGCAGATGCCCAAGGTCCTATAGTATCTTCTGCACACAAAATGGTCCGGGGTCAAGTTGATTCAAAACCATCCGGAGCTGGCATCGCTGTGTGTCGTAGCAAGCGCAGCTGCACAGAACGTGTTCGATGGTCTCTTCAGCTCCGCAGTAGTCGCATGTAGGAGTGTCTGCCATACCAATGTGGAAGGAGTACACCTTTGTAAATGCAACACCCAACCAAAGGCGGCATAACAGTGTCGCATCGGAGCGGGAAAGTTGTGATGGTAGTTTTAGCTTGAGCGAAGGATCCAGTTCATAAAATTGACACCTTTGGAAGCTGGTAGACGACCAGAACGTGCGTGTGAGATCTCGAGCCAGCAGGTAAAGTTGTCTTGCTGCATCATTCCTTGATAGAGGAATCGGGACTACACGGGTTTCTTCATGGGCTGAGCGGGCTGCATCATCGGCTAATTGATTTCCGGTAATACCGATATGTCCAGGCACCCATTGATATATAATATCATGCCCTCGTGCTAGAGCTTCATGGTGGCAATGTCTTATTTCTTGTACCACTTGGTCATGACTCCTCCTACGCATGGCAGACTGCAAACTCTGAAGCGCTGCCTTCGAATCACAGAATATGACCCATTTTCCTGGACGTTCTTGAACGAGATATTGTAAAGCAGCCCTTATAGCAGCAAGCTCTGATGCCGTAGATGTAGTCATATGCAACAACTTAAACTTGGTTGACATTGCTGCAGCCGGAATTACAGCGGCACCTGATGAGCTGCTGGACGAGACGGACCCATCAGTGTATATCTGCGTTCGGTCTAAGTACAACTCATGTAATAATAGCAGTGTTGCTTGCTTCAATGCTACTCTGGAGTGATTGCTTTTCTTTTTGATTCCCGGAATTTCTAGACGTACTTGCGGCTGGTCGAGGCACTACAATGGACATGCCATTCTCGCAGCTGGCGTATATATATATATATATATATATATATATATATATATATATATATATATATATATATATATATATATATATATAGGGAGTGCCATGTATGATGTGTGTCATAAATACGACATGCAACTGCACGTGGTATTATTTATATAAAGGGTGTCCTTTGGGCTATCTCTGGTCGGAGTTTAAAAATGACGAAGTCCCTGGCTGTGATGACGTGAACGAATGGAGGTTTTTGAATATTGCCTGTGCTACGCCACACTATTTTTGTTCTGAATTGTGTAATTAGGCATGCTTCGCTCAAAGTTTCGAAGCAACAAAGCTCTGTGAAAGTTTCCAGTGAAAAAGTTGTAGGTCAGTTTGCAGAACATCGAGTTAGAAAGTTTCCAGCTTTCTATTAAGCATTTGTGTGTTTATCTGCTTTCGACGGATGCCGATTATATAGGCTTTCCGCAACACGTACGAGAACATGTCGTAGTATCGTGGAAGGAGGTGGAATAAAGTGTCGAAGAAAGTGGAAAGGCGAGAGTATTCTCTCGAGAGTATCCCCGTGGAGGCAGACGCCATATATTACTTGGCCGGCGCACAAATGCCAGTTCGGTCTGAGGCGCGCTTCTATGTCACTTCCATCCGGAGTGTACTTTCATCGAATGACTTTAGAAATGATCAGCCGGAGGAGGTTATTTTTTCGGACACCCGAAGTTCACTCGTGGAAGGGAAGCCTTGTAGAGCGAGTATTTAGTGAGAAAACATCGCCCCACTTGAGCAGGGAGAACGTTCGGTTGCCGGCCGGCGTTAAAAGGAGCCGCAAACTGGAGAGGAGGACGCGATCATCCAGCAGACTCCACCCGGGCCGTTCTCTGTCGATTACGCTTTCGCTTCAGAGCGTGAATTCCGAGCTTATTCTCTGCCTCAGCGGCGTTGCGCCGCCGCTGGTGCACAGCCTTGGAACTTTCTTGGAACTGTGTGCTTGAGTCACGCAATAGGCAGAACACTGAAAATGGTGGAAAGATAACGTTTGAAAGATTGTCGCTCTGCTCGTGATTTCTTTTGTGCTTTCGGTTCATGTGCGTCACTTTATGTATCACATTTGCCTTGCCGACAATAATAATAATAATATAATAATAATAATAATAATAATAATAATAATAATAATAATAATAATAATAATAATAATAATAATAATAATAATAATAATAATAATAATAATAATAATAATAATAATAATTGTTGTTGTTGTTGTTGTTGTCATCGTCGTCGTCGTCTCAGGTTTTATATCCCAGAACGACAGCATCTTCATGATGTACAAATATGCCTGTATTTGTCTCATAGTACTATTTAGGAGCCGTGATGATGATGATAATGGTGAAACGCTTACACGAGAACCGTAGAATGTGCCGCATCTGTCAGATATAACTGCCAAAGTGAAGCTTGGTCGCGCTATGCACTCTTCTCGAGTAAGTACTTCATTTACCAGTTAAACTAGAACAAAGGCATATTTACGTTTATAACTTTAAGGCCCTTCAAAACAGTACAAAAAAAAAAGATGCGTTTTATCATTTCCATCTAAAACATGTACTTCTTCCGAGCTTTTACTGTTAACCCTGCTCTGAAGTTATGCAAACGCGAGCGCATCGCACTCACTTGCATCGCCACTGGGCAGGAGGCTCTTCATTAAACTATATTATCGCTTCATGTTATACCCTCACCCAACCTTTTAACGCGATAACGTTTAAGAGCTCGTTTCGCAGAAATTCCGGTGTCAGCGTCGGCGTCATTGATTGCGAGCGAAAAATGATCTTATGCGTGACCGAAAAATTTAGAACGATAGAAATAAAATAGATGCTAAGAACAACCTGAAGAGTGAGTGGGGATCAAACTAGGGTTGCTGGTGTGACAAGCGGATGTTCTACCACACAGCCTCGCCTCCGTTTGAAAAGAAAGTGAAAAGAAGTTCGTCTGCTTGCAAATGCAGTGAAAGTAGCTTGCATGCTTCACAAACACACGTGTCCTGTATAAATCCTTCACAGTGCAACATGAAATATTGCAGTAATAATGCGTGGTCAAGCGTTCATTGCCAACGGGTGCCAGAATATGTGTGTATCAAAATGGCTCCGTGGTTGAAAGCCGGTACCCCACTACAAAAATGCACTTGCTACTGCGCCTATTCCCTTAAGGCCACGTAGTGGGTTCATAGCAAATTCAAAAAGGTTTCATGCACTAAGTGTTTGAAGTATGCTCTACGAACAGGATGTCGCTATTGCGTTCAACTCCTAAAGGCGAAGCTTATTAAGGGTCCCCTAATTTTTTTATTTTTTTTTTCAGAATCTTGGAATGCATCTTTGCTGAGCGCTCTCCGACTGGCTGTTTTGATGGAGGTCGAAGCGTTCACTACGGAATCGTGCCGTCTTCGTCGTAACTGTGTTTACTGTCACACTCACATCTGCTCAGTCTGACCAATGCCAATCGCAACTGCCCACTCACTCACTCACTCACTCACTCACTCACATTGGTACTATATAGCGACTTAATTTGTCCCTCGCACACTCAGAGGTATAGCTTTCGAAACGAGCCTCAGTGTGACTGGATGAGCTTGTCTCTTCAGGCGCGTTGAAGGCGCATTTCATTTTATTGTATCTTCTTGAGCGAGATTTTAAAGTGGAGCTTGTATCGACTTGTATCGAGGGGCAGGGGTCTTGCCTAGACTGAATGCCTTTAGCCCTTTCCCCTGCAGTGAGCTCTGTATAATATTCTTACTGTAGATAAAGTATTTTAGTCTTACACTTGCATGTAAAGCTGGTGATTGTGGTGTCCCAAAACACCCTGCCCACCACAACCTACGTCAACTAAAGAATTCATAAATCAAAATAAATTTTCTTTCTGGGGCTGGGGTTTGACCTTGGATCTCTCACTGGTGAGAGATCCAAGGTCAAGGTGAGAGATCCAATCCTTGGATCTCTCACTGGTGAGAGATCCAAGGCGAGTGTCTTGACCACCAGGCCATGCGCCAATACTTTTCATATGCCAACTGAACTGAAGCATACAAATGCGAAACAAATGCGATCTTTTTTTGCATTTGGATGCCTTGATGCATACAAATTAAAAAAAAAAAGGGGGGGGGGGAAGCCGCATGCTTGTTATCAGCGCTTCATTGAAATATTTCGTGTGGGTGAAATAAAAGTGATCTGGTGGAAAACGCGTCAGGTCGATATCGGGAATCGCGCATTTCAGAAAAATTCCGACTACTGTAAAACTGAATTGTTAGTCTGCACTTCCCTGATTGCGTGATTTTCATTTCGTTAGCCGTTCTGAATCCCATGAAAAAAAAACATAAAATACGCATGCCGGTTCAGCCCGAACTCAGCCTTTCGATGAGAATGGCCCTGTGCTATCGTGAAACTGAACGCTTATGTTAAGAGAAAGTATGTATCAATGAAAAAGAAATAGAGAAAGAAAAGAAGACAAAAAGAGAGAAAGAAGGATTGATTGATTTGATTTGTGGGGTTTAACGTCCCAAAACTACCATGTCATCATGAGAGACGCCGTAGTGGAGGGCTCCGGAAATTTCGACCACCTGGGGTTCTTTAACGTGCACCCAAATCTGACCACACGGGCCTACAACATTTCCGCCTCCATCGGAAATGCAGCCGCCGCAGCCGGGATTTGATCCCGCGACCTGCGGGTAAGCAGCCGAGTACCTAAACCACTGGACCACCGTGGCGGAGCAGAGAGAAAGAAGGAAGAGAGAGACAAACGGAGAAAGAAAGAACAAAAAAGGAAAAGAAACAAATGAGAAAACAATAGAAAGAAAGAGAAATAAATAAATAGAAAAGTAAATAAACAAATAAATAAATAAATAAATACGGAAAAGAAAAAGAAGAAAAAAAGACGGCCAGGCACGCCCACGTCAAGCTTCGTTTGGCCCCATTCCTCTAACAGGTAGAGGACTGTTCAATTTTTTTTTTCGCCTACATTAACTCTGGTGAAAGTTTATTTAGACGGTGCCCTACAACTTCCAGCAATATTCACAATACCTTCCTCCCCCTTTCCTATTGAAAAGCCACCTAAAGACCACTCACCAAACAGTTTCCAGTAAACAGCCAACACCTAATTCAATACAGAGATCCGCGACTAGTCCATGCTACCATCAGCTTTTTGCACCTCCACGGCAGCTTGTAAATGCGAGGCATATTTCAAACAGCCTCGTACGATAAGTTCGGGAAAATATTTGAAGGAGAATCTACATTCGCAACTGCATTTGTGGCTTATACTATAACATAAGTGGGTAATCTTGATTAAAATCGTTATGCGTGTATTGCGTGTTGATCCAAAACGTAATTAAGGCTATACGGGTAAAAGCAGAAGCTGTTCCATTCCAGTAGTTATTGAAAGGCTAGATCATATCCGGTCATCATACAAGACGCAACAGCGTATACAGTCAACATGCTCAGAAGATTATAGTAGTGAGATGGTAATGTGAGTGCATCCAATAAAAGTTTTCTGTTCGATTCACATGGCAGAACTAGTGGATTGCCACATCTAAGCAACAAAAACCTCAATATCAACTTGCTCCTTCGTCATGCCACATACATGCGCTTATGGCCACTAAAGACACACAGAACAGAGAAAGTGAATATGCTGAGCGAATGATGCAGGGTATACTTTGTTACGAGTAGGTGGCCCATGGGGACGTACACTTGCTGTAATGCATCAAGCCATACCAGAGGGCTATAGGCGTAGCGTTACACGTTTCTGTTTACGGTACCATGGCACGAGTTGGTGTCAAAGTTCAGCAACAGGCGTTTCTAAAGCACTGCAAGTCTCTCCGTAGCGTCACGAACAGACGTACGCGTAGCGAACGGTACGAGCTTCAGGCGTCACATCTTGATGAGCCCACACACGCGCCAGTAGCAACGCGATGAAGAACTCAGACGACGCTAGGGTCCTCGGCGTCGGTCGCCTCGTCTTCACGTCGACGAGGGCCGGACGCCGGCGTTCCCGGCTCTGCGAGAGGCAACCGCCTGCGTCTGCTGTGACGACGCTTGTGCCGCTTCACGTGGACTGGCTCCGCGTTGGTTCTGCGCGTTCAGGAAGTGTTTAAGTTGTTGGTGACGGCGCAACAGTGACGAGCAAACTATGCACCTGTTGTGTTCAGGGAAAGCTAATCGAAAACAATGAAACAGACTTCCTCATTCCTCAAGCCCTGGGCTCATTTATTTTTTACCACAACATTGCACAGTCTTATGTAAACCCCATAATATATTTGAGGACATCTTTCAACTGCGCACATTGTCACTCACAGACGTCTAAAATGCCACTGGTACCACCTCACTGAGAGGCTGCGTGGCCGTCAAAACACGGAAAACACCACTCGACACGATGAGCATTGCAATATTGCTTCAGTGCTTACCGTATCCGGCTCGTCTACCCACCGCCTCTTTGTCCACTGGTTCAGCATTAGCAGGAATCTTATCTGTACCAGGAATCGCATCTATAGCAAGGGTTTATAGCAATGGTGGTTAATATAAGAGTAGTAGGGGGTATGAAAGGGGCTCATAAATAAAGGAGTTCAGAACCGGCCCATAGAATGTCGATTGCGAATGTAATGGCGTTTGAGCACTAGAAAACTTTGTCATAGGTGCAAAGTGGTCAATAAAATCAGCAGATCCCACGCACCTGCGAATCGACGTTATGCGAAGCATGCGGAGGGAAGGTGACCATGTTGAAATTTTTTTCATTGAGCGACACGGGATCAAATGACGCTAAATATATGTACAAGTGTTGCACGCACAGATATATGTTGAAGAGTTGCACATGTTTATATAATCAGTTGCTTGAACTTGCGCAACGATGCCAGCTGTAACATGTGTATTAGCGACACCAGAAGCTAATATGAAGCGCTGATGCTCGCGAGGACGCTGGCCCTGGACACTGCTAAATAAATCAACTTCAGCGCAAGGCAACTAACCACAATTGACGTTAACCTGACGTGACGGCTGTATCAAAGGAGTACATATGTAATGTTTATAAAATTTTGTAGGCAGCACTGCAACCACTACTGATGTTTTACGAAGGTTAGCGTAAAAGTACTTCTGAGACCTGGCGTAGCTCTAGGGTAAAATGCTTCATTACCACGCAGAATGTTTGGGTTTGATTCCAGCTAAGACTTTAACACTTATTCTTTGCATTTGTCAGGACTACGCTACCAATGTCAGGTATTTTTTTACGCTCGCGCATTAAAATTGACCGTGTGTGTTCTCGTGGCACATACCCGCATACGAGTGGCAAATACCTAAGCATGGGTATGTGCCACTGTCTGGCGGCAAATGTTTGACGACGTACGTGACAAGATTGTGACATTATGCATGTCTCGACCAGTGCGTCATATTCGTCAAACATCTTACCCTCTCATGATAATTTTGGTTCACGCCATTTTAAGGGGGTGACCACGAGAGCACCCAAACAAAAGTGGGTTGATAGATAGAGAGATAGATACGCTCTAAGTCACTGAAGCTTGCTAAGAAATGCTTCGAATTTGAAAAAGAAAACGACGTACTCCTTAGGTTGCGCTTTAGAAAACACGACAAAAGTATTGCAACTAAAACAACATGGTGAGTGCGTGTTCTGCGGTCCTCACCTTGTCCATGAATTCAAAGCGCAACGAGTATGTTATTAAAAGTCGCCCAAGAAGCAGCACTCACTGACTCTAAGTGCGAACACATCCAATTACGCCTCCCGGAGTGAATAAAACTCAGAAAGCAACTGTTGGAACTGACATTGCGAAGCGGCACTTGTTGCCGTTTGCCTTCACGCGTCATCAAACGTGCCACACGGTAGAAAAACAGAGCACCCGTTCAGTTGCCGTAACGATAAGACTTGCTCTCAAGGCTCAGTGTGAGACGTTCCAGTTATTTTACTGGCCAGAAAAATAGATGAACAAGGTGTGGGTTCGAGCTAGTTGGTAGTTGGTGCTCCATGCTCAGCTATTTATTACACAAAAATTTCTTCAACAAAGGTCGAAACATTTCTTTCTCTCTCTCTCTCTCTCTCTCTCTCTCTCTCTCTCTCTCTCTCTCTCTCTCTCTCTCTCTCTCTCTCTCTCTCTCTATCTATCTCTCTCTCTCTCTCTCACACACACACACAGCACACACACAAACACACACACGCGCGCACACAAACACACACGACACACACACACGCACAACACACACAACACACACACACAAACACAACACACACAAACACAAGAAAACACACACACAACATACACACACAACACACACAAATACACACACAAACACACACACATACACACATACAATACACACACAAACACACACAACACACACACACAACACACACAAACACACACACACAAAACACACACACACAACACACACAAACACAAAACACAAGCACAAAAACACACACACAACATACACACACACCACACACAACACACACAAACACACAAAACACACACAAACACACACACAACACACATACATTATATAGGAGTAATAAATTCAGTTGGAAGTACGTGCCTGTTCATGATACCGAGCCAGGTGCAGAGTGTACACTAGCGCGCATCAGCTATTCACTCCTCCGGAATGCCCTCTCCAAGAAGGTCATTTTCTTCTTTTTCAAAGATATTGAGGTCTTGCTGACGTAACTGCTGCCCTCACGTCACATCTGGACAGTCTTCACAATCTCACGTGTGCGCTGTTGAGCGTCTTGGGAAACAGCTGTGCACCACTCACACAACAGATTACACCCACACTCATGGCAATGAACAGCCAAATTTTCATCCCTGCTACTTTCCACCCTGTCCGCACGTTCGCCGTGGTTCAAACAGCGACTTGTTTGCCCAGTGTTGACAAAGTCCCGAAGGCTGTCCACATGAAAGTGGTAACTTGTACACGATTTTTTTCATGCAGTCAACGCACTGCATGGCTCCTGTGTTTTATGCCACATTTTTCTTTCTCAGCTACAACTGGACTAGTGGCGACGCATAGCCTGGAGAGCACGCATTCGCCTCTGGTGTAGGCGTATTGCCTTCGCCGGAGACAACTGTACGAAGTGTGTGACGTGTTCGGTGGCGACAGGCCCTCCGTCAACCATGGCATTTTCGTGTGCAAGATGCTACGTTCAGAATGTGAAAAGCAAGGTCGTTTCAACCAAGATGTATTCTACCATGAGCTGCAGCTTCAGCGGGCGCCTTCCCATGTTAAGGTGACGAGAGCGCAACGTTCAAATTGGATTCATAGCGGAACATTTTTTGTTAAAGACCCTGCTACGACCGTTTACAGCCATTTCAGGTGACAGCGTGTACATTGACAGCCGCATTGTTTTGCCAGACTATAGTGTGTCATAAGCTGAGTATCGTACCGTAGTGTTTCGTGCAGCCAAACCCATCGGCTCCAACACTTTAATTCCATTGTACGGCAAGTGTCAAGCCTGGCGCCGTATATTGAGAAAGAAACAGAGGATGCTGATGTTTTCATGCGATGTCGGCCTCTATAATTTGCCTAACCGTAAAGAAGGTGACATCCTTCTCTAAAGATAGCAACCTACGCCTGGTACAATTGCACGAGGAGGGCAGCGGGGTTGGCGTTTTCCTTTTGCTGGGATTGTTACGAAAGCATAAAACCCTACTGACTCTGATTTTCGCGCCTGTAAACATGTATCTATATCTATACTAAAAAAAAGGGAAGCGAAAGATTTAACCCAGGAACTCAGACGCGTGCGGCTTTCGCACTCTAACTTGACGTTATTGGAAACGGATGACGCGTTCGGTACCAGGAATTCCGAACAAGTAGTGTAGGATTCAATGCGTTCTCAGTATAGATATATTAAATACTTGTAGTAAGTCTAACATTAACTGGTATTAACCTGTGTTGAGTCATTTTCGATTTCTGGTGCAGTATCGTTTCAGAACGAGTGTGGAATATCTGTTCAGTATTTTCTAGATCTATTGGCGCTATACCTGAACGTATACTTTCCCCTGAATGATATATTCTCTCTCTCTCTCTCTCTCTCTCTCTCTCTATATATATATATATATATATATATATATATATATAATATATATATATATATATATATATATATAAATATATATATATATATATATATATATATATATATATATATATATATATATATATATATATATATATATATATATATATATATATAGAAGAAAGGAATAGTATGGGTTCCGGGGCGTTGCACCTGTACTGAGCAACATTTTGATGGCACATTTGGACAGAGTTCAATGATGACACGTTAGAAGACCCAAGCCTGTTTCGTTATGTTGACAAATTTTTGGTTATGCTAAAAGTGCTTACGATGTTTTTTTTCCTGTAATGTGGCTGTGGCTCAGACGTTCGCAATATTCGTAGCCTATCTAACACCCCTAGTGGTCACGCACGAGTTGCCCGATCAAGGCTGTTCAGGTTCTTAGACATCTATCTGCCTCATGTTTCCAAAAGACACGTATATACGTTGGGTGTACGAACCACGTAGACAAAAACGACTACTCTGCTTTAGATTCACTTACCCCAAATTGATCGAGGGAGTCATAATCAGCTAGGATCTGAACAATGGGCTCAGTAAGATATGCAAGCACTGCTTGGATCAAAGTTTCAACGCGTAAGTACCTCGCCTTACGTCGGCTGGTCACACGCAAGATATGATTGTGGGAGGGACTGATGCTGTACTACTAGTATGATGCAAAAGAAAGCTGCGGCTCAACTAGGTGAAAAGGACAATCAGCGGAACCATCAGGACACCCCCTGATGTGGTGGCTATGATCCACGACATGGATGGCATCACGCACAATCTCAAAAAGATTGGTGCTAAAGTCGGCGTGCAAGTTGTCATATCTGCGCGTTATATTGAGCCAACAGGTCACTGTTTGAACCACCGCCTTAACGAACACGCGAACAGAGTGGACAGAGGCAGTGATGGGAATTTGGCTATTCATTACCACGATTGTGAGTGCAATCTGTTTTACGAGCGGTTGTCACAGAACGAGCGCTCAAAAAAGAGCGCGCCGCCAACTCCTCGCGACGAAACGCCGGAGTGACGCCGCGAGGTCAACGATAAAAGAAAAAGAAAAAAGAAAACAAGCTCCCCGGGCACGCTCCCTCTCCCCGCGGAAGCGTGGCTTCGCCGACGAACCTCCTCATCCCACAACGGCGGCCGAGCAAGCACTCGATTTTTCTAGAGGGAAAGGGGCGTGGTCATACCGAGTTGAGTCATCCGACGCGGAGGGCATTCGAACCGTCTCGCCCTCTCCCCAGCCTTCGCTGCGTATCGCGCCGACGAAATGACGAGAACCTTCTGGAATCTCGCGCGGAAGGTATTTAATCGAGCAGCCGAGACGAGAAAGCAGGAGAAGACAGAAGTTAGCGCCAGAGCGCGTAGGGTATCCCGCCGTGTAGTCGGCGAAGGTTTTGTCCGTAGGGACAAAGCAGGAGAAGACGTGAAGTTTCCTGGAAGAGAAACTTCGGAGGAGAAGATGGAAGTTAGCGCCAGAGCGCGTAGGGATTCCGCCGTGTAGTCGGCGAAGGTTTTGTCCGTAGCGACAACGCAGGAGAAGAAGAGGAGGATTTCCACCTGAGGGGTGAAGGCTCGAGCTACAGGCAAGAGCGTGTGTCTACCGCTATCGAGCGAAGACGCGTGGCAACAGCTGCGTGTGTGAAGCCGACGTGTTTCCGGCGAAGAAGTTTGAAGCTTGGAGAGAGGCCAACTGAAGACGCGAGGTTTCCTGGAAGAGAAACTTCAAGGGGCAGCGGAACGACAACAACGCTGGACTTTGAGTGAGTGATTCTCGGAAGAGTATCATCCAGACTTTTGTTCCAAGAACTTTGGACTGAATAGATTTCCTATCTCTTTAGTCTTTAAGTGTCTTGGTTGTTCGATGCATTCGACTGCATTGTAGTGCGTATTGTTGTCTGGGT
Source organism: Rhipicephalus microplus (assembly GCF_013339725.1). Taxonomy (NCBI): domain Eukaryota; kingdom Metazoa; phylum Arthropoda; class Arachnida; order Ixodida; family Ixodidae; genus Rhipicephalus; species Rhipicephalus microplus. Next base: position 143,613,427 of record NC_051172.1, on the reverse strand, counting down.
CCGTTGTTTCGAGTGTGGCTGATTGTACTGTGTAGTACGTTGTTTGATTGGTGACATATTGTATGCAACTATTGTGGAGTGTGCATTCTTGTGTATTGTTTTCGATCTGCCATTATTGAGAATATAATTTTGTTTGTTTATCAACTCTCGGCTCTGACTTGTTCTTTGGGCCACAGCCGGCGTCCGCTGGCGCGCCAAAAAGGACCACTTCTAAATTGTCCACGCTTTCGTGGTGCGGTTCGGGGGGCCGATACTTCGGCCCTTGGAATTAGCCCGGCGATAGCCTCCCTAATTAACGGGACCTGTGTGACAGCGGTGCACTGCTGTTTTCCATCACACTGATCGGCGCACGGGTGAGATTATGGAGGCAGCTCAGACGCAACGTGAGGGTAGCAGTTGCGTGAGCAGGACCTCGATATTGTTAACAAAGTAAACAGCCTTCTTGGAGGTGACGCTACATCTGAGGGAGTTGTTAGCTGATGCGCGCCAGTACACTGCACAGCGGAGTCATTGGCTCTGTTGTTCTGTCACAAACGCGTATACATGTATGTCTCACCTTGATAATAAATTCTATTAGATGTTCGGGCCTGTGCGTGCATGTTTCGTCATTTGTCTGAGAAATTCTTGCGCAAGAAGTAGTTGAGCACGAAAAACACCCGCAGGCATTGCCTCTAGGTCTACAGAACTGACTGCGGCGGCTGCATTTCCGATGGAGGCGGAAATGTTGTAGGCCCGTGTGCTCAGATTTGGGTGCACGTTAATGGTGCATTCAGACGACGGACCGAATCCCGATGTGGCGGGACGGACGGCGCGTCACGTGACCTCACATCAGCGATTCCCCTCGTCCGCGACTCGTCCGCGGGGCTCGCGGACGGATGAACGCAACCTGTTTCTCACATCGGGATTCTGGCGGGGGAAAGCCGATACTTCAGCGGATTAGCTCGGGGTTTCTGGCAACCAGTACACTTTTCGTCTGCTCGCAGCATGTCCTCCATGGCTCGCGAATAGCTGCATGACTGGTCGGCATCATCTACGCTTGAGCATGGTTTACTTAGTTTCCGGGGGCTTCGTTCTCAGGTGATTAAATACGGAGAAATTACTTTTGGTGGTTCGGGAAATGTCGCCGCCATCGTTTGACACGCGAGATTTTTAGCCGTGATGATGGTGAAATATTCTAACTTCTGCAACCGGCGACGTGCCGCTTCTAAAAAAAAGGATGGGAGACGCGTTCAGAAGTTATACAAGTGGGGAACAATGTAGTTGAAAGAACATTCTGCCAGCAACTCCCTTTTCTCCTGAAAGAATAACACTCCTCGTTCATTTGTCACAACGCGACAGACATCGCAGTAGCGTCGCTTCTTGCGGGCATCCATGTTGAATACTCTCAAACCGGTCTGCTTTCAGCGCACGCAGGTGAGCGTCGAACCTGCTGTCGAGGGTAATCCGGCTGTTTTCCCCTAGGACACCGTCCGTCGTGTGGATGCGCCTGCAGGCGGACCATCCGCGGATTAGCTGTCCGCGTCCACGACAAATCCGGATTCGGTCCGTCGTCTGAATGCACCATTAAGAACCTCAGGTGGTCGAAATTCCCGGAGCCCTCCACTACGGCGTCTCTCATAATCATATGGTGGTTCTGGGACGTTAAACCCCACACATCAATCAATCTGGTCTACAGAACTTTTTTTTTCTTTCATAACATCAGTGCTTTACATGTTCTCATCTGAGCCGGTTTGAGTGAACAGTATGTCATGTTCATTGTATATATTATAACGTACACGTACACATGCACACAGAAACAACGAACCGGGACGTGGTGCGTGCAGTGTTGCCGTTGGTGCCTACTTTGCGCCCATTTGGCTACTTTAGGACCCCATCTGGTTATGAAAATTCGAGGTTGGCGCCATGGCGGTGACTTTGGCTACACTGACAATCTGTGTTGGCGCACTTAGTAGCCAATTTTCTTATTACCACCGTGGTGATGTAGTGATTTCGGTGCTCTGCTGCTGACCCAATTCAAGGTCGTTGGTTCGATCGCCGCCGCGACAGCTGAATTTCAAAGGAGGTGATATGCGAAAGACCCGTATATACTGTGCGACGTCAGGGAATGTTGAAGAAGACCGGATGATCGAAGTTTCCGGTACCTTCCACGGTATGGTGCCTCTCATTATCATATTGTAGTTTGGTGAGGGTAAACACCAACAATTATTATTATCATGTAAATCTACAAGAAAATGAAGCTGGTCTGCTATTGTGATAAATTTAATAATCAATTTCAGTGTCTGGATTAAGGAAGAACAGCTTAAATGTCCGCCTCCTGTGGTCTTCTTCATTGTCCGATATTTGCATCACTCAATGCAAGCTCAACAAATGTTTAGTGTGCCTTCTGGCTTGTCAGCTGGATTATTTCAAAATTACTCTGGCAAGAAGTCTGTCCTACATAACTATGTTCTGGTACACTGATGTTGTACGTGCTAACCATTCTGACGCAATTGCTCTGCCACCTGGGGCTAAATATGGTTTATGAAACTATCACGAAGTTCAAGTCTGTTCGTGTCGCCCGAAACACTAACAGTCATCCTATTTACCTCTTGAACAGCCTTGCATTAGAACTTGTCACTTGTTATGATTGACATGTGGGGTTGGACGTCCCAAAACCGCTATATGATTATATAGTGGAGGGTTCCGGAAATATCGACCCTCCTGTGGTTCTTTAACGTGCACCGAAATCTGAGGCCACGGGCTTACAGCATTTTCGCCTCTATTGAAAATGCAGCCACCACAGCCGGGATTCAATCCCGTGACCTGTGGGTCAGCAGCCGCGTGACTTAGCCACTAGACCACCACGGCGGGGTGTCACTTGTTATGAGTATTTCAATGTTTGCATTGATATTCAATTCGCACGTAATGTAAGCAGAAAGAATGTGATACTCTAACCAAATCGCGCTGCTAGATTAAAAGTCACGAAATACAGTCTTTCTCCCTCCGTTTCATAGAGTGCATCCAAATGTTTTTCCACTTCGAATAATTTCATAGTATATACCACCACAGCGCCCTTAGGACACGTGTATTCATAGGTCGGCACTTTGAGAGACTACTCACTGACACTCACTCACCACAATTTTTTCAGCCTTCACCCTCACTCACGTTCATACTCACGTCTACTCCCACTCATATGCCCTCACTCGCGTTCATACTGACGCCTACTCACACTCACTCCTACTCACTCACGTTCATACTCACTCCTTCTCACACTCAAAGTACTCACTCACGTTCATACTCCTACTCGCACTCATGAGTACTCACGCATGTTCATACTCCCTCCTTGTCACACTCAGAATACTCACTCACGTTCATACTCACTCCTACTCACACTCAGAGTACTCACTCACGTTCATACTCACTCCTACTCGCACTCATGAGTACTCACTCATGTTCATACTCCCTCCTTGTCACACTCAAAGCCCTCACTCACGTTCATACTCACTCCTACTCACACTCATGAGTACTCAACCACGCTCAAACTCACTTGTACTCACACTGAAAGTACTCATTCACGTTCATACTCACTCTTACTCATACTCATGAGTACTCACTCACGTTCTACTCACTCCTACTCATACTCATCAGTACTCACTCATACTCACACTCACCACGTTCAAATGAGTATGAATGAGTGTGAGTGAGTGTACTCATGAGTGAGTATGCCGAGCTATGCGTTTATTGCATCACCGCATTTTATGTCCTACTACTTTGGTTATCGCTGTGAGGTAGGCATTCTATGCTATAAAACCCGAAGATTTCCTAACACGCGCAAGAAACGAATGCACTTACCCCCGTATTCTAGAACGTCCCTTCACTCAGCGCTTCACCTTCACTTGAGAAGGCCGATGGGAGCGCCGTCTCTAGGCACGGCAAGTCACTGTATATCAGCAATAATCTGCTGCGATTCTTGAGTAGCGAAGCGTCATTTTCAGCCGAGTGGTGGCACAGTGCTAAACTCTGTCAAGTGAAGGGTGGAAGTCGAGTCGAGGAGCGTTTGTGAATACGAGGGTTACTTTACTCATTGATAATCTTCGTGTTTGTTACGCAGTAATCACAATTGCACAAACACTAACTAGTCTGTTTGAAGTCGGTTTATTGTCCTTTTTTACTTGCTGTATTCATCTTTTTAGTTGTTTACGTTTGATCCACTCTCCTCTTTAATGCTCTTGGACTCGCTTTACACAAATAAATAAATAAATAAATAAATAAATAAAACATTTTCTCACCTGTGGCTTGAAGACAAAGCAAGAGCAAACAATAATATCTTCTTTCAATGTTTTCCCTTATCTCAATTCATATTGTGCAATAATTAAAACTCTAGTCATAATACCGATTTCATTCAGTTTGGCGATAGAGTGAAATGGCTTGGCACTTTGACTACTTCAAGCTGGAAATCAGGCTGCTTTTCAAGCCTGCTCAACGGCAACCCTGGCTGCGTGTCCTTGTTGCGGAGGCATAGAACAACGCAACACTCCGTCCAAAACCGGTGTTTTCACCACTATCGGCGGGGAAACGCGAGGCGAACGGATCGAGTGACGGAACATCTCTTTGCCACGATACAAACTACACCAGGCTAAACCAGGCCACGTACAGTTGACCACAAACGTTTACGGACCACGCGAGCGCGTGGCAAAAAGCCTTTTTGCGACACTTCCGCTATGTCAACGGCGATAGGCTGAAGCGCAGCGGCCGAGCCCTCCCTTAATCTCTGGCCTGTCTCTTCTGATTGGGTACCAACAATTCTCGCCTTTCACTTTTTTAACGTGACGCGTGCTTTTCTGCATCTGTGTCTGCGTGCTTCTGCCTCGAGAGCAGTGTATGCGCATAACTGTTATCAGTCGCAGTCTTTATCACAAAGTGATACGTGGCCAACGAAACACCATTCGAGGCACGCCGTGATAGCTTTGATCCTGCTATGAAAATAGAAATGTTGGCCCCGCCGCAGTGGTCTAGTGGCTAAGGTACTCGGCTGCTGACCCGCAGGTCGCGGGCTCGAATCCCGGCTGCAGCGGCTGCATTTCCGTTGGAGGCGCAAATGTTGTAGGCCCGTGTGCTCTTATTGGGTGCATGAACCTCAGGTGGTCGAAATTTCTGGAGCCCTCCACTACGGCGTCTCTCATATTCATACGGTGGTTTTGGGACGTTAAACCCCACATATCAATCAAAATAGAAATGTGATGGCCATACTACAGATAAGCGCTTCACGTGGAAACTGTGAAATAACAATGCACTAGGCGGCGAAAATTGAAAGGTTATAGTGAATAACGTGAAGAGCCGTTTCAGGCCTAGCAATGTGGTCGACGGAAGATGGCGCACCACTAGGTGACGTGGAAAGGCAGCTTGGCGCGCGCTCACGTTGACCGTAAACCTTTGTGGTTGACTGTACGTTCAGTTGTTATATTAACGTCGCACGGGGCATGCGAAGGCGTACTCTTGTGCAGGTGGCATGTACGCAACCGGGGCCTGCTTGGGGTCCGGCGGCGGGATCTCCAACTTCTGCATCAGGCGGGTGCGCTCCGAGCGTAGCGACTGTGCCAGGAACATGGCACTGAGCAGGAACGAAGCGGCCGCCAAGAAAGCGGCCAGCGCTACCAGGCCTCGCAGCACGATCATCTGTCGAGACGGCTGCGGGGTGGCGGCTCCGTCTCCCGCGGCCGGTTGCAGCCTGCTGCGACTGTGCGTGCAACTTCCGCTAAAGACATCGTGCGCACTCAGTGCGAGCTGTTGTCGAAACCGCTCTACAGAAACATGCATTCGAAACTATACTTCACAGTTGCACACAAATCTTTCTACTCAGTTGTTGCTCGCGGTACATTGCAATTTTTTTTGATGCTTCATATTTGCGAGATTCTGAGTTGAACGAATGTAGACTTTTCACCATGTTGTATCTGATTTATCCTTTTGGCGCACAAGTATACAAGCTGGGACCATGATAAGACGTAGACAAGGTGCTCATTAATTTGAGAAGATAGTCATTCGCTAATATATTTCATGTATGAAACAATAAAATTAACATGTTGTTACCCAACATATTTTATGGAGCTCTTTAATTTCCTTTTATTCGTTCAAAATCAAGAGTATTTCTTATTATATTCAATATATATTAGAAGCCCGTCGTTTTAAATTTTCGTTTGATTCAATTCGATATTTCGAGTTTTAAAACACGCGCACTTTCGAGAATGCAACTATTTATGCTCGGCATAATTCGCCTCTAGCAAACAGAAATTATCTTAATCATGAACCGGCCCGAGCCCTCTACATCTTCATTCTCTCAGACTTTAATGTCGGTCATTTTTTTTCTTCTAGACGAGCCATATGTCATTGTAATGATTTGTAACAGGCTATCAATTTTTTTTATTCAAATACCTTAAGGGCCTGAGTAGGCAGTACATAAGGAAGTTATAATACAATAAAGTTGTTACAAGTGCATCAAACATTTTCAACAAAAATAAAACATTTGATATCAATAGATATAAATATGCTATACTTTAGTACAAACTTTCATACATATTTAAACATACCATTACATAACAGAGCCCTAATGAAACACTGATAAAAGAAAAGTACTATATAAAAAAGATGAAGAAAAGAAGGAACAGGGAAAACAACTCAAAGGAAAAGTTTTTTGCAACGCTCAAACAACAAGAAAACGTTACAATAAAAAGGATAATTCTTGCTGATTGAAATACAGTCTGCAAAGAATAACCACGAAAAGATATACACAAAAACATTATTAGTGTTCATTAAGATAACTTTTAAGATTATTTAGGAAATCTTCATGATTTAGAGAAGAAACGATGTCGTAAGGTAGCTTGCTCCAATGATATAGTGCGAGAAAAAGGGGGATTTACTTAAGAAGTTAGTGCGAGCAAAAACGGGTTGCACTTTAAAGGGGTGATCAAGACGCGAAAAGATACGATGGGCGGCCCTGATGTGGCATGCAGTGAACAAAGATGTTGAGTGATAAAGTTTCTGGAAATGTGATAGAAGCGAGATGATTCTTCTTCTGAAATAATACAAGCTATGTCATACTGACATTTGTGAGACTAAGTATGCGGATTTTCATTATTGAGCTTCCAAAGGCAGGTCCTCTGTCACCATAAATATAATGACAACGTTAAAACACTCTCCCCTTGGTTAATAAGCGAGTGTCATCAGCAATGTTCGCATTATCATAAAGTTCACGCCACTGTTGCTACTTGGTGCCGTACTGATTCGCGGATTTAATTCTTTTTCTTAAGCCGCATTTGCGACACATTTTATAACTGCGTGACATTCTTTTTTTCGTGCCTATAGCAAATTGCGAACTAGCCGAAACAAGTAGATATTCACTACCTTGTTTATGCCGTAAACGCCTACACAGAGGATGCAGTGCAATTGACAAATTAGCTTCCTTAAGATGGTATATGAGAGTGAAATTGTTAACAGCGGTCGGTGATTCCCAAACTCGTACCATCCGGGAACAGAACATTCACTGTACCAAACCATATCGGACAGTCATGCCAGCCATATCAGTTCCACCTTCATGCCGATTTCTCGGCAGTTTTCGGTGACGTGAACTTTTCAACGGTGGTGGTAGTGGTTAGAAGGCGCCTGATTTCTGAAGCCCGGTTGGGAGCATGGCGCAGCGCCTGCCTTACTTTGCAGACAAATACAGTCGACACTGTGAGAGTTAGAGAGAGACACGTACCGAAGAAAGCCTCTTTCTGGTGTCATGGGGCATCCGCATATGAGACGTGACCGCGTCGTAATCCCCATAGGCGTTTTATCAGCAGACTTGAACGCTTTTATGAGGGTGCGTGCCAGCACCTGATGTCGTCGAGAGACGTTGGTGGCAGCCGGCCCATCTGCAGTGCTCGCGGAGCCTGGTGCCGGGGCGACGGCTTCGGCTGCGCTATCCGGCTGAGCCCCGGCGAGCTGCTGGCCGCCATTTTCTGCAGACATGATGGTGTTTCCAGCCTTTTTCTCAAAGGCATCAATCTTGTCTTGCAGGCCGCGCGAGGCTGCCATCAGCTTCGTCGTCGTCTTCTGCCAAGTGTGCTTCATCGCCGTGCTTGAGTTTAAAAACGCGCTTTAAAGAATTTTGAGGCAATTTACGGAATTACTTTGGCAGCATTGGAACGACATTGGTAGCATTGAATATATGGGTATTTCGGGCACAGTTTAATGAGTTTCATATTTTCTTATAAGAAATGCCTCCAATCGTCATAAATTTCAATGCCCCGCCGCAGTGGTCTAGTGGCTAAGGTCCTCGGCTGCTGACTCGCAGTTCACGGGATCGAATCCCGGCTGTGGCAGCTGCATTTCCAATGAAGGCGGAAATGTTGTAGGCCCGTGTGCTCAGATTTGGTTGCATGTTAAAGAACCCCAGACGGTCGAAATTTTCGGAGCCCTCCACCCTCCACTACGGCCTCTCTCATAATCACATGGTGGTTTTGGGACGTTAAACCCCACATATCAATGAATTACATGAATTTCAATGTTCTAATATTACACGGCATCAAAAGAGGCGGCAAAACAACTAGAACCTTCCTTGGTTGTGTTACGTGTAGACAAATGGAAATGCACATGGCTCATCTATATGCACCTGCCGATAAATCACACCAAAGTTTTCATTCTGTCTTCTTTTCAGGCAGAATAGTTTTTTAATTTGAAATTGAAGTTTTTCGCTTATTTGAATGCGGCTCTTCTTACTATTATAGAGTGTCTCAGACGTTTTAGCACGCGTTTATTGAACCAGAAAGACCAGGTTTTCAAGACCAACTGATGATATATATATATATATATATATATATATATATATATATATATATATATATATATATATATATATATATATATATATATATATATATATATATATATATATATATATATATATTTATATATATATATTGCTCGCGTTTCCGTTGCATCGACTCAGTCGCGCCGTGCGGGTTGCCCAAGCCCACGGCACTGTCGGTGGACCGGGCCGGCACTAGCAACGTAGCCGAAACGGCGAAGCCGCCAGACGACGGGTCACGCCCGCGTCTTCGGCGCTTTCGCAACTGAATCGCCCGAGGACGACACGGAACACACCTCGATATCGTGGTAAAGCGGCCTCGTCCGACAACCTGCCCCTAACGCATCAAGTGGATGAGGCTGCAGACGACTGCCGTGGATTCCCCAGGAGCAGACCCGAGGAGACGCCTGACGAGGCGGAAGCCCGCCGCATATCAGACACCCGGTCGCTTTCGCGTAAGCCGCTCACGAGAACCCCCACATGGACAGAATTGAACACGCTCTGAAAAACGGAGGAAGCGTCAAAGCAGTGAAGAGGAAACTTGGGATAGGCATAAATCGGATGTATGCACTAAGGGACAAAGAAGACAAAATAACTACCAATATGGATAGGATAGCTGAAATAGTGGAGAAGTTTCACAGAGACCTGTACAGTAGCCCGGACAACCCCGACGTTAATACTATATACTATAAGAACTAGCAGTAACCCAGATGGCACACTACCAGTAATGATAGACGAAGTCAGAAAAGCCTTGGAGAGCATGCAAAGAGGTAAAGCTGCTGGTGAGGACCAGGTAACATCAGATCCGCTGGAAGATGGAGAGAGATTGTGTTAGAAAAACTAGCCACCCTGTTTACGAGGTGCCTCCTGACGAGAAGAGTACCATAGCCTTGGAATAATGCTAACATCATCTTAATACATAAGAAAGGAGAGGACAAGGACTTGAAGAATTACAGGCCGACCAGCTTGCTCTCCGTAATATATATACAATCTATTTACAAAGAGAATTGCTACCAGAGTTAAGAAAACATTAGAATTCAATCAACCAAAGGAGCACGCAGGATTTCGAACAGGCTACTCAACAATCGACACATTCATACTGTCAATCAGGTAATAGAGATATGCTCAGAATATAGCCAACCACTATACATAGCCTTCACAGATTACAAGAAGGCGTTTGATTCAGTATAGAAATATCAGCAGTCATGCGGACACTGCGAAATCAAGGCGTCGATGAAGTATATATAAACAACCTGGAAGAAATCTACAGGGGATCAACTGCTACCATATTGCTTCATAAAGAAAGCAGCAGAATACCAATTAAGAAGGGTGTAAGGCAGGGGGATACAATCTTCCCAATGCTATTTACCGCATGCTTACAGGAGGTTTTCAGAAGCCTATGATGGGAACAGTTAGGGATAAGAGTTAATGTAGAGTACCTTAGTAACCTGCGCTTCGCCGATGACATTGCATTGCTGAGTAACTCAGGGGACGAATCGCAACTCATGATTACGGAGTTAGACAAGGAGAGCAGAAAGGTGAGTCTTAAAATTAATCTGCACAAAACGGAAGTAATGTACAATGACCTCGGAAAGGAGCAGCGCTTCGAGATAGGTAATAGTGCACTTGAAGTTGTAAAACACTATGCCTACTTAGGGCAGGTAATAACCGCAGAGCCTAACCACGAGATTGAAGTAACAAGAAGAATAAGAATGGAGTGGAGCACATTCGGCAAGCACTCTCAAATTATGACAGGTAGATTGCCACTATCCCTCAAGAGGAAGGTATATAACAGCTGTATCTTGCCGGTACTTAGCTACGGAGCAGAAACCTGGAGACTTACAAAGAGGGTTCAGCTTAAATTGAGGACGACGCAGCGAGCAATGGAAAGAAAAATGGTAGGTGTAACCTTAAGAGACAAGAAGAGAGCAGAGTGGATTAGGGGACAAACGGGGGTTAAGGATATCATAGTTGAAATAAAGAAGAGGAAATAGACATGGGCCGGGCATGTTCTTGCGGCAAGAACTGAAAGAACTGCAGCAAGAACTGAAAAGGAATGCCTCGCCATTATTTGGGCGATAGAGAAATTTCGACCTGACGTGTACGGACGCCCTTTTGACGTCGTGAATGACCACCACGCCCTCTGCTGGTTGTTGTCACTGAAGGATCCAAGCGGTCGCCTCGTCCGATGGGCATTACGCCTCCAAGAATATAATATTCGCGTGGTCTATCGCTCCGGCCGGAAACATTCAGACGCAGACGCCCTATCCCGTTCGCCCCTACCCCTTGACTGACCCGGACTGCTGCGAAAGTCTAACCTGTGATGCCACTGCCGTCACCATCGCCGACATGCCATCTGAGCAACGCAAGGACCCTTGGGTTGCTTCGATTCTATAGACATCCTGGCTGGGCGGACGGCTTCCCCCCTTCTCGCACGTTGCGTCGGCAGGTCGAGCACTTCACCACTCGCGACGACGTGCTGTACCGACGCAACTACGCACCCGGTGGACGTCAGTGGCTACTCGTGATTCCACGTCATCTGCGATCCGAAATTTGTTCCACGTTTCATGACGACCCCCAATGTGGCCACGCAGGTTTCCTGAAGACTTATTCTCGCATACGTCTCCGATATTACTGGCGTGAGATGTACCGTTTTATACGACAATACGTTCGGGCCTGCTCGACGTACCAGAGACGACAAACTCCCCCTTATCACGCCAGCGGTACCTTGTTACCCTTACCATACCCATCCCGACCATTCGACCGCGTCGGGATTGATATCTATGGTCCCCTTCCCAACACTGCTGACGGTAACCGCTGGATCATAGTTGCCGTCGACCATCTCACGCGGTATGCTGAAACTTCATCCCGTCCCTCGTCTACAGCAAAAGACGTTGCGACTTTCGTTCTTCACAACATCGTATTACGCCATGGAGCACTTCGGGAGTTACTGAGCGATCGTGGTCGCGTATTCTTGTCAGACGTCATCGCAGCATTGCTGCGTGAGTGCCACGTTGTTCACGCACTACAAGCGCCTATCATCCCCAGACCAATGAAATGACAGAGCGCTTCAACCGCACCCTTGGTGACATGCTGTCTATGTATATCTCGTCAAACCACTCCAATTGGGACCGAGTGCTCCAGTTTATCACGTTCGCCTATAATACCGCCATTCAAAGCACTACTGGGTTCTCTCCTTTTTTCCTCCTTTACGGACGCGAACCTTCTTGCACTATGGACACCATTCTTTCATACAGACCTGACTCCTCAGAGTCCACGACTCTGTCTCAAGTCGCTACATACGCTGAAGGATGCCGCCAACTGGCAAGATCATTCACAACCCAAGACCAAGGACGCCAAAAGCACCACCATGACGCATCAAATAACACTACTTCCTACGATCCAGGTTCACTCGTCTGGCTGCATGTCCCTTCTACTACACCTGGCCTTTCTACCAAGTTGGTCCCCAAGTATCACGGCCCATATCGTGTGCTACAAAAAACGTCACCAGTGAATTACCTCATCGAGCCACTGGAACCATCTTCTGACCAACGTCGTCGTGGCCAGGAAATTGTCCACGTCTCGAGACTTAAGCCTTGCTACAACTCTCGCGTGCTTACTTGTCCAAAGGTCACCAGGATGGCTCCTTATTTCGTGGGGAGTAATTGTAATGAATCTGAATAACGGACGCTCTGCTGGTAATGAAGAAGACGATGATGATCGGTGGCTGTCGTAGTAGCTCGCGCACGCCGCTCGCCATTAGCCAGACCTGCCTGATAAAGCACATTTTGCCAAGCTGCGTCTGAACTTTTCTCGACGTACAACACCTCTATTTTATTATATATATATATATATATATATATATATATATATATATATATATATATATATATATATATATATAGCGTGTTTCCTTCGGAGCGCAATAACTGACGTAATCGCAGCACAATTCGAATTTCCGAGTCAACAGGCTTTCTAAGTTCGTAGAAGGGCTCTCCAGCGCACCGGAAAGTGCAAACTGTGTTGGCGAATACGTCACTTGTGCTCAGAAGTAAAGACGCTACCAACAACGAGCATGCCATTGATGCGGCACAGATGTCGCACTGCAGCAAATTGCGAAACCATTGACTGGATTTCATACGCGGGCAGCATCGTTCTGATACTATCGGAATACAACAATGACTGTTATATTAATTTATGCGCACATAGAATAATCAAAGGTGGTCAATATTACTCCTTATATCAGCAATGTTTGGTGCGACGTTCCTGTACGCAACTGTACTTTCTTAAATCCGAAGATTTAAATTATTGAATGCACCAATAACGCCATTTCGCTTACGATTCCAAAAAACGGTGCAAGTGCCGAAACGAACTATGTCCATCAAGAATCAAGGTTTCAAAAAAAGCAAAAATAAGAAGAAAAAGATCTTGTAATCAAGCGAAGATGAAAGTAAATGTGCATGCAACAGTGTGATTGAAAGTTTAAATTGAAATGAACTTGAAGTGGAAGGAAGAAAAACAAGAGAGAGCGAGAGAGAGGAAATGCAGGAATGCTAATCGATTTAGAGTAACCGGTGAACCACATATACATAAAGCAGATAGATGTGGGAACTTGAAAGTCACCAGTAACAAATCGTATTATTACGAGGCGCATTGTTGTGGAGAATTTCGGATTAATTTTCACCAGATTGCATTGTTTAACGTGTGCCTAAATCTAAGCGTTATATAGGTTCCTTAATTGTTCCTCCATTGAAATGCAGCCGCCGCGGCCTAGAATCAACCGCACACAACTGTACATATAGGAGTGCAACAATTAACATTTACAGAGGACTTCAGACTTGTATACAACTTTTGAGAGTTCGCATGCACTGCATGCACGGAAGATGCGCGAGAATCTGGAATGGTGTTCAGACGAATTCACACCCACAGGCAGGCAACCTGTGATGTAAGCATCGAACATTTTGGAAAACAGGAACGAGGGTTTACATGCACGACAAGATAGAAAGATTAGCGTAGAATGGAAAGAGTGATAGCTGCAGTTCTGTTTGATTATCCTTCCATGGTGAAAGGGGAGGAGGGTTTTAAAGGAATAACGAAAAGGCAGGTGAATGGGATGAAAAATTTCGCTAAAACGTAGTATGCGAATGCTCGAGAAAAAAAATTAAGGTAATATTCGCCCTATAGGAGTGTCAAACTTGAACAAAGTGCGAAGCTGGGCAGCATCTTTTGTTTCTTTTTCGTTCCTTGCCTGTTTTTTTTTCTTTTCTTTTCCAGTTTTTACGTGCTTTTTCTGTTTGTCCTTTCCTTTTCTCTTTCTTTCTTTCTTTCTTTCTATTTCTCGTTAGCTTCATCTTAATTTTTATACATGGTTTTGCCTGTACTACGCCGATTGCGACGACAGCACACGACAGACCAGACCCCTAAAGTGGCTCGCCCTTATTAACGTCATCTAAGCGCTCGAAGAAGAAGAAGACCTCTCTTTGGTGCGAGCGCGCGCTCAGTATTCAAAAGCCCAGTAGTGTTAAACCATATATATATATATATATGGTTTTGACTACGCTATACGTAAAGCGACAATCGCAGCATACGATTTCTTACGACAGCATACGTCAAAAGAGACACGCCCTTCCTATAGGACAGGCACTCAGGCTCACGAAAGGGAGCGCGGGGGTGACTACATCATCCGGAATCGTAGCATCACGTCTTAATCGCGTGACTTGTCTGCGAGAAGAGAGGTTAGAGTAAAATAGTTTGCCAAGTTATTAAGTGGCTAAGCTAAAGCATCAAATATAGAATAAAAAGGAATATTTCGACTATATGAGAGAAATCCGGCCTGAATATAATGTCCCTGCTTGTGCTGACATACTTTACTGCAGCATGTAGTTGTGAAGACAGAATGCGTGTGGCGCTTGGAGACAGGGGAACGGTGATCATTTTGCCTACTAAGGAATTGACAAGCGGGGTGTGTGGAGGGTTGTACACCCCATGTGCATGTTTGTGGCTGTGTTTGTGTATGTAACATACATGCAATTGGGGTAAAAGTTTGAAAGACGGGCATTCACCCTCTACCACCTTGGATACGCATATGCCTAGAGATATGCCTTCGAAAGACGGAACCTGAGTTACTCCTTTGCTCGAGCGAAATGGCAACTTTCTCGATAACTTATCAGCGCGTAACCAGAACGTGAAACTTGCCCTCATCACTTGAGTGGTCGACCACCTCACTTCACATTTCTATTCAGGCTGCGCGTGCCAAGCTTGAGGAAAATAAACTGTGCTGTTGTTTTGGATTTCTTTGTTTCGAAACTTACTGTCGCGAGATGCGCGATGAGTAAATCCCTACGTAGTTACTCGTATCTCTACATGACTCAAGTAAGCAGCGTGACTTGCATATTAAGGGGCAGCTCATCACTTCGCGAGTAGCGCAGCCGTGTTGTCTGTATTTCCTGGTGCATTTTCAAACGGCCTTAACAGACCCAGACTTTGACGATTAAATGTTATCGTTACGCATTCTCGTGCAGCCAGCCAGATTCCTTCAACACAAGAAATCCGTTGTACGCGTCAGAGTGCACTGGTTACAAACTTGACTTCTCCAAATTACCAAGTGGAGATGCGTGGCGCGTGCACAAGGTGGCTGCTCTTCGCTCGAAAGCGTAGACAGAAAAGGCAAACTCGTAGTCCAGAGTGGCGACCTCTCAGCTTCAATTGGCAAGATAAGCGGACGAATGTCGGGAAGCGCGAGTGCGGATTTCGTCATCTTTACTTTTTCTTCATTTTTACGGGACCAGTGGCGGTTTAGTGACGAGACAAGCGTGAGGGAGGGTGGATATGCTGACGCGTCCCTCTCGGCCGTGCGTGGCGCGCTGCGCTTCGCGTTGGTCCCTTGCGCGGCGGCGTCATGCCAGTGGTCACTATGAATCGATATGGGGGCAGCGCTGGCCTTGCATGCCATCTGCCTTCGGGCTCGTAATTTGATCACGCAGGCCGAGAGAGCGAGAACAGAGCCGAGAAGCGGACGCAGGTGAAGGCGGCCGTAGACGCGGGCACAGGGTGCGCTCGCGGCCGCAGTCGTCAGGAGGCCGCAATGCGTCGACGGCCATTCGGTTTCGGCGGCCGGACCTGCCGAGCGACCGTTTTTACGAGTCGCCGGCCGCTGTCACGTCCATGTCGTAATTCACGGTTGCTGGAGCAGTGGCCGCCAGGCATGGAGGTTGCGTCGCGCCTGCCCCCCCTCCAGCCTCCACCGAGGCTCTTGCACGGACTCCGTCGTGCGCTGCTGCATACAAAGTGCACGGCCGCAGGAATGTCCGCCAGGGAGCGCTCCGCGCCGAAGATCTCGGCCGGAGGTATCAGGTTAGAGCCGGCCCCGCTCGATAGAAGATGAGAGAATCGCCGATTGTTCCCAGGGTTAATCTACCGAAATGGGCCGCTCGCCGGGGCCTTATATGGGCTCCCAAGCGCATTTTCCACGAATGACGCTGTCTGATACATTGCCTCGGTTAGCTCGCATTACCTACCCCCATCCCCGCCCAGCCTACAGTACGCACCGTTGCGTCGCGCGCCAAAATGTCTGCGCAGACTACGCTGCATTTGTAGCACATCGAAAACGAGCTCCGAGTCACTACATTTCCGACTCTATAGGAGAGGATCTTCTGCTCACTGCATAGCGATATCAGAAGCAACCATTCCGGCCGCTAGCCGTGCTCTATTCGCGCCAGCCATTACAGGTCGGCCGCAAATTCTTGGCTTACCAAAACGACCGCTAACCGCGTGTCTTGTATGGCTCATCAAGCCGACAAAAACAGTGCGGGTGTGTTCTGTAAAATAAAGTGTAGAATATGAACTCTGAAGGCTTACTTGGTCTTTCGGCTTCCTTGGTTTAGAAATTCGAACGTCCGGATAACCTTTGCGAATGCATCTTGTGGACAGATGGATTACGAAGCAGTGAGCATCTGTGAAGTACCCCCATGTAAGTGCGTGTTCGGTAGCATTGAACTTGCATAAAGTAGCTGTACAAAGTGTTCAGACTTATAATGCACGAAAAGGATGGCTCAAAATGCACACACACACACACAGAGGAAGATGCCAGGAACGCCCGAATACATTCGAATCGTATACCCACCAACATTACAGCGAACTCACATAAGAAAAGATAGAACGCACGGATGTACACCCCGTGCCGGTATCACCGGATGAAGTCTCGTTCGTCAATTAAAATGAATATCGGACCAAAGCACTTTCCCAAACGATAGGAGCTGCTTAATGTTTACTACCCCATTTTTTGCCGCAGTGCGAAGGGTGGTGGTGTCAGCTGATTGACCGTGCATCAAGGATGTCTTGCGTAATCCTGTGCGTGCTAGAATCGACGTATGAACTGTACGGCACTGCGAGGTAATTGATAGCGAGCCTGCCTGACGGATTTGCCGCAGTGCTAGGCCGCTAGCGGGTAGTGCGCCATCGTGGCTGCATGGGACCGAATGTTTTACGTGGCAATGGTTTGATTGATTGATATGTGGGGTTTAACGTCCCAAAACCACTATATGATTATGAGAGACGCCGTAGTGGAGGGCTCCGGAAATTTAGACCACCTGGGGTTCCTTAACGTGCACCCAAATCTGAGCACACGGGCCTACAACATTTTCGCCTCCATCGGAAATGCAGCCGCCGCAGCCGGGATATGAACCCGCGACCTGCGGGTCAGCAGCCGAGTACCTTAGCCACTAGACCACCGCGGCGGGGCCGTGGCAATGGTTTGCAAACATATTACGCCATCGTCATTGCTAGCACTGTCCGCAACATGGAGTTGCTTCTTCGACGGAACACAAGAACTTGACTTCGCATTAAGTGGCGCTTATGTCACAACCATGCCTAGATTCTAATCATGCGCAATTCACTGCACTGGTATGTTGCGGGTTCCATCATCGCGATCGAAACAATAATATCGAAAAGAATGCACACGCATGCTTTTCACAGCGTCAAAATTGCGAAAATTTGTCGAACAACGTCGTTTGAAAGGTACCGATGAAGCGCGGGAGAGGTCAGCAGAGAGGCGTGAATTGTAGTCGTATATATAAGTGCATATTTCATTGCTCTAACCATTTCGCTTCGCTGGTCGAGCTCGAGCGTGTTGGCGGCATGCGGTGCTCCATAATATCCACTGTAATTGGTCTACATACAATGACAAGAAACTTATTTTGATTTAGTTGAATGATATTATAGGTTAACTACAATCTCGGTGACTCACGAGCATGAAAAAAACATAATCGCACGAGGAAGCGTGAAGATTAAGATCAACTCACTCCTCGTGAGTTAGATGCGGATCGTTCATTGCCGCTGTCACTCTCGGTGCGTTGGCAACCTTCTCCGCCCAATAAAAAATGCTTGTTGTCGCGAGGGTTTCTTTCAACATCACTGCTGAAAGCAATCTGAGGAATTCCCTCCGCCGAAAGACCACACCAACACCACGTCACTTACCGCGCTTACCTGTGCGCGTAGAACATTTCGCAAGTGAACTGCTTGCAGTGTGCTGGCATCTACAATCAAACGCACAAAAACAATAGGCGCAGCGTTGGACATGTTTTCGAGAGCAAATCTGGAGCCTGCGCGACTTTTCGCGTACAATGAATGTTAGGGAATTCATGCACAACAAAAGCACTGACGAATAATATACGCACGTAAAACAAGGTGAGTTTTAACTGCAGAGGTCAGAAGATAACATTTAATTAACCACGGGGCTACAGAAAATCTCGCGAAGCTGATATGTGTACTCTGCGGGCTGTTATCGAAAGCGTGAGTTGCCGCATTTTACACTTCGCGAAAATTTCATGTCTTGCAAGAACGACTGAAATGTATCGTCTCACGGACGGTCCGGTTTATTCGCCAATGCACGAAACATGCAAATTGGTTTGAGTTCGTCTCTTGCTAACGTGTTAACACTAAGAGTTGCAAAGCCAAACAAGGGAGCGTTGTTATGCCTGCGAGTCCACAGCGAACGTCCGTGCCTCTGAAAAAGGCAATCTGTGTCAAGGCCAGCCCGCCTGACACGAACAACTCAACGGCGTCATCACGCCACGGTGCCTTTCTGGCGCGCACGTGCTGTGAGTCATCTCAGCCGCGAGCCCGTCGAGTAAACAACCGGCGTCTTCCTGTCTGGCGGTTGACGCAATGCGCGGCGACGTCACTCGTCCTTGGGTGCAGCCACCTGCAGCGCAGCCTCTCCAGATTCGATGAGAAAGAAGGACGCTGCCCAGCGGCGACCTCATTGGAGGATTCTGACCTCGCGACCAGCGGCGCTTCGGGTTGGATGTTTGGGTTGGACCCGGGGCATATAAAAAAGAAGCCCTGCGGTGCGTCGAGAGAGACCCCCTTTGACAGCGGACCCATTTGAGAGCAGACCTATGTGTTAGGGAGGAGAGCTCGGCTCTTCGAGTCTCTGTCGGCCCCAGTGCCGAATTTGTAACGCCTCTGTATATATGCTGTACATAAACCTTGTTTAACTCACCGTCGTCTAGTCCGCTCGTCTATCAGCTCTGCGCAGAAGCAGTTGCGAGCTGAAAAACCTACGCTACCAAACGGCTGGTGACCTTCCCGGCGGAGTTCGAAGCAATGGCGCCTTCGGGACCGTGTTGGCGTCGCCGTCTTTCGAAACAGTGGTTGCAGCGGTGAGATTTCGAGGCGCCCTTCGTAACATCGTCGGAGGCGCGCGTCGCAACAGTGGTGGCAGCGGTGGGATTCGTAGCGCCCTTCGTAACGTCTCTCGGAGGCTGTCCTTCGCAACAGCGTCTGCCTATGACCATCTTCGAGAGGACGCCCCTGAATTCCGCTTGGCGGCGCGGTAGTCTATGGGCATGGCGAGTAGCGCCGAATGGCAGGAAATAATCAGGAAAGCTGGAAATGCTGGTAAGAGCCTGATCAGTATTGTGCTCACTGTAAGTCACAATGGTGCCCGATTAAAGATACCATCTAACCGATTGAAGTCTGCTGTAATCGTATCATTACGGGGCACAGAAGGGAAGCAAGAAGTCTTGTTCATTTCCTATCCATAGGGCACATGTCCTATGCCACCGTATACTCGTAACATATACCGACATTATGAAGCTGCTTGTTCGTCTAATTATCCCTGTACGTGTTTCAACATGAACGCTCCGAGAATAGGTCAGCAAAACTTGTGGAGCTCACTCAGACTCACCCAAGGAATATATCTCACGCTTTAAACTCACTTGACCTCACACTCACCAAAATTTTTCTCAGCTGGACTCACCTGGACTTACACTCGCAAAAAAAAAAAAAAGTTCAACCGAACTCACTCGGACTCAAACACACCAAAATATTACTCACTCAGACTCAGAATCACGGCTCAATCTGAGTTTGAGTGAGTCCGAGTGAGTCAACTCATCAGTCCCCTATAGCCTAGAATTACGTTTTTCAACTATGATGTTAATGCTCTACAGCATCGATATCTCACGTAATTGGTGCTGTTCTTGGCGCCTGCTGTTGATAAAGTTATAATAAAGTTTGAATAAAATTTATAAATTCTCCTAAACCAGTAAGATCATTTTTTTTTTCGAAAGAAATGACACCTTAAGACATATTTGCCCCACCGCGGTCTAGTGGCTAAACACTCCAGCTGCTGTTGACCCGCAGGTCGTGGGATCGAATCCCGGCTGCGGCGGCTGCATTGCCGATGGAGGCAGAAATGTTGTAGGCCCGCGTGCTCAGATTTGTATGCACGTTAAAGAACCCCAGGTGGTCGAAATTTCTGGAGCCCTTCACTACGTCGTCTCTCATAATCATATGGTGGTTTTGGGACGTTAAACCCTACATATCAATCAATCAATCAATCATAAGACATACTTATCAAGAACTGCTTCGGAAGAGCTGGTTGGTAGTAGGGGTCAAGGCCCTCTCTTACGCAGTTCACGCCTCTGATCAATAAATATTGAAATGGTGCATGAAAGACGCCGCCTTGGAATACGTGTAAGAATACGGGAGTATAAACATAACAGGCTGATATTAATGCTGAAGATGAGTAGATATCACCATAAGTTGGCAAAAAAAGTGATACTCACTCAGACTAACTCTACAAATATGTCTCGTCTCGTGCTTTGGACTCAATTGGTATCACTGAAACTTTGCTGAGCCGAACTCACTCGGACTCACACTCACGAAACTTTGTTTTCAGCCTGACTCATTCGGACTCAGACTAAAAAAATATTACTATCACTGAAACTTTGCTGAGCTGAACTCACTCGGACTCACACTCACGAAACTTTGTTTTCAGCCTGACTCATTCGGACTCAGACTTAAAAAATATTACTCAACCAGACTCACTCAAACTTAGACTCACGGCTCGATTGGAGTCTGAGTGAGTACGAGGGAGTCGATTCATGAGTGAGTTCACCGACTTATATGGCTCCGAGTACATGAATGCCCCGAGCATGCTCTCAGGTGTGGCTGCAACGTAAGTCAAGAGATTGCTGGATCGTAGATCGGGAAATCAGCTACGTAAAAAAAGCAAAAATGAAGTGAACCAATCTTCTGTCATCGTTTTGAATGGGTACTACGCCTTCAACAAAAGCCACGTAATCAGCTCAATGAGAGCAAGTCGTCTCTTCTAAATGCTGGCACCGAATGGAGTCGTCTCTTCATTATGCTTTTTTGTAGATTTTTTTCTTTTTTGATCATATACGCTGCTTTCAATTGTCAGAATGCGTAAACGCCACGTGCTATGCTCTTGGAGTATAATGTTGCGCACAATCTTCAATTGTCGTGAGCCCCATTCTAAGCAAGTGTTCGAGAAGGAGACGGGAGATACTCAATCTCACTTCAGTAGTCATAACTCGTCGATGTGTAAGCTTGAATTTTTCAACCAATAGTGAGCAGCCTCACTAAACCATGAAGCAAATAACAAGTGCCTCGAGGCGTCTGGAGCCTCTGCTTTCATGCAGGTCTAGTCACTCAAGTATAACACCATCTCTCTTGCGGCTGAAGTCAGATCGCTTGTGCTTTAACGTATAGTTCAAGAAATTAAAGCGAAACAGAATGCTGTAAGCAAGCAAACAAGCAAGGATAATGATAGAAGGAGACGGGAGTATTCTTGCAGTTAGTCAATATATTGTATATGGGAGTATTCTTGCAGTTATTCAATATATTGTATATGGGCGTACCTTATACTATGACTATACGGGTACCATACACAATGGCCGAAAACTTTTATTGTAGAACACGACATTTTAGACAGTGTGGGGTCAATTGGAGCGATGATACGATCCAGCCAAATGTCGCCCTACTGCGCTCAGTGCTCATGGGGAGTTACCGCAGCTGATATCTCTGAGCTTCTTCGTCCAGTTGAAAGGCGGCCACTGCTTAACTGAATGACCTACTTAAAGATGAGGCTGTCTGAGGACAGCTATTTCACCCATGGTGAAACTGATGTTACAATTGATAGACTCGCGCCGGCTCCGCTGAATTCAAGTGCCACAGCACTGACACTGGTAAATTAGTGCATACAATTTGAAGGTGCAGCAATTCCTGAAATGTCTTGCTGATACTGCGTTACATGGACACCCACGTGCATGATAACTTAAAACATGGATCGTATACCGGAACAACTTTTGTTTCATCGGGAATAAGAAACGAAATCAAGCGAGAGTATCCAGTCAAGAATGCAGAGAAACGACAGCTGTATACACTGGCTGGTGGCTGCTTAATAAATTGGCAACGGTATACCATGCAATAGACACCAACGCTTAGGCAGGAGTAACAAAACATATTCTGGGCTAAGGTTGAGGCTTTCTGTTGGTGGCTCTGTGGTTGTGCGAAATACCTCGTAGAATTTTTCGCGAAGTAAATAGTAGGCATAGATTATGGCTGTGGAATATATAAGCCCACGAAGAAACATAGAAATTGAATAAAAAAATTAAAGAAATGCAATTTTCCTCCTGGTGGTCGGGCAACAAAAGTACCAAGCAGACCGCGCTACCTGCGCAGAGGTTCACTCGACCTTCGCCAGCGAAAGCGGGTTGTGCGCGCCCACCCCAATTCCAAGCAAACCGTGAAGCAGGGCCGACGCGGGTCCATGCCGGCGGCCCACTGCGCGCGGACTGTATCAATAGAGCTGTGCGACGGTGGCACGAAACAACGCGACGCGCAGCCATCATCTTGTCGGAAGCGGTCGGTCGCGTTCATGCAGGCCCCCGCCGCTGTGTCCACAAGCGTCGTGTTGGTCAGTGTCCGGTGGGCGACAAAGCGGTCTTTTGTTTCGCGGGCGCCGCGGACAGCGGCACCCCGTGACAAAAAAGGAACGCCGCCGCTGCGCAAACAAACCGCGCGCCCTTTACGGCAGAGCCTCCCTCCCCACCCTCCTCCATCTCGGCTCATCGCTCTCGCTGCGATCTCCTTCTTTCTGCTGTTCCGAGCGCCTCAGCGCGAGTGAGAGCGCGCGCACAATGCACGCGTGTCGGTCACCGTTGTTCAAATGTGTACGGCGCGCGCAAGAGGCCATCGAGCAGGCACCGGCTTCTGATGCTGGACCCCCTCAATACGCAGTTGGCGTGCACGAGATAAACAAACGGACGGCCGCGCAAATTGGCCTCCCAGATTTGCATGGAGGACCTGGAGCTTTGGACCAGGAGCTGAGTGTTATACCGAAACACCTAAAAGCTCGACTCCGCTTGCATATAGTCCACGTGGTGACTCGCGATGGTTAGATTTCACTATTACACGCGTCATAGTTCGTTTAAAGATCAAATGTGTCAAAGCAGGAATATAGCGATGACCGATCTGAGATTCTCCTTATTACTGGTTTTCCTGTAAGCACGTACAAACACCGAAAAGAGGGCTAGAAAAGTCTATTCTCAAAAAGAAAGCGAGTCCATCCACCTGAACGGGGGGAGGGGGAGTGGAAAGGTATGCTATAAAAAAATAACACGAATACTCATTTCAACAGACGGCATTGCATAGTGCAAGCTTCACAGGCCAGAGCTGGGTCCCATAGCGCGTGCAGTAGAATTCTAGAACAGCCTCATATGGAATGGAAGCACGACCATTCACAAATGAGGAAATACTGAGCGCAATTCGTGAAAGGTCACGTTTCTGTATCTTGCCTACGAACATGGAACGGCGACTGCCACGTACATACTGCAAAGCATTCAGGTTCAACTCACAGTGCACCTTCTTACCACCATTAGTGGCTTCTTTGAATATGATCGCGTTGGTAGTAATGTTCGTACAAACTGAAAAACCTTGTTGTTGTACACACGTTATTCGTATATGTGCTATTGTTTTGAAGTATGATATTCTTTCTTTTTTTGTCTCCGCCTCTCTGTATCATGCAATTATTCCTTGAAAGTATAGCAGATAAAACGCATAATCACTCGCCACTGTATTCGCATATCTCGTTGTTTCAATGCCATTTATTCGTAATCCCCATTCCCTGAGCGCACTGTGCATATATTGAGAAAAAATTCTACAGAATATCAAAAAAAAAAAAAAAAAAAACTCGCAAGCTCTGAGAACATCAGGACGTCTTGAGGGGCTAGTTGGTTCATTCTATTCAGGTAAAAATTGCGCTGAAATAGAAAGGACACCACAAAGAAGGAACACTTAAACAGATCGAGCGCAATCTGTTTAAGTTGCGCTCGATCTGTTTAAGTGTTCCTTCTTTGTGGTGTCCTTTCTATTTCAGCGCAATTTTTACCTGAATACTCTGAGAACATACACCGCGCATCCCTATAACACTAGATGATCTCCAGATAGCGTCTATAGGTTTCTGCCTCCAGTCGGTGAGTACACTGCGGCAGACACTACTTCACATCAATCTCTATTGGCGCACGGTAAGTTGAGAACATTCAAGTATACGCGAATACTCACTTCTTTGATTCAATTCAAGTGTGCTCGTTTTGAATAGTCTGCACTAAGCAGCTACAGAAAGAGCGTTATATGAAACTATATCATAAGTTTTCATGTTTTGCAATATTATCGAATGCTACATCGGGCTAAATACAAAATTCCATATTTTCCGTGCATGCTAGAATGAAAACAGAGGGAGCATCAATAAATAAGTATTGATCCCAATTGTTTCCGCTTATAGTAAAGTTGTGTTTTTTTTGTATATGAGATTGATAAAGCAGACAAGGAACAGAGGATGCCTGTTAAACTTTTATATCCCCACATTTAAGGTGCGCAACGATGCAGTAGAATTGAAGTCTTCTTTAGCATTCGGGACACTTTGAAACTTTAAGATGTTTTTGTTGTGTGTTCATTTTCCGTGCACGCATGAAACGGCCGCCGCCGAACAAGCCCGAACAGCGTTGACAAAGGTACACACACGTCAGACTGTGCGTGTTCAGTGGCGACCCATAACTAACGGGCGCGCTGTTGCCCCGAGCAGCGGCGGCGGACGTGGTTGCTCGTCACGCAAGCGCCGGTCACGACCCATCGAGCGTAGCCACGTTTGCAAGTACGTATACGAACACACGCATGTACATACCGAGCCAGGCCTCCAAACACGGTGCACTGGGCCCGTATTGACCGCCGAAGCGCGGACGCATGTTTATACGGTTTGCACGGCGCCGCGGGGAGTCCCGTTTTTACGATTCTTGAAACATTTATGGATCCATAGCCCCCGGCAGGCTGGAATTGTCGCGGGACGTCGACAGCTGTCTTAGCAATCACGCGCGACGCGTATGTGCCGCTCGGCCAACGCCAGCAGCGGTGGTGCGGACTCGCTCCTATATCGCCGCTGGGGTCTCGCGTATTGCTTCGAGGCACGCAGTGGACGTGAGTATTGTGATGACTGACCGCGGAATGGGAAGGAGAAGGCCGGTGAGACCTCTCTGTTCCGCGGTGGTCTCGCGGGTCAGCCGCGGCTCAAAATCTTTCGGCCAGACGGGACCCACAGCTGCCCTTATGTGCGCTCGTCGGTCCGAGTGGCCAGCGCTGCGTGCGCGGGCGCCCTTTATTACGTGTCGCGGTTTTATTCGCTCGATACATACGTGCTCCTAAAGCCAATGCGTTATTTACGCGCAGTAAAACAAGGCAGCGCCCGGTTGTGTCCCATTCGTGCTTCTCTTTGCGCGCGCCTCCGATGTTCTGCGTTACGCACTTCGTACATAGTATGCGTGTACAGTGTATGTATACTGTACACGTCTCCACAGCAGGTGACTATACTGTTATGCAATAAGCTCGGCAAAAACTTGAACTCGAAAAAAAAATTGAAAATAAAAACAAGGGTATGCACTTATGTACACGGTTATAACATGTTGTCCAAGTGCCATAGTATGTTCCTTGGTTCTTATTTTCTTATTTCTTTTTTCATTCGAAGGAGCGAATTGAGATTAGATTCTGCAGGAATAATGAAGGTGATTTCAGGCCCTGTTCGCCAAGCTTTTTCAGTGGCCCCGTGTACGTCACGAATAGGAGGAATGTAGCGCAGTTACGAATACTTCGATTATTTTAACGAATTTTAAAATAATTAGTAAAACAATTATTACAAACTTGATTTCAGTATCCGGTGCTTGCTTACATTAAACAGTGATATCAATTACCTAGATAAGCTGCTCCCTATAGACAGGAAAGCAGTCAAGCATTTTCGTTTCCCTCGCAAGACATTACTCAGCAAAAGGGTGGCTATACATGGGCTGGTTGCTATTGTATTTTTGGAAGAAATATACTTTCTAAATGCGCAGGCAACGTTTCAGAAGGCAGAAAGAGCAGAGAGAGACAGTGCGCTCTGTCCTATCTCTCTGCTCTTTCTTCCTTCTGAAACATTCCGTGTGCACTAAAAAAGTATATTTCTTAAAAAAAAAAGAGAAAACATTACTGAGAGCGTTCAGCTATATACGGGGAACCTTGTTGCAAAACACGTCAGAGACCGTTATCATTGTATGCATGCGCAAGGAAAGCTCATGCGCCAATACGAGGAAATTATAGTAGTAATACACTTTCACCAGACTAAACTGGTAGATGATCTTCACCAATCCACGCCGCGTTTTTTCCCATTTTTACTTTATTTATTACGCACTGCTGTTCTCATACTAAGGAATACAAATGGTGTATACGACGCTGTGGCGCCAAACCCGGAAACGCGCGAGCAATGCCACGGCATAGACGTTCTTCTTTATTCTGGTGCACGGTACGCGTCTTTTCAGAAAAATTAGGAAGCTAAACACGATTGATTGATTGATATGTGGGGTTTAACATCCCAAAACCACCATATGCTTATGAGAGACACCGAGTAGAGGGCTCCGGAAATGTCGACCACCTGGTGTTCTTTAACATGCACCCAAATCTGAGCACATGGGCCTACAGCATCAAAACTAAACACGGAGTATACGACATTGCTTATCTATTGATTGGGCAGGATTTATTTATTCTGTAATTAACCCATAGCTGTTAAAATATTACACTCCATTCACGAAATGCTTACTGAGAGCAACGCTGACGAAAGCCAATGGGAACAGGAGCGGGTCGACATATTATAGGGACACAGTCCGCTGCATGCCTTTTTTTTTTTTTTGCCAGTGCGGCATCAGGTGGAGAAATGACAGCCGGGGCAACACCTGTCTCTCGCATAGGAAGCGCCGTCAGCCGTAATCCAAGCGTCTTTGGGATTGGTGGCTCGGGGAAAAAAATGAATAGCAAGATAAGAACAAAGTGGTCCGTGCATCGAAGAAACGCAGAAAAGGAAGATAAAGCCGAGACGGCCGCCTCACGCGTCGTAGTCCTGCGAAGAGCGGGGGCTGCTTGGCTAATGAAGCCCGCTGTGACGACGACGCCTGGGAAACGCGGAACATAGGATGCGAGAGCCCCTTTGATTAATGGCGGCGGGGCGCTAGGCGCCGGAGTATGATTGGTGCGGGGAAATCATTCTCAGCCGCGGCAATAAGCGCATCTGTCGCTCCAGTGATTAATTTCGGCGCCTGGTCGCTGACGCCGCCCCTCGCGGCCGCGAAGGAAAGAAGGGATCAACGCAGGTTTGCTCGAGTTTGGGACGAGCGCCGCATTAGGTCACGATGCGCACCGCCTCGGCCTCCGAGACGCCGGAAACCAGGTATGGGTGCCTGTTTCTTTTTTGTTTATTTTAGCTAAGCAGGAGCGAGTGCGTTTCAGTGGAAAGTATACCATACCCGCGCATTTGCTTGCGTTCCGACGTAGGCACGGTCGTTCATGGAGTGCATACGGGCGAAGAAAGCACTATTAGGCAAAAGGGAGAAGGTAGGCCGGATTATTATGTGTACCGTGTGCCTCTGTTTCTGGACAGATTATAACGCCAAGCATAATGTCTGACTGTGCTCTGCGTCCTCAAAAAAAAAAAAAGAAAAGAAAGAAACAGGGGCCATTTTAAAGAGTTCTGCTTGTGCTCACAAGACACAAAAGCATGGTGCTAAACGCATGGTGAAACGTGAGTTCATGCAGAGAAAGAAGCGACAATTGCTAGCTGAGCATTTGTTCGCACAGCACGTGTGCTATGCACAATAGGCGACGATGAGCTACGAGTACATCCTTGAGACGACTGCACTCCTCCCACCTTCTTCCTTCCTTATTATTCTTTTTTATTAAAGGCATACTTTGGCAAACTATATAATATATTCACCTACCGAGATATATAGCCGCTATAACAGCTGTCGTCCTTGTACGATGCTAAGTATATAAATATGCCCCGACGGCCGGACTTGATCTTACAGCAGCCCAATGATTTGTGCACGCCACAGGCACATGCATAAACAGGCAGAAGAAAACAACCCCGATTTGCAGATTAGTGACGGCTCGTATCACGCAGGCGATTTTAGAGAACACAAACTTTTTTTGCCACTATATAGGGAAGAAGTGAGGTAGCTCAAGCAAAACGCTTCAAGACAGGTGGTGCGTTCGGACATCGCTTATATTTTGCTCAAAGACTTCCTTCGAGCAAAACAGCGCGCGTTCATACTCTTACTACCTTTTTAACAGCGCTTACGGTTTGCCGTTGGCCTCATCTCGCCACCACGGGGGAGTGAATGAACGCGACTCGCGTGCTCCGTGCAGTAGCCAACCCATGGACGTATATAGCCATGCCAGGTTAATCGTTAGTGGTGCTTAGTAATGTCCCGTAAGAATCGCAGTGTCGTAAACTGTGCAAATAACTATAAAAATTATCCACCTGGAACAAAGTTTTTTTCCGTTTTCCGCCGTGGCTATATGCTTCGGAAACGGGCTCCTGGAAACGCTTGATTCACAGCGGTATACGCCACGTATATAAAGGAAGCGATCACGCGAATGCTTATGCTGTGCCACATGTGTAGCTCTAGTTTGCCGTAAACTTACCCTTCACGCAGGTTAACTTATGAATTTTTAACAGTGGTTGAAGGAACTCAGTAGCAGTTCACAAATTTCACAAATTCACAAGTGATCTCGAGGAGGCAGACTGGATTTCGTTGACAGGATGCCGTCGACAGGTTGAGTGATTCTCCCTTGTGCGCTGCTGCTGTTTTTCCACCGTACCACCGTTAGTCGAGAAACGAAGTTCGTAAACAGGAACAGTAAGAAAGAAGCCTCGCATGAGTGGCAAAATGCGTCGGCGACCACGACAATTTTAAAATGTATTGCCCTCGTACTGTCTTCGCCCCTTAACAGCACAGCACGCGCAAGCGAAGCCACACAATGCCGTTCTGTTGCGTGAAATATCATGTGCAACGCTGGCACGTGACAAAGTTTCTTAATCGCTCATGCATCCCGAGTAACCTCTATAAACGGGGTGGATTGCAGCACAGCAAACTCCGTGAAACTGACACGGCATCACTATATAGATGCAACGCATGTATTTCGGCGATCGTACATTTTACTTGCGCTCACCACAATGAGCTGCCCCGCCACGGCGGTCTAGTGGCTAAGGTACTCGGCTGATGACCAGCAGGTCCCGGGATCAAATCCCGGCTGCGGCGGCTGTATGTCTGATGGAGGCGGAAATGTTGTAGGCCCGTGTGCTCAGATTTGAGTGCACGTTAAAGAACCCCAGGTGGTCGAAATTTCCGGAGGCCTCCACTGTGGCGACTCTCATATTAATATGGTGGTCTTGGGACCTTAAACTCCACATATCAATCAATCAACCACAGTGGGCTGTCTAACACATGTAAGGTAGAAATGTGATCATTCACTCAGCGATAAGCAGGCAAATGACAGGAAAGAATGCATATAAACATCATCACCAATGTCGGCTTATGCTTGCAGGATTACGCCAGTCTGCCGCAAAAATCGTGCTTTTAAAGCAATGTGGAAAGTTGGTGCTTTCTATCTCATCAATATATATATATATATATATATATATATATATATATATATATATATATATATATATATATATATATATATATATATATTTATATATATATATATATATATATTTATATATATATATATATATATATATATATATATATATATATATATATATATATATATATATATATATAGGATTGATTCAGTACATTATATGCCCGTTTGAGGCCCTAAATTAATCCCGCGCTGCTAACTTTCTGAAAGCCTACCTGTTATATCAAACATGTCGCCTTCGCGCACACGCACTTGCATACAACGCGGGCGTAACAGACGCTGAGATGAAGAATCGTAGCCCGCGAGGGCACTTCAGATCGTGAAGTGGCCGCGAGCAGCCACTCATGGCAGTGACGGCGCAGGGGCTGCACGTTTCCTATAACAGTACTGAGTGGCGAGGCCTCGATCCCTAACCGTGACGCTGCATGTCATCACTATTTCACCCTTTTCACACGGGGCAACCTAAGTGCACTTCGAGGGAGTGCACTTCGCCACTAGTTTCGTTCCGCTGCAAAGTGCACTTTCCGGCGAGTGCGTTCGCTAAACTCACTTTACTGTGGCTGAGTGAAAGCCTCGGTAGTCATGGCTGAATAATAAATATGTTAATACTGGCCGCTGAGCCCAAGACGTTATTTAAACTATCATTAAAGTGAAATAACAAGTGTTTGTTGTGCTTGAGGTACCCATGGTCATTAATATCGAAAGTACGCTTCCCTTTCTCGTGTAGCAGCACTCCACGGAAGGGACATTCTGTGAGCTCAAGTGCACTCACTCAAAATGACACTATATGTATACATTCGCCAGTGGGACCTGGGTATTTGCCAGTGGGACCGGGGAAGCCACACGCACGCGTACGTTCGACCATTATGCTTATGTTGCCTCCTTATACGTTATAGTCTAGCTTTGCTTCACCCCAGCTAAACACGCTGGCCAACACTGGTTTCGAGGGGCACTGTTGGCCCACCGAAGCACTTATCTGTCCCCTGTGTAACCAACGTCTTGTGCGCTCACACTCGGAGAGACAGCCAGGCAAGGTAAATACAGCATCTGTTATCTCTAGGTCTTGTGTTTGCTATCTTTCTTGCACTGCTATTACAATAACTTCGGCTGGATAGTTAATCGATTCATTATAAAAAACCGGGCGGCTACCAAGATACGCGTACTAGCGCTATAATAATGTCATGTGGGATACACCTTCAAATTGTTGAGGCGACACAGTCATAAGAAGGCGTTGGGTAGTATACTTCTTTCACCCGTTCCAGTGCGGAGGGTTAAGCTTGTCTTAATGTCTGATACGAACGAGAGGGAGGGGGTCAAAATACAAAGAAAGTCAAAACAATCTGTCCCTCCAAGAAAAGGAATGAACACCATATTAGTCGTTGGACCTTGGCGGCTGCGTCGGCTCCCTCGATATTCAAGAGTTCTTCCTCCTGGTCCGAGTTGAGCAATGCAGACTCCCAGCGCCTGAAGCTTAGGTGGAATCCAGGCCCGTCGCACCATTTTGCAGGGCACTGAATAAAGTTATTTGATCTGAACACCCCATTAGTAGGTGATTTTGACGAATGCTGAAAAAGTGTACTCCTTGAAGTATGGGCCAACAACCACAAAATGTTCCTAAATTGAAGTTTTTACCTAGAGCGTGTGCAAATTAGCCATTGCATATTGAAGACAATGGTTTTATAAGAAAAAAAGCACCATTTATATGCCAAAAGTTTTGCGAATTCTCCGAATTCGCAATAAAATGATGTTTGTGACGGAGCACTTAGCTACAAGTATTTGTAAGGGAAGGTGTCAGGCAAGTACTACCCTTTGATATAGGCAAAGGTAATCTGTAGGTAATCGAAGGCAAGCAATTACATAAGGCCTTTACAGCGCTTACGAGCCAGAGACTGTATCTATTGCTGTACTGTAGTAGCACAGGGAGTGTAGCCGCACTCTGGTTATACTGCGTATGTCCATGCCCAGAGTGTTTTACTATCAGTAAGCAGAGTGTCATAAGAGCATCATGCGTATTCATTACGAGACTGTAGCACTGCATATACTGCATATCTGTATTCAGGGTACTACCACTCTGTAGTAACACACAGATAAATCAGTACTGCGCTCTATATCCATTAGTACATAGTTTAGTGAGTAAAATGCATAGAGGGTTTCCAAACGGCGCACCTGAACTTGTAATCAGTTGAGAAAACTGTTCATAACAGCAGCTGTAGGAGCATGGTCACAACCAGCACATTATATCGACAGCCAAAAGTAACCGCGCGGAGTTCGACAAAGCAAGGAGCGTTCGGATGCTTTGCCTGGAACCATCTTCTCTATTCTTCTCAATTTTGCATCGCGTGAGGCAAGAAAGCATTTTTTAAAAGTGATCTTTATCATTCTGACAGTGAGCAAACGTTAGAGCGACCGGGAATAGCAACCGCGACTTCGCCCAGTGTCCGTGTGTCGCGCGTGGCTCATGCATGGCACACGTGTCCTTAGGAGAGAGCCTCCGATATGAGCTTCCCATTTTTTTTTCCGCGGCTAAAAGCCGTTTGAGAACCCCGAGGTTTCTTCTTCTGGGGCGAAGAAGAGGATGCGTACAGTAAGACGCCAAGGAAACAAAGGTGCACTTTTTTTTGTGCGATCGTCACACCGACCCGACGTGGGAGCTCTTCAGACACGCTTCCTTCGACAACAATGGGTCGTCATAATTCTTTCGTTTCTTCGGCCTGTTCCAGTGTCGCGTCGTTTGACGGCTCACGCGGGTACATTCTTCATCCGCTTCGTCCACGCTGCCCGAGGAATGGAGAGAAAAAAAAAACCATCTGTGGTTCCCGCGGCGACGTCCTCCCACGCGTTTTTTTCCCCCGCTCACTTTGCTCAAAGGGAAAAAAATAGATGCGTGAGACAGATAGGCGTCTTTGAGCCCTTAAAAAGACCGATGAGTAAAAAAGCCGCTTTTGACGGGAATCTCGCGCTCTATGCGTGCGCAGGCGGAAAGCGGGGCCAGCGTGGCGCAGTGTCCAAAGGCAAACGCGTGCGCTCTCCCGAGCTTTTCTCCTAAACTTTTTTTTTCCCATTCCCGGTCCCGAAGACCGCAAGGCGCACAAAGAATGAAGTCGTCAAGGTTGAAAAAGATGCCGCACCCTGAGGCGACCGTTCGGAACCGGGTGGTTTCGTCAAAGGGTGGCTGCTCGAAGCACGCACTCGCCAGAGTGCTTGCACGAACGAAGCTCAATTCCGAAGTCAACAGTGTTATAATAGCGTTGCCTAAGCCTGTTTGTGGTGTTTCAGCAAGCCTCACTGGCTTGATGAAAATAATTAGATATGGTAATTATTACGCAATACGATCTACTACAGTTCGCAGTAGCAACTTTCAACGCACTACAATTATAACACTTGCGTGTTTCCGTGATGTTATTTCAACGAGTTGTGCGCGCCTCAAGCCGACAGCTTTCTACCACTGTTGTCTTCAAACATAAATAAAAAATTCGGGCGTTCCTTGAAGAGGGACGTGGCGTGGCGTCTGTAAAAGCGGTTTCACGCTTTAATTGAAGGAGGAGCAGAGGAAAGAAATAGAAGGCGGTCAACTAGACGTGCGTCCCGTTTGCTACCTTCTTCTGGGAGAAAGAAATTCAGAAATTAAAACAAAAGGAAAAAAAAAACATGGCTGATACCGCTACGTAGGAATTGTTATAACACGAAAGTGAAACGTGTCTTCACAGAGGTAGTTCAACGTTCATTGTGGATTGTTTCAAGAACAGCAACAAAATGCAAAGTCACACGTTAAGAACTGCAAGCATCTCAAAACGACCAGCACACACAGCAAGCACGCATAAAATAAGCATATACATAGAACGAGCGTGGACCAACAAGTGTCACAGCTCAACACTTGAAGGGCCACTCACCACCCCGCGTTTAAAGACGAGGGCGCGAATTTCTCCTCTCCTTCGTACACACCATGCATCCTCATCGCCACTTAGCTCTTAAAGGCACGTGATCAATGTCAGCAGTAAGCGCTAAAGCTCAAAAGGATATCGCGCTTCTCGGCTGCACGCTGTTATCGCCGTTTGCGCAGTTGTAAACACACAAAATGAAGTGTGATGGGTGGAGCGTGCACGATATTCATGCGACACAAAGAAGAACGGATGGTCGACGGCCTGGCAAGGCAGTGCAGGAGGCAAATCACATTTGGTACTTCATGTATATGGACCAGTCGAGGGCATGTACGCTGTAAACGCTACGGGAACTACTGTCTGTGTCACAGAAGTTCGCAAGAAGGACAAGATATATCAAGAGAGAATATTGCGTTTTTTTGTATTTTTTCTACACAAAGAAAGACGCACGAAACGAGCGCAAGCGCGAACGACTGTCACAACTCTTCCTGCGTCGTGTGTTAGCAGCACGCTCCTTTCGAAAACGTAGCCGCGGCAGCGTGCGAAGTGACCTTCGTCCTTTCTCGGATTACAAGTCTGCAGTGATAAGCGTGCGAGCAGGAGACACCACGCTCCGTGGAGGCGGCGCTTCGTGGAGGCGACGACCTCTAGAGCGCAACGGGAGCCCGTGGCGCCATGTCGCCACTGATAACGAAAACGCGCTTACGTTTCGAAGCTCTGAGGACTACCAAACGGTGTATGGTGAGTATAAATGGCTTGCAGTTAGCCTTCCCGACGACGCATGCTTTGTGGTGTAGTGGTTAGCGCCGTTCGCTGGGAAGTGTGAGGTTGCTGGTTCGACTCAGCGCTACGAATGCGTGCCTTCTGATTTTTTCATTCAATCTCTTGATATATATTTTTCAACCTCACTTCTGTGACGGTAGTATGTTAGCAGAGCCGTGGTGGACCCCGGCATAAAACACTTTCGTGTTAAAAACATCACCCAGCACCGATGAAACATCGAAGCTGCTGGCGTTTCCTTCGTCAGGCTAACATATTTTTGTGTGTTGAGAGTCTTTCACATATGTTGCATAACTGCCCTTAATTAAGCACTCCGTTTTGTTAAGCTTTGAGGTGGTAGCATACAATTTATCGCATCTGCACCTCACCAATCCTACACAGGTTTGCCCGGAAGCCTTCGCTTAAGATGTTCTGATATATTGCATCGCTGCTCTTTATTAAACACTCTTTGTAAAGCTTCGAGGTCGTAGTATATATCCACCCCCTTTTGTAACCACAAATTATCGCGCTACGGTGGTGTGACTGTGGTGATGCGCACGCTACTTGTTGGGCTATACTGCTGCCTTCTTATTTTTGGTGGGAGTTGTGCGCAGTAGGATTTACCCTATATCTGTGGCACGTACGGGTTTCTGATGGTGATTGTTTTCTGGTAGACCGCACAGATTTATGTGGCACATACCCGTTCGTTGGACTAACTGTTGCCCTTATTACTAGTGGACAATGGTGAGTAGTCTGCAGCACACACAGACACAACAATGTATATGTATACAATGTACATGATGATGATATGTGGAGTTTAACGTCCCAAAACCACCATATGATTATGAGAGACGCCGTAGTGGAGGGCTCCGGAAATTTCGACCACCTGGGGTTCTTTAACATGAACCCAAATCTGAGCACATGGGCCTACATCATTTCCGCCTCCATTGAGAAATGCAGCCGCCGCAGCGAAGATTCGATCCCGCGACCTGCGGGTCAGCAGCCGAGTACCTTAGCCACTATAGACCACCACGGCGGGACATACAATGTACAGTGGAATACAATGTACAACGATGTTAACCCCGGTGCTTCTTCGGCGAGGTGAGCGGCTGCTTTGCGTAGCTCCAGCCTAGTCGACCAGAAATGGGCTGCCCAGCAAGACCGCGATGTGGCCCGTTTATGATGCCCAGAAGCGTCACAACATATACCGGGCATGAAATTCTCAATGAACAATAGCTTCGCTGTTAAAAGAAAAAGATAGTAAAGTTATATGAAGGCGTGCAATGTGTGTACATACATGTCCAGCCCATACCTACAGTTGATGACCAAGGCCAGTTGATTATAAAAAGTGTAGCGACGCGCACATCGCTTTGTTCGCTAGAGATGCGTATATATAGAGCCATAATCCGAGGATCTTTTTTTTTCTGGAAACACTCTTTCGGCCAGTTGGTACAACGCAGTTCGAAGAACAACGCGTTCGGTGACATAGCGATCGCAAAAACACAGTAAATGTTCTAACGTCTCGTCACAGTTGCAAGATTCACATCTGGAAGTGTCCCATTTTTCTATGCGAAAAGAGCAGGCTTTATAGTACAAGCCACTCCTAGCCACAGGCGGCACGGTAAAGCTCCATTTTTTTTTTTTTGAACTGTTAGCTACCGGGACGATTGCAATGCGATGCTTGTACGAACGCGCTGTTTCGTCGTATACGTGCGTTCGGTCAGAGGGTTGCAAAGTGGGTAGCGCATACCGGAAGTTCGGGCAGAGAAACGAAGCAAAAATATAATCTTTCTTTATTTCTGTCTTTTCTTCTTTCTTTCTTTCTTTCTTTCTTTCTTTCTTTCTTTCTTTCTTTCTTTCTTTCTTTCTTTCTTTCTCTCTTTCTTTCTTTCTTTCTTTCTTTCTTTCTTTCTTTCTTTTCCGTTGTTGTGTCTTGCTCTCCGACTGAAGAGCGGGCTCAAGAAGGCATCTGTGCATCTCAAACACCCATGCTGATACGACTGGCATTGTGAACCAGTTTGTATTAGCCAAGCAGTCTACGCACATTCGCCAAACTTAATAGCATTACGTACACCTCGTAATAACGAAGAAAGCAATTTTGGGTCAGCTTCGTAGCGCTCCATCCAATGAATACGTGCTTATTAAAAAAGAAAACAGAAAAAAAAAAGCAAAACAGGAGTGACTGATCAATCGCACGACACTGCGCTATAAATAGACCCTACTCAAGGAGCAGGTGCAAGCCACATTGAATTAAGACGAGAAACCAATAGGCCAGTATGCTTCATTTTGCAACAAAGGAAAATAGCAATGATTGTGGCGCAGCTGAATAAAATTTATGTTTTTTCAAACGTAAATAATTGAAAGACGTTTAGTCACTAATGACTTTGATGTCTACTTTTTCTCACGTAATAGTAATGCTAATCAACACATTCGAACAATAACGTTGCTTTTTTTTTTTTTCAGTAGAAAATGCCCGCTGGTTTCAAGTGTTTGTAAGTCTTCGCTTAGGGTATACATGTAGCAGAAGCCAACGTTTCGATAAGAGGATTTTAGGGGTGAAGCTCTTCAGGACGTTGTCTTCCGTTGTGGTCATGCATGTATAGCCCCTTTTCTTTATAATAAACATATGCGAGACAAAAAAAAAAAAGGTTTTGCAATAAAACTACACGTAGCCATTGGCTAATTGTGAGGTAAGATATCGTTGTTTCCGGCGAAAATAATCTATCGAGAAGCGTATTGATGAGTTGATCTCCGCCACTAAGCCTAAATGCTGAAGCTTCTCGAGGGAACCGGTAACACAAAGGCACACCTCGAGCACTGTACACGTCACCACAAATTACCCATATTAAAATGGTACCTTGCCACCGGTAAGATAGCGAGTTGTTGAATTCACTCGCGAGGCGTGTCCTCCAGTCCAGCAAATTTATAAAGGCTCCTTGAATTGCCTAAGACAACTGGAAGGCAAAGTAACCTTAGATTTGAATATAGACTGTATGTTCCTCAATTTACATGGTACGATGCTGATCTCGGGTAACGTACGGTTACTCATGAATTCGATACCCAGAGCATCGCCCCACCTGTCATGATTCACTTAGTAGAAAAGCGAAGAATTTTTTTTCTCTCAGTGCCCACTAGAAAGCAATTTTCCCGGCTGGACGATTTTTCTAAACCAATTACATACGATAGAAGCAACGCTACTACATCTCAGTCAGTTTGAGTGGCGTTCAATTTGTGTCAGAGGTGCGTACTATTGACCAACGGGTGTACTTAACACGATGACCATGTTTCAGCTCTTAAATATTGCTCTGCGTGGCAAAGGCTTTTTTATGCTGTGGCATTTCCTGCAATGACTTTTATTGTTGATCAGCACTCTAATCCCATCGTCTTTCAGTTCATCTCTTCTTTATTTTTTTAAGGTCCTGTTGCATTTACAAGTGTTTCTTTCCCGGATGTAAGTCGGCTTTTATCGGGGCACTGCACCTTTCTGCACCTCACACAATCAGGCACAGTTCAGCCAGGGTTATCATCGATAGCCGCAACAAGTACGGGGCCCTCGGCCCGCGGCCCAAGCACGTAGCCGAGCACCGAAGGAACGTGCGGACGCTGTCCACCCCGAATTCGCTGCTGATCGATGACTCCCCGACGCATGTCACGCACTCGGATGTAACAGTGTGCAGGGCCATTCGTAAAACAATACAAGCGAAAAAAAAAAGAAATGCCTGCGTGAGATTTGCGCACCTTTGACGCCAACTGAGGAAAGAGTGCGGTAGCTTTAAGGATAAGCGAAAGCTGTAAAAATAATCAATAAAAAAGATAGCAGCAATAAAACGTAAAAGGAGCTGGAGACCTAGCGCGACCGCCGCGCCATGTTTGCGCACCTTGGTCGGGCTTCAGGGACGCGCTGCGGCTTTGGACACGTGGGCCTAGCTGAATGGAACGGCGCACCCATTATGAAAATGGTCCGCGCGCAAACGGTGAGCTGCGTGCGACGCTATGCCGCATTTTAATAAATGTGCTACGGCCGTGCTTATCAGAATGCCCGAGGCTGCGGCCGAGTACATTATTGTGCGGCTCGTGACCACCGCGCAAACGTTGTCTCCGCCGGACTTTATAATAAAAGCGGCAGCTGGGTG
The DNA here is from genome assembly GCF_013339725.1 of Rhipicephalus microplus. NCBI lineage: Eukaryota > Metazoa > Arthropoda > Arachnida > Ixodida > Ixodidae > Rhipicephalus > Rhipicephalus microplus. The sequence continues at coordinate 143,574,524 of NC_051172.1, read as the reverse complement.
CACCGACAGGCGGGCGGAAACCACGCTACACGTGTTCAAGCAGGCATACACACCGCTGTAACGACGAAGCCAGTGGATGCTACCAGCTTCACTCTGTTGCATTCGGATACGTAAAACTGCGGCCAAATGCCCAGCCAAGTATGCGATCTCTGCAGTGGTAGTGATAGTTGCTTTATAAGAAAGCTGCTGCTGTGATTTGAGTAGGTTATTGCAGTTACAGCTATGATTGTGCACGAGTTGTGCCAGCAGAAATGTTTCGTCGTCTCGGTGTCACAGTGGGTTTCTAAAGATATTACTGAAACGGTATACGTTAATTGAGCTGATAACTTCACCCTCGAGTTCACTGTAGAGGACGGCAGAACCATAGCATGGGCGACCATTTTCAACGGAAACACTGCGAATGGGACGAAGCTGCCTGAGAGCACATAAACGTATCGCCGTTCATTTGTGAGTTTAGTCCGCCTCGCTGGAACAGTGGCTATATAGGAGGCTCGATTGACTGCTGACCCGAATGTCACGGGCTAGATCCCGGCCACGCTCATTTCGATGGAGGTGAAATGACGGAGGCCCGTGCACTGTGTGATGTCAGTGCAGGCAAAAAAAAAAAAAAATACAGGCGGTCAACATTTCCGGAATCCTTCACTACGGAGTCCCTTATAGTCCTGTCGTGCTTTCGTGACGTAAAAGCCGAGATATTATGGTTTATGAGTTTCCTTAAGTTCTCCTCCCATTAGGATAATATATTACTCGTGTTTCTTTTTTTATTGAGGTGCCTTTTTGTGCATTGCCTGTTGGTTCGTTGGTTTCTCGGCGTCTTCTTTCATCTTCGTCTTTTCTTTTTATTCCCTACATCCGAAAGAATGAGTGCGCGCCTTGAAGGTGGCATTTATCCACCGCACCCTCCTTATTTATTCTTTTTCTTTTGTACATTTTTAGGGTATCATACGTAATAATAATAATAATAATAATAATAATAATAATAATAATAATAATAATAATAATAATAATATATTAATGCTGTCAGTTTTTTTCCAATGCTATACTGAAGTGGTTATAAGATGGAAAAGAAGAGAAAAGTGAGCCCCGTAACTGTCTGCATCAGAGTGCGACACCTCAACAGTAGCTCACAAGTAATGGGGGTGAGGAGGGAATAAAAGGATAGGATTAAAGGTATATATATAGAGAGAGAGATGCACTGAGCCACCGAGCGAGGACATATCGAGGGGATAGGAGAGATAGGAAAGACGGAAACACGGTCACAGGAGTCCGAGGACGGGGAAGAATTTCGAGAGCTCTTGTCGGCGTCAGGAGATGGCGTAGCGCAAGTCCAGTAGGTCAGAGCTACGCTGTCATCGGAGGTCGGCGTCAGGAGATGACGTAGGGCCAGCCCAGTCGGCCAAAGCTACGCTGACGTCGGAGATCGCGAGGGCACAGCCTGTCGGCATGGAATCCAGCGATCGAGACCCAATGCTATATTGCATGGCCTGTTGTGCATCTTTCTGTGTGTTCTGTCTTTTTCGCGCTGCGTTATCTTTACCAGTATTCTTGTGTCTATGAACGAAGCAAATGTTCCAACTCAGCGCGGTACAAGTAGTTTCGTGCTGTTTCGATAAAATAAAATACCGTACCTGTAAATGATGACCCTTCCATTTTTTGTTTGTTAGTATGAAATGGTGCTGCTCAAAATGGCCTCTCTAAACGAGGTTCACAAAACTGAATATTGTGTCATAAACGTGTGCATCAACTGGAATCAGTTGAAATGGCAGGCAAGCGCGATCGCTATTCGGTGCTCCCAAGATGTACCATTCAGAGCACGTATTGTGCACATGGCTGCAGCGTTCTCTTTTATTCTCGTTTTTAGCTTGAGTAATTATTGCCCACATCATCTATCTCTCCGGCTTGCTTATGCAAAGAGTTGCAAACCGAGGCCTTAAATCACTCTACAATATTTTACAGCGCAACAGTTACATACGGACAGTTGAGGAAGACAGCGCTGAACTTTCAACTGAAATTTATTTGGAAAAGGAAGGAACATATATAGCAAACATTGGCTCCACAAAACTGTGCGCTTGTGCACAAGTGTTACAACATGATTTAAGTCTTGTCTAAAAGGTAGTTTTATTCTTCATCTAGAAGACTGAAAGATGGATGACTTGCGATGAACATCCACCAACTTGCTCAACTCACGATTCTGCTTCAGCCTGAAATCAGCCGTATCTAGTCCTGAACCGTTTCTATATTTTCGTCGGACTTCGATGAACAATTGAAGAACCTTAAGTACTTGACCCACACATAATTGCGACAGCGAAATAACAATAAACGAAATGAATAGGTACATGTAAAATAAACAATATTTAAAATATTTGTTGCATGTTCTTGTTGTCTTTCAGTAAACCCCAAATATGAGATACGAACGGAATGAATCCTCTCGATCATCCTGGTCTTGATGATAAAACTAACCAGCATTTTTTTCGGGGAAAAGAGGAGTGCTTCAAATGCAATTTTATGTATGTTATTGCGTTCGTTTGGATGTGTGCGTGCGTATGTACACAAGCAAAACTGAAAAAAATGTTTAGCGGGTATAAATCCCCCTGGCTACGCCAGTGCTAAGAACTAAAATACACGTTTACCCGTACAGCGGGACGGGCTGAACAAAGTTATGGACCAGCGCCATCCGTCACTTCGCAAAACAGAAAGCAAATGAACCGCACCAGTTGATTAATTAAGTAGCACCCATCATGGTATGAGTCACCGGTTGAGGCCCAGTTATGTACTGGGACAAAAGCCATCGAGAAAGGAGCACTGGAGAAGTACGAAACGAAGTGACGTTCGTTTATAGCGTAGGAATGAGTAGTTAAATTGTGTTTTCTGTTACAAGTTGCATACGAAACGAAATGGGGAAACGTGCTACACAAAAAAAAAGCAACAACACTTATAGAAAGTAGGAACACACAGCAGGCGTTCTTTCTTTCTTTCTTTCTTTCTTTCTTTCTTTCTTTCTTTCTTTCTTTCTTTCTTTCTTTCTTTCTTTCTTTCTTGCTTCCTTTCTTTCTGTCTTGCTTGCTTGCTACAATAAAATTCCAATCCAATGTCAGCCGAAAATTTTGCAACGAGAGTTCTCTGATGCAACACACCGAAATGGAGTAGGAATCTCCGAAGAGTACTGCCGAAGAGTGTTGCCTTCTTCATTCGATGAGCGGCGCTATGCTCCGCTCGGTTGAGTTAAAGATGAACTTTGCGCCGATGCTTGCTTTTTCCAAACGAAGAAAAAAAGCGATCTCTAGCAAGCAGTCGGGCGCTCAATGTTGCACTGCCGAAGAAAAGAGAAAAATGCGAAGAACAATGTCCGGTGTATCAACCTAGCAGCCTGCTGACGCTGCGCTGAAACCGTGCCGGACATCGACGCTATAGAATCGAAATGAGATAAGAGTGGTCGGGCAGCCGCATGAGCAACAAATGCAAAAGTGGCTGCTGAAGACGGTCCTGCACGTAGAGAGAGAGAGAGATAAAGAAAGATCGAGTAATATGAACGGAACCAATATTACGAGAGGAGGAAGAAATCGGCGTGCCGAATGGCGGATAAAAAAACAAGAAATGCCAAATCTGGGAGAGTGTACTCGGTCGAGAGATGACCCTGTCCCACAGAGGCGGCGGCCGCGAGTCAGGTCGCGAGGCACGCAGCGTCGCTTTTAAAAGTAACGCGCTTTGCGAGCAGCCCGCCGCGGCTCTGGTGGCCGGCAGAGCGGGGGACGAATCTTGATCGAGACGAGAGAGGCAGGATCTAAAGCCCGATGATTTACAAGTGCCTCGCCTATGGCTCTGCGTTTTGCTGCCTGCCATAGGAGTGATTTACGACGCAGCGGCCGATTTATGGCCGCCCCAGGCCCGGACGAAGAAAAGCACCTCCCTCTCGGGAACCGTTCGAAGAAAACCACGTCCTCCCCCCTTACTACTGAGCCCCCCTTTCACCCCCTGGCTTGCACGCGCGTAAGGTGTGCTCAGCACGGGACGTTTTATGCCCTCTTTTCTCTCCGCTCTTCATTTATTCTCGCAATCTGTGCTTTGCACTCTCTCACTTTCTTCCTGGCTTGCGCACACACATGCACAACTCCCTAGCGTTCCCTCCAGTTTTTTTGCGGCTAGTGGTGGGTAGACTCTTCAAAAGTTGCTCACCGGGCAAGATTCCATTCGGGCGCTCGAGCGCGTTGGGCCTGACCCACCTGTGCCGCAGTGGTGTATGTTTGTGTGCACTGCGGTTCGCTCAATTGTGTGTAACCACCTCGCCCTGGTGCCGGGAGTGGCCTCCGCAAGCTGAAGAGGGAATGAGTCAGAAATGGCGTCCTTTTTCGTCCCTTGTAGCAGTACATACCTAATCACCGATTTGCGATTCTTACATTCAGGCAATATATTATTCCTAAGAAAAAAGAACACAATACACCAAATTTATACAGTTGGGACTGCGGCACCCGAAGTATGTTGTGGAAGGGGTCCCTCTGCCATACAGTATCATGGTAGATGTTTACATACAGAGTTGCTGGATGGCTTCCGGTTTTGTGCACCAATGTAGCCATAGGAGCATTGGCGGGGAAACGAATGCTTTATTGAGTAACCCGCTCATTTTCATAATTTTCTCGGTTTTGTCTGGCTAAATAATTCAAAAATATTTTCTTCTATGCTACACATAACATTGTAGGGTTTACTCATTAACTTTCAGCGCCTTCATTTTACCAGAAAGCGGAAAAAGAGTGTTTCCTTACTCAGGCACAACTAAATAAACAAGTTTTCTGCTTCAGCATTAGAGAGTGATAATTGAGGTGACCGGGAAGCTTCTTGCGAAGCAACACGTGCTGCTGGTATTGCTATGTTGGCATCGGCCTAAAAGGTCAATACACTGCTGAAAGGGAAACTAAGCCAAACTATACAAAGCAAAAAAGGATACATCAAAAGAAAAGACAAAACCTAACACCAAATCTAAAACGAAACGTATATGTAATAACCATAGCTTGCATTTCTTCGCATTATGTGATAGTGTTCATTTGTCCATACCATTATAAGGCGCGCACCGTAATGTATTTCAATACGAGAAATGTGATAGATATGGGGGTTTTAACGCCCCAAAACCACCGTATAATTATTGGAGATGCCGTAGTGGAGGGCTCAGAAAATTTCGACCACCTCGGGTTCTTTAACGGGCACCTAAATCTGAGCACACGGGCCTACAGCATTTTCGCCTCCATCGAAAATGCAGCCGCCGCAGCCGGGATTCAATCCCGCGACCTACGTATCAGCAGCCGAGTACCTTAGCCACTAGACCACCGTGGAAGGGCGAGTAGAAAAATAGGCCTGAGAACCAATAGAAAGACGAAAGTTCGATAAAGAGTTGCACTCGGTAATCAGCATTGTCATCAGTTCTGTGGCGACGGTGCGGGCTCGAGTGCGGTTATCTGCACAAAACACGGGTGATTTCATCAATCCACTTTACAACACCTGTCGTCTTTGCCGCTTTCTCGCCACCTCGCCGCTTTTATTGAGCGCCCTTGATTGGGCAAAGTTCTCTGAGTCAGAAGGAGAAAAAGAGATGTGCTGTAGTGATGGACATTTGCATGCAAGCATTTCCGTATGCAAATGAGACGGGATACACGTCTACGCCGGAGTTCCCACGAAAGCTTCTATTCTAAGCCTCACTATTATATTGCATCGGTAGAAACGGAGCTACACGGGCAACAATTCACTTCCTACGATGTTGCGTAGTAGCTTAGCTGCCTGTGCAAAATGTGTTTTGCTACGCTGACGAAATAAAATATTAAAAAACAACGGAAAGAAGGAAAGCATCCCGGATCTGCCTTGGCTTAAATCGGGGTGAATGGTACTGCCATTTAAGATTTCAACATAGCTATGCGGTTATTAATGTTGAAACTTGGAACAAAAAGACGCCGCCAATAGCGCCGCAGGACAAAACAGCGCAAATAAGCTGGTTTCTGAAGGTATTAAATGTGAATGCCATTTCTTTAGCTGGTAAGACGGGTTTCTGAAGGGCGACGTAGTCTTCCGCTCGACCGCATTCTTCCTCCCTCCCGCACCTCAGACCAGAGGGTGCCTTTCCCAACAGCAACTCCGAGGTCCTCCTGGCTTTGCTTCGACGGGCAAGGGTATCGCTGTATACGCCTACACGTCGTCGGAAACCTGGACTAATCAGGCCCTATCCCTTTCCCGTCAATGAAGTTGCTTTCCTCATTATCAAGGCTAGTGATCCCAGCTACTCAATTACACACACGAACGCACATGCACATTTTCATGCGTCTTGAAATAAAATTCAGTTGGAAGTTCGCACTTCCCTGTGGTATTTTATTCTTACCCTCGTGTTATTTTTGCGCTGCTTTTTTTAGTTATGCTACACCAAACTCACCCCCAGTAAGTTGTACCAGCCTCAATTTAAGTATTTTGGACTTACGCCCGTGAAATATTGTGCATGGGAATAGTTGAAATAGTAAGATCTTAGTGTGTATCCTCCATGTTTCAAAATGGCATGCACATATTGTCAGAGATTATTGCGACATAGCAAAACAAACACGAATACGGTGTCCAGACGTACAAGGTGACAACGCGTTTTTCCGAACTTGTCCGCCGCGTGAGGAACTGCGCACACCGACCGTCATGCCCCAGATAGGCGCTCGAGTCCAGAGGGGAGGCTCGTTTGTCATCATTACCATTCCGGCTTGGTCCTCAAAGCGGCGGCCCGTATGGCTTTCGACCAATCCTTTCTGCTTCGGGGCCATAGGACATATAAATCAGGCAGCCGGGAAGGTCAAGATAAAATTCGAGGACGTGCAGTCGAGTTACGCGGCCTAAGCCTGCGCACGTGTGTTTGTGCCCACAAGACGTGCAAATGGGCCGCGAGATGCGCGACCTCCGTCGCGCCTCGACGAGGCACGTGTTTCCCCGGGAACTGCTAAATGCTCGGCGCGGTCAATTTTAATTGCCTCGCCCAGACGCGGTGAACTAAAAAGTGGCGCGCGGGGCGGCGTTCGCTGCTCTGCGGCGTGATTTACAGCCGACGATCGAAGCTGGTCCGCCGTGCTCTGCGCAGCCCTTCCGCGATTCGCGACGCGCCTGGTTCGCAGCGCGTCGTCCCGCTACGGCCACGCTGTCCTTGCTTCTTGACGCTGATGCCCGGCGAGAGACGATCTCCGCAATCCGTTCCGCCTACCTTGTTCCCGCTTCGGCCGTGCACCGACGCAATGATGGCCACAAAGTTTGCACTCAGGGGTTATGCCAATGGTAAATAGAAAATGAAAAGTGGAATGCTTTGCGATGGTCCTCTTCTGAGAGAGACGCACTCGTGCGCCCGTAGACTAATCTGCCACGAACTGCGCAGAACGATTCTCGTGCGTTAATATCGCGTTTCTCCCTAGATCTGAAGAGTTCCGAAATCGGCGAAGCCACTGTGGTTAGTGTGCGATCAGTAGACGCCACAGAATCACGAAACATCGGTGACTGTCCGTGCTACAGACCGGGACGGAGGCTAAGGTTGCTTGCGGTACGATTTTAAAGTTTCAGAGCAGGAAGGACGACTGGGAACATGGGAACGCTAGGGCAATGTGGAGACAGATTATGAGCTGTAGCGTTGTGGTCGCATGCTGCGTCCAGTAGTTATGGCGGTCATTTCGCTCGCTTGGCGTCAACATATAGAATTGAAGTTTTTTTTTCTTTCAGAAAAATGCAATTAAATTAGCCCATTTACGTTAACAGTGTTAGCTGGAGGGTCAGCCTTCCTTATACAACGTAGCAAATAAATTGAATAATTGGCAACAAAGTATGAGGGACAATCACAAGAAAGAGAAAGAGAGAGAAAGCGTAAACAAAGGAACAAACCAGCAAGCAATGGTGCTCAAATAACGCTTTGCGACGTTGGTTGGTGGGAAAAAAAAGAGAAGGTAGAAATATTTAAAAAAAAGCATCAGAGAATCAACTACTGCTTTTACTGTTGCCATGTGTGAGCAGGTAGAGCTTTAAGGTACTAAGGGGGAAAATTCCTTCGTTGTGGGGAAAGTGTGCTTACGTGCTTCGCGGGGGCAAGTGAAGCGGAAGGAAGCGAAAACACTTTTCAAAGAGGCGAACGCTGTCACTTGCACACTGCATCCTAGTCAAATGGCAGCCCACACGACCCATTTCACTGGCAGCGTGAGGCGGGCGCCGGACACTGTACAGAAAAAAATAACGTGCATGCAACTCGGCATGACGTGTTTTAGCTTTTCCCAATTAGCACTTTAGATATACAGCCGTTATATTAAGCAATGTCGCCTAGCGTTGGTGCAATAACAATGACCAGTTACGAAACCTGCATGCCCTCATTTTTCCGTCACTTCCTCAGTTCCACAAGTACACTATAAAAATTGAAAGAAGAGGAAAGATAGTGAAATTGTTTTTTTTTTTTTGCAAAAATAGCTGCCATGCTACCACCGCCTTCGTAATCACATGCTCTTTCTCCCCCTCATTTATTTCATCTCTCAACTATTTCGGTCCATTTCCTCGTCGTTGATTTAAATTTGGGCAGCATTCGAAAACGCTGGTGCACCTACATAGATTTATACACACTAAACGAAAATGACCTAAAATAACCTCAAAAACTGGGTAAACCATTTGTCCTCTAGCGCACTACCTTTCCTGGTTTTTTTTTACCACCTACTACCGAGGTAAAAATTTACTCTCGTGCTAACTGAGTTTTTGAACGTAGGGAGAGTAGTAAATATTTACCCCAGTGAGGTTCTCAGCGAGTATAGAGGGAGTAAATTTTTACTACCTTCACAAGGTTTTTGAGGTTATTACTGGGAGTTATTTCTGGTGGTAAAAAAATAAAAATTGACGGGTGCATTCGCTAAGAGACGACACATTTATTGAATAGCAGAACTGATTGAATTTATTGAACGGCAGAATTGGTGACACATAGATTCACATACAGACAAACACGCACACACAACAAATGCAGAATAATACACCATTAGAACAGACTGCACGCGTTGCTCAACTACACTTTGACAGTCCGGTATATATATAGGCACGACTTTTTGACCGGCCCTGTAGGACCAGTAGGAGAGCTCTTTTTTTGCATCGATAAACAAGAACAGTTGAAGGTGCAAGCGTAAACTTAAGGTGGGCTGCAGGACACTAAATGTCACACCGACCTTTTATTGTAAATCTACCCAATCTCACCTTTTTGAGTATCCAATAATTACTTGGCACACCGGGCTCATGGCCCCACGCGTGTTAGCAATGCTGATGCACAAGTCCATAAAATATACCTAAGTACGCACAAACCATGGTAGCTCAATGATTTTCATTGAGCGACGGTGCACAAACACAGTAGCAGCACGTATTCATCACAACGGGCGTAGAGGAGCGGTGCACGCCTGCACACAAGCTTCTTACCGACGGCGCACTAGGCCTTTTTGAGGAGCACGGCTATCCGATGAAACACAGCTGGCGATCACAGAACACATATCCTGTGCGAATTTCGTCGTCGTTTCAGACACAAATGAACACGTGGCCACTATCTTACGGGGACGGGGCGGTGTAAATACCACCGTCCGGGTTTTCTTCGTGCTCACCGGCAGCCGCTTGTTGGTCCCGTCTGCCTCGTATAGGCTTTGCGCTACATGTTTGAGAGCAGTTGGTGCATGAGGAGGGCAATTCGGGCAGCACTTTACTCATGCAGACATCGCCTACTGTGGAACAAAACATATGCGATGCTTCTTTCACCTGTCCCGGCGACACACTCCCACTGGTCACTGGCGGCCGCGGCTCGGTGCCGACGACAGAGTGAAGCATTTTGGTTATTGCTTCTCCAGTAGGCAAGCACGGACGATGACACCAGATTGATTTTGTTACCACTGGCAGATCTTCGCGATTCGGCTCGGAAGTGAGATATCCGCGACGTGCAGGTTCGGAGGCGTTCGGAAGCGCACGGTCGTTTGACGATGTAGGAAACACGTGAGATCCATCAGCCCAACCAGACACACAGATACCCAGCTTCTTGTTGCACCGTCTGTCTCCAAGGCCAACGCCGAGCAAAAGCCAACAATTTGCGAAAATATGCAGGACAAGTTTCCTGAGCAGGTTTTCTTTCTTTTTTTTTCTTCTTTTGAGACCCCCCCCCCCCCCCGTCTTTTTTTCTTTTTCGTTCACAGAATGCTGTTCACGCTTGTTGTGCTTATGCTGCCCCCAGTTCCAGTGGAAGTGCGTTGACTCGATGTCAATCCCGAGGCACGGCGATGCAAAAAAAAAAAAAAACTGTGGTCCTCGCGTACCTTCAGGAGAGCGTCACAATGGGGCAAAAGCCACCGAAGCAGCTGCACCTTGCAGTCACGTGGTAATAAACTCTGAAACGCAGGTTAAAAATCACGTGACTGAAAACTCCCTAAGTGGTAAAACTAGATTTTGACATCCTTTTACTACTTGCCTGAGAGGTGGTGGTAAAACTATGTCATGTACCATCTTTTACTCCTACACGAGGTAGTAATTTTAAACGCAAGAGAGTTTTCAGAGGTCATGAGCCGCAAAAACCCCAAACTCGGATAGTTTTTGCTTACAGTGTAGGGTTACGTTAAAGAATCTAAGGTGGTCGAAATCTTTGCAGAGTTTATCACAGCATTCATCACTAGAAGCCGGATTTTCAGGCACTGAAAATCTATATTAGGCCCCAAAATTATGCAGGCAAAACACAGTTTGAGGCTCGTAAAAGCTTAAATATAAGCACAGTAAATTTTCACAAAAAATCAAATCTTCCAGTAAGGACACAGCCATCTGTGCCTAAGACAGGAAGTCAAAAAAATTTTATTTGTTATGGCACAAAGGTGCCAAACATAGCTTGTAATGGTCGTTTTTTTTTTCTGCAGGGTAGGCCGAACACGGCCTCTCCTTTTATTGTCCAGCATGGGTAGTTGTCTGCACCGTCGAATAAACTAGCTTTTGGGCCTCGACATGATTGAGAAGAGCAGAACTGAAGCAAGCAGCCAGACCACTAAAAGGTCAGAAGAGTGCCTCATATGGGCGCGGTTTAGTCGCGCATGATCAATTTCTCCCTAGTCTGAACACTTTTTAATGGGCCCCTCACTAGGTTTGAGCATTTCGAGCTGGCAAGCGTAATGCATTCACTGGGCTTTTACGACCACGTCTACCAAGGCTTACGATGCTACGCAACCCGCAAAAAGGTTAAATGTGAGGCTGAACGCCGCTTACCCTTCATCTCATGAGCGTGGGGCCCAACATGGAGGATATGACGCACTATGATTAGTACTTCTTACATTGCAGAATTATTCACTGCGAAAATTGTTAGAGGTGACATGCGTATTTGCCCAATCTGTTTCTCCGATATAGAAGAATGAACGTTAATACAAATATTGAAACATACATATAAAATCTGTGCACATTTAAAAAAATTACTGAGAGACGAGACTAAGCTGCCTAGATTTCGTTTGCGTTTGTATTCTCGCCGTTCCCGCGTCGTGCCGGCGCCAGCCCCGCAACGCTTGTCTTGTTTTTGGTGCATCGTCCCTCAGAGCAGTTCTAGCGGGGCCATGCCGCTGATCGTGGTAAGGATACATGATCCGTGCCAGCCTCTTCAAACGTGCGCGTATACAGGGATCGATTCCTCAGAAACAGGCGGCACACAGAGAACGACGAAACGGCACAACACCGCTGGTGTGCACGACCTATAGCTTGGGCATGTCATGCGCGTCCAACTTTGCGTACCCATGACCTGTTGATGCGTCTGCGTCATGTGATCTTCCGGCTCCGAGTTGCTCCGATACCGTGGAGGGCTGGAAAGAAATTTGGCCAGCAGTTACGTCTGTTGTTTTCTATTGCCTCATCTCAGTAGCTGTCTTGTTCACACGCCAGAATAATGACTATTATTACTACGAGTGCCCGGGGTGAGTGGAAAAGTTTAAAGCTCACTTCGCACCATGGTTTCACGGCTCGTAATGAACCAATTAAAAAATTCTTAGAGTAAAAAGAATGCCATTGTGCACGTAAGAACTTCCAGTATCCAACTAATGAAATTTACTATGTGACCTTGTAAAGTGTCCTTTAAGAAGTAGAATAAATGTGCCCTTTAAGAAGTAGATTAAAAACAAAACAAAAGCCAACAGCATGGGAGTTTTGTTTTCTTATGTATACACTCTCCTTGCCCCTGACGGCACTCCACGGTTTCGCGTTCGTTCTGCGTTTTCTTGCGGCTGCGCAGAGGCATACATGCTCTGCTCCCACACAGAGGTCTTCAAAGAGGCACTTCAGTTCCTTGGGAATAATCTCGGCGGCGGCGGCTGCATTTTCGATGGAGGCGAAAATGTTGTAGGCCCATGTGCTCCGATTTGGTTGCACGTTAAAGAACCCCAGGTGGTCGAAATTTCCGAAGCCATCCACTAAAGCGTCTCTCATGATCATATGGCCGTTTTGAGACGTTAAAACCCAAGCAATTAGCAAAATAAAGTTCTTGGGTACACTGGATTGGAAAACGGACGGTAAAAGCCACCTGCCACGCCCTCGGCAACAGATACCACTCTCCTCTTCTTTCTTGCCCACTTCCCGCCTTTATCTTACTCTCCCCACTTTCCCGTATACGCCTGCACGTGCTCCCATTGAGGTTTACAGTAATAGCGTATTTTTCCTTGTCTCCTGCCCTTCTATTAGTGCAGTGGCGTGAGGTGACCGGCGCGTCCCATTTCTCCGCTGGTGGCGGTTGCATTCCGGAAGTTTGTTGAACTACAGAACTAGGTTGCACCCCGTAGAGTTCACAAATGTCCATTTCACCCAGTAACATGAATTAACAATCTGAAACGGTACTCGAAAGCAAAATTTCAAGTTAAATAGTGTCCATAGAGGCACCGATTTCAAAAATAGGCACTTATACGCACTATAAAACACTACGAAAGCCCTTCTTAACCTCTCATTCATGCTCATATATGGAAGTAGCACAATAGGAGGCAAGGAACAAAAAAAGCATTTACCTAAAATCCAGTCTTTATTCATCACAATCAGTTTGTGAATTCGACACACACACACGTAACATGCGTAATTTTCTCCCCCCCCCCCCCCCCCGCGCGCCTAGAGGATGAACAAAGGGAGGACGGGTTGCCTCCTCTTTGCGCCATCTTGGTCGTTCTTGCCCTAATAACTTTGATTGTGAAAATATTGTACCGTCTTCTGTCGTCTGCTCGTAACAATATTCTTGCACTGAGTGTAAAGTTGTGAGCAGCTGGCCACTATAAAGGCGTCAGACGACGTGACTGCGGCTTCCGATAAAGCTTGAGCCATGCACAGGTCGATTTTTTCTGGTACTGGTGAGACTAAAGATACTTCATGGGTGCTATGAGAGATATACGATGGTAAAGACATACGAAGCGTGAGGTTGAGTGGAAAAGCCGCGTTCAGTACTGCCGCAAATAAAGACTTGTGGTAGAGTATAGGCGACAATTTCCAAACCGGAGACGGTAGGCGACGACTTCAAAACCGGCGGCTCTTCTTCGCCAAGTGACGAATGCGGGCTTCGCCAGAGTGCAGGGAAGCCGGCTGGCTCTGCGAAAACAGATAGTGAGGGGGAAGGGGGGGGGGGGGGCGTTTTCCGATTGCATTCGGCACCGCCCGCTTCGGTGCCCTCCCCTCCAGGCGCTGCGCCATGCTCCCTACCGGGCTGCAGAAATTAGGCGCCTTCTTCTTCTAACCACAACCAACCCCTCCCCTCCGTGTCGCTGGCTCAGGTAGAAAGCGTACGTGCGGCATATCTGAAGCGCGGGGCTTAGGGCATCGGCCAACAACAAAATGCGTCGTTCTGGGCGGCCCTCCCCATAGCCGCCGCCAGTACGTTCCCCCCCATTCGAACTGAGATGCAGCCGCCAACGCAAAATTCATAGAGATAGATTTCAGTCTGTCAAAACGGGTTTCACCTCCGCCCCCCGCCCTTCTCCCATTTTATGTCGCTACCCGTCTCGCCCGTTGGACTGCGTTTTGCTTCTCTCTTTCATTCCTGCTGATCATTCATAATGTCCGACTCGCCGTAATAGGTGATCGACGGTGTCGAGGTTCAGGCAATTCCCGACGAACATCCGGGCATCTAAAAGAAGGAAAGAAAAGGCGTAATTTTTTCCCCGCTCTGTTTTCTGAAGCACGGCCGTCGACTCCTCAGATGCACGAAGTTTCAGCTGCCTATTATTCTTATGACTCATAGGACACAGATGGTCGGAAGTTTTCATCTTGTCTATCTCATCATTGTATCTTTATCGCTGTGAGAGAAGAGATTCATTGAGAATCTGAAACACTGCCTGCTTGGCGATTCTGCTCGACTCAATGAACTGCGGCTAGGAGGGCGTCACATTTGTCCTTTCCCAATGCCATGCGCTATCGTCTGCAGAGGGTGACGCCTATCTGTTTCTTTCCTTTTTTTCTGAATCCTTTATTTCCAAGACTCGCTACGCGAGCTTACCCAGCTCTTAAGCTAAGCTGCCTATCGTTTCTCGAACATATCTTCATGGAAGAGCACCTTATACATTACTGGAAAGGCGTAATATAGTCGGCCTTGACGCACACATTTTAATGAGAAAATGCTTTAGTAGCAGAGTGTTCGCTGTTCTTGTAACCTATGTAAACCTTTTTTTTTTTTTCAAATTGTCACAAATGCGAGAGTGTAAACGTTCTTGCGTACTGTACAGTTCGTTTCGCATACCCCCGAGATGTCCCAGGGACAACGAAATTTATCCCCATCATTATCAACTACACTCGCTGGTTTAATGGACTGATCTATGTGTCCGTGTAAATCGACCGGTCTAGACGTCTATGTGTCTTGAGAAAGGTTTGATATAACACTTACTAAGCCCTCGGGCGAACGAGTTGAAAACACAGAACGATCTTTTAGTAGCGAACTATGCTTTTTAGTGCGGGAGAATTCCTTAGCAAGTATCCAAGAAAAATCGTGTCTGTTACGTATATCTTGAAATTGATAAGTAATCCCATGATTCAACTTGTGACCATAGGTCGGCAAAAGAAAGTCAAATTCTCTCAGACTCTCTCAGGGAACAAATACGGGCTTTCGACTCACTCTGAGTCACACTCATGAAAATTTTCATCTGACCGGACCCACTCGGTGTCAGACTTACCGAAGTATTACACATTCGGACACGCTTAGACTCACGACTTGATGTGAGTCTGAGTCAAAGTTTGGGTGAGTCGACAAATGAGTGAGTTCGCCGACCTATGCTTGTGACATTGGAATATTAGAACGCAGAAAATTCAGATAATTGAAAACATTACGATGATCCTTAAAAATAGAAAACCGTAGGAGTACATGGAACTCAATTGGAAACACATCAACAAAAATCAAAAAGTTAATTTCAAGGGTTTGTTTCTTCTTGTTAGACACAACATTGACTAGAACTAACAGACAACAAGGTATAGGAAAGTATTTGGAAGGATTATTTAGAGCAACCATGATGTAAATGTGAGAAAAGTAAACTGGACGAAATGTATATAGACTTGCCGCTGGCAGCGACAACACCTTCGGCCTTCAAAGGGTATACTTTTTCGTCCACATTACTTCCTTCACACTTACATCATAATTCGTACAAATAACATCCCCTATACTTTCCTTCGCTTTCTTCTCTGTTAGTTTGAATTAATGGTAACAATGAAGTGATGAGGTATTGAGATTAAAGACTCGCACCCATGACATACCTAGTGTATTGGAAATTGAACCCATATCCTGTGAGGTGTTAAAAAAACTGGAACCCTGAACGGCATTGTATCTGAGTGAATGGAGAGAGAGAGAGAGAGGAAAGGCAGGGAGTGAGTGAATGGAGAGGTGCTAAAGGTGCCTATGGACTTGTGCTTAGTCGATGCGATTTAGTTGTTGATAGGCTCCGATTACTGTTTTAGAAAGTCCACTCAAGACCGATAAGGTTCGGTTGTATCCTGATTAGGTTCTTCAGGGCTCGGATTGACCCTGATCGGATCTGGTGAGTGCCCGAACGCGTTCGATCTGTTCGGATAATGTCCGATAAGGTTTTAATCAATCGCATTTATGAGAGAGCGGTTTAAACATTCTCGGTATCAAAACGGCTGTAAGCATACGGGATGCAAACACCCCAAGTTATCGATATGACGTTACATGACACGTCTTACCACACGTCATGGCACTACTCGGCGCTCCCGTGTGGCTGCGCCGCACATCGCTCACGAGATCGCGAAGGCGCTCCTTCGATGGCGCGCCGGTATTTACGCACACTCAAGCAACTGAGAAAGGTCCGTGTAATTTTTATGGCAACATGGCTGTGAAAGGCATACAAAGAGATAAAGAATAACAAATTTTAATTGTATGGCAAACATAGCCTGGTTGATCACCCGACTTGCTCTTTCAGGTGCGAGGTGTTAATTATGGCGGAAAAACTGGTCACATATATACAAGAGTAGCAGATACAGTCAGCGACGTACAGGGTAGCTCGAAAGTTTCCAGACCACTATCACATGTATGGCAGAGTGGTATGAGAACATTCACCATACAAATATATAGGGTGCTCCAAAACGTGTGTCCAAAAATATTTAAAAATAACGGAAATATAATATATTCTTACAGTCTTCATAAGTGTACGTTTTAGTGGCATACATTATATGATGAATATTATTATTATTTATTATTGGATTTTGATGAAAATGACACACGAAGACATAGAGGAAATAAGCAAAGAGCAGGTCAACTTCCGTATAGATGGGTCAAGACCAGCCAGCTCCTTCGGTAAGGGGAAACACGGAGAAAAGAAAAAAATAGGGGGAAAGAAAGGAGGAAGGAAAAAAAAAGAACACAGGCGTAAACACAGTAAAGTAGTCACATGAAACAATATCTATAAACGGGGGGGGGGGGGGCAAATCGTTTTCGTTTTGTCTAAGAAAGTTAGCAAGGCTTTGGAGGCCTACAGACACTCCGAGCAGCAGATCCTACCGAGAACATCTATCATCAACTGTCGTGGTCTTAAGTCCAATACGTCTATATTCATTGATTAACAGTGCTCGCCGCATAACGAGTGTGGGATGACACTCTAAAGTGAGGTGTTCAAGTGTTTCACAGGAGCCACACGCCGTACATATTATAAGATACCATCCACACGTCTTTGGCGGTGCAATCGTTCGCACACCAACACTAGAGCCAACCCTTATAGCTTTACAGCAGGTCTCTGTCACTATCAACAATCTGCTTGCGACACGCTGATCAGGGTGCTGCTTCAGAAGATATCGGCAAATGAGCAAACGAGCGTTGTCAAGCAACAATGAAATTTTCCCGGAAGTCATGCTCGTCGTGGGCACAACTTCATTCTCAGTAACAACCACATCCTCTTGCAAGTGTTGTGAGACTCCACAACAGGCACAAAGGCATGGGACCCCCCCCCCCCTCCCTTCAACTACTGAAATTCATCCAGTCGGCCATATTCCTGGGCAACTTTTTTCCTTTTGCCGTGGAAAGACTTTCTTTCAAAAAAGTAGGCCTTGCCCCTGCACCCCCCCCCCTCACCCCGGCTTCGCCCAAAAAACAGAAAAAATCCTAGCCACGTGCCTGCCCCACAGTAAATACTTTTCTGGCAGATTTTACGGTACTGCACGTAATTGGGCCATCACAGTCTTTTCACAATAAGATGGCTAAGGTATTTATTATGACAGTATTTTAAACGAATTCATTATATTTATTTAGTAGAGACTGGTGGTCGGGTTAAATAGCTCAGGTCAAAGCACATTACGCGACGAGTTCATGGCTTGTTTTATATTTCGGAAAGGTGGCTTCTAGTAATTATTGAGGAGTAATGAAATTCTACCAAATTCACTGGCGTAACCGAAACCAAAAGCCAATGATCGCAACTTAGTGGGCGATCAAAATGGCGCCATTTTTCACGGCAACGACTGCAGTAATGTCAGTTATTATACACTCGTTAACGTGTGCGTGCGCCACGCGTCTTGTAATCCCAAGCGCAGCCAGAATACGCACGGAGGGATGTCGATAGATTGCGGAAGTCTCGCTCATTCTGGGCACCTCGAAAGAACACGAAAGTAGCGTTCTTCTGCGATTCACTGCAGTTTAACTGGCGAAACTGGTTAGGTTTGATCACTCTGCGAAAATTACCAGTGACTGCTTTTTGAAAGTGTCAAATCAGCAATGGTATCTACGCAGAAAGGGCTTCAATTATGCTAATCGACCCGACCGCCTGTCTGCTACTAAATTTATACAAGGACTTCGACCTAACTCGAAACGCATGGCTTAATGTGGAAAATCTGGTACGGGCTATACTACTCGATGACTGCTCCGAATGCAATCGATTCCCGTGGTGCGAAGGATATGCTGGTATTGTCGACATTCACTTTGAGAACCTGGCTAATTGAAGTTGCCATTTAAAGGGCCAGTAATTTCTGTAGTTATCGTTCCTGTACGCCACGTGACATATCTGCCAAGCCGTTACCTCATTTTCTTTGCTTAGTAAGAAGAAGAATCCTGACCTCAGATTATCCGCCATGCTTCTAATTAATCGACACACGCAGCATGCTGTGTATATATGGAACAGCGGCACAAGAAATTTTGAATGCATCGGCAGATGTAATAAAGAACGACTCATAAATGCGTTGAACTTATTGTTATAGAACATGATTTATTTGATTGTTATGTGTGGTTTAACGTCACAAAACCACCATATGATTATGAGAGACGCCGTAGTCGAGGGCTCTGGAAATTCAGACTACCTGGTGGAGTTCTTTAACGTGCACACAAATCTGAGCACACGGGCCTCAGAATTTTCGCCTCCATCGAAAATGCAGCCGCCGCAGCCGGGATTCGATCCCGCGACCTGCGGGTCAGCAGCCAAGCCTCTTAGCCACTAGACCACCACGGTGGGGCTTGTTATAGAACAGGTTATACGTGTTGGATTATCTGTATAATACAATGGTCGACAGTGCACAAGAAAATCAATGTTTGAAGGTCAGGCCAGTTTACCATAAATCTTAGGGAGGTTGCTTACGCGCAATATAACAGTAATATTTACGGACAAAATTGCAGTGCTGTGACTCTATCATGTCTGTTTCTTACATAAATATATGCCGGGGTTCTCTGTCTCAAAAGGATGGCATGATTATGAGAGATATAGTGGAGGGCTGAACACGCTCTGAAAAACGAAGGAAGTGTCAAAGCATTGAAGAGGAAACTTGGGATAGGCAAAAGTCGGATGTATGCACTGAGGGACAAAGAAGGCAAAATAACTACCAATATGGATAGGATAGTTAAAATAGCGGAGGAGTTTTACAGAGATCTGTACAGTAGCCGAGACAACCACGACCTTAATACTATAAGAACTAGCAGTAACCCAGATTACACCCCACCAGTAATGATAGAAGAAGTCAGAAAAGCTTTGGAGAGCATGCAAAGAGGCAAAGCTGCTGGTGAGGATCAGGTAACATCAGATCTGCTGAAAGATGGAGGACAGATTGTGTTAGAAAAACTAGCCACCCTGTTTACGAGGTGTCTCCTGACGGGAAGAGTACCAGAGTCTTGGAAGAACGCTAACATCATCTTAATACATAAGAAAGGAGATGACAAGGACTTGAAGAATTACAGGCCGATCAGCTTGCTCTCTGTAGTATACAAGCTATTTACAAAGGTAATTGCTAACAGAGTAAAGAAAACATTAGAATTCAATCAACCAAAGGAACAAGAAGGATTTCGAACAGGCTACTCAACAATTGACCACATTCATACTATCAATCAGGTAATAGAGAAATGCTCAGAGTATAACCAGCCACTATACATAGCCTTTATAGATTACGAGAAGGCGTTTGATTCAGTAGAAATATCAGCCGTCATGCAAGCACTGCGGAATCAGGGCGTAGATGAAGTATATATAAACATCCTGGAAGAAATATACAGGGGATCAACTGCTACCGTAGTGCTTCATAAAGAAAGCAACAGAATACCAATCAAGAAGGGTGTAAGGCAGGGGGACACAATTTCCCCAATGCTATTTACCGCGTGCTTACAGGAGGTTTTCAGAAGCCTAGAATGGGAACAGTTAGGGATAAGAGTCAATGGAGAATACCTTAGTAACCTGCGCTTCGCCGATGACATTGCATTGCTGAGTAACTCAGGGGACGAATTGCAACTCATGATTACGGAGTTAGACAAGGAGAGCAGAAAGGTGGGTCTTAAAATTAATCTGCAGAAAACGAAAGTAATGTACAACAACCTCGGCAAGGAGCAGCGCTTCGAGATAGGTAATAGTGCACTTGAAGTTGTAAAAGACTATGTCTACTTAGGGCAGGTAATAACCGCAGAGCCGAACCACGAGATTGAAGTAACTAGAAGAATAAGAATGGGGTGGAGCACATTCGGCAAGCACTCTCAAATTATGACAGGTAGATTGCCACTATCCCTCAAGAGGAAGGTATATAACAGCTGTATCTTGCCGGTACTTAGCTACGGAGTAGAAACCTGGAGACTTACAAAGAGGGTTCATCTTAAATTGAGGACGACGCAGCGAGCAATGGAAAGAAAAATGGTAGGTGTAACCTTAAGAGACAAGAAGAGAGCAGAGTGGATTAGGGAACAAACGGGGGTTAAGGATATCATAGCTGAAATCAAGAAGAAATGGACATGGGCAGGGCATGTAGCGCGTAGACAGGATAACCGCTGGTCATTAAGGGTAAATGACTGGATTCCCAGAGAAGGGAAGCGGGTTAGGAGGAGACAGAAGATTAGGTGGGCAGATGAGATTAAGAAGTTTGCGGGTATAAATTGGCAGCAGCAAGCACAGGACCGGGTTAACTGGCGGAACATGGGAGAGGCCTTTGTCCTGCAGTGGACGTAGTCAGGCTGATGATGATGATGATGATGAGTGGAGGGCTAGGGAAGTTTCAACCCCGTGGGTTTCTTTAACATGCACCTAAATCTATGTACATGGACCCCTAGTCTAACAAAAGGCGGTCGCCAGGGCTGGGATTCGGCTCCGTGACATTTGGTCAATATACTACATCGTCAGAACCTCTTGACCACCGTGGCGGTGGTGTCTATTCTAGAAAGCAGTCTTTCAGAGAGTGCAGAACTATACTTGCGTGTTTATGCGAAAGATTCTAAAGGAATTCTCACTTGGAAAATATGCGCGAAAAAGCAACCTCCTTATCGCCTCGTTTCTCCCACTAACACAGCCCCTTGTAAAAAAAAAAAATCATTCGCTGGTCACGAAAGAAGTACCCATCACAATTTTAGAAAGGCATAAATGCCAAGGTACGTAGTGGAAAGAATGTTCCCCCATCAAGCAGCCGATGTTCGTGGTACAATTTTGCGTGTGATAATATAATGTCAAATAATGGCGTCAGATGATACACCTTTGAAACATTTGTGCTCTTTCAAGAAAATTAGACAGGCAGGCGGGCAGACAGGCAGGCAGGCCTGCAGGCAGGCAGGCAGGCAGGCAGGCAGGCAGGCAGGCAGGCAGGCAGGCAGGCAGGCAGGCAGGCAGGCAGGCAGGCAGGCAGGCAGGCAGGCAGGCAGGCAGGCAGGCAGGCAGGCAGGCGGGCAGGCAGGCAGACTCGGAACTTCATTGAGGTGCCTCAAGGACGTGCTGTGATAGAATAACTTTTACGGGGGCTAGCTGAGCTATAAATTAGTAATTCCAAAGCCAAAATTTGTGATCGCTTCTTCAGGGATCGACCAACGAAAGAAAACAGATTCCTGGTTTTAGAAAACAGTGCTCTAAGTGATAGTTTACAACAGACATAATCTTTAATGATAACAGTTACATGTGATCTCTTGGAAAAGTGTCGCGTAACATAAAATCACATTTTTAAAAATCGTGTCCTTCATCACACGGTTACAGCCCCGACAAATCCCCTTGAAAAAAGACATCTAAGACCGGAACATGCAGTTACCCCCCCCCCCCTTTCCACCACCAAAAAATATAAGCAAAGCAAAGAAAAGAAAATGTATTTGTTTTTTTTTTTTTGCATCCGCAGATCTCCATCTGTACCTAACTTAAGTCCGCTTAAATGAGAATCTGAAAGGACTGTTATGTGCAAACACTCGACACCGTTGGGAACATGAACAACAAAAATCGAGTGGTTTCGCAACGAGGAAAAAGCCAACAAATTAGTGGAATGCGTGAAAAATTGCTCGGCAATAAACATGTGCTCCATTTCATCGTATTTTTTTTAGTCTCGTAAATTGCTCAAGAATCCCGCAGCGACGTCGGCAATATTGACATTGCAACGTGGGCCCTTAAGCTCCCAATTAAACGTTATTGATTAAACCTGAAGTAATTAATGGCCATAATAGAAAGGCTGCTCAACCATGTAATGTTAGCCATGCATAGGAGACAATCACTATGAATAAACAGCTGTGATTGCGCGTTAGTCCGCATGCTGTTGTTTTTCCAAAACTTCCGTAGAAAGAAAAGGGGAAGAGAAGGATGTACATTCGGCATAAGTTGTTTATAGCACACTCCTATATTGCGATAGAGCTGAAGCGGGTACAAAATATGACACTTCTTCAGCGTATACTTGTATCCTATTCCGCGCCATTCTTACCCTTTTCATCTCAATTACCTTTTTTTTCTTCTTTATTACAGTGTGAATGGATTGCGTCGACGAATGACTTCATTTTACATGGTCGTCCGTATACAAAGTTTCTACGCCGCGGGAGTCCTCGAGTATTCGTGGCTAAGTTGAAAACGCATGCGCTAATGAAGGCAGCGACACGGGCCGTGTCAGTGAGGCCTACCGATCCGTCAGGCATACAGATATCCTTGGTGAGCTCATTATTTCGACTCCATGCGGCCACGTTCTGGCGTTTTCTTCCCGCCTACATTGTTTTCACCCGCCTAAAAGAAGGAAAAGAAAGGGGAGGAAAAGTCACTTTTGACGTAGTGCATTCGGGCAGAAGGTAAAAATTATCGATCGTGATTCTGGCAATACTCGGCGAGAGTGTATATTATTCGGGCCTCGGCGGCCGGCGCATTCCAGCGAAGTACGAGACAAGGCGCAGTCTTAGTCCGGCATCTCCGTGGCCCACCCCCCTGCGCCGCCGCCACGGCCCGGGCAGCCAAGATTTACGACGCCTCATAATCCGCTGACCCCCGCGGAGAAAACGGCCTCTCGGACGGCCGTTACAATTACAAACCGAGAGGCGGCGCTCACTCCCCACGTCGTATCCCGGCTTGCCTTCTTAGGCCTTCGATGAAGCTGCTGCCCTCCTCTGGAAGGCGGCGCACAAGCACACCACACGCTGAACGTGCATTGGTGGTGTTCCTCTGACCGGTGCCCAGCCGAGGAGACAAGAGACCGCTGGCACGAGGGACAACTCTGCGAAGCATTATTGTTATGCGGCATTCTCGAGGACATTGGGCATGTAGCTCGTTTTCGACGTGCAGACCGACTTCGAACAAGGTCAACGATGTGCGTATGAATGGGCCTGCTAGGCGGGGCAATAACGACGGCCCGGACGTGCTATAGCATTTATCAAAACAGGCACTTTCGCGCACATGTAACTAAGTCAAACTTCCCGTAGGCGTAATTAGAACGATAACTCGGTGTACGCGGACCTGCTATAGAGTCAACGAATAGTCGGCGCCCTAAATGTACTCCATAACATTTCCTTTTATGATATCAGTAAAGAATATTGAAGTCAAACAACATTAGGAGTATGGATCAGAGGGAGAGATGGTTGGGTGCTCTTCGGCCTGCTATCCTACATCGTGGCTCTGTGATAGGATGCATTGCCACGCAAAATGCAGGGATTAAATTTCTGCTAGGACCCCAACATTGATTCTTTGAAGGAGAGAGAGGGGTGAATGTAAAGGAGAGTAACCAGGCGTGCATGGAGTTAATCCCAGACTTGCGAAAGGGCCTGGTATAATGGGAAAATTTAATTTCTTGGACACGCTTGCTGGATTCTGTTCTGAACGGTTGTGTCGCCCGCGATGTCCGACGCCAGCGTAGCTGCCGCCGATTCTCCTGACGCCGTGTCGCTGGAGCGGTGCCCCATCCTCGAACTCCTTCGACCATGTCCTCCATATTTCCTATCTCTTCTCTCCTCTTTCTGCACTCGTGTGCGGCGAGTACGTGTCCAGTCTCCTATATCTTTCTACCAATATTTTTATCCTCTACAAGGAACTTAGCCATGCCGCCTACAAGGCAGACAGAAATTATCTTCTTTTTCGTTTCTTTCAGGAACCACTACAAGAATAAAAATAATTTTAAAAATGTTGCCACTCTCTTGGGGGGAACAGCGACGCTAGACTATGACTTTCTAACTCATAGGAGCACACATGTGGTGTTTGTTGCATTGTTATAAAGTGGATAGTCAACACCGCCACCGCAAGTAACGTTAGACCAGTACCCCCCCCCCCCCCCCCCACACACACATCTGGCGTTAGGCGACCGTTCACGTACTACATTTATTAACGATCTGTACCGAATGGTTACTGACTAAAGATCGTTCCAACATGTTTCTGAGCATCTATCTGCTACAATATTGATGATGATATGTGAAGTTTAACGTACCAAAATCACTATATGATTATGAGAGAAGCTGTCTGCTGCAATAGAATGACCAAATGCAACAAGGGCTGGCTTAATTATTTGTTTTGTCTAATCCATGAGAAAATTGATAAACCTTTCAATGTCTATTTCAGATGCTCCTAGATTGATATGAACTAAAGCATGTGGGGAAAGGTTTAATGACGTACACAAGGGCTTGTCATGTTATTTATGCCATGACCAGTCAGTGGCTGTTACTGACGTTCGTCATTATCTTCATGTCTTTCTATGATGATTTTGGTATATACCATGCTAAGGATCGATATCACCCTGAAGAAGGCGGATAGACAGATAAATAGATAGATAGATAGATAGATAGATAGATAGATAGATAGATAGATAGATAGATAGATAGATAGATAGATAGATAGATAGATAGATAGATAGATAGATAGATAGAAACGGGCAAGGGCCTTCGGTTCACCAAAAAAATGTTTTGCATTTAGCAAGTAGAGTACCGCTTGATCTTAGCGCGTGCACAAACACCACAGTTAGTCACTGATATTTATAAATGCGTCCTCTAGGACCTGGAAGACCAGCGGCAACTCGTCGCCAGGGCCAAGAGAGCAGTCGAAGCCAGGGGGTTCCTGGACTAGGGAACCCTCCCACCTTAGGGTGACACCGGGCCTCCCTCGGAACAATGTTTTCTAAATGAACATTTATTTCTCCCTCTTCTCTGCGAGAATGACAGGATCGTTGTTGGCATGGAGATGCGTCACATGCACAGAAAGTGCGCCTCGTGCAGATAGATATTAAAGAACACCGTAAGGTGGTGACTGCATTCATTGGGCAACCACCCCACACAGTCCACATATACACGCACTTTTATTTTCCAGTGACCGTTCCACTTGTGGAATAGCCGCTGGCAAATAAATGTGGTTCAGTAATCAGTGTACTGATTCGTGAATATTTCTAACTAATTATTTATTATTAATTTATATTTGTGACTTAAGTGTCCCACTGAGGCATTTAGGTGTTGTTGAAGATGTGAGAATGTAAATCAATATTAATGAAAATAGGATGGATTTCGAAACGAGTCCCAAAGTGAGTCTGATTTGTTATCAAGACATTGTAAATGGACAGAAAATTGCACTCTTCTGCTGTATATTCGAAAAAGGTAGGCTGAAAAGTTTTTATTTGCCGGAACGCTAGAAATTAACAGGATTTCTATGGTTGTGGCGGCAAAATCGGCGAGATGGTCGGCTCCATGTGCAACATGCTGGAATACTCTGAAAGAAATGATGATAAAGGCCAACACCAGTTATCTTACGGTGAAAGGCCAAAATTAAAAAAAAATATTTGTGTTTATAGTGCTGGTATTTTAATGATGTAGCCGTAATTAGAAAGAATGATAATAATGTCTGGGGTTTACGACCTAAAACCATGATATGAAACACCTCGTAGCGGTGGGCTCTGGAAGTTTTGATCATGGGGCGTTCCTTAACGTGCGTCGACATGGCACAGCACACGGGCCTCTATACCGTTCCGCCTCCACCAAAATGCGACCGCCACGGCCTGCCGTAATCGCAACTGCGACCTTCGGATCAGCAGTCCAGTGACTTAGCCACTAATCCACCATGACCGACAGTTACAAATGACGAACTTCGTCATGGGGCTTACTTTCAACATCGCTAGCGTGATAGCCTGATGAGGAGAAAAAAAACCGCGCTAGCTACTCTGTTTTAGGTTGTATGGAAGTCGTATGCGAAGAGTTAAACAAGACGGAAAGCTAGGGCTAAACTCCGGTATGACTGATTTGCTAGGGCAAAGTATGTTAAATCACGTGAGCGCTGAACGTGGGATATGGTAGAGTCTAATATTCTTGAAAGGTAATGAGATTTGCCGACAATGCACAAGCGCACAAGGCACACTGAGCGGCGAGTGTCATCTGCTACGCTGTTTAGTTCGACCACGGCTGCCTGGATCGGGGCACCGATGATCCAGGTGGCCGTGGTTCAAAATATCTTTATGTAATCTTCAAGTAAACAGTGCTGAATGAAGGAGCACATCCTAGAAAGGGTCAACAGCATGCGCAGGCACGCTTTGCACAGCCACGTGCAAGTGACGCCATTGTGCTAGGCGGATTCACTCGTTTTATTCACTTTCGCTTTTTTCCCCCACGAACACTTTTCACGCATAATTGTCTAAAGTGTATCGGAGCATAGTGGCGCCAGCTCTGTGCCAGCGCGCGTTGCAAAAGCCATAAGAAAAAAATGGGGAGACGGCAAAAAAGCTGCAGTTATTGCAGCTTGACTAATTGCAGCTTGCTTATGTCAAGCTGCAGTTATTGCAGCTTGACATAAGCAAGCTGCATCACCACCGGCATCACCAAACATCACCAACGGCATCACCAAAACAACAGTCGCAGATGCCAAAATACCTAGATATAACACGCACAACAACAACGAACATAACACATTAGTCCGCATGCTTCTACATAATGCATGTACTGCGATCAACATCGACCTAGATTATCAGGGCACCAACCTGTACTATATCTTCATATAGCTGAGCAGTATGTAGCTACTTCCCAATAAGAGATCACAACCATCCGTATATGTTTTTAATATATACAGCAGATGCCAAACCATGAAACAATCTTTCTGAGACATCACAAGGAAAGCCAAAACTGAACCTCAACATAACCCGCTACTCATCGTATTGGGGATTTCAACGCCCACCATCTCGTGTTGGGATATGACAGTGCGGATCAAAAAGACAGGAAGCTATATAACGACATCAACCAGGAGCACCTCATATTTCATACGGAACCGGCCTAATCGACTCGCATTCGCAACAGCGTTAGCCGGGACACCTGCCCGGACTTAACGTTAGGCCATAACTTCTCGAAAACACAATGGTAGAACTCACAAGAAAACCTAGGCAGCGACCACTACATCCTTCGCATTGCGATAGAATACAGGAAGCATAAGACACCTCAAAACCACGCAACTGGTGGACTGGAGTACCTTCAGAAAAGCGGAAAACTGTCCATTTCAGAACACTCCCGGCTTGTACTCCGAATGGGCGACCACAAAGTACGGCTGCAGACAGAATTGAGCCGAACAATCCAAACGACACCAGGAACTGCGGCAGTCGACCCACACTCACTCCATTTGTGAGAAGCACGACGGCCACTCACCTGGCGTTGTAAGCGGCAAAAACACAACCGCAAACTTAGGGATCGCGTTCCCACCTTAATGAACACAGCAGAGCAGTATGCAGCACACTTGGCTAAGGAAAATCTGTTCAATAATTGCAACTCTCTGACGTGTAGGATTCATACGAAGGCCACATTGCATAGTTTGCGCCACCTGATGGCATCTACCAGGGTACCACTCACCGAACTCTGAACGTATACCGGTCCACAGATTTCAAGGCACAAATAATGACCTCATTTAGACACTGCATCTAAATACATTAACAAAGCAATAAACCCCACCCCAATACTAGCTTACCATGGACCCGATAACCAAAGCCTGTTTAAACAGTTCTGACTTGAAGAAATCAAGACAGTCATTCACTGTACGCGGAAAAGCACAGCGCCAGGTGCTGACCACGTGTCAACAAATACGCTAACCAATCTCAGTTACGACAAGAGCTAACTCCTCACAGATCAAATCAATAGGCACTGTTAAACAGGCACTCTACCAGCAGAATGAAAAACAGCAAATTTGAGTCTTTCTACCCAAGCCAGACAAACCTGTTAACATAGACAATCAACCTCGGTATCCCTTACATCGTGCGCAGGCATGGAGAAAGCCATACAGTTTCGCATAACAGAATATTTAGAGGAACTGCATTTGCTTCCTGGCACCATGTTTGACTTTCGCCCCCATCTTTCGATTGCAGATGTTCGTTTACAGCTTAAACATCAGATAATCGACCTACCCATCCCAGGTGCCCGACGACAAGAGAGGCCATCTGAGCAATAGATTTTAAAAAGGCATTTCATAACGTAAGGCACCACACCATCATGACTAACTTGACAGAAGTCGGCTATGGACCAAGAATATATGCATACGTCAAAGCTGTATTAGAAGAACTAAGGGCCACAATACATATAGGTGATCTACGTACCTTCACTACCGATAACCATGGGTAACCACGGCACCCCGCAAGGCGCAGTGATATCACCACTCTTCTTGAATATTGCTATCCTTAAACTACCGCGCACCTTACAACAAATTCCAGAAATCGACCGCGCCCAGTACGCAAATGATGTAGCCACATGGTCGAGGGCTCACTGCAACTCATAGAGAGCAACCTACAAAAAGCAGCCTCGACAGCATAGTCAATCGGTAACGCAGCGGGCCTTGAATGCTCACCATCTAAGTCAGAATTGCTCATTTTCTGGCCCAGATATTTGAAAACCACACCTCTCAAAATCAAGATAGAAGACACCTATACGCTGAGGAAGCCAGTAACATCAAGGTGCTAAAAACACACTTTAACAAAATGGGAAACAACGTGGTCTCTATAGAGTAACTTAGGAACAGGTGCCTGAAAATCTCGCGCGTAATTAGCCGAATCGCCATCAAACACAGATAGGTAAAGGAACAAGACCTCCTGCGCCTCTTTCAAGCTTTTGTAGTAAGTCTGGTAATATACAGCTATTCATACCTCCGAATATCCAGGCCATATGAAGAAAAGATCAACAATATACTGCGCGATACACTTGAAAAGACACTGAACCTCCCTCAATGAACATCCACAGGACGACTTCGACAACGCAGAATTCACACCGCAGCATCCACCTCGATAATCAAATAAACAGACTAGTGATCTTCAGAACTGGCATGACTGTGCTTGCTAAATTGAACACTACACCACCGACGCAAGTTATGAACAAACACAGGCTGCCGGAGGCATGGCGGAAAGGTATCAGCATCAAGCCTTTTCCTCTGAATATGAACCCCACATTCCATGCAGACAGGCGCAAAGAGCCAAAGCCCATGATAAACACTCCAACACAAGAGCGCCTTTCTCGTAGACACCACCCAGTCACATACAGGAAAATGCCCTATGGCATATAGTAAACCAGAGGCAATGTGTCTACTGCATATCTACCATACATGATGATGTTACAAGCAGGGAGGAGGTCGATATCGTCCTCACGCTCAGAAACACAGCGTAAATCTTCATCCTTACGGACTCAATGGCAGCCTATTATAACCACCTTAAAGGCAAAATTGGTCTTCTAGGATGCAGAATACTTTCACAAGCAGCAGACGGCCGTCCTGAAGCAGACTAGAAACAAGTTATATAACCACTGTGGAGTCAGAGGCGACAAGCTAGCTCATGCCTCTACCCGGGCTCTTTTACCCGGGACTATCTTCAGTGCAGAGACTCCAGCCCAGGCAGACCACATGGCCCAGCTGACCACATACACTGAAGTATTTCAAAACCAAAGTCTTGCGTGGAGAAGATATCCCCCACCCCATCCTTAACTCAGTAAAGCCGCGCAGGTAGCCTGGCACCGTTTACAAACGTTATCGTATTCCGACCCACACGTACTCCCTGAAATCGACCCTGTCAGTGCCCCTCACCCACATGCAGGCTGTGCCACACTAATCTAGCAACACTCTATCATATGGCATGGAAGTGCCAAAGCAACAGATCCAAAACAGATTGTCTTTACGATTTCAGTAGAGATGTGTGAGAGGCGGGCCTGTCCAGCCCGGACCGGGGTGTCCAAGAGGCGCTGGTGGCCCGCGCAAGGACCGGGGCACCAGCCAATGGGGTCCCGGACTAGGGACTTCACCCATTCATCAATAGATATGATAAAGTTTTCGTCTATCCATCTCTCCGTTTTTGTTTTTTTAACCTTTCCGAAGAGGCTCGGCGGCTTTCACTCGTGCCTCCAAACGCACGCAAGCGGTGCGGCTGGTTTCGGTTTTGTCCTTCGGGTGGTTATCGCTTCTCACACCCACAAAGCTGATACCTGATGGGTTTCTAATATCTCAAAGGGTGACCGCTTGTGACTCTCGTTTATTGCTCCCCGGGGCACGATAACATCTGACGCCGCCGTTGTTGCGCTTCCTCTTTTGAGGACTC
Source organism: Rhipicephalus microplus (assembly GCF_013339725.1). Taxonomy (NCBI): domain Eukaryota; kingdom Metazoa; phylum Arthropoda; class Arachnida; order Ixodida; family Ixodidae; genus Rhipicephalus; species Rhipicephalus microplus. The sequence continues at coordinate 143,543,867 of NC_051172.1, read as the reverse complement.
GGAAAAACCATCTGCGTCTCGTTGGCGATAACACGTAAGATTATTATAGCTCTTTCACTCGTTTTGCTTTCCGAACGGGCGCACTACCACACAGTTTTCTTCCGTGCGCACACTCATGCAGTTCGCTTACGCTATAGAGGTGCGTGCCGGTTGCTCTGGCACTAGGGAGTCGAGTGGCGACTCTTCCGATGGGGACTATTCCCCAAGCGCCGAATCTGATTCATTGGATTTCAATCCATCGAACGAGGACTTACTTGCAAGTTCAGATTCGGAAAAGGTTGAAGGAGTGACATCTCAGAAGCGTGCGCGATTAGATAGGATCAAAGGTGACGATTCCCCAGTGTTTAGTGCTAGAGCGAAGCATTCTTCACCGGAAAAATACTCCGGTGCGTTTGTTTGGGTGTGTGAGCTGTTTGATGAAATGCTTAATTTTTATTTAGAAAAAAATTTCAAGGATTTTCCTTGATGCTATTACCGACCCGCAAACAACTTTAGCCATTTTTTTCGTAAATTGAATCATCTGAATAATTTTATTTCTGCTATAAAAATTGTACATTTTTTTACTGCATTTCACGAAAAAAATTCGACACTGGGGTTAATTATTGACTCGAAGGCCCTTGTTTACATTCGAAAGCCGTAGTGCGTGCCAATTCATAGAATATTAATCGTCTGGAAATCCTGAGGTTCCGGACATTTTTGAGATATTCACTATCAAAATTGAATTGATATTCACTATCAAAATTGTGCCCGACAATCAGGAAACGCGACCTTTTTACGTCAGACCTGAATTACGCGTAAAAAAATTTTAATGAAGACGCATCATGGCCGTATCTTTCCGCAAAAAGCAGCCTAGCCATCTCGCTTGCACCAGCGGATCGCCTTGCGAGCGTCGCACTTGGTGCTTGTTGTTTTTTTTCTTTTCGAACAGTGTGCAAGGATGCTGAAATATCCATTTTTCCTTTCCTGGTGTAGCCAAAAAAACGCAGGGCCAGCCACTGTGGCGCTTATTGTTGCAAACAGGCGAAATAGTTTTTCACTCTTTTTTCTAGATCAGAAAGAAATTGATAAGCACCACACATCGCATCCAAAGAACACGCTGTCTGTTCGTGTATTTCAGAATGCCTGCCAATTTTCTAAACGATATCCTATTTAGGTGCACCTATAGACTTCAATTTCGGCACTTCCGTGTTACTTGCAGTTTTGAGCTAAGGTAACAGTGAGACCGCGTTTCCTGCGTGCCAGATGTCACTAGTTTCGATTTCACCCTTAAAATTTGATGATGAATATGTCTAAGTGCAACTTTCGTAACTTATAAAAATTTATTATTTCTTAAATTGGCACACACTACAGTTTTATATTATAAACTGCTGCCCTCTACTCAATAATTAAATACTTAACGATGGAGTTGTCGTTATTTAGTCCTTTGGATGTAGTTTTAGTTGCAGCAAAGTAGTTCCTTCCGCTTCGGCATAGAGTACGTGTATGAAAATGACTGGAGCGTGACTGTCCTAAAATAAAAAAAAAGTATTGTGTAAAAAATAATACCCTGTACATAAACGAATTTGTTATTTCATAACTGAATGTACTCTTTTTGAAGTTAAAAAGTATAATAATTGGTCTGTCTTTATTTCATTCTTAGACTGTTGAAGTCATTCAGTTCACATAGTAAATGTGCCCATTCAAGCCACATGGCAAATGAGAATCTTTCCATATTACTAATATTAATTTTGCGCATCGCTTAAAGCAGAAACACAAAACTATAATGATAGGATGGGTATATTTCCTCTCATAGATTTCAAAAGCCAGCGAAAATGCTTGATTAAGCAATCTTCCGTACATACTTGCAAGTTTCCTCCTCCTTTCCTTATGTGGGATGTAGGAAAGCAAATTCAGATTCAACTTTAGTGAATCTTCTACAAAGTTCACCAATTGTTTCTTCCATGATCATTCCACGTCGAACGTATTCGATCAAATGTGACCGCTTGGCTGATGTCTAATTTTTGCTGCTTTAATAACTTCAGGTGATGACATGAAGGCTTCCAAGTCATAGGAACTCGGCTCTGACCTCACGTCCTTCGCAGCTACTAAACACATTTTTTCGTTGCAATAAAGCGCAGTGATAAATGATTTTTCGAACACACACTGGGCTCGAGAGCACAACGTAGGCGCGGTAAGTGGTAGGTTATAAAAGAAAAAAAAAAAGAAACAGAGCATGGTAATTATTTACCCGCGCCAAGAAGATAAAATGACAGTTAACAGGATTAAGTGTCGTCACGCCGCCAACGCCACTAAATGCTGGAACGCTAAAGCGTGGCTTCATGCACTAATGCTGTATTGGCCGCGGTAGTGTAGCCGAAGGTATATAGTTACCGGCCAGGCCTACGCGGAAGGTGTAGCACAGTCACATCGTAAGCTAGAAAAGCGGCCTTTCGTAGCCTTTTTCAAAACACTCATTGGATAACTGCTGCAAGCACACACTTGGTTGATACCCACCAAGGCATTATTATTAATACTTTGGGTAATTGTACGGCATTCGCTATGCTATTTTTGATCATTCTTCTTAGAAGCGTGGTATGCGTTAAACTAGTGCGAGGAATTTTGTGCCAATTGTTCATGCAGTGGCTGACGACGATGAGGAATTATGCCTGAAGTGGTTATCCGCCACAGTTAATAACTGAACAAAAACAAGCTTTTGTAATGCGTTCGAGCACAAGACGACCCACTCGTTACACTATTCGCATTCTACCACGACTGCTTGTTCTTTCGGTATTTTAAAACGCTTTATGAGTCGTATTAACGCGATTGCGTTCCCGACATCAAGCCTGCCTAAGGCAAGTTCGCCATCTAGTCACTACCACCAGCGTAGCTTAGCGGTGTAATACTGGGCTGGTACACAATGGACCCGGGTTCTAGCCCCGCTGTGTGTTTGGTAGTGAGTGTTTCTTTCTTTTTACTGATTTTTTTTTCTAATTTCATGCGGTGTGGTTACGGACACCGGTGGCTGCGGACAACTGCGCGTGACCCGAGTTGGGATCTCATAACAGCTTTCGCTGTAAAAAGCAGGAATGTGGCCGCGCTGTTCTAACATCTATATAGAAAGTGAAGCTATATGCTTTTCTTGGTCAGTCTTCACAAAACCCAGAATATGCTAGAATTGGAGTTTACCACGATTCCTTTCATGCACTCCCACACACATTTTGCAAAGGTGAATTCCGAGTTTGCCGTCGGTGCTATAGAGTTCTTCACAATAATACCTCCAGGAAAACTAGACGCCACCTTATATGTGAAGTTCCTGATGAAGGAAGGTCACAATATTGTATTTCAGTGGTTGCCGAGTCATTGCGGAATTGTCGGCAATGACCGCGCGGATGAAGCTGCTCGATCGGCTCATGACCAAGACCAGCGCACGCCCATACCACTCTTGAGAACGGACGCTGCAAGGCTACTACAACCACTTTCTTGCCGTATATCTCCCCTACAATAGAATACGCAGGGTTTCTCCAACACGCACCTGTATTCGATCGACCCAAACTTGCAACTTCGTTTGCCATTCGGGCTTCCACGATGCGCTGAAACTTTATTGTGTCGCATGAGGTTGGGCGTGGCATTTACGAATTCGTACTCTAGTCTCCTTGGAATGGCGAGCACTTCAGCATGCAACATCTGCGCCTGCGAGGAAACGCTTGAGCACATTCTATGTCATTGCCCAGCATACCAGACCGAACGACGTATTATGGAAGCCAAGCTCTGTCAGCTGGATTCACGGCTGCTTACAGAAAAAGAGATCCTGGGACCTTGGCCGACGGCTTCCCATACGCGCAAAGCCACGAAAGCCCTCTTCTACTTTTTAAGGACCACCAGACTTCACGACCGCTTGTGAAAGAACTGTGCGAGACCGTGCTGTGTAGTCTCGAGCTGACTATTCATGCTTCTATTTCTTACTCCTCTTCTTTTCTATCTCTTTCCGTTCTATTTTTCTCCTTTTCCCCCACCCCAAGTGTAGGGTGGCCAACCAAGCCAAGCTTGGTTAACCTCCATGCCTTCCCTCTCTATTTATCTCTCTCTCTCTCTGATGCCAGGGGTGCACATGCTTTGCCGACAAGGGAATGACGGGATAGGTGTCTGTGAGGCTTGTGTTAGCTGGCATTGAGCGAGCATTGGCTTCAAACGTGAATACGGCTACACAAATAAGGATTCTCTAACGTAAAATCTTTACAAACGAATCTTATTGACGAAACTTAAATTATAGCGTAAGCCGACTCCCGTGTACTGCTTAACTAACCGGTGAAAAAAACAGGCGACAAAAAGCTTTAGAGTTAACGATGACGCTGTTCCCTGCCTTCCAACTTTAGCCGCCGCTCGTTAATTTTACGTTTGGCAAAGTTGCACGTCAACCAAGAACTATTTTCAGAGTTAAACAAAAGCCGTTAGAATGTAAAGCTAAGAAGATAAATACCTTACTTGGTGCCAGTTCAGTACCACATTAGAAATTTTAACGCAAAGGCCGCGTTGTAGTGAGGCGCTTCTTCGAGGTGTGCAGGCTCTTTTTGAACACGATGTCAAATCAGAATCCCACACATCCCAGCATTCCCATGCGTACAGCAGTGTCGCAGCGACACTTTTCCGAAAACCTCGGTGCTGATTTGGCTCAGCAGACGACGAATGCGATGACATGACGTCGTGTGCACGAAGTAATGCTCTGGGAACCAGAGTAACTCTGCTGGGAACGGACAACGTCGTCAGCTTGATAAGAGCATGCAGGGAGGAAGCAACATATACATGCGACAACCGTGCCACACGTTACACGCACCTGAATGACACGGGCAGGCCACCAAACCTGAAAATGCTGCGTCACCACTCAGTTTGGCTGCAGCACGCGTATGATAACCTTTGCGCTGTCACTGTCGGTTGTTACAGCGATGGGTCACCGTTGTGAGGCCAATATTTCATCACTGCCACCATTAGATTGTAGTTGCAGCACTGAATGTGAGGGTAATATGTGCGCGCACGCTCGAAAAAGATCAGTATTGCCCGTACAGTGGTCGGCGAGGTTGAAAAACCACCCGACACCAGCAGGGGTTTGAGGTAACATTCACGGTCTATCAGCGCCCTGAAGACAGACTTATCCATGTCTCGTCGAGCCGAAGAGCGAAGGTAAGCTAAACTACAGTCAAGGTTGCATTTACAAACCAACCCTATTACGTGTGGCACATACCTGTATTCTACGGGCACCGGTAGGCGGGTATGCGCCATAGGTGTTACTTTATATCTACCCATGGCACGGCGAGAATAGGCGTTGGTAACTTTTTAATCCTGGTCTTGAGTACGACTGTTTATATCAGCAAAACTTGTGGGTGACGGTTTTCGGCATGCCCATTTTTTAGACATCACTAAACTTGCGCGTAATTTGAGGTACTCACAATCGAATTCAACAGACAACAGGCGAACTGCAGCCCTGCCGTGGTGGTCTAGTGGCTAAGGTACTCGGCTGCTGATCCGCAGGTCGCGGGATCGAATTCCAGCTGCGGCGGCTGCATTTCCGATGGAGGCGGAAATGTTGTAGGCTCGTGTGCTCATATTTGGGTACATGTTAAAGAACCCCAGGTGGTCAAAATTTCCGGAGCTCTCCACTACGGCGTCTCTCATAATCATATGGTGGGTTTGGGACGTTATACCCCACATATCAATGAATCAATCATCAGGCAAACTGCAGTGTAAAACACAAGTACCCGGAACAATTTATTGTAGAGTATTTCTTTCACGCACAGTCATGTGTACTATCAACAGCAAAAGTTTGCAGGACGTTGGATCAACAACAAATGCCAATTTCGCTATATTAGTACCTAGTGCTCGTAATAAAGCTAGTTACTGTATAGGTAGGAATGGCAAGTGCAGTGTAGAACATATTGTTACGCACAAGGAGGACCAGGACGTATACGGCTGAAGGGGGCCGTTTATTTTGGTCGCGAAGAGAAGCGCCGGAGCGGCCAACAGGTTGATGATCGCAGTCTCGCCGTCTTCTTTCTTCCTCCAGGTTGGGGCAGTCAGCATGTTCACCCATCTTCGTTTTCTTCCAAGGCATGCGTAACATTCCTCCCCTCGCAGACGAAGCCCGCCGGGCGAGGTAACTGATTCACCTTGGTGTGTACAACTTCAGTCGAGCGACATGGACTGCTTGGGTTTTAGCGGCTCTTCTACCACTTCTCGTGAGGCGAGCTATTGTGTATGTGACTTCCGTGATTTTGTCGAGAACGACAAACGGTCCGTCGTATGTGGCCAAGAACTTTTGGCATAACCCGCGTCTTCGTACCGGAGTCCACAGCCACACTAAGTCGCCTGGGTGGTAAGTTACAGGCCGGTGGCGGACGTCATAGCGTACCTTCGATTTTTCCTGTGATGCCAAAGTGCGTAGACGAGCAATACGACGCGCTTCTTCTGCAAGGCAGAGGATTTCGGTGACTGAGAGGTTCTCGTGCGCCGAGAATGGCAAAACTGTGTCGAGTGTGTGCCGTGGCGGTCGTGCGTACATCAAGAAAAAGGGGCTATAGCCTGTTGCCTCGTGCTTAGCGGTATTGAACGCGTACGTTATAAATGGTAGCACGTCATCCCAGTTCTTGTGGTCGGATGCCACATACATAGAGAGCATGTTTACAATTGTTCGGTTGGCACGCTCCGTGAGCCCATTTGTTTGCGGATGGTATGGCGACGAGTGACGAAGGCGGGACTCACTCAATCGAAGCAGCTCTTCTACTATGTCTGCCGTAAATTGTCGCCCACGATCACTGATGATCACCTGAGGTGGGCCATGTCGGAGGATAACGTGCTGCAGCAGGAACACAGAGACGTCGCTGGCAGTTGCGGTTGGTATGGCCGCCGTCTCACAGTAGCGCGTGAGGTAATCTGCACATACAATTATCCAGCGATTGCCCTTAGCCGACTTTGGAAAAGGGCCCATGAGGTCAATGCCCACCTGTTGGAAAGGTGTGCTTGGAGGTGGTAACGGCTGTAGAAAACCAGCCGGAGCAGTAGACGGGCGTGTGTGGCGTTGACACTGTGTGCAGCTGGCCACATATGCCTCGACTGACTGTCGCATTCCTGGCCAATAAAAGCGTTCCTTAGCACAGTAAAGCGTCCGCGCAGAACCTAAATGTCCGGACGTAGGATCATCGTGCATCACACCTAAAATCGCTGTCCGAAGGGTTTCTGGCACTACCAGGAGGAAACGTGCACCAGTGCTGGAAAAGTTCTTCTTATATAGGAGTCCGTTGCGTACACAGAAATGGCATGCCGTAGGAGCTGTGCAAAGCGATGATAGCCTGGGGTCCTTTCGCTGTTCATCTTTGAAAGTACTGAGGTCGGGAAACTTCGGTGACACAGAAGCTACAAGGTGATTGAGGTCATCGGCGTCACACTCTGTAGTGCTCAGTGGCATGCGCGAAAGGCAATCTGCGTCGGCGTGTCGTCGACCACTTTTGTACGAGACTATGAAGTTATACTCTTGGAGCCGAAGTGCCCAGCGTGCTAGACGGCCGCAAGGATCCCGAAGGTTGACGAGCCAACACAATGAGTGGTGGTCGGTGACAACTGTAAAAGGGCGTCCGTATAAGTAAGACCGAAACCGCTGAATCGCAAATACGACCGCGAGGCATTCTTGTTCTGTGACAGTGTAATTATGTTCGGGCCTACTCAAAGAGCGACTTGCATATGCAATCACGTACTCGCGGTTACCATAGCGTTGAACTAGGACGGCACCAATTCCTATGCCGCTGGCATCTGTGTGCAGTTCGGTTGGAGCTGATGGGTTGAAGTGTTGAAGAACAGGCCGCGACGTCAGGAGGAACTTCAGTTGACGAAAAGAGGAGTCGCACTCCGGAGTCCACTCGAAGGGAGTATTCTTCCGTAGCAAACATGTCAGCGGATACGCGATATCGGCAAATTTGGGTATAAAGCGGCGAAAATAGGAGCAAAGCCCCAAAAAACTGCGGAGCTCCTTCACAGAGCGCGGCACATTGAATGCTTCAACGGCTGCTGTCTTCTGGGGATCTGGACGGATGCCCTCCTGATCGACTAGGTGCCCGAGAACAAGGGTTTGTCGGTCTCCGAAGTGGCATTTCTTTGAGTTAAGAACAAGGCCAGCGTTTCTTATGCAAGTCAGTACTGTATCCAGACGTGAATTGTGTTCGCTGAAGGTGCGGCCAAAGATGACGACGTCGTCGAGATAGCACATGCAAATGCTCCACTTCAAGCCACGAAGAACAGTGTCCATAAATCGCTCGAACGTCGCCGGCGCGTTGCACAGTCCAAATGGCATCACGTTAAATTCAAAAAGGCCGTCAGGTGTTACAAAGGCTGTCTTTTCTTTATCTTCAGGATGCATGGGAATTTGCCAGTAGCCCGATCTTAAGTCTACAGAGGAAAAGTAAGAGGCCGAATGCAGACAGTCTATGGCATCATCAATACTGTTATGAATTTGCTCTGTCGCGATGGTAGCGGTGGCGAAGAGCGGCGAGCAGTCGAGCGGGCTTCGCTGAAGCCTTAGCCCCAAGGTGAAACAGGGAGGCAATCCGTTTGGAAAACAGCAACAAAAGTAGCGTTTACTATCGCAGGTTGTCGTTTTACAGAGCCGGCCAGCACGACAACGTCGGCTGGGGCAAAATTTCCTAACATGGGGCCGGCTCGGCCTTAAATAGCGTCCTTGGTCCATTCTCTCGGACCAGTTCTCGGGCTCGGAGGGGGAGATGTAGCCATACCCGGAACTGCAAAGTGGCCCGGCGGAGGAAACGACGTTATCCCCGGACTGCACGGTTCTCCTGCACAGAAGGCGGCGCTGGGAGGGGGGGGAGACAGTTCGTCGAAACAGGGCTCGATCTCGTGAGACGTGCTGCCGAACGAGGAACCTGTCGGTGGCACAACAGCACCCCCGCCGCCAGACAATGCATCCGGAGTTTTGAGCCGTCAGCGCGGCTCGGAAGGAGGAATGCTGGTTGACCGTTGAGGCTGTAGCCACTCCGTGGTGATCTTCAGAGCCCTGCAGGGAATCACTGGGACGACGGAGTTGAACTCAAAGCCAAACCACTTTCGTGGAAGCAAGCACCCTCTGAACGTCTCTCATAGCGCCAGACCAAGGCAGCAAAGAGATCTATTGAGTCTCTACTATTGTACGTTTTAAAAAGCACGAGAAACCTATCCCTTAGAGACCTCAAAACGCTGGCCCTCACGAATGCTGTGATTACACTGCGCAGTCCCGATGCCAAGAAAGGCCACGCGAAACCATCCCCAATGCCATACGAGCGGGTCGGAACCTGCTGAAGCAGCCCAAAACCAATTCTGTGCATTTTTTTTTTACAATTTACCAGAATGGTAGAGGCTGGGCTTCCTGGTAACATATCAGAGTACACTTCAAACAAAATTACATCTGTTAGTGAAATGCGACATTGTTAATACAGTTTAAATAAAAATGAAATAATAGACGCCAAAATTTTGCGAAACACGTCAAACCAGAAGCATGTGCCTCAACTTGTAAGAGGGAGCTGGGCTGCACTTCAATAAGCTCTGCTGAGACCATCTGCATTTGTGTGCAGCTTCCCTTTCTTATAGCGCACACTAAAGTTATGGTGCTGAAGCGTCAGGCTCCACCTAAGTAACCGACCGCTTTTAGACGACATGTTGTGCAACCAAGTCAAGGGGCAGTGATCAGTTTCTACTATGAAGCTCGACCCTGAGACGTAACATGCTAGCTTACCAATTGCCCAAACAAGGCAGGCGCACTCTTTTTCTGAAGTGCTGTAAGCTTCCTCTCTGACACTGAGCTTTCTGCTGAGATACAAAACTGGCCGCTCGTGCCCTTCGGCGTCTTTTTGGCACAAAACTGCTCCTAGGCCGCGGTCACTGGCATCACACTGAATAATAAAACTCTGAGAAAAGTCCGGTGCCGCTAGCACGGGTCGTTTTGCGAGAGCGCTCTTGAGGCTCTTGAAAGCATTCTCTTTTCTTGTGTCCCACGAAATGACGGTGGGCTCGGTTTTGCGGAGAGAGTCCGTCAGCGGACTAGCGAGGTTTGAGTAACCTTTGACGTAGTGTTGATAATACCCCGCCAGTCCCAAAAACGCCCTCAATTCCGACTTTGTGGTGGGACGACGATACTCTAAAACGGCCGCAACTTTCAGCTCGGACGGGCTACGCTGGCCACGACCCACGATGTGGCCGAGATAACTTACGCTTGCGCACCCTAAGTGGCATTTCTGCGCTCTCACGGTGAGGCCTGCATCACGTAGTCGAGCCAGAACGGTCCTCAAGTGAGTCACATGCTCGACCCACGTATCAGAGAATATTGCCACATCATCGAGATACGGCAGGGCGAAATCTCCTAAACCCCGCAACACCCGATCCATGAGGTTTGAGAAGCAGTAGGGAGCATTCTTTAAGCCGAAAGCAAGCATTAAAGGGCGAAATGTTCCCAATGGGGAAATGAATGCGGCATAACAAGAGGCTCGCTCCGTCAACGGGACCTGCCAGTATCCCCGTACCAGATCTAAGAGGGAGATATATGTGGATTTTGCCACGGTTTCTACTCTCTCCTCGATATTAGGTATCGGATACGTCTGATCTAAAGTGATCTTATTTAGCCGGCGGTAGTCCACGCATGGCCTAGGGTCTTTTCCCGGAACCTCCACTAGTATGAGTGGGGAGGTGTAATCGCTTTCACCTGGAATGATGACCCCCAAGTCACACATGCGGCGGATCTCGGCTTCCATGATCTCTCTTTGCCTCGGCGATACGCGGTAAGCCTTGCTAGAGATCGGTTCTTCACTTGATAACTGAATATCATGCTCTACCAAAGAGGTTTTCCCTGGTTTGTCGCAAAACACGTCTGCGTAGTCTCTAACTACTTTCGTGAGATCATCACGCTGACTCTCCGTGAGACTTTGCTCTTCGGCAATAAGCTGTACGAGCCTGTTAGCTGGCGCGTCGCTCTCACGTGGAAAACTTAAAAGGTCGGTCTCCACTTCGTTCGCCGCATTCAGTGTCATGTTAACCACGGCATGGCGCTGGATGTAAGGCTTCATTAAATTACTGTGGTAAACCTTACCTTTCTTTCGGCCCAGTTTTACCTCGTAGTTTGTGTCTGAAAGCTTGGACATTACTTTAGCTGGCCCTTCCCACTGCATGTCCATTTTGTTCTTTTTACACTGTCGTAGCAGCATTACCTGGTCGCCGATGTTGAACGTGCGCTTCCGGGACAACTTATCGTAGTAAGTCTTCGCTAAACTCTGAGCCGCCTTCATGTTTTCCTCAACTAGCTCTCTGGTTTTAGATAGTCTTTCCAACAGATCTAAAACGTAGCTGACTACGCGTGGGTCTTCTTCATATCCTTCCCACGAGTCTCTCAATAGCCGAAATGGAGATCTTAAGTTTCTTCCATAGACAAGCTCGGCGGGACTGAATCCCGTTGTCTCGTGGGGAGCGGACCGTATGGCGAACAGTGCCGCGGGTATGCATGCCTCCCAATCTTTGTTATGTTCAAAGCAAAGAGCTCTCAGAACTCGCTTGAGTACAGCATGCATCCTCTCCACGGGGTTAGACTGTGGATGTCCTATAGAGCTGTGGATTATTTTTATTCCACAGCGTTCAAAAAACGCTGTTGTGAGACAACTGGTAAATACGCTCCCATTGTCACTCTGAATCTCGGCTGGAAAGCCAACGCGGGCAAAAATGGACAAAAGTGCGTCCACAATGCAGGGAGAGGTGAGCTCTTTTAGCGGAACCACTTCGGGAAATTTCGTTCCCACGCACAAAACAGTTAAAATGTAGCGACAACCGGAACGGGACTCTGGAAGGGGGCCAACAATATCAATTACGAGCCTCCGGAATGGCTCTGTGATAACAGGCACTAATCTCATCGGGGACTTCCGTTTGTCAGTAGATTTGCCTACTCTCTGACACGTGTCGCACGATCGTACGAAGTTTTCTACATCTTTCCAGCATCCAGGCCAATAGAAATCCTGTGCGAGCCTCGCCTTTGTTTTCTTGATGCCAAGGTGGCCCGCCCAGGCATTTCCGTGCGCCAGTTCTAAGAACTGTCGTCGGTACTTCTCTGGCACTAGAAGCTGGTCGAACGTTCTACCCTCAGCGTCCCGATACTTTCGATACATGAGCCCTGCCTTCGTGTAGAATGAGATGTTCTTTCGGGCTACTCCTTCTTTCCCGTTATGCTGCAGATTCTTAATGGTATCATCACTTGCCTGCGCAGTGACGAGTGTGTTTCTGTCTACTTTACTGAGCTCTTCCCAACAAGTGGATGTTGGACCAAGCAGGGACGACTGAACGCTCTCCTGAAGCGCTCTGCTTTCATCCACCTCCACAGGCTCGTCGCGTTCGGCAGCCATTACCGTATCCGGAGCCCTACTGTCTTCGATGTCCGGTGATACACTAGTCGCCTCTTGGCCCGAGTCTCCCTGGGGAGTTGCCTCACGCTCGTCCACCTCCTCGTTCGAAACCGAGACCTCAAGTCTCCCCGCGAGAGCGCGGGACCGCGATCGCGTGAGTGCCATGCACGCGAGGGGAGATGAAAATGACTGGCCCTTTTCTTTAAGGAGCTGCTCTGATTTGTTGGAAAAAAGGTACGGAAAATCTTGGGGCAAATTAGGGCTCACGGCCGCCTCAGTGCGCAATTTTCCAAAACTTCCCTCTAGAACAACCGCAGCAATTGGCAAACAGGCACTTTGCTCTTCTGCAACCTGTCTGATCCAGGCGCATTCGCCAGTATAGTCGCCAGGGGAGATGCAAGATGGGTGTGCTACGTCCATCGTCGCAGCTGAATCACGGAGTGCCCGGCATTTCTTTCCGTTGACCACAATTTCGCGCATGTAAGGCTCGAGTAACTTCAAGTTCTCGTCCGACTCGCGAATGCCAGCGAAAACAAACTTTTGCTTACAGCTAGATGAGATATGACCCTCCTTTTTACAATTGTAGCATACAATTGGTCGTTTTGATTCAAACGCTCGAGCGGTGTCGACGCGTTCCCTCGCACTTGCTGTCGACTCAGGTGCCTCTCCTGGCTTTCTCCTTTCCCTCTCATTGTTAGTCGCTCCCTGACTGAATTCGTTACGCGGCGGAGCCATCTTTTGTGCTGCATTTTGAGCAGCAAGCCGCCTTGAGGAGTCCCTCTTCTCTTTTGTATCATCGCGATCCAACTGAAAATTCCTTCGCGTATAATACTCATCAGCTAGCTCAGCAGCTTTGTCAATGTCTGTTCCCTTCATTCTGTCCTGAAGCCAGAGTCTGGCATCTTCAGGCAACACACGATAGAATTGCTCGAGGGCCACACAATCAATCACCCTGTCGTGGTTACCGTAAGCATCCGCACTTCTAAGCCATTCTTTCAAATTAGACTTAAGCTGGTACACGAACTCTGTGCATGATTCACTGCCCCTTTTTGCTTGCCGAAATCGCTGCCGAAATGCCTCGGCAGACAAGCGGTACTTACGAAGGAGGGCCGCTTTGACCTTAGCGTAGTCGTCAGAGTCTTCTTTAGACAACCGTGCGATTACTTCCGCGGCCTCTCCCGGAATGACTGACAGAAGCTTCTGGGACCAGACACCCTCATTTATCCCAATTTTCTCGCACGTGCGCTCAAAGTTCACTAAAAAAAGCGCGATGTCTCCACCCGTCCTAAACGGCAGAATCAAATCTTGGATTTTCTGTCTTGGCATTTCGTCTGCCACGGATAGCGAACTAGACTGCGCCGATGTTATGCGAAGTTGCTCAAGTTCCAGCTCTTTCATTCTAAGAGCATGTTGACGCTCTTCTCGCCTTTTTCGCTCCTCAGCCTCCTCGCCTTCGCGTTTTCGACGCTCCTCAGCCTCCTCGCGTTCGCGTTTTTGACGCTCCTCAGCCTCCTCGCGTTTTTGACGCTCCTCAGCCTCCTCGCGTTTTTGATGCTCCTCAGCCTCCCGCTGTTTTTCTTTAATTGTCTCCATAGCCTCTTCTACCTCCTCTTCAGTTATTCCTTCCGCTCTCATGACATCAAGAATATTTCCTTTGCGGCTCGTCCTAGCAACAGAAACACCCAGCTGCTCACAAACATCGAGAAGGTCCCTCACTCTGAGCTTCTCCATTGTTTACCGCAATTCGTGCACGTTCCTTTCTGAAATAGCTTTGTCTCAGAAGCTATATTCTTCGACGTGAAGCAAGTCGAGAACCAGCCAAGCACTAGCCACCTAAAGATCTAAAGGAACATACTTGGCTACTCTGTGCTAACAGGGTCTGACGACAAAAGACGAACGTCAGGCACTCACCCAACTAGAGCGGGTGACTTCGGCCATCTGGTCGTTGCCGTCGAGTGGTGTCGTGGGTGTCCTCGGGCCTGCCAAGATCCGCTCCAACTTTCCATCCGTAGAAGTCGGCGTAGCGGGTCCCAGGGCAGCAAAACGATATCACGGTGGTCGTCCTCGGGTTTGCAGGGATCCGATCCAACTTTTCAGCCGTTGAGATCGGGGTAGCGGGTCCCAGAGCAGCAAAACGTTGAGGACAGGGATAGCGTATCCCGCAGCTGCCAACCACTGTTATGAATTTGCTCTGTCGCGATGGTAGCGGTGGCGAAGAGCGGCGAGCAGTCGAGCGGGCTTCGCTGAAGCCTTAGCCCCAAGGTGAAACAGGGAGGCAATCCGTTTGGAAAACAGCAACAAAAGTAGCGTTTACTATCGCAGGTTGTCGTTTTACAGAGCCGGCCAGCACGACAACGTCGGCTGGGGCAAAATCTCCTAACATGGGGCCGGCTCGGCCTTAAATAGCGTCCTTGGTCCATTCTCTCGGACCAGTTCTCGGGCTCGGAGGGGGAGATGTAGCCATACCCGGAACTGCAAAGTGGCCCGGCGGAGGAAACGACGTTATCCCCGGACTGCACGGTTCTCCTGCACAGAAGGCGGCGCTGGGAGGGGGGGGGGGAGACAGTTCGTCGAAACAGGGCTCGATCTCGTGAGACGTGCTGCCGAACGAGGAACCTGTCGGTGGCACAACAATACGTGGAAGTGGGTACACGTCTTTTTTTGTTACAGCATTCAATCGGCGATAATCGACGCAAAATCTCCAGGATCCGTCTTTCTTTTTAACGAGAATTACTGGAGCTGCCCATGGACTTACCGACTCTTGAATGATACCGTTTTCAATCATTTCGTTCACCTGCTCATTAATAATCCTCCGCTCGGATGGCGAAACACGGTATGGCTTTTGTCTAATCGGATTGGCCAAACCCGTGTTGATAGTGTGACATGTCCGAGAAGCAGGGATTAGGGGCGCTTTGTCTTTCTGCGCAAAGTCGAATGCAGAGACGTGCTTCGAAAGTACATTGACCAATGTTCGGCGTTCACTTGTGCTCAGCGACTTATTCACCATTGACAGAAGAGCCGTTTCGAAACTGTGACTACGATGCTCTTCCGGCGCATCTCTAAGCTCGGTCACCAGTAAGGCCTCGTGTTGTCCACTCACGACGGCTAACTTTAGACCATCTGGTAACATCACTGGTTCTGTAGAGCAATTGACAGTCCATAAACCAGCGCGTCCACGTCTGATCGACACCACACAATGTGGGATCAACACATTCTTTTTCATGCAGTTGGTGTACACTGGTTCTACGTTGGCATCAAAGCTGGCGGAATAGCTGTCGCTGCAACCAACAGGTACACGAACGGTTGATAACGGTGGTATGATAGTGTCGCCACAGACACACAATGCAGTCTCACCATCCACAGGGTTTTCCAAGAGTGCTGGCGGAACGTGATCACTCAAGACTATTGTCCCTGTGCGGCACTCGACAGTCGCACCACACTCCCTCAAAAAGTCCATACCCAAAATAACATCATGTGTCGCCTGCGGAATAATCACGAACTCCGTTGGGATAACACGGCCTCCGAGAAATACGTTAGCTTGACACACACCAACAGTCCACTCACTCCGCAAAACTTCGCAGCTTGATTCCACCTAAATAATACCTTCCGTCCCAAGGTATCTTTAAAACACGCACTCATGACCGAAATGGTTGCCCCCGTATCTACCAAAGCCATCACAGGCACACCGTCAACAAAAACACGTACTTTGTTCTTGAGCATCAACACAGGAGGTATTTCTGATATTAGCACGTCTCCGGCGACCTCACCTCCATCGGCCGCGCTTGCTAGTTTTCCTGTGGCAAAGGAGACGTGTTGCGGCGCCGTGGTGAAGGAGAACGGGGAACACGAGGCGGTGGAGGCGTCAAGCTCCTGTCAGATGTAGGGGAGTGGTTCCGGAAGCTGCGTGTCCAGTAGTCGTCGCGAGGCAGCAGGTGTGTTGCATTAGGGTCATCGTACGGTCGATCAGACGATCGTGTGAAGTGTTGTGGTGGGCCATAGTACGTTGCTCGCGGGTCATCGCGAAGTCGTTCGGAAGGCCGTGCAAAGTGTGGTGGGTAGCCATACCGTGGGGCTACACGTCGACGGTTGCAAAATCGCGAAATATGTCCTGGTACACCACAGGAGTAGCAAACTGGGAGAGGTCGAAACTCTCTTTGTTCGTCGATGAATCGAACATCGTCTTCTCTGGCGGAGTGGGTCGGTTCGTTCCGTATATCATAGGGATAGACTGGGCGTCGCGAAGAAGGCGGACGCTGGGGGCGTCGGTCATGGCGAGGAGCTGGCAACCGTGGTGCTCTCCTTGGCTGTGGGGGTGCGCTGTACTCAACAGCTGCTGCACTAACCATCGATTGCCAAGGGGTCGTAGAAGGCGGTGGCGCAGTCACAGCCTCACGTGGCACATATACCGAATGTTGGTCGTTTACAGAATGGTGATCAACTGCTGAATGCGTCTGTTCTCTATAGCGAAAAAGTTCTTCGCGAACAATCTCTCGAATCGTCGAGGACAGGTCTGGGCAGGTGCTCGTGTCGATGCTGGCAACCGTTGTAACATTTGTGAGCCGGCCGAACTTTGGAGCAATCCTGCGCATTTTCAGCTGTTCGAAAGTTCGACAATGCCGAATCACGTCGGACACCGAGCTCAGGTGCTCTTTTCCGATTAGATAATTATATACATCTTCGGCTATGCCTTTCAGCAAATGCCCTACTTTGTCGTCTTCTGACATCTGATCATTGACCACCTTGCAGAGCTTCAGTACATCCTCTATATACGTGGTACATGTCTCACCTGGAAGCTGCGCGCGTTGAGACAATGTCTGCTCTGCCCGCTTCCTTTTGACGCTTCAGTCGCCGAAACACGCTTTCAGCTCTGCAACAAAAACGTCCCACGTCGTCAGTGTGTCCTCGTGGTTTTCGTACCACACGAGCGCAGTATCCGTAAGGCAAAAGACCGCATTGCTGAGCTGAGCGGCGGCATCCCAGCCGTTGGACTTGCTGACTCGCTTGTACTGGACGAGCCACGCGTCGACATCCTCTCCCGATTTTCCTCCAAAGGTTGGCGGGACTCGGTAGTAGGGCATGGAACCCATTGGAGTTGGCCTTGAAGCGTTAGATGGCTGATCTTGGGCCATTACGATCGGCGCAGGCGGGAGTCCGGCAAGGCGGCGGCTGCGGCGTAGTCCAGGTAGTGAAGCTCCCGTCGTTGGGCTTGTCTTGCCCAGCACGCTTCCACCAATCTGTTACGCACAAGGAGGACCAGGACGTATACGGCTGAAGGGGGCCGTTTATTTTGGTCGCGAAGAGAAGCGCCGGAGCGGCCAACAGGTTGATGATCGCAGTCTCGTCGTCTTCTTTCTTCCTCCAGCTTGGGGCAGTCAGCATGTTCACCCATCTTCGTTTTCTTCCAAGGCATGCGTAACAATATATTTCGAAATTACATTCACAGACAAAGCGGTAATTTCACGCTATTGAACATTTCGCGCCCCAAAGCTTTTGCTGTTGATAGCACGAAGGGCAGAGTGACAGACGTACTAACACGAGTGTAAGTGAACTTATGTCTATACACTGAAAGGTCGCCCAACTACATATTTATTACTGGATTTCAATGAGTCGCACGCGCACCTCGTTTCAGTAGCACGACCATCAAATACAGGAACCGCAATCGAACTTCGGGAAAACCCCACCGCGGGGGTCTAGTAGCTAAGGTACTCGGCTGCTGACCCGCAGGTCATGGGATCAAATCTCGGCGGCGGCGGCTGCAGGCAAAAATGTTGTATAGGCCCGTATGCTCAGATTTCGGTGCATGTTTAAGAACCCAAGGTGGTCTGAATTTCGGAAGCTCTCCACTAAGGCGTGTCTTATATTGTGGTTTTGAGACGTTAAACGCCACATATAAAACTTCGGAAAACATAGTAAAGGCTTTTTTGATTGGCATGCACAAAAAGTCTGTTAGTTACCTCTGGTTACCTTTGTTCAGAAAGAAATTTCGCTCCTGTCATCTGTTAATTAGGGCATGTGATCACGAGCGGAGCTATGTGCGCCGCTTAGTGTTTTTTTTTGACCAGATCGCGCAGACCTGAGTATTTTTAAGTGAATGTTTAAAAAATTAATAAACAAGTTGTAAGATTGCACCCGCTCGTGTGCCTATCCTCTTTATCTCTGTGTGCCTGCGCAGAAACCGTTAATTCAAATGAGTTTGTTCCAAGAGCGTTGCTTCAAACTGGAATGCTATACTAAGTAAGGCTATAACAATTTACTTCTTTAGCATCGAACCTTACGTGAAGAAATGCTGGCATGTAGAGAACGCGGCTGCCGTAAAGATCCGAGGGACCTAAGTGCAGTCTATCGCTGTATGTTTTCTGTCGAAGGACGACGAAGTGGTGCTTGTGTACAACACTGCTACCAGTATCTGTGATTTTACAAGTTTTTCTGTGACTTTGCGGAAGACACCGTTCCAGTGACTGTGGCGATAGACGTAGATTCGCCTGGGCTTCCAACCCAACCATCCACGTCGTTTGCAGCTGCTTCGAGAAAGTATACCGGCCAACCAAGTGATGCCGAGAGCAAGGACACGCTAATACTATACGGCCAGCGACGAAAGCTCCGACGAAGATGACTTCGTGTCTGCGACAAGTCGTCAGCCAAAGAGAAGACTAGTGATGACGTCTCCATTAACAAGTAAGAATACTACAAAGACACGAGAGCCTCCGATTCACACAATTCTGTTTGTGCCGGTCGATGAGGCTCATAGTCTTAACCGGCTCAATCGTCAAGCCACGTCTAGATCTTTTGAAGCACTCGCGCGGGGACAGATAGTGGATGTGCGGATGAACGGCCGTAAGAATATTCTCGCCATAGACGTCAGCCAACGAAGCACATTGAAGTTTTGAGCAACTTTAAGGTGTTGGAGGACATCAACGTTCGCTCCTACATACCTGATGGCCGCGACTCTAGTGGTGTAATCTATGACGACGTCATTTCCATCGGCGAAAGTGATTTTCCAGCTCTCGTCAAACCGGTGTTTGAAGAACTTACCATACTGCAAGCCCGTGGCCTTGGCAAATCACGCTGTGTGAAACTCGTTGTCAAGGAAGACGGCCTTTCATCGCAAGTCAAGGTCGGTCATTTTCGACACGCAGTGCGACCCTTTGTACCGAAGCCACTTCAATGCCGGAACTGGTATAGGTTGGGACACGTCAGTACTGTTTGTACAAACCCTGCTGTGTGCTCATGGTGCTCAGAGTCGCACAGCGCAGACGCTTGACAGGCAGAACTTCGTAAGTGAGGAAACTGTCATGGTCCTCGTGTTGAATCGTCGAATGATTCCCCGAGCATGAAAAAAGAAATGCAAGTGTTGAGGCACATGGTCCGGAACGGATCAACCCACAGGAAGGCCACTGCCAAAGTACAACGCTGGCGGTCTGATCACCGGAGGCCTCCGAGGAAGTGCAGTGCTGAAGCAAGGACTGTACCTCATCAAATGATCGCCGGCCTACCACCTCAAGCGTCCGACAACGCTAACGAAAAATCATCCAAGCAAGACGCGAGCATCGCCGGCGCACCTGACGCATGGCCAGCGCTGCCGGCGATAGACCCGCCGTCTGAGCCACCGCGTCGTTCGTTTACAATCACTTCGGAACAAGAATGCGGCGATCGTCGAGATAATGAAGTCGTAGCCATGGTAAAGGTCCTCATTTGTACCATATATTCTCCTCATTAGCATTAACAGTCCGGCTGCTGAGAGTGCAGTTGAGTTAGTGGATGCGCTGAACGCGGTGCTATCAAGTCTGGAAAAGCACCATGGCTCCTCCTCGGCAAGTCTTTCGTAAATAAGTCAAAGGAGCTTCGATTTTTTAGTAGAATCTCCAAGACCTCAAGCTCCGCATTTCTCATATCCGACCATTTGTGTTCAAGAACTAATTTCCAAATATTGTTATTTGTGAGCCACGACTTCACAATGCGATACAGAACAAAGGGTTCTGAGTTATTGTCCGAGTCCATCCTAGACCCAGAAGGCTTCGAAAGCATTATTGCGTTTTGGGCACAACTGGCCTTAGAGACAGACTTTCTTGTCTCATTCTCTTTGATTCTGCTTTTCCTCTTTCACTGTATTTTGTCTTTTCCCTCTCTCTATGTAACATATCTTTGCTATCATCTTTTATTCCCCTCACATCTTTCCCCAGCACAGGGTAGTCAGCTGGTCTAATAATTGGCTAACATCCCTGTCCTTCCGCTTATTTCTTTCCTCCTCCTCCTCCTCAAGGTAAGAGTACAACACGCACAAAGGTTCGCCATCTCCTGATATATGTGGTCATCCGCCCCTCTTCCCCTATCGGCATTTCGCGTCACGGAGGACGGGTGGTGAGTTTCCTTTCCGCTTGATCCGTCATTGTCGGCTGCCTCAGCACGCTTTCGCTCTCACATAGAACATGTAACGCGTCTGGTGATAGTAATAAAGACGATAGTCTTTCTTGGGGACCTTCGACGCGAATATATTGGTTTGTCTGTCAATTTGTCTCTTTGTCCACCCTTAATGATACCCGGTACTCTAAGCGGCACCAGCCGATACCCCAAATGGCAGACCCCCTCCGCAGCGCCCACCAATGTTGCTCAAGGTTCATGGTTCCTACTTGTGTGATTGTCAATTAAAAAGCAATTATTGCGCATATCAAAGGCACCATAACAACACGTTATTTATACTGTATATGCGTCTTTTACTATAAAAGGCATACGTAAGTTTTATAAGGATCGCAGTGTTTATCACGCTGCGCTGACCATGCAACGCTTGCACGAAAAGGCGAAAAGTACCAAAGCTTTGATAAGACGACATGGTGGTGACACCTACCCGTCACTTTGCGTTCTACACCTTATCATCTCTGAGACAGGCGTGCACGCCCGTCTCAGAGCCGCACGCTTTGTTTTCCAATACAACTGCCCGATAGCGCTCATGTCTCACGTGTGACGTGACTTGATGGGCTCGTTCGCCTCCGCTGCACACTCGAGGCACTCGAACTCAGCGCCTCCAAAATACCATTCACCGATTTTCTTGTGCAGAGCATGGAATAAACGTTTTGTTCACTCTCTCCAGGCGCAAAACCATCGTCTTTCGACGACACTTGCAGGTGAACATGCTGATATGGGGCTAATTTTTTTCTCACGACGACGCAAAAAAACACGCCTAGCGTATGCGTGTCACTGCGATTTCAACAACAACAACAACAACAACAACAACAACAACAACAACAACAACAACAACACAACAACAACAACAACAACAACAATAATAATAATAATAATAATAATAATAATAATAATAATAATAATAATAATAATAATAATAATGCTTCCGAATCAAAATAACCTGCTACTCTCGGTTTCTTTTCTTTCAACACAAGAAAAAGGAGTTCTGTCAGATTCGAAAACTACATCACCTTATTAGTGTCATTCGCATTTTTAATGACCCGTGTAAACAAGACCTCATGGTGAGATTCTGAATATAACTGAGTTTTCTGCACGAGGTTGCAGTGTTTCGCTTGTATTCAGGCTGCTCTGTTTATGGAGGGGGGACGAGTCTGCAGCATACGCTGCGCCACCGGCATGTGCAGTCGAGCTGGCCTCTTCAAAATTTCTTAGTAACTTCTGACAGTGCGCGCTCGCTTCCTTAGGCTTTCCAATCCTCTCCTCATCCTAAAATTATACAGACCCTGCCCTTTTCCAGAAGAAATAGTTGCTGACATTTACTGCAATCAGATGTTTACAGTTGTAGCTTTCAATAATTGCAGAGACGTAAAATTATAAATGCTCATACAGCCGAGAGGATATTAAGCCTCCCACCAATCGATGATTGTACCAATTGAATGACTTGTATTGAACGGCTTCATCTCGCATAAATTAGCAAGGACAAATATGCCTTCTCACTTGTGTGCTTTGACGCGTATTCCTTCATGTAGGCTTAGAAGAGTGTCAGTCCATAGAGTTTTCTAAAATTAACTAGAGGGGACTCTGGCGCTGCGATCGTTCAGCGACCATGGGAATGATGGATAGTACACACATTTGCCTAGTCTTCTTACTTGCGGGCGGCGAATCGTACTTGCGGCTTCGTTTATTATTGTGTTTCGGTTTTGTTTTAAAAGAAAGATTCAAACCTTTTGAACTTCATTACCCAATTTGGAAAGGTAAGTCTAAAAAAATAAAATGGTGAAGCGCAACCGCTGAACGTTTGCTAATATTTGTTTCGTAAGAAAACAGCTCCAAGCCCCACGAACACACACGGAGCCAAAAGCAGGCCAGAAATACGAATATTAGACAAATGTCTGTACTACCCATCATTCCCATGCTCGCTGAAGCACCGTGCGTTGCAGCTCACATAGACACTAGCTCCAGAGTTCCCGCTAGTGTATATTAGGAAACTATGTGTCGGTCAGCAATAGCACCAACACTGTTAGACAATATCTGTTGTTAGCTGCTCCCTCCATGGCAGACATCCAATACACTCTCCTTTATGGTGCTCTTTTTTTTTGTCGTTTAAAACACTTTGGGGAAACTATGACCTTCATGTGCGGCATGGCGGCAAAACTGTCTTTAACGCATGAACTGTTCAAATTAAACCTGCCACTTTACGGCCAGACTCGCGCGTAAGTTGTACAGTAATTTGCTGTCAGTGATTCAAGTAATGCTCTACATACCTTTTTTTTTATTGATGAAGGCTCTTGAAGCGTTATTTGTGTCATACGTGCCCACAATATGCATTCACAGAAAGTATTACTCGCAAATATTAATATTTAGGGTTTGACGTCCCCAAACACTAATATGATTATGAGGGCCGCCGTAGTGGACGATTGTGAAAATTTTGACCATCTGGTGTACTTTAACGTGAACTTACATGTCACAGTACACGGGGCTCTGGCATTTCGCCTTCATCGAAATACGACCGTCGTGACTGGGAGCGAACCCGTCACCTTGAGACCCGAAGCCCCGCAACGTCACCGCGACAGCTCCACGGCGAACAATATTACTCGCAATAGTAACCGGCACATGTAATCTCATTAAGCGTCTTACGAGCCCTAAACAACCATGAAACAAACAAAAAATTAATAAAAACCATATGTGAAAGCGTTAGATGAAATCTCGAAGGCAACAGCCACCATACGCAGAGAGCGTAATACTATAGGTGGACGCTGCATCAATGCAGGGGCTACTCTTGGAGGCGTGTCCTAGCACGAGTCTATGAATGTGCTCGGGGAACAAACGTGTTCGATTCAGAAGAATTTCAGCATAATTTCCGAGATATGGGAGGGGTAACAATATGATACCGAGGCAGAGTGCGCATAGAAACCACCAGATCAGTTTGCAGGGAATCGTAAAAGCATGGATAGGGGGGTTTGGTTAGGCGGCAAGGCTTTACACAATTTGGTCCTGCCTATTCGTTGAGCCCAACTCTCTCGGAAACTAACTATTTGGACCACCCGCCGGCGTATACAACGTATAAACTCGCACCGAAGCGAGAATATACAGCGGAGCCATTCGCGTACACCGCTTGATCGGGACGAAATGAGTCGACGCGGCATTTCTCGGCCTTTCCGGGCGTTTACCCCTGGACGGAAGGCTGGCGATCTTCCCGGAATCGAACTGCGCGTGGTGTCGCTTGGGCCATCATTTCGACAGCTTTATGGCTGAGCGTAATTCACTATCCGGTCGTCGTCGTCGTTCACTTTCTCTCCAGTCACACTTCGCACGATGGAAAGGCAGTGGCGACACACTTGCCTCTCTTTTTTTTTGTCTCTTTCTCTCTGAGTGCTTGTGCAACAGCATGTTAATTTCCTGACAAAACAAGCTCACGCTTTTTATATGCACCCATAAATTGCTCCCTATGGATGGACACGGCGGTGTGCAACGACGTGTTTTAACGCATGCTCCGCTGCCATGCGCAACTCGCGAGTGTGAAGCGAGCGCAGGCAACGGACAGGTGTCAATGTATGGCCACCACCAGTTTCGGAGTGCTTGACTCGCTTCAAAGATGACCCCGCGCGAGCTGCTTTTGTTGTAACGTGCTTCAACCAGTCCGCACTTACTTCCAATCGCCGCAGGGCAGTGCTCTTTTTCCATTTTGTACTAGAGGGGGGGGGGGGGGGGGGGGTTGCACAAAGGCGAACAAAAGCACGTCGCGAGCAGAGTTGCGTGGACGGTTTCTTGAGTTATGCTCATAATTACCGTTCTATCTTAATTGGAAATCATCTTGCGAGTGGCGCTCCTCGTCCATGCTTCATTAGTGGCAGCGTCCATTGGCTCGGTACGGATTACGGCTGGGACTGGCTTGACCGAGCTCGCCGAAGCCCGCTGCTGCTTAATGTGAAGCGGCCCAAAACGCCAAGAAAGAATGAGGGTGAAAGGTAGGGGCGCTAGATCTCGCTGGGCACCGCAGCACATAAATCCTTTCCTCGCGGCTGTAATGGAACTCGCCGACCCTCCGAAAACTTTACCTTTCTCTTTTCGTCTTTCTGGTTTCTCCCTTCTTTCGCTGAAAGTGCGAGAAACTTCTTTGGTGGACCAATATGTTTTGCTCGTTTCATTGATTTTCGTGTTTCTTCGAGGCTGCTGTAAAATTAATCTAGAATACCCCCGTAGGATGTTTTATGTATTTATGCCTGTTTTGTATGACTAAAGGTACCATACGGCCGCAGCAAACTGTGAAGCTCAGAGCAGTGGCGTGCGCTCACTCTACATTAAACTTAGCTGTCTATCTTTCTGGTCTTGCTGATGAATTGTACATGGAACTTGCATGTTTTTAACATGCATTATCGTGGAACACATGAGTCAGCATGACGATTTTAAATGTGCATAGCATTTATTTAGCTGTATTTTATTGTGATAAAGCTTAGCCTTAAGACAAAATACTTTGAGTGTATATGTCCATTAGGTACTCTAAAGCCTATGTTGGGCATAAATTGAAGCAGCGTCGTCTGAAATCTGGTAATATTAGGGCTCCGTGTTTTCGAATATATTGGAAAAAAAAACGATAAACACTGACTTATAAAATTTCTGACGATTCAGGTTTATCAAACAAACTGCAATTTTAAAAGGGCATTTTCAACGTTTGGACGACATTTTAAAAGCTGAGAATTACCAATCAATGGGAGCACACCTACATCAGTGGCAGTAACCTCATGACGTATGCTTGCGCCTATTGCAGCAAGCTTTAAGGCTGTGGCATGAACAAACGTAGGTATTATGTATTCAAATGTATGTGCGTGTATGTATTCGCGTTTGTGCGTTTGAATGTTCCATACATATTAAATACACCTAATATGTTCGCGTTTTTGTGCTCATATTTCATCTACGATTTCAGAGTGTACGGTGATTCCACGAGAGATCACACATGCCTGTCCGGACTATGATTTTGTTTCATCTGTATTTTTTTTATATGTTACGTGGGTATATTAAGGTGCATGGAATCAAAAATTTTATTTCCAAAAATTGATGTCAGCATGCTAAAAAAATGTTTGAAGGTGGCAGCGCACGCGTCTCGCCATTGCTTGCCGTAGCAATTCTTGATTCCGGAGCCGTAATAAATGCGCACTGTAAATGTTGTGTGGAGAATTTTTTCTTCGTGTTTTAATACACATCACAGGGAATCACTTCCATGCTATTGTTAAGTTGTCTTGCAGAACCGAAAAATTCTGAAAAAATGGCAAATTAGGTCAAAAATAAAAAAGTATGGTTTCTTTGATGCGCCTTGGCGCATTTTATATTTGGCGCAGAAATTTAAGAAAGTGCGAGTATGGAGCAAAATTTTTTCAACATTCCCGCAAAGGATTGTTTTCCTAGATGGAGCGCGATTGAAGAAGGTGGTAGCACTCGAAGGAGCGAGTTAAAAAAAAAAACACGCTTTCGAAAAAGCAAAAAAAAAAAAAAAAACCTCGGTCCCGATTATAACCAAAATTGTTCATCGAAGTCACCTTATGTCACTCAGTACAGTGTTTTAATATTATGTCCTCATTGGCTTTTTTCACGAAATAAAGCGGGCCAAGGTGGCCTTGCAGAACGCACTGCCTTCAGTGCTGTCATAAGACACCTTTAAGCTTGTGAACACTTATGTTGTTTTTTTTAGAAAAAATAACAAAGATAGCAGTAACGGCTGGTACAAACTAAGGTTTACGTGTGTCTCATATTATGGTAATGGCAGAGAACATGTTTTCTGATTTGTATTTTCCGATTCAAAACAGGATTGAACAATGCATGTGATCGAACAAGTTTATTTAGTTACCACTCAGAAAATTTTGATTTCATTGCGCTTCTTGCTGGATCAAGAGATGATTTAATTGCAGCGCGTGAAAATGTGCCGGCAAATCTCGTCGGTGCCCCGAATAAATAGCCTGAGCCTCTGGCAGCTTCCGCAGAGACGCAACATCCAAAATGTTTACGCAACGAAATTTTTTTCGTAGCAATCTTTTTCTTGTGAACGCGTAAATGATCGGCACAGAGTACCCGGTCTGAGCTATGAATGTAATGCATCGCGTATAGTGAACAGCTATGTATGCCTAGTCCAGACCTTTGTGTACTGAACTGCGCCGCACTCGTTCTGTCACTTCTCCTATGGCACTGCCGTGTCTCGAGAATGCCTCGCGGTTTCACGTTTTAAGAAGAGGACCGTCTAGAGGTTTTACTCTGATGACGTGTAGCCCACTTTGCGTGTCGAAAAAAGAACAAACCCAACTGGGGCCATCGGTGCCCCTGTGCAGTTCTCTATCCCGGCCGTTGATTGATTGATTGATATGTGGAGTTGAACGTCCCAAAACCACCATATGATGGTGAGAGACGCCGTAGTGGAGGGCTCCGGAAATTTCGACCACCTGCGGTTCTTTAACGTGCACCCAAATCTGAGCACACGGGCCTACAGCATTTCCGCCTCCATCGGAAATGCAGCCGCCGCAGCCGGGGTTTGATCTCGCGACCTGCGAGTCAGAAGCAGAGTACCTTAGCCACTAGACCACCACGGTGGGGCTCCATCCCGGTCGTGAAGGTCGCAATTAGATGGCGGCAAAGTTGTAGAAACGATGGACCTTAGATTTAGATGCACGATAATGAACAAAAGGTAGTAGAAATTTTGAGATCCCTCCGCTACAGCGTCTCCCACAATGATGTGGTGGTTTTGCGACATAAAATGTCACCTTCACGCTTTCAAACAGCCGAAACATCGTGATCGAGGCAATACAAGAAGTTATCTGTAAGCGACGCGCCGGAAGAGGTGATAACAGTAAACGAAATGAATGGCTCGGTAGATGACTGAGGCAATGATGTCTCCGAAAGCTTATGTTGTCTGTCGTGGGAGTCTCTCTTGCGTGCCTCCGAGTCAGAAGGCCAACGCCACCTTATTTAACGCGCGGTGGAAACTCCGGTATCCCAAGAGATCCCCGCCTACCTCCTCTGAAATAGCGCAACCAGTCTCTGTACTGGTCCCCTGCATTTTTGACGTTATTTTTTTTTTTTTGGGAGAAATAAAAATGTCACCTCCACTACTCAAAGCTTATTTTCGTACTTTGTCCTACGTGACTGAAGGTCCCTTTATCTACTGCACGGGATGCAAGGGAAATGGGCCGTGAAGAAGCACCTCCATAAGAGCACACGTGCTGATTATGGAAGCCAGCAGTTACGAATAAGGCTTCCTTGGCGCCCATTACGTAAGCTGTACTGTGTGCTCCTTGCTGGTTTTGGCAAATTCACCTGAAAAATCCTTTCGCGGTGCTTCGCATGGTCTCGGCAACAAAATAGCGTCAACGTGTGTTCACCTTGTCACAAGGCTGCAAACTGGGCACGCATTATAACTTTGGAGGGTGGCCATCCTGCAGTCTGGCGCACAGGGGGCGCCATAGATCCTATATATCTCAATATAATTCCGTTCAACAGAAGATATCAGAATGAAGTTCTTCTACTGCAGCAAAAATTATAATTGAAGAGGTTAGTAAAATGCCGGCTCATGCATATTAAGGGCCATGAACCAAGCACTCTCAGTAAGGGCCGCTTTGTCCCGCTGTGTTTTATTCACACACACACACACACACACACACACACACACACACACACACACACACACACACACACACACACACACACACACACACACACACACACACACACACACACACACACACACACACACACACACACACACACACACACACACACACACACACACACACACACACACACACACACACACACACACACACACACACACACCACACACACACACACACACCACACACACACACACACACACACACCACACACACACACACACACACACACACACACCACACACACACACACACACACACACACACACACACACACACACACACACACACACACCACACACACACACACACACACACACACACACACACACACACACACACACACACACACACACACACACACACACACACACACACACACACCACACACACACACACACACACCACAACACACACACACCACACACACACACACACACACGCGCGCGCGCGCGCGCACACCACACCAACACACAATAATAGGGGTATATTATATTGAAACCATGTAATGAGTGACATAAGCGGACTTCTATAAAAAAATTGGTTGAAATTGGGACTGGGGCTTTCTTTATTTTTTGAAAATGAGCTTTTTTGGAAAAACTACCTTCTTTAAGCATTTTTTCTATATCACGCTGCGTCTAGAAACAATCTTTTGTAAGAATGTTGAAAAGATATTCCTCTATATTGGCGTTTTTTTTTTTGAAAATTTTTCGTTAAATAAGAAATGCGCCAAGCGCATCGACTCGAGTTGCCATTTTTTTCAGAATTTTTCGGTTCTGCGCACAGCTTCAAGAAAGTATGTGTGATGTTTCGGACGGTTCGAGCATTTCCACTACTGTGCAGCGGCGCAGGAAACAGACAGGGAGACGTGTTCAAACGTTTATATACAAAATAAAAGCGATGAAAAGTCAGTGGTGTGGACGCCGTCTGGACGACCACCACGGCACATGAGGAAAAAGAGTCCCGTCGACTCACGACTCTCGAGCAGTGGTGGCGTCGTCTAGGAGATGCCTGGAACAGCGTGACCTCGGACCTCGTTTCCGAGCTCTTGATCACCACCCGGGCGTAGTGGTTCCACGTGCGGGTTCTGGCCAGCACAGCACCGCCTGTGCCGTGCTGAAATGCTGCTTGCCACAGCTGCGGTGCGGCAGATCAGTCGCCGGCGTTCCTCCCCTTGGCCAGGGCACCGCCAGGTACCCTCGGAGGCACAGCTCATGAGTTCGCGGCCCACGTCCAAGTCTGGCGCGTCGCTCGGTACGGCTCGGAACCGCTCTGCAATCCTCGATTCAGCCAGCTACTCCCCTGGCACCTCGATCCTCGGCCACCCTGAACCTCGCCCGGCTCCGTGGTCCTCCGAACACACGCCCGCGTCTCGCCCGGCAGAACGTCTCGCTCGTCCGAGCTCGGAATCGCACGCCTTGGCCCGAACACTGCGAGTGTGCCTCGTGCCCCCCGTGTTTGTTTGTTTCTTTGTTTGTTTGTTTGTTTGTTTGTAGCCTCTAATTCATGGCTCATACGCACTCTGGGGGATTGGCCAAGAGAACACATAGTCTCATATGGACGATAACTGCAATATTGCTTACAAAAAAAAAGGTGGGGGAGGGGGAGTTGTATAGTGAAGACAGTATATTAAAAAAAAGAAAGAAACCAAAGATTCAGATAGTGAGAAAAAAAAAATCAACGAGAAAGTAGACACATATAGGTATACCTTGATTTTGGGAGCCGAGCAGACAGCTTGTTTTGCCAAACACGATTAATTTGGTATGTCACAGATTTATCCAGATTTGAAAAATACTTTTCGACCTGTTTTTTTTTTAGTATTTGTTAACATGTCACCGCGCTCTTCTTCTTTGTCCCTCAGTGCTCGGTGGTCTGCGTCGACGTTTTTGCGATATTTACACGTGACAACATGGCTGTAATTAACTGTGATACTTATTAAAACTAGACGACAAAACGTTTGACACAACGTTTATAATGCGCATATATTCGCCTCTGAAATCGGTAAATGTCGTGGCAAGCAATAGCGAGACGTGTGCGCTGCCACCTTCAAACATATTTATGGCCCCCCTTAATTCATTTTTAGAAATAAAATTTTTTATTCCGTGCACATAAAACATACCCACATAACATATAAAAAACCAGACGAAAAAAAAATGATCTCGACCCACATGTTTGAAATCTCGTGGAACCACCCAGACTTTTTGTGAGTATTAACATTAACAAAAATTATTCATTTTTTCTCAAGCCGATGAGGAACGCTGCGAGAAAAAGCTTAGAAGCAGCTTGAATTGCCCCTCCCCCTTTCAAAAATGAAAAAAAGTATGCTTTGGCGATAACCTTTAATAAAGTGCTTGATTGGGCTGGTTAGTGCAGCAAGCAACCATGCATGATTTGGCGAGTTTACAACAGTGCGAATGAACAACTGAATTTACAGGAAGTTAGAAGCAATGAAAGAAGAGACAAACAAGGCTGTCAGAAACAATGCAAAGTATATTCATCGGAAAGAAAAGCAAGAGCAACTCATTGCAACCACATATACTGCAAAATTAAACACCAAATTTCGGATAATTATTTTTTCGGGGAAGCAGTGAACAGGCACGAACAACGCACACATAAAAAGATGCAAACACAAGCACTGTACTGAAACTGATAAATATTGGAGATTTGCAAGAAATGTGCTCGATAAACACCGGATTTTTTTTAAAAAACGAAAACAATTTTTTTAATTTCAAGAAAAATAAAACCCGAAAACATGGAGCATTAGTTATCGCGTACCCAGTAGGCATAGCTGGTTGTGACGCTGCAGTGAATGCCGGCTTGCAGCTAGCTTCTCTACATTTGGATTGATCGGTTATCTGACCCTAACAGGACCCGATGCAATCAAAACCACGAGTAACATCAGCGCAGCGCTTATCTACATCTAATAATTTGATAATTGTTGCGATTTTACATCCCAAAATCACGACACGATTTCGAGGGATGCCGTTGGTGGGCTATGGAAATTTAAACCACCTGGGCTTCATGACATGGCCCAAGAACTTCGCCAGCTGGCTTACATCTCAGAGTTCACGACAGACATCCGCTATGTGAAAGTGAGCGACAACGTCGTTCCCGACGCCCTGTTTCGGAGCGCTATAAATGCCATCAACGATCCAGGAGGAGTTAACTTCGACGCGCTGGGGGTAGCACAAGAAGAAGATGAACAGCTGAAAAGCCTGCTAGCAACAAAAGATTACCGGATCAGGTGACCAGATTTTCTGCGACACCTCCACAGGCAAGCCATGGTCATTCACACCTGCCAATTTACGTTCTCGCATTTTTCTTTCGGTTCACAAGTTATCACATATAGGCTACGCAAAAGTTGCTCACAGCAAGGTTTGTCTGGCCAGGTATCGATTTAGACGTGCGTTGCTGGGCAAGAGCATGCATACTACGGGCCAAAGTTCATCGACACACTGTGTGGTACTATTGGCGTAGTTAGCGCCTGTAGACGTGCGCTTCGACCACGTATACACGTGCACCTCGACATTGTCGGACCTCTGCCGCCTTGTTAGGAGCATGCTTATTTACTGAAGTGCGTAGACAGATTTACGCACTGGACAGAGGCTATACCTATAACGATATCACTGCCGGCACGGTTGCCCGCGTCTTCCTGCACCACGTTGTTGCTAGTTTCATTGCACCACCCATAATAACAACGGAGCGTGGAAGGCAGTACGAACCATCACTATTGACGAGCATTACACGTTTTATTGGTGCTTTTCGCACTCGAACAACCACCTACCACCCGATCAGCAACGGCATGGTGGAGCGTTTCAACCACCATCTCAAGACAGCGCTCGCCGCAACAGAAGAGCAGAGTTGGATGGAGACACGGCCACTCATTCTCATAGGAATCCGGACAGCTGTCAAGGCAGACATCATCTGCAGCTCGGCCCAACTGGTCTACACATAAGTACAGCGCCTTCCAGGATAATTTTTCACGGGCAGTCCACAAGACGGTTGTACAGCAACCGCAGCCTAGGCCCTTATAGGCTTCGAGACATAATGAAAAAACTTCGAACTACGCCACCACGAGAGGCAGCACGACACATGGTGCACATACCATCAGAACTTGCTTCGTTCACACACGTGTTTCTGCACTATTACGCAGTTCATCGGCCACACGCCACAACGGACCATTCCAAGTGGTACGTCGAGGTGAAAAGCAGTTCACTATCGACGTGCGTTGTCCTCACGAAGTCGACTCACTAGATCGATTGAAACCAGCGCACATCGAAGATGCAGACACCATTTCACATGTGCCTTCATCTGTGACTCCACCCTCCAAGGTCGTACTCGTTTACACACGCCAAGTCACGAAGACACGCAGTGGACCGGTCTCTAAGGCGCCCTATCATATGGAATTGTGAAAAATGTGCATCTTGATTTGAACGTTCGTTAACTCACTATGAGGGGAAGTGATATGACAGCCTCACGGTCGCACAGCAGTAGCCACACACCCTTTTCCATCTTTTCGGTGAAATGTTATCGCGTTGTTTGTGGGAAAGGGAAGTGATGCGAGGATGCGTGACCAAGCCGTAGTGCGTAGTAGGGCCACACAGTCGCTGAGCAAAAGTTGGTTTTGTCCATCAGGGACGCGCTCCTTGCTTCTCTGTGCTGATTCCCAGCCACGCTCACGTTTCCGACAACACTCCTTAATCTAAGTGCCAGGCTTCTAGCGTTCGGCATCTATCGAAATCTGATCCCGCAACCTTTGCGTCTGCAGTCAGGCACCACAATTACCAGACCATATATGAAGTGTGTAAATAGGGGCTTCAAATGACCTTGGATGTTACCAGTGCTTGGTGTGGCTATATTGATTTAGAATTATCGAAGGAAAAAAAACAGGATTCTTGACCGTTGGAAAAAAGTACGGGTGCCGTGGACTTTAAAGCCGACCTATCAGCCTCTCTTTTAATCTCGCCCCGCCGCGGTGGTCTAGTGGCTAAGGTACTCAGCTGCTGACCCGCAGGGCGCGGGTTCGAATCCCGGCTGCGGCGGCTGCATTTCCGATGGAGGCGGAAATGTTGTAGGCCCGTGTGCTCAGATTTGGGTGCACGTTAAAGAACCCCAGGTGGTCAAAATTTCCGGAGCACTCCACTACGGTGTCTCTCATAATCATATCGTGATTTTGGGACGTTAAACCCCACATATCAATCAATCATCATCTCTTTTAATCTCGAACCTCTGCAGGAGGTCCTATAAATGCGCACTGGCTGCAAGAGTACCACGAAGCGTATGGAACCACTTGCCCCTTTTGTGACGCTCACATAACTGCCGTGGACGTGACACACTTGCTCTGGTCGTGCCCGGGCCTAGAGCAAGCGCGCCATCGTCATGTTAGGACCACGGTTCACCGTACCTGTCACCCTCCGAACTTGCAAGAGTGGATAAAAGGACCTTTTCACCGATCTTTGCTAAACATTATGCATGAGTGTAAGTTGTTTATGTATGCGTGATGAACCTGTGTCGTTTATATCTATGCTTGTTATGCCAGAGGGCAGTCTTGTCAATTAAAAAAAAAGACACAAATATTGTCACGCACGTGCAACGGGAAAGGATTTCTGGCACCAACTTATGGGCAGCCAAAAGTGCTCCTAAAAACTTCTGCAACGAACACCGTCATATCCAGAAGGTCACCGCAATTATACGATCACATAGATCAAGAGGCCCCTTTGCAGCCTCTCAACACGACCGCGCGTGCCTTGACGCTTTAATTTGTCAACATCTGCTCTACTCTATCGCCCTCTCATAGGCGGCGCCTACTGGAACCGATGCACCTAGTCCGAAGACTCCAGCTCTCATCACGACTCCTGTGGATCGGCTGAACCGGTGACTACTAGGACTGATTCCAGAGTTTTTGACTGTTCTTACCAGCGTGTCAGCTCACATCGGCGGATCTCCTTCCTTCACAGGTAGATCCTTTTTCCCAGGTGACATCTTCGCACCGCCGAAGTTTCCGTGGGGAAGCGGATGTTGAGGACTGCACCTCGAACACTTAGAACAGGTCGCTGGGGTAAATCGCTGGAGTTCGTGAGAAAAACTTGCAGATGCGTATACTTCGTGTGCTGGCAAAAAGCGCTCGCACGTGGTAAGAGAACACGGACGCTACTTTGCAAACTTGGAACGATTTCCGCCGCAAGGTTCTCGAAACATTCTCGAGTTCTGACCGGAATGCTATTACTGCTGTTTTGGAACTCTGTGCCTCTCGTATGGGGACCCGATGCAGTAACCACTAATCCATAAGCGCATGCTTTGTCAGAAAGCAACTAGGGCTGATTCAATATTCGAAAATTTCGAATGACGAATTCCATAGTGCTCCATTTGAATCCATTGATGCATACTAGAAATACCGAAAACCTTTCGAATATACTTCGAGTAATGAGCCCCGATGAAGAAACCTGCAAAGGAAGGGAATGTTGAGACAGAGAGGGCCAACTTTTTGTCTTTTATTATTCGAATGACAAGATGCATGCTGTCCAAAGTTTTACGGTACTATTGACGCTATATTGATCAAAGGATCAAGGTGGTGTCACTTAATGTTCCAGTGTCACTAAAGTGGTAGAGTCGTCAATCTACTATATTCATTATGGCATTCATGATGTCTGTTCACTCATTCATGTTTTTGAATATTTATATGTCAATCCTTAATAAAAAAGGCTGACGAGGAAGGAAGAAAGAAAAACACGAGAGAAGGCAGAGTGGTTAATCAGGCACATGTCCAGTTCGCTACTCTACGCTGGGGGAATGGGAAATGGGAGTATAAACATGAAAGAGATAGGAAAGAGAAGAGAAAGAGACAAAATATTCAGTAAATGGGATGACGCATATGCAGCGGTGGCACTACACCAAAGTTATAGGCGTTCACATAGGCCCGTATAGTCCTCGGAAAGTGCAAGAGGGCTTTCACTGCTTTTGAGCCGGCGAAAGACGAGGACGGTGCTCCAGCAGAATCAGCACAAACAGTGGCCGTCGGAACGCGTCAAAAAGATTTCGTCTCTCATGAAGAGGCATATCGAAGACAATGGCATAGCAGTGGGTCTATGTCTTCTTCGGTGCCACAGACCTCGCATTTCGCACTGTCGGTCGGTCACTCCGATTAGGGCTGTACATGCTTTTGTGGAGGCAGCCCACAGCCAAAGCCGACAAAAAAGCGAAGCTTCACGGCGAGGATGTCCGGATGGAGGTTGAAGTTCCAGTTTAGGGTTTATTTGGTGCAGTCTTGTATGTATTATGCTTGGGGTGTTCCACTCCAGCAGACACAAGGGTACGTGTAAGCCAGGTGACGAAGCTGCCTTGCAGCGTTTGCCCTTCACAGAGGAATCTGAAGGGTGCGCTCTTCTTTGTGGGATGTTCAAGCCGCGTTGTCTGCGAAAAGTGCCGCACTGAATACTGCATGCAGCCACTGCTGCATTTCAACATGCACTTTGAAAATATATCTAAAGCTCCAGTCGATGCTGTATACAAGCGTGCCTCAGTTTTTAATATAGTAGTACCTTTTTGCTCGTTAAAAGTAACTGTAATGTGTCTGTGCTAGCACCGCTCCTGCGCCCTACACGAAAGAAAGTTTATCGATGGTTGATATAACGACGTTCACTCATTCTGGACCTCTCAGAAGAAAATGGCAACTCTTCCGCGTTTCGGTTTCGCCGGCGAAATCTCACCAATTGGGTGATACTTCACCACTCTGCTAAAATTGCAAGGGGCCACTTTTTGAAAATCTCAAAAGTTCCAGTCGTCTATTCGTATGAAGGAATCCGATTCTCTCATTAGACTCGACCACTAGTCTCCATGAACTAAAAATATTAATTATTTTATTTCTATCAATATTGCAGTATTTGATGTCGCTAGCCAATTAAGAAGTTTGCCGTTAAAGGAAAGAAAAAATTATGAATTCAGCTGTTTTATATTTCTCATTTATGAACATTCCGGACACATTTGTCGTGTGTGTGTGTGTGTGTGTGTGTGTGTGTCAGAGAGAGAGAGAAACCATTCAGCTCGCGACTACTTTTAGATGTTTTCTGAGCACTTTGTGCGGAACTTAAACTATAATACTCATAATATTGTGTGGCAGATTTCTTTTTCTGTATTTGTTTTTTCTTACTTCTTTCCGCATTGCGGCGGAAAGAACAGGGAAGAGAAATAAAAAAAAAAACGAATGATAGGCCGGCCAACCAGACTCGCGTCCTTTGAATTACTCCGCTCTGAAAGAAAAAGATTAAGGAATAAACAGAAACAATGGATAGAGAGGTCCTATCCGGGTGTAACATATGCGATTGTCTATTGCACGCTTAAAATTCATCAATCAGTGCGGTCAACTTTATAAACAGTAACAATGCGCACGTCTTTTTGCAAGCCTGCGACGTGTAGCGCCATTGTCAGAGGAGCTTTTGCTCTTAAAATGGTCTGTAGCCTGGTGCGTTTAACACGGCACGAAAGCGGTTGCATTGGGACTAAGATGATCGTGGTGTGTCCTTTCGCCTCTTCATAGATGGATCATGAAGGTATCTCGCATTCCGTGCGGCGTAAATTAGTGGGTTGGACAATTGACCCACCTGCAATTTCTTGTTTGTTTTTCTCTTTCTGGCGAATACCAAAGATTTCTGTAACAAGATATCTTTGTAATACAGCAATTTGCTTGTCTATATAGGCCTACAACCGAGTATGAACGGCAGTTACGTTCTCGCACAATCACACTGCGTTTATTATTATTATTATTATTATTATTATTATTATTATTATTATTATTATTAGGGCGAAAGCCTAATATACCTCTAGAAACAGAAAACAAATTTGGCAGATCCCACGTACCTTGGAATCGACGTTGCGCGAAGCATGCGGAGTGAAGGTTACCGTGTTGCAAGTTTTTTATTGAGCGACACGTCATGAAATGACGCTAAATGTATGTACAAGTGTCGCACGTACAGACATATGTTGAAGAATTGCCGGTGTTTATATAACCAGTTGTTTGCACTTGTACAACGATGCCAACTGGAACATGCGTATTAGCAACACCAGAAGCTAATATCGAGCGCTGATGCTTGCGAAGATGCTGGCCCTTGACACTCCTACATAAATTAACTTCAGCGCATGACAACTAACTATACATTCACGTAAACTCGACCTGAAGGCTGTATAAAAGGAGTACATATGTAATGTTTATAAAATTGGGTAGGCAGCACTGCAACCACTACTGACGTTTCACGAATATTACCGTAAAAGTAGTTCCGAGACCTGGCGTATATCTCTGTGGCAAAATGCTTCATTACCCCGCAGAATGCTTGGGTTCGATTCATGCTGCGACCTTGACATTGGCTACCAATGTCGGGTATTTCTGAACGCTCACGTGTTAAAGTTACCCATGCATGTTCTCGTCGTTCCTGGGTAGATACTAAGTGGCAATCACCTGCGGCACATACCTGCCGGTGGGTATGAGCCGTATGTGCCACTGTCTGACGGGACGTGTTTAACGACGTACGCGACGGGATTGCGACACTTTTCATGTCTTGACCAGTGCGTCAAATACGTCAAACTATCTTACCCTTCCATGCTTGTTTTGGTTCAGGCCAAGTTAAGGGGGTGGCCACGAGAGCACCCAAACGTAAGCACCTAGATAGATAGATAGATAGATAGATAGATAGATAGATAGATAGATAGATAGATAGATAGATAGATAGATAGATAGATAGATAGATAGATAGATAGATAGATAGATAGATACGCTCAAAGTCACCGAAGTTCCCTAAGAAGAAGTTCGCTAAGAAAAAGTGGTCGGCGACAGGAATGGTACCAACAATAAAACAAAGCAAAGGAGCCAGGAGTAACGCGTGCGCCCAGTGGCTCAATGCGTGAGCCGCGCGTTAATTATGCGGTGGAGCCTGACTAAATAAAAACATGGAGGTCGCCTGAGCTGCTCACTTAATAGTGAAACATGATTGCGTAATCGGGCGCCGTGCGCATTGCCTTCTCAATTGTTAGCCGAGCTTCGGTTCTTTGCGCATGCGTCGATTGTGCCGTAAGGGGTGACTGTGCGAGTGACATTGGCCGTTTCAAGCAGCGTTCCAAGTTTTTTTTAGAACAATTTCAACCAATAGCTTGGCTCAGTGGTATCATACACACGGCTTGGGCTGAATTGTCGCTCGAACCGGATACTTTATCAGTTATTTTATTTACATCTTGATCTTCTCGACATTTCGACTGCGGAGAAGATGATTTCTCTTTCACAGCTGACGACGGCGACAATCACACCGAAATTTCTGCGAAAGAAGCTTTTTAACGCCGTCACATTAAAAAAAAAGTACGACGTTTGCTTGAGTCTCTCATAGCCTTTGCTAAAGCGTAAAACCATGGCGATAAGGAAGAAGATGAAGACGTAGATCGCCAACTTATGACTTCTGCGATTGAGACGCTATGGACGAATGCGCGACAAACATTTATTGTTACTAACCTAATTACGCTCCCTTTACGCAAATGTTCCTCATCAGAACGAAGCGCACTCTTAGAGAACGAAATTACTCGTTTAGTACAACTGCTGTTATTTATTCAGGCAAGTGATTTATATTAGCTCGATTATCATGATCATGAGAAGTGATTATACAGTTATTAGTGCTCATCTACTGCTTGTATACATGAGAACAAGCCGTGTTTCACGGCTATCTCTTGCAATGAGCGTAAGAATTAGAAGGTATAGTGCTAATCCTCGCGACCGCAAGAGTGCGCAAATGGGGGCCACGTGTTTGTTCCTTTTCTGGAGCTTCCGTCTGCGGCAGAAAGCCGCCATTACGAGTCCAAGTTGAACGCACGCTCATGCAGTTTTTCATAGCAGGCGACTCCAAGCAGGCAGAAACGGGGGAGGGAGGCAGCAAGCGACGCATCGCAAATGACAGTTTTCACCGCGGTCACAGTTCGACAGAGTGCGGACAAGACAAGCGAGGTGGTCGGAGCGCTAGAAAACGCGGCACCAAAATAAAGGCAAACTGGACGACAAGGGAAAGAAACGACGGTCTGCGCTCAGTAAGTGCGGGCCTCGGCGGCAGCTCCGATGGGGCGTCGCAGCGAGAGCGTTCATGTATGACCGTCTAGCGTTCAGGCCGACACAAAAGCGAATCCGCCCCGCATGGCCCAGTGTTGCGTCGCAGGGAGTCCCGCGCATTTCTGGCGGAAATGGATCATTTCCAGAGGCAACCTTGCGGAATGGCGGCTCCCCCACGCGCAGCTCGCCCAGGGAGAGAGATACCTTTAATGAGTGGCCGGCAAAATATGATATGCCCGCTGCCTGCGCGGCTCCGAAGACTGCCAGGCGATGGAGCGTAAAGCGCGAGAGGACCGAACGCGTCCATGCTTGGCTAGCTCAGAATGCTTGGCCCGTGTGCATGCGCGCGCGCGGCCGTGCTTTGTGCGCGTCTTCCGTCTTGCTCTCGTTTGTGCACGTCGTTCGTCCCTCGCTTCGGTCGCCTCGAGTCTTTCTCCCCTCTTGAATGGCATCCCTTTCCGGCTGCCACTTGTTCGCGTAACCATATTGTGATTTGTGAACATGGAGCAACCACTCGTATTC
Source organism: Rhipicephalus microplus (assembly GCF_013339725.1). Classification (NCBI taxonomy): domain Eukaryota; kingdom Metazoa; phylum Arthropoda; class Arachnida; order Ixodida; family Ixodidae; genus Rhipicephalus; species Rhipicephalus microplus. The sequence continues at coordinate 143,503,815 of NC_051172.1, read as the reverse complement.
GCCTTTGTCCTTGGCGGCTTGTGTTACCTTATTAAAAATAATAACTTGCAGGTTCTCTGCTCTGTGGAAGTTCGCGTCATAAGTGATTGATGTCTGGCTATTAGAGCCATTATTGTTTGCGTGCCCATAAAACACTACCGGATATATATATCATCATGGATATATCAACATGGTGAGTATGTATGACGTGGGCGTGCGGTAGACAACAGCAGCACGATGACGAGGATTATAAATCGCTGAGAGTAATAGCATAATAAGTTATTGTACTCTGAATAATTAACACCACAACTTGTTCTGTTATGGTCATTGTCGGCAGTGAGGTCGGTACACTGTCAGGTATACCATCTCAAAGCTCTCGCTGCCTCGAACAAGAGAATGAGAAACTGATGTGGCTGTTTCGTATAAAGGAAACTTATAACTCTCGTGTAAAGGAAACGTGTAAAGACTGTTCGCGGGGTCTGACGTTTTTCGCCCAGGAGCATGCGTGGCCTGATAGACATGTAGATCTGTTATGCGAGAATGATGACGTCGGAGAGTGCCCTTGCTGAACCGAACTAGCACTCGGCCTAAGGACGCCTGTGTTATTTCTATGCCACAGAATGGGGGATTTGGGACACCACCTAGAATAACGTTGGTTTGGCCTCATAAAATGCGCGCGATTCTCTCAGAACGAACACTGCGAGCTTTGTCGCTGTACCGAGTTGCGGCCAAATAAAAAAAAACAACAGCAACAACACACACACACACACACACACACACACACACACACACACACACACACACACACACACACACGCACACACACACACAAACACACACACGCACGCACACATGGCTGTGTGAACAGCAGGCAAAATAAAGGCGCTTGCCGACATAATTTCTGCAATGTGCGCAGACTCGAATGTCTATATTACGCCACGCATGCTCCTGCGTCACCAAGTGAGGGCCCGCACACACCGCCAGGTGCCACCCCGCTGAGCAAAGTAGCTGTTCACGTGGTCTACACAGACGTGAACGCGGCTGCAAGCACAGCTGTTTTCTATGTGGCAATAAATGAAGTTTTTATGCTGAATTAACATGCGCAAAGGTAAACTTTGACACAGCGCAGAAAAAGAAAAAAAATCAAGGATCGCCGCGATTCTCGACGATCCTTGCTTGACACGCTCCGCGTTAAATGCAATGTATTTATCAGTCCCGGCCGTACTGTCGGACCTCAAGAGCACCAACTACGCACCTCATGTCGCTGTCGTTTAGCGAGTGAATCGCTGCTTTCAGCTGCAGCAGGGCACGCGGTAGGAATATCCCCGGCCTCGAGAAGAGGCCTCGTACTGCCAGTGAAATTCAACTGGTTCGCCAACACAGAATTTACCCTGTAGCAGCTCGCCGCAAAGTGAAGGGAGCAAATGTGGCTGTTCTTCACAGGCGTCCAGTCCCTCTGTCCAACGCGCGTATGCGAAGTCAACCCACTGGCTGCCTTGAGGTTCGTGGCTTGGAAAGGCATGAAACGACACGCACTTCCCACTTTTTTCCGCGCCTCGACGTGCATGTTCTTCCCACGCAGTGGTTCCCCGACATTCTGGCACGTATTGTTGCTCTGAATAATCGTATCACGCGCGGTGGAGCGCAACGCAAATCATTCGATGTGACACGATGAATCGCACGCACGCTTCAACACAGCAAAAAGAACCACTAGTGAGAGCGTGGCTGGGAGTTGGCCCCAAGCACACTCAGAGATTGTCGACGTCATCGTTACTATAGCGTATCGTCACTCAAGATGGTATTTGTGGAATGTATCACACCGAACACGTAGCGCCAGGGTCGATATCACAGAGCAGTCTATTTTTTGTTTTTTTTTCTCTTCAGTTTTTCTACGGTGTTTGACGTCGAAATAAAAGAACTTTCACACGACGGACGCCATTCGAATTGGGCCAAGAAGACATATGCATACCAGCGATCGAATGATGGCACATATGGATCTTGAAATTTGATGTCAGTGCTCCTGTAACAAAGCTTCAGCCTCAGTGGAAAGAAAACAAAGCTTGATTGAGCACGAGATTGTGCGCTTGTCTTAGTACCACTGTTGAATATTAACAAGTTAAGAGTATAATACTTTCAGTGGAGCACGCCAAGTTGCGATTTTTTCCCAATGTGCTTATTTCAGACTAATTCATATCATAGCGCTCTCGTAAAACACCTCAATCCCTTGCAGCACACCTACCACGAAGTCTAAAGGATCACAGCAAGAATAGAGGAACTCGGGTGCGGTGAGTCTCTCGCATGTGATGATCTCCATGGTATAGCTGCAAAGGGTCTTCGACCTTAAAGCTTCAGGCCAATGTTCATTCTTTTCTGAACATTTTACTGGAGGACCGCCAAACGCAACCAGCAGGTGGCATGAGCATAAACAGGGACGCCACCACTCTGGATCATAAGGTGTGTTTGTTCATTCTGAAAGATATTATTACGTGACTATTACGCTCTATAGGGATGTCAGTAAAATTCATAAAACAAAAAAGTTTGCTGATCCCTCTGTCTAGGAATCGGTATAACAAAAGTGAAACATGTCCTTATACAAGAAGTTGTGCGTTTGTTGAGCATGGTTTTGCCACAAGGGCGAAAGAATGAATGCTACAGCAACGAATTGTAATGTATCTCGGAGGATGGCAAGCAGCTCGAAACTTGCAGCGAGCGCATTAAGCAGAAAGCACGCACGAAATGAGCCTACACAGGACGATCGCGTACTAACTGTCCTGCACTTTAAGCGCGCTGCTCTCACAGAAATAGGCGCGGAACGAACGCACAAGTATACACAGGATGAGCTCGAAAATTCTTACTACTTCGTGTTCCAGCAGCGCGATCCTTTCGTATAAACGCGGCCGTGGCAGCAAGAGAAGTGATCCTCATACCCTCTTTAACCCCTGTAACTTCAGAGCAAACTTGCCGTAGAAGAACAAGACGTACAAAGCGGCCAAACCACGAGATAAGCACCCACGCACAGCAACTCGTGGGGATAAAGGTATAACCAAGTAGTAATTATTACATCTCAACTTTTTGTCCCTCCCTTTTTCAATGTGTGTTTGTACTCTGAGGATATTTGACATAAATAAATGTTCTGGCTGAAATCTACATATTACGTTATCATCAGTACTGAGGAATGAAGTGACGAGCTTTAAGGCCTAATCCACGTACGCGTTGCAGCACATCAGCGCGTGGCTTTCTGACGCGGTGCCGCACTCGCTCCTTATATGGAGAGAGAGGGAGAGGGCGCGGCGGCGCATCCGAAAGCCTCGCGCCGACACGCTGGAACGCGTCCCTATGGTCAGGCCTTCAGAGTGCGCCCAACGCACGCAATTCGCGCCACATTGCTTCCGATGACAAAAACGCGCTGAAGTTGCTGAGATCCGAGGACTGCTAGCGATATATGGTGTATATAAGTAGATAGCTTACTGTTAGCAAGCAGGACAACGCATACTTCGTGGTCTAATGGCTTCGTTATCGAAATAAAGTATGCTCCTTCTGTATTGCGCTTGGGCCGGCATGCGAGCCTTCGATGTAAACGAAGCCATTTAACACCCATTCGCCTGGCATTTTGGTCCGTGTCTATAATGTTTTTGCCAGTCCAGTATGTTGCGCCAAACTCAGATGCACGAATGCAAGAGGCCCAGTTCATAGTGCACGTTTCGAACGCGTGAAAGAGTTGTGCTAACCGCTCAAGCCTGTCTCGAACGTGGTCTAGTAATAAAGGCTTTAGCAGAGACGATGGCACCACGCCGAGGCATCCCGCAACCCGTAAGCGTAGTACTTTTGAAGTTTTGAAGCACGGTTTATTTTGTCACACACAATACAAAACTTCATATGTGGTTTGGAAGGCGAGAAAAGCGTTACGTGTATGTATAGCTTGACTGGCCCCACCTCTGATTACCCAGATATTTTTTAAATGCAATGGGTTCTCAAATTAATCTTCAAGTGTTAGATCACTGTACTAAGTGTCATTAGAATAATCAGCACAGTGGCCCCTGAGATTAGTTCCGGCTGTGCGCCTAACAACATCGCGACTATACTAAACCTGAGGCTATGTGTATGATCGTCATGGTCGGCATGTAATTTCTAGCACGCTGCTCGACCGGCGTGCGCTATTTTCGTCATCTTCATTGTCTGCTAGCTCCCGGAACACGTGTGGCCGGCTGATTAGCTAACTGGCTGGGCGATAAACTTTCCTAGTTAAGTCGGGACATGCTAAGACCAAGGTAATCAATCCATACGTCATGCTAAGACCGAGATGATTGAGCCACATCGTAGTACGACCATGCTACTGACTGTGTACTTTTGAAGCTTTGAAGCTTGATTTATTTTGCCGCACAAAGTGCAAAATTTGAGATGTGGCTTGGAAGCTGAAAAAAAAAGCTACTTGTATGTAGCTTGACTGGCCCTACCTCCGATTAGCCAGCAACGGACACTTTAGCAGAATACAATCAAAGCGTGTGCAGAAATACGTTTCGTTATGTAAAACAAAGTTAATAAAATATACAGATATAGCAGGCGCTTTCAGAGAAGTAAACAAAACGTGCACACAAAAGATAACAGGTACAATTTTTGAAAATACAAACAAGATACTGGGTACATGTGAAATTATAACCACAAAGTGAGACACCAGGCAATAACAGGCAATTATACCAAAAGTGCATGTAGTTCATTGTTTGAATGTAAAAGCAAATTTTCTATCGTCAGAATAAATTTATTTAAAACCAGAGGGACTCTGGACTGCAACATATGCAAACCATAGTTTGGAAACCATAGGTTTGGCAAGGATCCCTGATGGATGGGTCACACACTGTCAAGGTAGAAAGAATATGCAACTCGTTCGCGCATGAGAGAACGTTTAATTTTGTGGCAAAGTGGCGAGCGTATCGAGCTCCTTGGCTTGAAAGACGTGAAGTCGGAGGTTCGATTCCACAGCACGGTAACTCGGTGAAATATTAAAGTCTTCGTAGTGCAGATTCGACATAGGAATGCGAACGAGTATTAGTGGACAGGACAAGCGCTGCTCACATTTCTGTTGAGTAGATGGTTGTCCTGTGCATAAGGGTTCTTTTTTTGTCCCGTGTGGAATATGCACTTTCAAGAAAAAGATTTAACAAAATTCAGCAAAGCTGAACGAAATACGCAGTCCAGCAAAGGATTTGGTCTAACTCAGTGATAGTTTTTTTTTCTGGATTCCTCTCTGGGCTACCAGCGTGCGCCACTTCAGTGTTGGCGTCATTTCCGCGAGAAAAATGACGTGCGTCAATATTTGAAGGACACCGTCATAAGATACTATCGTGTGTAAAGAGGCTTGGCGAGCCAATTTCAAGCATTCGTTTTCGCCATTCAATATGCAGCACTGTGGTGTGACTTCGTTTACCGCCGCCCTCATCAAGACACAGTGCCCTCACATTATACTGTTTGTTTCTTCCTGGTATTGATTGTTTTAATTTCAAAAAGGATGCAATCTGGAAATCTTTACTTGTAGTGGCGTTGTACCTCCACGATTAAACTATCTAATTATTGCAGATGCTTGTAAGAGGCCGACACATTATAGCTCGCGTGGCGTCGGGTGTCTGCCTGTTGCATTCGCGTACACTGGTATGTGGGGAATGTGCATCTAGTTATCAGTGTTTCGCTTACATGAGGGCCATTCCGGTTCTGGAATGCATGCGGATTCGTCGCATTCCAAGCGATCTCATCACCTAATTTGCACTAGCTCTACCGAAAACGTTCTAGAACAAGCTTAACGGTTGTATGGAGCTGATTACGCACAACATGGAATGAGGACCTTCTGCTGTAAAGCAAGCAAGCGAGCAAGCAAGCAAGCAAGCAAAGAAACAAACGGGCAAACGAACAAACGAACAAAAAACAAACAAACAAACGCAAGTCCTGTATTGTGATGAAAAGCGGGCCACTAAACATGTTGCAAGGTTGCAATGAGTGCACGCCATAGTTTTGGTGAATGAGTCACCTATTTTGTTCGTCCGGATATTCTTATGAATACTTTAAGGAATGTATTTCTTGCTCAGAAGGTTAAGTCTCCATCAATTATTGTTATGACGGGAAGAGCACCAGAATCTTGGAAAAATGCTAACATCATTTTAATACTAATGAAAGGAGATGACGAAGACTCGAAGAACTACAGGCCGATCAGCTTGCTCTCCGTCGTGTACAAGCTATTTACAAAGGTAATTTATAACAGAATTAGGTCAACATTAGAATTCGCTCAACCAAAGAAACAATCAGTATTTCGAACAGGCTACTTAGCAATCGACCACATTCATACTATCAATCAGGTAATAGAGAAGTGCTCAGAATACAACCAACCACTACACATATAGCCTTCATAGATAACGAGAAAGTGTTTGATTCAGTAGAAATATTAGCAATCATACAGACACTAAGGAATCAGGGCGTCGACGAAGCATAAATGAACATCATGGAAGATATCTACAGGAGGTCCACTACCGCCATAGTACTCCATAAAGAAAGCGACAAAATACGAATCAAGAAGGGGGTAAGGTAGGGGGATACAATCTCTCGAATGCTATTTCCAACGTGCTTACAGGAGGTTTTCTGTGGTCTAGAATGTGAAGAGTTAGTGATAAGAGTTAATGGAGAGTACCTTGATAATCTGCGCTTCGCCGATGAGATTGCTTGGCTGAGTAACTCAGGGGACGAACTACAACTCATGATTACGGAGTTAGACAAGGAGAGCAGAAAGGTAGCTCTTAAAATTATTCTGCAAAAAACGAAAGCAATCTACAACAACCTCGGAAGAGAACAGAGCTTCGAAATAGGTAATATTGCACTTCGAGTTGTATATAAAAGATTACGTCTACATAGGACAGGTAATAACCGCGGAGCCGAACCACGAGATTGAAGTAACTAGAAGATTGAGAATGGGGTGGAGAACATTTGGCAAGCACTGTCAAATCATAACTGGTGGATTGCCACTATTCCTCAAGACGAAGGTATATAACAGCTGCATCTTGCGGGTACTTAACTATGGAGCAGAAACATGGAGACTTACAAAGAAGGTTCAGCCTAAATTGAGGACGACGCAGCGAGCAATGGAACAAAAAATGGTAGGTGTAACCTTAAGAGACAAGAAGAGAGCAGAGTGGATCAGGGAACAAACCGGGGTTAAGGATATCATAGTTGAAGTCAAGGAGAGGAAATGGACATGGGCCGGGCATATAGGGCGTAGTCTGGATAACCATTGGTCATTAGGGGAACTGACTGGATTCCCAGAGAAGGCAAACGAGTTAGGGGGAGACAGAAGGTTAGGTGGGCAGATGAGATTAAGAAGCTGGCGGGTATAAATTGGCAGCAGCAAGCACAGGACCGAGTTGACTGGTGGAACATGGGAGAGGCCTTTGTCCTGCAGTGGATGTAGTCAGGCTGATGATGACGATGATGAATTTATTGTGGACTTCATGAAGCCTTATGGAGCTGTGAGAAGAGAGAAGGGATATAGGATATAGGTGCAGATTGCTATTCATGAGGAGGGAAATCAGGGAGTAAAAGAAAAAGAAAAGGAGAGACACAATGCACACCGCCCACACAGGCGGTCGCTGAGTGATGTTGCCCACAAATATACTGCAGAGTCTGCAGAAGGGCTCGCGTAGCTTTCTGCGCCGATGTATTGTGAGACCATGCTCCCAATTTCTTTCTTGAGTAAAGGCTGACCATCGAGGCTCCTCAAGGCAAACCGGAGAGTACGACGATCTTCTTTATAGTGGGGACAGTGGCACAAGAAATGATCAATAGTCTCTATACTCCGTTTCAGTTATCCGATAACGTGAGCACCAACTGATCCCACTGGTTGGCTGCTCAAAGGTGTACTGACACAACTTATAAATAATTTCAGATTGTTGCTCTAAATAAAAAAAAAACACTGGCGCCGAGAACCCTGAACAAAGTATAGTGGTGCCTGGAAATGCATTAAGTCATATTTGACTACTTTGTAAAAACGCTTTCGGTTTCGATATCGAGGGGGAGGCATCTCAGTGACGTCTCATCGTGATGTGACGTCAAGGGAGATCGCGATGTTCCAGTAGCAGGACTGTCGCCTACTCGTGGTTCACGTTAACGTCGATGAGTTACTTTTCGTTCAGTGAAACTGACAGCAATTTCTGGAATTCTGGTTCACGTATAGGACACTGAATTTCCAAACTCAGTGGAACTTTGTTGACTCTCCGGTATGATGCCATTTTGGTAAGGCTGACTTGCAGATACTCAGTGGTGAAAGCTTTAAAAATAAAGTAAATCACTTTATACGTGTTTTCTCACTTCCTTGTGTGGAGAGTGTCAACACTGCATACAAAGGCAACGTAAAAATATTCCTTTTACGATGTGTCAAAATTGTCTCAGTACTTTTTAAAGGCTACCTCTACGTAGAGAGAGGTTGTAAGTACTAAGGCAACTCAAGTGCGGGGCAGACGCAAGCAGAACGCGTTGCTGTTGTATTGTAACCGTCGTCATTGCAATACTGTTGTTGTACTGAAGCGTCTATTAAAATACAATGAAAACATTTCTACTTGGGTCTAGGTCCATGAGGACACAGAAACAGAGAACAGTTTTACTAGCAGCCACAGGAAATTTATGTAGGCATGACAGATTTGGTCGTAAGATGAGCGACCAAATGGCTTATGTTTATCGCAGAGTAAGTCAGCAAACCCTTCCAGCTATTAAGGTGTGACAATGAAAAATTTTCAAGGATAAAGACGCCTATAAAGACACGAAAAGGAGAGACATGGATAGTACCGGTGGCGCGTTTAAACTCTTCCTTGCAACGCTTGTGCCATAGCTTGCCTGCCCTTCTCAATCATTACACATTAAGTAATTTTGATCTGTTTTGTTGTCCACCGGGCAAGTTACGCTTCAAATTCGTAAACGGTATTGGCTACTAATTTGTGTATTTTTGTTTTTATTTTGGTTATCTAATTACGATCTTTCGCGCTCGTTGCTTTTCTTTTGTTCAGGCCTTTCTTTCCAAACGATGTACCGTTATTTACAATTGTAACTTTTATTTCTGATTTCTTTTTTAAATTGTCGCTGTGCTGCCGTGAGCCCTTGTAAATGGGGGCAATGGGCTCGTCAAGCTGTCGGAAGACAGTTTTTGATCGCCCCTCCTCTGTATGTTTGTGAAATGGACACAGAGTTGATTTATTGACTGGTTCAGTGGAATGCTTTGGGGGCCACATATTTAAACCTAGAAAGTTCTGCAATGGCCCACGCTCTGCGGGAATCGATTTCATGTGAACGAGGTGATGTCTATGACAAAAGTTTTTCGGCTTTGAGACAAGTCTTACGAGAGAGATGGACGTTGTATGGTAAATTTAATAGAAAGAATATATATATATATATATATATATATATTATATATATATATATATATATATATATGTGTGTGTGTGTGTGTGTGTGTGTGTGTGGTGTGTTTGTTTGTTTGTGGTGTTATATGTAGTTATAGAACGAATAGCAAGCACAATTGTCGTTCGGCAAGTACCAGCACTCGAGTTGTTCGTGAAGCATTGACGTATTCGATTGATTTCTATGTAGGGCTTAACGTCCCGAAACCACCATAGCATTATGAGACAGGCCGTAGTGAAGGGCTCCGGAGATTTCGACTACCTGGGTTTATTTTTAACGTGCACCCAAGTATCTGAGCACACGGGTCTACAGAATTTTAGCCTCCATTGAAAATCCAGCCGCCGCATCTGGGATTCGATTCCGCGACCGGTTAGCAACCGAGTACCTTAGCCACTAGACTACCGCGGCGGGGCTGAAGCATTGACGTAATACATTTATATACAAAATATACCAGGTTCTCGCTGGCTCAGGACCCTTGGGATCGCTGCAGTACGTCTGTCAGCTTTGTATGCAACATTAAAATCGCCAGCTATGACGAATGACATGTATATTTCTTGTGTACTTCACGATATGTTTATGAGTAAGTTTTCAATGTCTATCTGTGCTGTTCGAGGGTTGATATAGACTGAGAGTTAACGAGGGGCAGAAATTCTGCATAACACGGGTCGTTTTATGCGAGTATGCGCCAAACATGACTGGGATAGAGTGTTTCTTGAAGTACGCGGCAGATATGTCGTGTTATCCCCGTTATGGCTATTCACCGTGTTCCTCACACTCATGTCCTCCCTGCCCAGCACTCAGACGTGGGTGGCTAGATATCAGATAGGAAGGGTGAATGTGCCTTTTTTTGGCCAAGTAATGCCTGCATTAAAAATGGAGCACAAATTTTGTATTAAAGTGATTTCAGGGTATACTCAAGCCATTTTTCTCCGAAATAATAGAGGCTGGCACGCTGAGAAAGCAACCGCGTTACCCTCTTGGACGAGGTGGCTCAGGCTGGAATGCTTCGTGGTTCCTGCCTGTGTAGCAGTGATACATATAAAATGACCTGCTCTGAGACGTAGACCCCGGAGGAATCGGCGGCCACCCACCCTGCCGTGTCCGGGGACGTGCATCACCTGCTTCGGGTGGCCGTCACCAGTGCGGCAGCCTTCACTTCTCTTGCGGAGGCTGCAGCCCGGGGCTTGTCCTCTTCGTGACCGATATTCCGCAGCTGAGTGCATGCCTGTGTTCTCGGGACAAACAAGACAGACGTTCACGTCGGCGGCGTTTCAAAACGCGCCTGTATGGCACGCGTGTGTGTATATCCGGAGGAGACCCGGACGAGAGGCATCGTTTGGCTCTCGCTCAAAGCGCGCCGAGGGACGTTGGGCGAATATTTTGGGTTCGTGGAACCCTGCCCACCACAGCATCTGTCGGCGGCGAAACAAAAGAACGCCAGCAGCGGCGTCGAAGCCCCGTGGAGAACAATGCGCGCGCCCGGGGCTGGCCCCATGGCGTGTATAAATAACGCGCCGCGCGCTGCCACAGATCCCCCCGGAAGACTCGGCACGACTCATCTCGGCACGCAGCGCCGCCGACTCGGCACGCTCGAAATGCCCGGAACAAGAATCGCCTCGCCACGCTCTTTCCCGAGCTCGGGTCTGCGTAGGCGAGCACCTCAAGTTTAGCAATTTGTATAGGCGTCGCACAAATACCAGCCCGGCCTCACAATTTGCGCCAGAATGTCTGCAAACAGCCTGCTCGGGTCTACAGGGTCGGTTGCCGGAGCTTGGCGACGTGCGTCGTTTTGCGCCAGCAAATCCCCGACCTTCCTCGCGTCTCCCGCTGTGTATAGTCGCGCGCGAGTGCGCCGAACGACGCGTAACGTTGCGCCTGATGCGTTGGCAGTAGCTATTGACGGTTGCAAACAAAACAATACAATGTGCTGCTGCAGCCTGGGCTCAGAGCGATTCACGGTTGAACATTTGAGCGTCCAAATGAATGGTGCATGATCAAACTATTTGGCCCCCAAATGACTCTTTTTTTTATGTCAAGGTGATCAGTATTCTCGACAATTTATTACTGCACTGTGAATAAATAATGGGCCGCCTTTTTTTGCTGCCATTGATTTACACCTGTTGACTTCGAAAGCACAACATCGAGAGCAAATCTACGACAATGATGCTAAGCTGGGTGCTGAGTCGACCAAACACAAAATGGCATTCAAGAAAATAAAGGCACGAAACTGGTGGATAGACCTGTTTTCTAAAACCTTGTTCAGGAATTCAATGCAGAATGGCCCGAGCTTGGCAAAACGCGGGATATTTCTGAGCCCTAGCGACAAACCCTTTTGAGCGAGACAACAGCACCACAAGGTCCAATCCACCCCTCAGCTCGCGCTGCGTTACATTGGTTATGATGAAACGCGGCACCACATTCAGGACGGTCTACAAAGCTGGGCGGTGTCGTTGATTTGTTTGCCATTTCACTGAGGGCAGAAGTACATCCATGCAATACATGTGTCAGGAACTTCTGATATTTTTGAAATGCAAGGAGTGTTTAAATTCACCTTGAAATGTTCGATGACTGCCCTAAGTGTCCTTTAGAATAATCAGCATGGTGGCCTCTGAGATTAGTTCCGTTCGAGCGCCTTACAACATCGCGACCGTAGCTCAATCTGAGGCCATGTGTATGATCGTCATGGTAGGCCTGTAATTTCTAGCATGCTGGTTGACCGGCGCACACCCTTTTCGTCAACTTTATTGTCTGCTAGCTTCCGGAGCACATGTGGCCAGCTGATTAGCTAACTGGCTGAGCAGTATAATTTCCTAGTTAGGTCAGGACATGCTATGACCAAGCTAGTTAGGCCAAGTCATGATAAGACCAAGCTAAATAAGCGACATCTTAGTACGACCATGCTATTGAAGTTATGTGCCTCTAAGATTGAGCTAAGACCTTGCTAATTAACACGGCATTGATTGTGAGCATGTAACTAAAGCCATGCTGACTAGATCTTACTAAATATGACGCTGACTAGGATCATGTTAATTAATATTACGCTGATCATCTCTATACTAATAAAGACCTTGTTCTATTCACCCAAGACACTTATGACCGTTTTAATTAAAACGGCCATACTTACCTCGCGGACCGGTCAGGTTGTACTTGAACCTTATTAATCAAGACGAATCTGTTCTGTATTAGGTTAATGAAACCCATGATAATTAGCATCGTGAGAATTAAATCTGAGGAGATGTGGTTTTTTTTTTTTTTTTTTTTGAAGCAGACCGAGCTGACTGAGTAGGCAACTGTCTTTAAAAGCACGAAGCTAGGTGATCTCAAGCTTCTCTGTGGCTCCACCCTTGCAGAAGTATAGCGCTAGCTGACCAAATTATTTGATAGCATAGAAGCTGCTGCTTAGCTTCCACCGCATGAAATGCTTAACGCTCACACCGGAACCATGACAGACAAGAGTTCATCAGGGGTATACTCAGAATCAAAGAGTTTGTACTCCAGTTCACGCGTCAATTTGACTGACAGACGCCCGTGACAAAGATCGGGTACTCCCACCACGTTTGCTCTTTCCGAGGAGCAGTGTTCCTGCCGGCACGATTCATCGATCACCTTTATCGTGCACATCATCTTGAGAAATAAATTGCACGAATTTCTTTTTTTTATGTCAGGAAGTTACTTCCTTTAATTCTCTGTGCTTTCCATAGCCTCTCTCTCCACTCTTTCAAAGATGCGTAAGATCTTTATATGGTGCATTCGACTACAACATTAACTAACAAACACGCACGAAGAAATAAAAGTTATATCGCCACATGGCTACGATATCTCGCGTTCACTTTCATCGCGCTCACGACGTACCACTCACAGTCACTTTGCCACCTTAATGCGACCGCCCCTTTAACAACCCGCCCCGCCGAGGTGGTCTAGTGGGTAAGGTACTTGGCTGCTGACCCGCAGGTCGCGGGATCAAATCCCGGCTGCGGCTGACTTGGCTGCTGACCCGCAGGTCGCGGGATCAAATCCCGGCTGCGGCTGCTGCATTTCCGATGGAGGCGGAAATGTTGTAGGCACGTGTACTCAGATTTGGGTGCACGTTAAAGAACCCCAGGTGGTCGAAATTTTCGGAGCCCTCCACTACGGCGTCTCTCATAATCATATAGTGGCTTTGGGACGTTAAACCCCACATATCAATTAATCCCTTGTGACAACTTGTCCATAGAATTGTCCACAATGTTTGAAAAGCAAACCGAGCTGCGCAAGAGTCCTGCGTTTGCATCCTTGATATGAACCCCCGCTTGAGAGATGCCGAAGGGAAAGCAGATAGTTTTACAGACCTTGAAGTTTCCTTTGTATAGAGACAATGCACGTGATCTCTTGTTGAGAAAGTTAGTACCTAGAACACGCCAATAGTCTCTTTTATAGATGATTACAACGGTCGGAATTTCTGCAATGGCGTTTACACCTAATCGGAAACATGGGTGCAGATGGTCAGATAAACATGTTCTCTCCAGGATGACACCTTTAATAATAGTGACAACTTTTGACGACTATTCATCATGGCAACATTAAGAGAGCTAAAAAAGTGGTGGGTAGTTGTAAAATATTTTTTTTACGTAAAAGAGATGATTTCTCAGGGAAAGCAAGCAAATGTGAAGTACTACAATATGTTTGCAGAAATACTTTGCCAGGCACACGACGAGCCTAAAATATAACTAATAGTTTTAGAAAACAAAAAAATCATGCCCCACACACAACGTCTTAAATGATAAGGCTCACAAATTAACGACGACCAAAAAGTGATATTGCTGACCAATGTCACACATGATAATTAAAAGATCCAGCATCAATTATCCATAACAATTAAGTCTCGGTTCATGTCAAGCATGCAGGTATTTAGTGTTTCTATTTGGGGGGTGGCATGCAGAGCATAATGAAGTAACTCGATAAAGTATCTCCACTAATTGGCACATGTTGGGGGAAATGTCACATGTTGTGGAAAACTATTCTAGCGCGAGCTGTTTTCGCAAATATGGGCCCTGGTTAGTTAACGTTGTAGGCAAACGCATCATATAAACATCTTACGTATCTTCGAAACAGTGGAGAAGAAGGTTATGGAAACCACAAAGAATTAAAGGAAGCAGCTTCCTGACATAAAAAAAAGAAATTTGTGCAATTGATTTTTCAAGATAAATGTCGATCTTGTATAGCTATCATTGAAAAAAGGTTAAGACAAGCCATATTGACATATTGTTTACTTCTGTACACGATTCCGTCCATTTTTTTTTTTGCATTTTTTGACATCTCTACGATTCAACGTTAAGTTCGCTCAATGCTCACTCTGGTCCTTGCTTTGGACGTCGATATTTTCACTCCTCTGTGGCTGGCTTCAACTTTCTATTAACGTCGTGATTTCTCACCCCTTCTGCTTTTTCTTCCTTTCCAGGTGCTACTCAGTGGGGCATACTCATTATGGAGGGTTAGCTCAGAGTGTACCCAAGTAACACACATACCCAGTTATCGAATATTTGCACATACCCTGAAAGGAGCGTATAACAAGTTACACACACCCAGTAGCTGAAATTGGCATTAAAGGTAACGACGAGCGGTGTTTTCAAAAAATGCAGAGCATATTTAAAAAGTTGAAGTGAGATTTATTTTTCTGTGTGACTGCTGCATGAAAGTATTTTGCTTGCTAATCTATATTCAGTCACTGAAGGGATCAGATTGCTGTAATATACATGTATTATTGATTTAAAACTAATCTCCTCCTTTCCTCACCTATATGTTCTAATATTTCAAACGTACTTTAACTTTTGGTTCAGTAACATTGGTAGCTAGAATTCTTAATCACTTACTGCAAAAATACCTCCTCCCCGCCCCCCCCGCCCCACCCAAAAAAAAAACAAAGAACCTAAGAAACGTCTATTTAAAACACGCGACATTTTTTTTTCTTTTGTGAGTGTAGAGACGTTGGTGTGAAAAGTCGTAGCGGTTGCTGAAAACTATTTCGGCGCAAGGGCTAAAAAGGTCGTATTGGGAGAGGGCACACACTTCGTATGCCAAGGAAAGCGGAAGCCTGTACTGCAGAGGGTGCGAAGCAAATGCCGTAGTCCCCGAACAGAGCTTCGGTGGTCAACTCCGCCAGCCGAACAGTCGGTAATTAAGTTTCAAACGAAAGACTGCGCGGCCATCGGCATTTTGAACGCACTTTGGAGGGAGTTAGTGCAAGCTTGGAGTCGGAAATAGTTTCGGACAACACGAGTTTGCGGGTTCATTAATCGACCGATTGGTCCCGGCCAAATTGGCCCGTCCTGAGCGCAGCGCCTAATGGGAGAAACAGGCCGACACTGAACACTTAATTCCCGCGGTGGCGCAAAAAGGAGGGCTGCGCGTCCTTCGCTATGCGGCCTTCCGTATGCGGCATGGCACGCTGCCTCACACTAGCAGCGTATTCTGCGCATGCGCGAGAAGTCACCGCATGCTTGATCGGTTAGATCATTCTGATCCCAGTACGGAAGTGGGTTTGCTGGGCGGCGTTGCAGATGTTTCGAGTCAAATAATGGCTAGTTGGAGATAAACATAAAACATTGCACTAATTGGGTGTGAAGAACAGTAACTTTCGGCGTTCAGCGAAAATACTCGATGCCTAAACATGAGAACATTTGTCTGAAGAATTAACAATAGGTTTTTTTTACATGGACCAGTATTGGTTTCGTTCCGGTGCTCTGATTAATATGTGGGGTTTAACGTCCCAAAACCACTATATGATTATGAGAGACGCCGTAGTGGAGGGCTCCGGAAATTTTAGACCACCGGGGGTTCTTTAACGTGCACCCAAATCTGAGCACACGGGCCTACAACATTTCCGCCTCCATCGGAAATGCAGCCGCCGCAGCCGGGATTTGAACCCGCGCCCTGCGGGTCAGCAGCCGAGTACCTTAGCCACTAGACCACCACGGCGGGGCCTGGGCCGAGCAAGAGTAACAACATAGCATGAGAAGGGAGAGTATTCAAATGCCGTGAAAATCGAACGAGTCACCATTTACTGCGTCATAATATTATGACGCTCACAAGAGCACCGGAACTGGAGGCGGAAATGTTGTAGGCCCGTGTGCTCAGATTTGGGTGCACGTTAAAGAACCCCCGGTGGTCTAAATTTCCGGAGCCCTCCACTACGGCGTCTCTCATAATCATATAGTGGTTTTGGGACGTTAAACCCCTGATATCAATCATTGCTCGGCCCAGTGGTTGCAGTTAGTATTTCCTTAAAGCCACATTTTACACCGTACAATGACGCCGACAAGAATTATGTTTGTGGATAATATGAGAGTACCTGAGCAGATACCGGAACATGCCTTAGTCTGGATATGCATTGTGTAGTGAATCAATTTCAGCTGTTTTCAGTACCACGTTTCGTTTGTCGGCTTAGTGAACCTGCATTATAAACCAACTGCATTATAATCGGAACAAAGAAGCTGTGAATGATAAATAATCTTCGACAAGAATAACTTCGTTTCACCAGTGCTCACCTCCTATTAGTACATATGAAAGTAATGATAGAATATGCGATGCGAAATATTCACAAAGAAGTGATGCGCAGAACTTAGTCTTGGAATGTGTCCATAAACAGTCAGATAAAGCAATAACATCTCTGGAGCACATACCAGCTTTTTAAAAGTCTATGTAAATAATAATCGTTGAAGCTACAACCTATAGAGCACAATATTTTAAAGAAATGCAATGCGGTCATCAAAACTCGCCAAGGCGCACAGCAAATTACTAGTGTCCGCACCCAACACCAAATCATTACGCAGATAGTTGTGCTAACGTCTCTCTTGAAAGTTTTATAAGCCGTACGAATGAGAGCCAAGCTAATTAGACAGGCGTGTGCGTTTCCGAATGGGATGCAGAGCTGCGGATATCAATTGAACGCTTACAGCTTATCCGGAGACAAGCTATAAAAAAAAAAAAGAAATGAGGGTTAGTCAAAACGGCTGAATCCGTGGAGCTGCTTAAACACTGAGTCGTCAAACATGGTGCTCGAGTAAAATGTAATCATGTGCTAGAAAGACTTTACGGAATAGTAAACCAAAACTGCTTTTAAGAGAGACGAGTCCTATGTCCAGTCGATTCTGAAAATAGGCTGCCACACCGCATACACTAGTATGAAGAACAGTGAACTTCTTTTTTTCTGTCTATTGCGCAATCTTTAAGGACGTTCGCACACCGTGTCCTCGTATAGGACAGATAAAATAAATGTTTTAATTGTATGGTGTATAATTATCACCAGGTTCTTGCGAGCAATGACTCCTATATCAAGGCTATGATGTAAACTTAGGCCAATGGAAATATCTTCAATCCCAAGCAAGCTTAAATGAAAGCGCAGTTTTTGAACACGCCATGAAATTAAAAGAAAACGGCATTTTTTTATTGAAATTCATTCAGAAACACAAAAACTTAGCTTTTTCATATCATATCGAACAATGTATGCTATGCTTTCATACCTATTTTGAAGAATGATTTATTTTCCTGAAGTAATTGATGCATATTTCCACAACTGACACTTTCTCTCGTCGACCCGCCGTGGTGGCCTATAGTGACTATAAAATACTCGGCTGCTGAACCGCAGGTGGCGGGATTGAATCCCGGTTGTGGAGGCTGCATTTTTGATACACGTGAAAATGCTGTAGGCCCAAGTGCTCAGATTTGGTGCATGGTAAAGAACCTCGGGTGGTCGAAATTTCCGGAGGCCTCCACTACGGCGTCTCTCATAATCATATGGTGGTTTCGGGACGTTAAGCCCCACATATCAATCGAATCAGTACTTTCTCTTGTCGTCATCATTATCGTCCCCGCCGTCGTCAGCATCTTTTATATTCACTGCAGGAGCAAAACCTCTCTAAATGTATCCATTCACCTTGTCCTGCGCCAGGTGCTATCATTTTATGACTGAACTTCCTTAATTTTCAGGCTTCCAAGAATTTCTGCCTTGTAGCCCTGCCATTTAGAGATGAGGAATTAGTATCAGACAAAAGTTCGCACTTGATCGTCTCATGCTGCCTGCAGGCCATATTTTAGCAGAGTTTCTGCTGAGCTTGGCGTTTATTAAAATTCTTAGTCCAAAGAGCCACGTTTCAAGGCGTGAGTAGGTTTGTAAAATAAAGGCGCTAGTGACGATATACAAAGGATAGAAAGGTTTTACGGTCAATTAGCTATGTCTGGCACAAGCAGTTCGCGCTATGGAAGGGAATACTTATTGTTCTGCATGGACTCCATTTAAACGAGATTTGTCAGCGTGGCGCATACTAAGCTCGCTCTCTTTCCACCCCCTCGCATTTGTCTTGCGAGGCTGTGGGAACTTAATCTGCCGTGGTGATGGCGATTGGCTTGCATAAGTTTCAATATAAAGACAGATATTACCCTGCGTGCGTCTGTTGCTATCCTATGTAAAGAGAACAATATAGGCAAAACAAATTTAGCAGTTACTCAATGCATCGCGCAAGCCCACTGCAGCGTTCCTACGTCACTGCACAGTTTCAGAGATAGGGTTTCCTTCGGGGTTGCGCGTATATTCTGACGCGGATTGCCGCCGGCGCTCAGGGAGTCGCAAATTAGGCAGCGCTAGATGACGTAAGCCGCGCTAGGCCTTCTAAGCGTTGCTCGCGCGCGCGAGGCAAATATAAATCACGCGCGAGACGAGTGGCAATCTTAATTGCCTTTCCTTTTTCTTTTGTCCTCTCCTTTCGATAGTTATTTCGTCTCTCCATCCCGCGACATTAGATCTGGCAACGCGTGCAATATCGACAGTTTGGTCGCTGGATTAGGCGAGAAACTGGCCATCTGCACAGGCGCTATAATCTGAAGCGGGCCTGAAGTCTCCCTGCTGCGGGGATTTAGACCGGGCACAGAAGAAGCAAGATGCAGCGAGGTGGCCGAAGGATTAAGCGCTGCGTCCTCTCCGCACAGTTCACCCTTCTATTTGAGCGGTGGCCCCTCGCAGGCGGGGTCTCGCTCCCCCCGGTCCGCTGATTGACCATGAGAATTGTTCTCCTCCGCCAAAGCATCGCACGTGGTCGCTTCCTGCTGGATCGCTGTCGCCCGGCGGCGATCGAAGGGCGCTAAGAAGATCACCGTGTTTATCTCGAGTACCGCAGCGAGGCTGTGTCAGTGTTCGCGGGCCGCGTGAATACGGCGTGAGCCCGTGGGACGAGGAACGCTTGTAGTCGCGAGGCCGAGCAGTGGTCTTCCGCTAAGTCAACGACCTTTCCTTCCAGAATACAAATGCGCCATAACTCCTTTCCGGCACACGTATTTTAAGCTGACGTGGAGAATGAGCCCAACAGAGAAACTGCACATGTGCTCGCAAAGGTGAAAATACGCAACTAAATTGGTGATTGAAATGAATCGAATCTTGTGCCACTATTGACGGCTAAGTGTAATGTGCAAAAAAAAAGTATGAAAGAGCTGTGGAGACAAGGAAGACGACAGGTTAAGAAGAGCTGACTTACAACTTGTGAGTTATTTTAGATAGAAGAAAGATGTATGCTATTGACCATGAAACATGAGTATATGTAATGATTAAACATCAGCGCCCAGAACTTGAATAGCAATAAAATATTTTATTGATGAAGCAGCCCCTAATTAATTTCTGACGACCTTGGCTTGTATGCGTGTCACTCTGCGAAGAATTTGCTTTCAAACTTGTCTACCTTTGATGTTCTTATATATTGTTTTCCGCAGCGGCGAACAGGCGCTGCCACGTTTGAACACGTGATCATCTAATGATCTTCACCTTTCCACTTCTTCACCGTCGCCAATAGCCGGCCCATTCGCCGCCGCCGTTCCCGGACTGAAGGCCAGCAAAGCGGGCGCAGCGCATATGGAGCCAAAGCAACGCATGGTGGCGCTGCGACTCTGGACAGGCAGGAAGATTTGCAGAGATTGATGGACATCTGCGGTAATGAGGGAGATAGGTTACATTTTACATTCAGTAAGGAAAAAATCAGCAGTCCTGATTTTCAATGACAACGAAGGTAGTGAGCTTAGAATACAGGAGGTCATGCTAGAGATAAAAGATAAATACAAATATCTGGGCGTATGGATAAGCAATGGGACCGAGTACATGAGGGAACACGAAATATACGTGACGACTAAAGGTAACAGGAATGCAGCAGGGATGAAAAATAGGGCACTGTGGAATTACAATAGGTATGATGTTGTGAGATGAATATAGAAAGGGGCCATGGTTCCTGGTCTGACGTTTGGCAATGCGGTCTTGTGCATGAGATCAGAAGTTCAAGCAAGATTAGAAATTAAGCAACGTAGAATAGGTAGGCTTGCTTTAGGAGCTCACGGGACTACACCAAATCAGGGAGTACAAGGTGATATGGGATGGACATAATTTAAGGGCAGGGAAGCTAGCAGCAACATAAAATTTGAGAAGCGATTGCGAGAAATGGGGGAGGAGCGTTTGGCTAGGAAGGTTTTCAGCTACTTGTGCATGAAGAATGCCGATACAAAATGGAGAAAGCGAACCAGGAAATTGACTGGTAAATACTTAGAAAACAGCAGGTGGCCAAACCAAAAAGAACTATCGGTTAAGAAGAAAGTGAATGAAACGGAGATTGACATGTGGAGAATGGGCATAATTAAGAAGTCCGCACTAGAGATCTATCGAACTTTTAAGCAGGAAATTGCCAAGGAAAGGATCTATGATAATACTCGGCGTAGTTCTCTACTGTTTGAGGCCAGGACGGGAGTACTGCGAACGAAGACATATCGGGCCAAATACGAAGGGGTAGACACAGTATGCAGTGCGTGTGGAGAGGAAGAAGAAACTGCCGAACACTTGATAATGTTCTGTAAAGGGCTTCACCCTATAGTTCAGGATGATGGCGCTGAGTTTTTCAAAGCACTGGGGTTTAGGGACCGGGAGGGCAAAATAGACTTTAAGCGGGTAGACTTAACTAGAAGGAGGTTATCTGATTGGTGGCTAAAGTCAAGGCACGAGTGAAAATTAAACCCTTCACTGCAAAGTACGAATCCTCAAACTCACTTTTTAAAGAAAAAAAATCTAGTTTTTGGTTCATTAAGTATTACGGCTTGGTGGCGCTAGCCACCAAGCCGTAGAACGGGCGGTGGCGCTAGCCACCGCCCGTTCTAAAGGGTACAGCCTTATCCATCCATCCATCCATCCATCCATCCATTCATCCATCCATCCATCCATCCATCCATCCATCCATCCATCCATCCATCCATCCATCCATCCATCCATCCATCCATCCATCCATCCATCCATCCATCCGGCAGCGCCATCTTTGGTAGAAAAGTAAATATCGGTGATGTATTTTGCGCGTTTTCCCTTCCCGCCAACGCTTTTGCCGCTCGCTTACCTGGTCGTGCACAGCACGCGCAGTGCGTTTTGGTTGCCCACTATGTACCGCCTGCATTGCGGCTTCAAAAAAATCTCTGAGCTAGACAATTAAGCCCTTCCGAAAGCGAATTTAACGAAAGCAGAAAAGCTCGTTAGTCACGTTTATGATGTGGAGCAGACGATAGAAGAAAAAAAGGCCCGAGTCACTGCGAAAGGTGGTTCTCAGGTCCGGGACAATACCGTGTACGGCGTATGCCTAGAAGTAAGTCTAATTCTGTCGACATGAAGCCGCGTCCTTTATCAATGTGCTACGCTGACGTTTATGAAAATCATAAGACTGTTGTTTTGATTTGGTATCTAACAGTAGGAGTTGTGTACTGTCATGTGCAAACGTTTGCAGCGTGCTGAAAAAATTAAAGAAAGATTAAACCTATGTGGTTATGGCATTAAAATGTCCAGGAAGTTTTAAAGTCAATTTGAAGAGCTTGCCTCGTTTTTTCCGGGTCTCGTGCCATGCTTGCTCTATCTTTCGCGAATGCGGCTCAGTGTGAGTGATACCGAATGACATGCGGTGTGTGGCATCGGTTGCACGATGCGCAATTAGCGCGCGCGTAAACGCGTACTCGAAGCACTGTGCGGAGTGTAATTAACTTTCAAGCATGTTCTGTCACTTTAATTTTCGCTTTGTACGCGCTCCTGAAACATTTTGGCTGTGGGGCAAACCTAAGGTTAGCTTTGAAACGTGCGCCGTCATGTAACATGCTGCTGAATATATATAGGCAAACTTGAAAAGGCAGTTGCATGTGAAAAACAGTGGCAACTAGCTTTCCAGTTTTTTTTTCTCCTATAGTTGGCACGGTAATGCCATGACAAGCATGATCTTTGTACTCGAGAAGGCACATGCTGCTACAAAGCTGGCATTAAACCAAAGTGCAAGCACGCAGCCGCGGTGTGCATCTACAAAATAATGAAGTCAATTCAAGCACCAGTCAGCCCCACAGTTGGGACAAACCAGAGGGCGTTTCCATTTGAAAAACAGTGGCAACTGGCTGTCAAGGTTTTTGTTTTCTCTTGTAGTTGGCATGGCCATGCCAGGAAAAGAAGGATCTTTGTATTCGAGAAGGCACATCGACAAAGCTGGTATAAAGCACAGGGCAAGCACGCAGCCGTGGTATGCATCCACAAAGTAATGAACAAGTCAATTCATGCACCAGCGAGCCCAAAGTTGGGACAAACCGATACAACTTTACGCATGGCAAGCTTCCCTTGGTGTTGTCTGCATTGTTGTGGCAGCCCACGACACAACAATGCTTTAGACCTCGTCTACACTTCTGTGGCATCACCTCTGCCATCGCGAAAATCCAACTACGCACAGCGAGTGTCTCGTTTTTGCGCGCCAAGCTGTCGGCATGGCGCTGTAGTCCCATCGCTACGACAGCAGAACTCATTCTAGACGTATAGCACGCCCTCCCGCTTCGGCGAAACACAGTGAATCACCTGCGCTCTCCGCTGCGCCCATCCTCAAGTTCTCCGGAGCTTGCCGCCAGGGCCAGGCGCAGCATTGTCGTCGCTCCGCAAACTTGCGCTTCAGTTCCCTATAGTCCACGCCGCCCGTTTCTCTTTCTCTGTATTTTTTTTCTCTTAGGCACTGTGCCGTGTCGCCTTACGGCTGACGAAAATTAGTTGCCTTTCTCCTTTTTCAAGGATCACTACCATCACCGTTTCTCGCCATAGACTGCAGGGCAACGTCAGCCACTCGTCCCATCACGACCTCGTCGACCAGGAGAAGGCCATGGTGCTTCGTGTAGTGGTGCCATCTAGATTTTCATAGAGAAACTAGCTGCGGAGGGTGGTCTATACATCCCCAATCCCTTGTTTTGAATGTCAAAGGATTGACCTGTCACGGAAAACGCTGCTTTCGCCCGTAGTTTGATGCGCGTCGATTGTCACCACTTGCTGCTTAAATGTTGAATCTTACCCTCTTGTATTGATATTTTGCTGGCGAAATAAACGCAGCCGTAAATGCTATCGAGAGAGGAAAAGGAAGTCGCGAATGATCGTGAGTTACGTTGACACCCCTAAAGGGCGCGAGGCGACGGAACAAATAAAAAGTGAAACGCTAAATGCAATTCCATTTTCAGATTGATGTGTGATATTGGCGCGACAAATGATGCGACGTGTAGCACGTCGCAAAAGACGAGAGGCCAGGAGACATATGTGTGACAGCGAGTCCTACACAGTTTCATGTAGAGTGTCAACTGGAGTATAATTCGCGGATGCATCAGCAGTGTCTTGAAACGGAGTCATCTTTGCGGATATTGCCGGACTTATCTCACCATTTCATTTATATAGGTGCGAATAGCTCCCACGCAGGAGAGAAAAAAAATTGTTTGACATGTGACTACGCCTAAGCTATACTGCTTCCCCGCCGCGGTAGTCTAGTGGCTACACTCTAAGCCGAAAAAGACTAAAGTGGGGTATGCCATTGGTCCTTTAGGGGTTTAAATGCGCTGCCACAGATTTTGAACCAATTTTGGACTAACTGCGGGAGTAACTGCAGGGGCTCAAGTGTTACCCCAAGCACTTACTCCACTTGGTTTAAATGTTGGCCCCAATAGAATGCTCCAGTGGGACTAACAGTTGAACCATCTGGACCAATGGCAAAAAAAAAAATGGCGACACTGCATTTGTGCAGTATATTTTATGTTTATTCCAATTTAATCAGCACTGAAGATCATAGTATGTTATTCATGCAACACACACACACACACACACACACATACATACGCACTATTATTTCAAAGTAAAACACTGTAAACACTCACTGCCCGCGCTGTACTGTATACAGAGAACAGACTCTCGGGTATATATAGCACAGTATTTTGACCTCCCATCTAGTGCCAGTGGGCGACTTTTACTCGGCTTAAGAAAACAATAAATATTGACACCGTAACGCGAAAATTTACATGGGCTTATTCGTAGCACCGATGCGCATCGATCTTTTAATATAGATCCATCTAATCTTCAACATGCCTCCAGCCCGAGAATACGAATTATCAGCTGGTATTCGATCATGTCGGCCGAACCAGCGTTTTCAGTGCTGGCGCACGAGTCCGCAAACACAAACATAGCAGCGGCGCTTGTGCGGGAAAGCCGGCGAAGCAGCCGCAGGCGCCCCGCCGATGCCATACCGTGTCGGCTTGCCGACGGCGTCGCTAGGCTTACGACGAGTACGGCTAAACGACCGCCGGCGATCGCAACATGCGGCTCGCGTGGAATTTTCGTCGTCGTTATTTTATAGTCACAAATGAACAATAGGTAAGTGCCCCATGTTCGCTGTGTCTTACCGAGTGATGTAGATATCTGCACACTTACAGCGACGAGACCGTTCGCAGGCACGGTTCTTTCATCGTGCTGGTAAGGCACAACCTGTGTACCGCTGGCCGCACGATTAGTCGTATCCGCGATCGCCTACACGTTGGATTTTTGATAACGATTGTCGCATGGATAAAAAGACATAAGTTTGTCTGAGCTACTATTTTTGTGAACTTGTACGCGACGTTTCCTTCGCTTGTGCCGGCAATGCACTCACACCGGCAGCCCGCTTGATACCGATGACGTACGAAGCCTACTTTTCCTATATATCGCTTTGAACTTGTGGTCACTGTGTGGGTACACGACCGCTGATGAACAGCTTACCTTTATTAGCATTGTCAGTGTTCACCGTAGTTCGAACTTATTCAGCACATTGAAGCGAGTTATCCGCATTGCCCGTGTTCGGCGATTTTCACTTGGTTTCGGCCCGCCCGTGCCGGCATGGTGAAAACGCGAGGGCGCTTGTTGTGTGCACTGACTGCGTGTTGTACTACTTGCCTCTCATAACATCTTCTATCCGTTTCATAGTGCTTCGCTTTCACAGTGGCGTATAGCCGATATAACCTGTTTTCATGATCGCCGACCACGCCGAGCATTGCAGTGCAGCATCGTCAGGAGGTGATCGCGGCGCAGTTGCCCTCCCCGTTGGTCCCTTCATTGCCGGGCGTTTGCGCAAGACACGCATTGTCACACATTTAGTCCCTGTTGGACGAACCGTTCGTCCATTGGTTTAACGACTGCAGTTAGTCCAACTTTGCCGAATTTCGGCTTAGAGTGTAAGGTACTCGGCTACTGACCCGCAGATCGCGGGATCGAATCCCGGCTGCGGCGGCTGCATTTCCGACGGAAACAGAAATACTGTAGGCCCGAGTGCTCAGATTTGGGAGCACGTTAAAGAACCTCAGGTGGTCGAAATTTCCGGAGCCCTCCACTACGGTGTCTCTCATAATCATATGGTGGTTTTGGAACGTTAAACCCCACATATCAATCAATCAATCTATACTACTACATGTGCACTGGAGGCCTGCAGTCTTATCTACAAGATCGGACAAACCACAAGACTTTCTCGAATGTCCACAAAACCACACATTACGTCATAAATAACCTGATTATTTATGATAGTGTCATGTAGACTACATAAAAATACTTTACCATGCCATTGTGGTTTCACGTAATGGATTGGTCAGTCTCTTTCGCACAGCTCAATCCTGCATCATCGCCCAGAACAGACGATTCTGGTCGGTGCGTCAACACTGAAGTCCGTCCCTGTCGAGGCAAAGTCCGCTATCACACAGGGAATATAACATGCCGTCACGGGACGAAGGCCTTCACATATTGACGGCATACAATCGCGATGTCTCAAAACAATGTACGCTATGATCACTTGTTTGACATATAATAAACCACTTCACGATTCTAATGCATGGGTTATATGCGGCACAATTTCTTTTTTGAGAGAAAGAGAACTTTATTCTGAAACAATAGTCGAGTCATCGTTGATTGTCGAAGCTCCCCTTCTCTGTGTTTTCGTGAACAGTTTAGGCTCTGAAATCGTAGCTTTGCGAATTCCTCGTTAATTTAATTACCGTGGCTTCTTGGTGCTTCCGTCTTGCTGAATAGCTCATTCGAAGGACATAACAGGTACGTAACAAACAAGCTTATAAATAACCACTTTTTTATGCTTTAAAGATGCATATTTACCGAACGAAATTATGCACCACTACAACCAACAGCACGTTATTTTGTGTTTTTCATCTCTTGGACAAAAAAAAACACCGAAACAATTGTAAGCCTCCGTATAAGTTCTACGCAGTCCCTTAAGGTGTCGCAAGGGTTACGAAATAGAAAACTGACGAGCGGTAGAGAAATCCGTATGCCCTGTGCTATCAGAAGGGTCAATTTCCCTTTTCAATATTAAACCTACAATATGCGTCCACATTAAAGTTAGGATAAACAAATCTTTTAGCGATGACGCTGATGAGACGTTGATGTTGTAAGTGTAGGTTGAGTAATGAATGAATATAATCTTCGGCCATCGTGCCCCGATGCTCACCATGTGTGGCACAAGATGCCCAGCAAGTCCAAACCATAGTTGCAGTTTTATCCGTTGCACAAAGGACCAGGGCACAATCTCTGTGCTGCAGTACACGCATAGTACAGGTCAGTGTATGTATTTGTTTAAGTACCCTTTGTTAACTCTTTGCAACATATTCAAAAGCAGAAAGAAGCTCAAGGAGGAGGACGTGGCAGGAACAGGACGAAGAAGACGAGGAGAAAACAGGATAGAGGGAGAGAGATAGATAGATAGATAGATAGATAGATAGATAGATAGATAGATAGATAGATAGATAGATAGATAGATAGATAGATAGATAGATAGATAGATAGATAGATAGATAGATTCAAATCTGAGCACACGGCTTTACATCATGCCCGCCTCCATCGAAAATGCAGCCGCCGCAGCCGGGATTCGATCCCGCGACCTGCGGGTCAGCAGCCGAGTACCTTAGACACTACACCACCGCGGCGGGGTGCCAAAACAGGAAGTAGAAAAGCAAAGAGGTTAATCAGTTTTTGGCAGCTGGTTTGTTACCCTACACATAGGAGTAGGATGTACGGCAGATTGGAATACCAAAAAGAAGAACGTGGTAATGTGCAATGGGAGCTACTTTATTTGTACATGTGTGTAATTTAGATCATTTGAAGCTTTGAAGCGAGCATCTTTATTAAAAAATTGCACATCTCGCCAGGAAGAGTTTTTCAGATATGACAGTACATGCTTTTGCTCCCGAAGCCCTCATTCTTATTTTATTTATTTCACAGGAGGCACAAATATTCTGCAGTATGTCTACAATTGTATACCTTTTCAACGCTTCTCCTCTGCACCTTTCCCACTACGTTTCACAAAGAAGCCGGGGAACAAAGCGACAAACTCGATTCCACCTTCTTTTGTTCAATTTCGCGCTGGTTTTCCATCAGACAGCAAAATCCGCCGAATCGCGCACACTAGTTGAAAAGGGGTGTATATGCAGTCCGGGCGCTGCGGGCTGCCAAGTGGCAGGACAGGTCGGGTGTGTATGTCTCTATGCGTGGCGTCGGCGGTGCAATAACGGGGCCCGGGGAGTGGGCGTACGGGAAGCGCGGCTGACAGGCGCCTATTAATTGACAAATGGGCCTCCGCGGCGATTCCGCCGCGAACTCGGCTGTCTGTCGGGGGCCACGTGCCGCCCTCAGGCACGGACCCCGCGCTGCCAATCAAATCAGCCCCTTCGGCAGAACTCATCCGCGTGGCTTTCTGGTGGGATTGCGGACGCGCTGGCACCAAGGCATGTGGTGGCCGATGAGTAGCCGCGTTTCGGATGCCTGGCCGTCGTTAACCGGGAGCCCGAAAGGACGGCCCAGAGTTATTTCTCTCTCTCTCTCTCTCTCTCTCTCTCTATATATATATATATATATATAATATATATATATATATATATATATATATATATATATATATACACATATATATATACAGAGACGAACTTATATAAGAAGCTCTAAAGAAACTTAGAAAAGAAAGGAATCGTGTGGAAGTGAAGCGGCTGTAATATCCAGCTTGTTATTTTACACTAGAAAAATGCAGCGAGTACTGGTAATGTATTGCAACATTCCTATTTTCGACAGTGTCTATAAGACAATGCACGTGGCCGCCCGACAAGAGGATGCAGAGCTGTCGCCACTCGAGCTGTGAGCTGAACTGGTCAGAGCCCCAGCAGACGACGCTTCAGTAAATATGCCTCGCAAATAATATCATCAATCGTGTAACATCTTGGTGAAAGTGCAGGATGTCGGGAAGGGGTCAGGCTCCGAAGGAAAGGAACACTTGTAAACAGAGTACATGAAAGCAATCGCGCTGTTCACAACGCAGGAAGACAGTTGTCAGTGCTACAATGAATGAACTAGTGTGTCTGACTGAGAATAGTGTCTATAGGGAGCTCCAAAGAGCCTTTGTTGCACGAGATGTACAGGTAAATTCACTCAATGTTGCAAGGGCGCATGCACGGTGGCAATGCTATCTCTTCGGTTTTAAGTTTGTATTTGTATTTCACATTTTGAGACCTATAGCTGAGGAAATACAGTATACGCACTACCAAGTATACCTATCCTAAGCCAATCTATCCTCGCGCGAAGCCCATATGATTTAAAGAGAAACTGGCTATTGATATTATGATATTAAGTGGAAAGCATGCATATATTATTAGAGAATGAAAGTTTTACAGATAAAAGGTACTTCAGAAATGTGTGGGACTTCTTGGAATACAACAATGCCAAAAATCGTGGCTAATCCCACCGTCATACGAATTGAAATAACGCGAAAGTCAACGTGTCTTCAGAGAAGCAGTGCTCATATAGGAGAGCTTGTACAATGTCCATTGGTGCTTGACAGCCATACGTATATCAGTTTGACGTAGATGCATCCTCGCTCATGCCTATGTGGCACATCTCCATTGCGATGACTGACGTCCATGATCATGATTTAACCGTCGTGGTAGCTGAAGTATGTAACATTTACCTGGACACAGTGTATTGCAAATTCCGCGCACAGATGGCATCAACAAGCATATAATAAACAGTGTTGTTCGATACGCGATTCGTCAATGCATCGTCAATTAAGGAGAGAAACTACATGGTGTCTGCTCCCGAGTACTAGGTAACCTACGCCTGTGCTCGTGCATACCCAACTACACTGCAATTCAGCAACAAGAGAGGCAGAGGCTCGTATAGCTTGAGCTTCGAACGTGCGCAGACGTTCCACGTCTCGTTCCACCAAGGAATGACACTCACCCGCTGACATCGTTGCTTTTTTGCGGAACTTATGGCAGCTCTTAAATTATTTGGTGCTATAGCAAGGGAACCAGTTGGTGGCGGAGAAATACTTTTTATGAACGTGGAAGCTGCACTACTCCGACAACGATGTCACACGCTGACACGAAGCGAAAGGCCAACAGCGTAAGTACGTCTAAGGTGACTCTACAATGCTATAGCACGACCAGTGTTTCCCGCTGGTATCAAGACTCTGTGACCGCAGCTTCGAAGGCTTCGCTTTACAAAGCGTCAACGTAGAAATGCCTGCTATCGGCGCTAGTATGTGTCATGCCCCATTACTTCCCTTCACCGCTCACCGGCAGCGGCTCCACACCACCGGCCTAGCCCTCCAACAGAGAGCACCGTGCGAAAATCTGTGAGAGATGCAAGGCGCTTTTGTGGTATTCAGTGCATCTCCTACATTGGCTTAGTCCAATACAGAAAAAAAAAAAAAACTCGTTGGTCTTGTCGGCAGGACATCGGGCGCTTTTCGTCGTGGTCCGAGGGCTCATAGATTCGATTCTTGGTGCCGCAGCTTTTTTATAGTTTTTTTTTCTTTCTCATTCGTTACCGTCCATTTCTTCAACGTCATATCTGTGACGTAAATGCATCACTGAAGCCTTGGTGGACCCCTGCACAAATAACTTTCATCTATAAAAAGAAAAGCATGACGCTCACTGATAAAAAGCTTATCGGTAAACGAAATATGAGTGCTCTAAATATTTCGGGCGGGGAATAGCTGCAATGTTGACTATGACTGGCGGGAATATAGTAAAGTATAGCAGTGGTATTAAACAACTTTATTAGGAATACTGCTGGTTTCTTAACTGGAGGTGGCTGTTCCACGATTCTTGCTGATTTTGCCTGTAGTTTGTAACACTGTACAAGTCAGGATGTCGGAGTAAGTAAATGTGTCACAATGCAGATTGAAAAGCAACGGAAGGGGAGCATGGTTACAACAGCTACGAACTTAACGCCGTGACTACAATAAATGATTAAGTAAATAAATAAATGAATAGAATAAACAAATAAATTATTGAATAAACCCAATAATGCAATACACGGGACACAGTATACAAAAAAAACAAGGAATGAAATATGCAATGTGTTAATGAAGAATATTGATTACATTTGGGCAGGAAAAAGTAGCTATCTTACTTTTTTGTGTGTGTGCAGATGCCGTGAATGTGGGAAAGTGACTGCTGGTTAAAAATTAAATTAAATCGTAAAGCACTGCAGTCTCTCTTGGCATCGAGATGGGGGTGTTGTACACTGCCAACGTGAATGCCGCACACTCAATGCGTGTTCTGCGGCCGCGTACGGGCACTTTTCCCCAAGATGACGTGTAAGATGCGAACAATCACACCAAGGTCTGGTGAAACAGATCTGCAATTTAGCCAGCTCTTTTCAATATCGTAAATGGTTCAGCGCTTACAACGGCTATACTTTCGTTCCTGTTTCCCTACTATATCTCCCCACTCTACCGGCAATATATATATATATATATATATATATATATATATATATATATATATATATATATATATATATATATATATATATATATGGTGTGTGTGTGACAAAATAAACATACACAGATTTCCCCCTATAGGTTTCTTTCGAAAATGGAGAATAGATGGAAAAATGGAAGGCCGGGGGTAGGCTCTTTCCATTTTACCATCTATTCCCCATTTTTCGACCGAAACCTAGGGGGGAATCTGTGTGTGTTTATTTTCTGATAGAGATCGGCTAGCTACCCGCCATCTCTTTTTTTAAGACTTCTTTTTTTTATTCGTGTTATTTAGCCTACTTAAGGCAAATTTCCGAAAATATAAGAATATCTATTTTATTCAGTTTCATATTTTTCCCCGATTACGGAAAGCTGAGTGGTGAGTGACGGCGTGATTCAAGAATAATAATGGTTCTGTTATTTTCTTGCAGCCCGTGGTGCCGCTGGTCTGTGATGCCACTTATTCATTCTGTTTGAAGAACGTTTTAAATTTATCTTGTTTTATTTATTTTCTTTCTCGACTTCGCGTAGCCGTTAAGAGCGTAGAACCACAAACCCAAGCAGCATAAAAAGAACAGAACACAGTCAGCGCCTTGCATTTAGCGGCTATCATCGTATGTTACTATTTTTCGGGGTACATTCGCAAGTGTGATCCGGAAAGTGATATGGATGTAGAAGTGCGGGGGAGTAAAAACTGCGGAGAACTTGCTCCGTGGTGCTTTCAGAAGTGTGTAGAGGATCAGGAGGTAAATGTTGACGAAAGCAAGTTCTTCGTGGGACTACGAAGCAGACGAGAGGCGCTGAGGCAGAAGACCGCATCCGCACGAGGTGTGCAGATGGTAGAAAATTCGATCAGAAATTCTCCAGTGTTCGCCGTTCAAGAGAAGCAACAATACTGCTTAAGCGATAGGAGAAACACCCAGTGATTGATACTTTCTACTCCCTTTCTTGAGAACAGCAAGTCTCCCTTTTCATGAGGTCGTGCTATCATCATTATTTCATTAATTCACGATGCCGTGCATTGTTCTTGACCTCATTCGAGCATAAATAAATAAAGAAACGCACAAATAAATAAATATATGTATTTGCATGTACATCACATCAGACCCAGGTATTATTCCAATTATGCGCTAGCATTCCTAAGTGATGAAACCTAATCGCCCCGCTGTGCAACGAGGCAGTGGCAAACAGCCTTATTTTATATGTAGGCGATCACAGTGGTTTTACTTTGCACTTAGCTTGAAGGCTAGAACTTTATCTGTCAACTAGTTTACATTATCTGCCCTGCAACTTCTGTCCTAGCACCAGAGCCGATATTTATCACGTATCTGTGAATTGCCCGAACAAACCCAAGCCACCGTGTCAAGGGTGAAAACACCAGGAACGATGGGAGGCTGCTCTGCGCAGCTCGAAAGCGGGGTTACAGCTCCGGATAGTGGGCTCGGCCAGAGGGGCCGCCGAAGTACAGAAGTGCCTAGCCACCTAGAGTGGCCCGAGGGCCCATTGTCTTTCCTGCAACCACTTCCCGCTTCCCCCACACCCGCCCCCTAACATGATTCTTTAATGAATCAATAAAGCTCTTTACCTACCTACCTCCCGGCCGCTATGGTCACATTTTAATTGGGGCAACATGAAAAAAGATCATCTGTGCACTTGGTTTTAGGTGCTAGTTAAAGTGCCCGCGCTGGTCAAAATTTATTTGCAGCCTCCCGCCCCGGCATTCCTAATAACGATATCGCTTTTGCACGTAAAACCCCAGAATTTCGCAACAGCGCTCTCTGGTGAACGGGCCACCAGCAACTTGCTTTTACCGCGGAGCAAACGGGTGTCGTAGTTACTTTGTTTTGTTTTTTTTTGCGAAATTGTACTCTCTATCAATAATAATAATTGTTGGGGTTTAACGTACCAAAACCACGATATGATTATGAAAGACGCCGTAGTGGAGGGCTCCGGAAATTTCGACCATCTCGTGTTCTTTAACGTGCACCTCGGCACGCGGTCCGCAGGCATTCTCACCTCCATCGAAAATGCGGCCGCCCCTGCCGGCATTCGGTCACGCTACCTGGGGGTCAGCAGCAGAGTGCCATATATCCTCTAGACCACCGTGACGGGTACTCTCCATCAGTGAGAAACGGCCGTTTCATCTGCGTGGAAACAAGACAGAGATACACTACTTCGTTACTCAGTAGAAATTCCGTGATTATGATGAGAACCACTGATTGCAGGTGCTTCAACCAAATGAAGAGGGAATTATGTTCTTGAGGGCTACAGATTTCGTCACAAGTGCGGCCATGTCGATACCGGCATGTTCTGCTACCAGTAGCATTATAACCAATGCGTTTCCTCTTTGGACGTACGCACTTGTAAAAAAAAAAAAAAGATCAGTCGAACCTACCAATATGCTGGCTAACCAGCTACTCACAAAATTAATACTTCACGTATAACATTTATCATTACTGTTACGTGAACTTGTTTTCCCTTTGTTGTCGTGATTCATTTTCGAGCCTTTCCGGTGGCCTTTTTCGTGGTTCTACCACAATGTTTTTTTTTTTAGTTTCATTTGTGTAACCTGCAAAATGGAGTACGCGCTAAAGACATTTTCTTAGCTTTCGATTCCAATTGCTTACCAATTACGCCACAAATCATACGCAGGGATTGAGAAAACTATAACCAAGTCCTACAACGGGTGAATTCGACATCGTGGGATCGTTCTGCAGGTGACGAGGCGCTGTAATTTCTAGACGAGCGCATGATTCTGCCGTAAATTTGTCAGCTCAAGGAGGACCAATACGCAACAAGCGCGTCAGAGAAGCAAATCGAGAGTGGCGGCTCCTGTGCACTCTTTTCGTGGTCGCAAAAAGTTTAAAAAAAGTAGATACAGAACGCGAACAAACGAAAAGAAAGAGAAACAAAAAATCACCGAAGACGGCGGGTGAGGAAAGAGCGGCCGGCGAGGGAGATGGCGCAGGAGCGAAAGCCACGTGACGGAGACGAGGCTGCGTGCCATACAGGCTGGCGATAATCATAAATAACGGGTAACCCGCCGCCTCCAGGCCGCGCGTCGCGAAAGCGGCGGCGGCCGGGTTTCGTCGCCGAGCCATCCATCTCTCGAGCCACGAGCACTGCTGACTGCGGCTAGAAAGTGGGGGAGAATCGCGATCGGCGCGCCATCTCTCGACGGGCGAGGAGGACGGCATCCTTTTGTCTGGATCCTTGATGGATGACGAGAACACGCTCCTTCTTTTTTTTTTTTTCTTGCGCATTGTTCCCAGAGTGCAAGCCCAGACGGGATCCTGTCAACGGCGACAGAACTGCTGAGCCTTTTAAGTTGATCAGCCGAACACGACGCCCTCTGTCGGGCACCGTGCTCGCTGGCACGCTGATGAACCAATCGCCAAAGGCGGCGGGGAAGCGACAGAGAATAATTATTGCTCACCCCTGCAGCACCCAGGGTGCGCCAGCGTTGCAATACGGAAAACCCCAAAGGAGGGTGCCGCGCTTCCGAAGAAAGCCTCGCCTCGACAGTGCACCGCTCTGGGCCCGTAAGCGTTGAAAATGCCACCCGTTCCCGACATGATGGCTGTTTTCGGCGTCGGGAGCAAACAATAGCACCGCCTCCGCTATCAATTTGTTGCCACGCACGATGGATGTATCTGTCGCCTCGGTTACACACAAAGGAGGTTGGACAGTCAAGTCCATGTACACTTGGCGCTTGTGCTTTGTCTGGTGTTAGTATTACTTCCAACTTGTCGATATTAGCAAATAATTCCGAGCTTTCTAAGTTCAAGCCCCTTGTAAGGGACACACCACAAGTGCTCAGTTGGCATTAACGTACCCGATCACCTGATTCACTGCACTGTGGCGTGACAGCAAGCTGAAGGTTAACGCCAATAGCACGCTAGCTCACAAACGAGGGCACGTTCTTTAGTCATGGTACTTTCATTTTTCGTATGCTCGCCTACGCCAACGCATGCTGTGAATACAAGCGGACGCATTGTTTTCACTTTCATTTCATCACACATACTTTTGGTGAGCTTCAACGCTTTGCTGCGTAAAGAAAAAAAAAAGAAAGCTTTTGAAACAATGGCAGTGTGCTTCAAGATGACGAAACTGCGATACCATAGGCAGATTTCCTGATTGTCTTCGCGTGCGCGCGTCTAGGCTTACCTGGGTGCATAACATTTCTGCTGCCCCGCCGCGGTGGTCTAGTGGCTAAGGTACTCAGCTGCTGACCCGCAGGTCGCGGGATCAAATCCCGACTGCGGCGGCTGCATTTTCATGGAGGTGAAAATGCTGTAGGCCGTGTGCTCAGATTTGGGCGCACTTTAAAGAACCCCAGGTGGTCAAAATTTCTAGAGCGCTCTACTACGGCGTCTCTCATAATCATACGGTGGTTTTAGGACGTTAAACCCTACGTATCAATGAATCAATAACATTTCGTCTCTCTATATCGCATGCCTAAATGTCATCCTTGTAAAAAGAAATGAATGTATATATCTTCTTTTATTTACAAGTGAGCGTGTTTGCATGCGAAGCTTCATTCATTTTTTAAAGAGTCTGAACATAACTTCCAGTGAAGTCTTCGCTCCGTCTGTCCGACTTCTAGAATAGGCTTTCAGAGGGGAAGCCTACTTCTACAGCTTTGTTTTACAGGTCATTACCAGCACACCGAAAACATTTGTTTGTGATTACAGAATAGTGATCTACATAATCAACGACGATTGATTGATGATTGATTGATATGTGGGGTTTAACGTCCCAAAACCACCATTTGATTATGAGAGACGCCGTAGTGGAGGGCTCCGGAAATTTCGACCACCTGGGGTTCTTTAACGTGCACCCAAATCTGAGCACACGGGCCTACAGCATTTCCGCCTCCATCTGAAATGCAGCCGCCGCAGCCGGAATTCGAACTCGCGACCTGCAGGTCAGCAGCCGAGTACCTTAGCCACTAGACCACCGCGGCGGGGCATAATCAACGACAAGCGTTGTTAATTGGCGTATGACTGCTTGCACCACCAGGTGCTCGCCAATGGAATTGATCCCTTATACTATGAATAGGCAGAATCTACTCCACATTGAACTCTGCCGCTGATTGCCGTTACTACCTACGTTCGCGAGGATAGAAAAACTAGCTAGGAGTGCTGTTGCAAAAATACACAAAATTTTGATAAACGGCTGGGAATCACCTGTTGATTGTGTCATTGGGGGGGGGGGGGGGGGGGGAGGTCTGAGAAAAAGCTTCGTTTTTCACGGAATACTCTTCCTCGCCACAAGCGGAAAACAAAAAAAAAAAAGCTTTGCTCATTTATATAGCCGCAGACATGTTCGCAGGCGACCAGTTTTTCGGTTGTCGGAATGACGTGACAACGCGCCTATGTTGATGGCGTTGGCTGTCTGTCGGCTAACTGGGGTGCCTCGCATTGTAGTGTGAACATGTCGACGTTATTTTAACAGTTCGCGCTGATAATG
Source organism: Rhipicephalus microplus (assembly GCF_013339725.1). Taxonomy (NCBI): domain Eukaryota; kingdom Metazoa; phylum Arthropoda; class Arachnida; order Ixodida; family Ixodidae; genus Rhipicephalus; species Rhipicephalus microplus. Next base: position 143,466,841 of record NC_051172.1, on the reverse strand, counting down.
TATGATGTAAACCCCAGGAGTGGCGATAAAATCTTATCTCTTATGACGTCAGCTCACTGAGGTAAGCAGCCACCGCCGTGGCTGGGCATGCATTGCAGGCTTTAGGCCACTTACTGGGACGTCAACTTTACTCGGCTAACACCTGAAGCTACAGCGTAAACGTCGCCCTATTACGAGTCTTTTGAGCATTCTATGTGTGTTCATTGTGGGCCCCTTTCCTCACGTTCTAATTATTACTCGTGGTGACTGTTGCATCTGACTTCCCGGCATCCTCTTTCTTCGTCAATCTCCGTCGCCACCTTTCTTGCAACTGCCAGATTTATTTCTTTTCTTCTTTGTTTTTTATTTCGTTTGCCGGCCATTAGGCATAATAATCGGCGGTGCCAAAAACACTTATGCAAACTTACGTCATGTACTTTTTATCACCGTAACACTCACCCTCTAACATAATCTGCCCGCCAGCAATTTCCCGTGTCTATAAACGTTGCAGTCGGACTAATTTCTGACTGCGAGTGGATAGCGAACGTTAGGTTATGAAGGGTTACGGTGACAAATGATAAATCCGGCACTGCGGCTCTGAGAACTACTGACGAGGGCTTCGGCTCTATGCACCCCGTGTCTCAGGTAAGCCAGCTTCAACGAAGACTTCTGAGGGGGCCTCTCACAGGTGGAAACTTTCGGACAAAACCCGGTCTACACGTGACTGTTCATCCCCTGCGATCAAAAAAAAAAAGAAAAGAAAAGTGCATGTTGATCTGTCAGCTTATACGTCTAAATGTATATATCGGGATATGATTGTAGGGGGAGTTGAATTCTTTGAAGAGACAAGTGCAGTTAAATGTCAATCTAACAACACCAGATTTTACTAAGCTCCTGATATAACCAAAATATTTTGATTCCTCAGGAAATGCTGAGGGCATTTGTTGAGGAATCAGCAGAAAAAAAAAACGAATTAGTGAACCAGCTTGACCACCAAACGCGACCTAACGAAGTTTTTCTGGAAGTAACTGAGTGTACGAGTGGCTACTTTCTTGAAGATACTGGTTTTTATTCGAGCATACTCTGAGCTCTATAGCTATCGCATTAATACGAGTAGGTCCCCTACTCATGACCTTAGCTTTAGTCAGACAGTGCTACTCGCCGCGCCCATGAGTGAAGCGATTTGCTGTGTCAGTTTTTGTGAAACTGATGAGCTCCGGCGGCTGCGTGCAGAGCTTTCAAGCGGGAGGCAGTGGTTGGCTCCATTACGGGTGGAAGTGGTGGTTTCGGGATTTCATGACACTAATCGCCTGCAACTTTCTGGCTCGGCCTACTCGCACGATCACTTTATTCGTTGTTCTCCGCGTATCGTTCTCCACCATTGCTTTGCGTAACCTTTCTGGCCTGAATCGCCCGGACCATCGTGCCCTGTACACCTGGCCGACACAGGGGGACTCCGTGCCCTAAGGTCGCTCTCGCGGACTTTTCGTATGCCCAGAATCATACTGGTGGCGAGAACAATGGTGCTGCAGCTTTCGGATTTCACAACATTGCAATTTTATATTTCAAAGTGCCAAAAAATTGCTTTTTCTCGATTGTACGAACTTCCCGATTTAACGGAATTATTCGAGCGTCCTTATCACTACTTTGTTCCGAGTTTCAACTGTAGTGCGAAAATTCCATTCTCATTTAGGACCGGTGTACACGTGGTGTCCCCGAAGAGCCACAAGTGGTAAGATATTTTCTGCAGGCTTCGTTTGTTTCCACTGTGCTAACCGACGTGGTATCTCCAACAACAGAGAACGTGCCGTATTTGTAATATTGCAGGAGCACTGAGCTGCGGCGTCAATTCAGAAATATTCTAAGCGGAGATACATGGCGTCCATCTTGTATACTGTTTAATTGTAGACATTATGTTTAGTCATGTAAAAGTTGTATCAAGTTTTGATTTTTTTTAAAGACGGCCTTCGCACCTAGCCAGGAAGTGTACGGCTTTTTGTGCCAGTTGGTATGATACATTTGAAGTGGTCATCGCGTGAGAAGACACGTCTTTCTTGTAGTTTACCGCTAAGGCCCCTTCAAATTGAACAGCGCTGAACAACAATTATTAAAATCTGCATTGATTAAGTTAGTTTGTAGGTATAACTGTAAAGGGCGTAGCATATTTGTTGTTCATATGCAGTGGTTCAACAGCCGAAATAGAATTTGCAGCAATTTTCGGAGCACTGAAATTCAAATTTGGAGCAAGTTCTAAGGAAAAATGATGTTTTATCACGAAAAACCAAATTTGAAGCGGTATATCAAAAAAAGGCTTACATTTAGAAAAAAAATATGCACAAACCAGTCAACATCCCCTTAATCGTGCAGAGGGAATGGGAGAACTGGTATTTCAATAAAAATATTTCGAACCACCCCCCTCAGAAAGCAATCATAAAGTCCACATTGCAATGTGCCACGCCGGTCATATCCTATTACAGACTCTGAGAATTCAAATGTGGATCTGCCAAGCTGGTGACCTTAGGAGGGAAAAAAAACCGGTGATACCACTGTACACTTCCACCATTAACATATGGAGCGGAAACTGACGATTAGTGCAGTGGCACAAATTTTAGGCGGCGGCAACACAAAGTTATTCCATAGTTTGTACGGAAACTGTGCATGCATATACATGGTCTGTGAGATATGATACAGTAGTGAATGCTCGTCCGTTCTGAAGAAAAATCAGATAGTTCGTAATATTCGACGCATATCTTTAGCTAATGCCCCACTCATTTTAAAACCTGTAAGTAGCTTTCATTATTTCAAATCATTACAGCTAGTGGCCTTTGGGATATCATGCTGCCGTCAAGGCTCACTTTCTCTACGCTATACTTTAGCTGTATACGTTCTCCAGTAACCGATTGTGGACTCTTTATCACCGTTCTGTCTTCGCAACGGGCTTTAATGGTGACCGGGAGGGAATTATGCAACCTCAAGTGTATGTTTCATAATGTGCGTCTCGTTTATTATATGGTGTTTTTTTTTTTGCACGCAGTGTACTGTGAACGAAGTCTTTCGCCAATTTTTTTTTTTTTGCTTCTTTGCCTAAGCACACTACGACAGAACCACAAGACAGTTGGTCTAACAGTCTGCTAACTAGCGCACAGCTTTCGATGCTAATGAAGGGACTGCTACGGGTGCGGAGCTTTTGTACTTTTTTCGATTGCGTCGCGTTTTCCGGCAGTGTTTAGCAACGCTTTTGGATTCCGCGAAGATATTTCGAACCATAGCTCAACGCCTACAAAGGCTTCATATTTTCTTAAGTACTGATGAGCAAAGTGTAAAAAGGCAGCTTGGCCCTAGTGTTAATAAGCATGAAGAGCGTAGCTGGGCAGCCTTGATGATTATGATGATGATGATGATGATGATGATGATGATGATGATAATGATGATCCTAGGAACATTGGCACCCCACTCTGGGGAATCGGCCATGAGTCAGCCGGATCATACATACTGGATGTATGATTAATATTTAGTGAGAGCTAAAAGAATTTTGAGATGAATTTTTTTGAATGTAGCATTAATTATGAATGATTGTTATTTTAAGTTACACCATTTTTGTAACCTCTCAGAGACTGAAGATGTTTCGACTAGGAAGGCTGAATAAAAATTGTTAGTAGTTGGTACACCTACCAAATCTATTCGTGTCTCATATAAACTTTTCGGCAGCTTTGAAGTACTGTCCGAGTGTCCCAGCACAGAGGCCACAAAGGATAACAGAAAGGCCGACGTAACAGGTAGACCACATTGCCGCAATATAATTTCGTTACTACGTTTTCTCTGTGAGTAAAAACGTCGGCCGCTCAAGAAGTGTTCGATCATTTAGAGTTCGTTGAAACAGGAGCAAAAAGGGGAGATTGCCAAACCCGCTCTGTGCATGTAAAAATTGAGATTTGGAATTCTACAGCGCATTCTGGTTATTACACCTTCAGCCCGTCTTGCTGTACGCCATGTCCTGCTTCAAGAGAACTGTAGGCGGAGAAAGTCCGGTGATGAATCGAGACTTGGAGTAAGCACAGATAATTCATACTTTCTGAACCTTGCCGCAGCAACAAACGCCGATACAGCAAGGACACAGAGAACTGAACCTGCCAGAGAAGCTTTCGTCAGATAGTCCGCCACTTCATTCAGTACAATTTATTTTTGTCCCGGCACCCAAATACCCAAATTAATCGCAGGTTTCACAGATGATGAGGGACAACTAATCGCAATTATCTTAGAATATCTGAATATTTGAGTAAGCGTTCTGTGTGTTTCTCCTCGGTTTTCACTTTTCTGTTTCTCTTCTTTTCATATCTTTTTCTCTTTTCCAGCTTTTTAACGCTTTTTATCTTTCTTTCAATTTATCTTCCTTTTTTTTTCCTTTCTTGGTCTTTCTATTTTTCGCTTACTTCGTCTTTCCATTTTCACACGTGGTTTGTGTCGTGTTTCCCTAGCCATAGTGGTAATGTCCATAATTTATATCATCATCAAGACGCTCGAAGAGCGAATAAGAAAACTTCTCTTTGCCACGAGCACGTGCTGAACTGCTTGCCTGCGTTAAAGCTTTGCCTGCGTTAAAATTATCATCAAAGTGCTCGAAGAACAAGAGGAAGAAGGCTTCTTTTTGGCGCGAGCGCGCACTCATTATGCTACAGCTGGCTCTGCTGTATAACTGTGGCCTTCGTTACATATACATATACCTGTATACATATACCTGTTTACCTGTATGCCGATACATATACCTATGTGCCTTCGTTACACCAAGAGACGACAGCATCATACGGCAGGTGGCTCCTGAAGTGCTCCGCAATCAAAATACGCCGGAAATAACGTTCGATGACGTATACATTCGTTAATTTGTCGTGTATATGAGGCCCATCATTTACGAAACGTACACGCACGCTGCAGAGACTATTAGTGAAGCCCACGAATCAACGATGAAAAACACTTAGGAATATCAATCTTCTTTTTAGTTTACGGGACGACATCACTTATTTTATTTTTTAGCTAAAGTCAAGCTGACGAGGATGAGAATACGGGAAGTTTATCAGGTATGTTTATGATTGTGCGACCTTTGCCACCACAGCGCTTCCTGAATTGCCCCGGAAGTTGTTAGCCCTTCAATACAGAGCGCATATGACTTCCCATACTCCATCTTAGAAGCACCATGTAGCACTGTGGAAGCTGCAAGTCTTGTTAGTCAATAGAAAAAGCGAAAGCCCCTTAAGACGTGTTCATCCACGTCACGTCGTCTGCTCGTTGTCTCCCAGGGATCGGCAAGAGTATACCTTGTCGATACTTGCTGCCAGGAGTTAATATAACATGCAAAAAAGTTCGTCGAGAGCGCCACCTTACCATTTCTTTGATATTCAGACACCCACTGGCACGAGGCGCGTTCGCTGGCGTTTGTGAGGAATGCGGTTCTTTATAGACCCTTTCAAGGTTTACAAACATAGCCCCTTGATGACTTCCGGTTTTGTCCACCGATGTGCTTTAATAGCATTGGTGGATCACAAGAGCTTTAGAAGATATCCCGCTGATACAGTTTCCTTCCCTTATTTGGGAAAAATATTCAAATGAATGTTGTTTTGAGCAACATAAAAATTGTAAAACATTCCCTTGTACTTTACGCCCATTTATTTTGTGTGAAAAACGAAAGAGAGAGTTTTATATGCTTGAAAATAAATTGAAAACATGCTTTCAGTTTCTACGTTAGGAGCTGGTAAACGAGGTGTCCGGAAGTTTTTTTAGGGGGTGTAAAACTTGTGATCTTGAAACTGTCTATATAACAGCGCTCATATCGGTGCCTTGACCGGGTTATTTTTCGACAGCAACAAACGCATCAAGCGCTACTAATTGTGCTTCTTTCAAAATATACAGGATGTTAGAACTTCACCGCTCTGCAGATTTATTCGATGCACTTTCAGCGGCCATCACTATCCGTTATTTTGAGGAACAGCAATATATTGGCACACATAACGGTATATAGCATTCGAAGTGTGTTGCATTGTGAAAGCATCACCAACGCTAATGTTGTAGCGCCACTGTTCAGTTGACATCAAACCTTTTTTACGGTTCGGCATCACAGTGGTAGTCATATGCACCTTCAAAACTCAATTAAAATAATAGTGAAGAAAGATAGGCGATTATTTGCCCTCAGCGTTAGTATAGGCTGCGATGACAGATTATACCACTTTTTTTTTTTTGCTTTCTGGGCCGAGAACTAGTTGAGTCAAGCGGATGGACTGGGTTCTGTGGGTCTGTTATGTTGCTATATAGATCGTTGCAGTTAGGGCGGCTATTACGGTTACTCGTCTGTAAAATTATATATAATGTGAAGTGCACCCGGGAAGGGCCAAACGTAACACGTATCGCTGTAATACATCATGCAAGAAGCACAGTCAAAGGCCTTGTGCCATGTTGATAACGAAACAATTAAGCCGAGAACTATTTTATGTGCTGCGCGAGGATACTCCCTGTGCAGTCCTCGTAGCTTTGGTAGAACTGCAAGGAAGTTGTGAGGTTGTGCATAACTAAGCATGTAGTGGGAGAAACTTTTTGTCTCGTATCTATGCATCGCCACTCCTGGGTTCTTTTCCTTTTTGCTTCTTTAGCTACCGTGCAATCTGCATCTATTTATGTCACGTTTTGTAACTGTGCATGAAATGGCTAACTTTATGCCCAAGACGACAGTTATAGCGCGAGAACAGAACGACGGCCAAAAGACAAGAAGGTTTGTCGTTGTCTTGTTCTCGTGCTATAACTATCGTCATGTCATACCAACTAGCCCAAGCTGCCACACTTCTAATTTATGCCCAAGTGAGACGTTCGTATTTCGCTGTATGCAGAAAAAAAACACCACCGTTGTTAAGAGGTGAAGGGAACGGTTTGATGGAAATGCTGTCAGGTCGGGATATATCATGGACCAAGAAATGCACAGTGCCGGTCTAAGTAAAGCTGTATTCGCACGAAAGTTTCAGCTGACCCACATGACCCTCGTTCGCAATGAGCAGAAACGGCAAAATCCCTGGTCGTCTTATCCCATGCTTCAGACAGTGCGCATATATTAGGGAAAGATTACCGCCGCTCTTGTTCAGCCTGTGCATCGTGGTCTCAATCGTCAGCTTCCAGGTGAAGCCGTGGAAAGTGTTTCTTTTTCGTGGTGATGATGAAAGCATTTTTCCAGTTTATTACGTAGACCGCGGGTACATTCTGGCGAGGGCATATGAACTAAGAAGAAAAGAAATGGAAGTGATGACACGCATTTATACCAAGATTTCGAGGCGTGCTAAGCCGAGAAGGCTAAAATTACTGTTTAGCTTCTCACTCTTGAATTTTAATTACGAGATACGAGGTATGTAGGCTATTAAAAGATTCGATTATTTACTGCTATCACCAAGGGACTCCAATATTCCTGAAAGGCGGTGCGCAGTGCGCTCGCGGTCCGTCACAGGGCTTCTTTTCACCTTTCGTGGGCTTTCTAATTTGAACACACACACACACACACACGCACACACACACGCGCACACAAACAGACACATCTATGCTCGAGCATCAAGGTATTGAGCAACCTCTTAAATTGGTCTTTTTATCTGTACGTCGTCTCAACTTTTATGATTCGCATGATGGGGATAACATGTCAATTCAGTTTATACATGTCAAATCCCAAATTAGCCGATACCTTTGGGTTCTGTCAATAAAAGAAGAAACGAAAATTAAAAGAGAGAGAGAGAAAAGGAACTTAAGTTCAAGTGGCATGTAAATGTCACCGATAGCATGCCTGCAACTTTTTTTTTCTGGGGGGTATGCGGGCCGCTGACACCTCAACAAGTGAAGTGGCTTTCACGCGCGTTAAACTTTAGGGCCGGCCGGAAGACCAAGAGGAGAGAGGAGTGATGTTTCACACCACGGAGAGGTTCCCACAATCCAGGTAACGGGCCTTCTCGTACACTCACTCATGCAAGGGTGTCGCCAACGCTTAACGACGAGTCACAGGTGGAAAGGGACGAAACAGACATTAAAGTGACGTAGCGCCTCCATGCGACCAGTCAGCAACGCCGTCGGCGGAACATCAGCTCGTACGAAATGAAGCGCGGATACACGCGACGCGAGCGTCCGTTTCAAACTGCTGGCGCGCTTCGCCAAAGGCGCAGGAATGCAGGCCCATTACTCGGACAGCGCAGGGCTCTTGTAATACGTCTGAGCTAATGACTGGCGCGATGGGGCATCGGTGCGGGCGCCCCGCAGCATGGCCGAACGGAAGCTCATTCCCTTCGGAGGGAGCGTCATAAGGACGGCAGGAAGCGGGGGTGTTCCCCTTTCACCCGTTATTAACCCACTATTGACCCCGCTGACAGCGCGGCCACCCGTCTTTCGCGCTGCGTCCCCGCCAGAGGAGCCCGCATCCCCGTAGGGAGAGTGGTGCTGCACTGAGGCCCTACACCGCCATAAAAATGGGGAAAAAAATAATAAAGGCGAGGCAGGGGTTAGCTACAACCTAGATTCGGCTCAGAACTGAAGCGCGCTCCGAATAATGACACGAAGTAACCTTTCAAAAAAATTGAAGCGACGGGGCGCGCGGCTGGGGGGAAGAGACGTGCCTTCATTAAACGCAGCTTCGGGGCGCCCTCGGGGTTTCCGACTGCACGTGCCGAGCCGAAACTGCACGCGCGGAAAATGGCGGGGAAGCGATATGGATCTGGCCTCTGCAGCCAGGCTCAATCACAGAGGGCGCGACGGTGGCAAGGTGGGCGGCCGTGGCGTTGATTGGATGATTTTACCAGCTCGAATGTCGGCTCAGCCCTGACGGACGGCGCCCGTGCACGCACAGTTGTTGGCAGGGGGCGCCTGCGGGGCGCGCTAATAAAAACATCGTGCCGATTCTGACGCGCCTTCGATCACGTTGGCTAGGGACGGCGCTCGAGCAGTAGATTCTCATAGAGGCCGCAATTGTTTTCCGGGCTATGCGTCTTGCTTTTGCCCGCGAGGAGTTATATTTTGCGCAAGAGGAAAGGCGCCGATGTTTGCCCATGCAGCGGTGCGAGACACGCCTGTACGTGAGGCGAGTTTATGACTCCTCCGCCTGTGACGTCACCGACGCTCCTAGTGGCCTGAGATAGAGAACACGGGCAGAGCTACGGCGCCCCGGCAACGATACGCAGCCTTCATGCGCTCAAATAAAACCCGGCGCAGCGGGGAGCCCGGACCCAAAGCGTTTCTCTTGCAACAGAGAACAAAGATGCACCGGATATGCCTACAGCATGGGCGTTATACGCGACGAGAGTTCCCCCTCTCTCTAACCTGTCAAACAGCGTGCAACAACACGTTCGAGTGCCGAGTGGACCTGTTTCTGTTTGTGTACGAAGATTCACCGTCGACACTGCTTCTCCCCTTCCAAATTATGGACAATGGATCAACTTTGACGAGAAATGTCGAGATTCCTGATTACTAACTGTTGTAATCAAAAATGTCGTTGATCGGAGGACCCTCGATGTCTATTAAGACATGTATAGCGTTACTGTTGTTTCGCGCGTCACCGTTAACCCATTGTTCATCGGAGCCACGCTGCTCCTATAAATTGCGTGCTTCCGCGATAAACAGCTATCGCATTCAATGCTTTTTCATGGCACAATGTGGTAGTTGTAGCTGACGGTCGAGCATCCCAAATCATTCCCAGAATTCGATCGACAAGCCTTGTCGGGATCATGCTTGCCGACGTTCAGACTGCACACAGTTGAAAGAACAATCTGCCTAAATGAGAGCAAACAACAACCCTTAGCAGGAATGACTACTTCCGTGACGACCCAGTGACATACGAAAGGAAAAAATACCATGTACGAGATGGGGGCAAAGAAAATCTATAGTGCGAAACGTCCTGCGCGATTTTTTTTCTTGTGATTTTCTTGTGATTAGCAAGCATGAGCAGTATGAACTGAGGACACTAGCAACAGCGAGGTTAAAAGAAAACGCACACACACTTGTCTTCATGTACACACAAGAAATAAAAGAAATCACTTCACCCGCCACCCATGGCCCTCATTTCAATAAAAACTTTGGGAATCAGAGAAATCGAATAAGGTTTATGTGTCGAGAAGCAGGGACTGCATTTTAAATTGGGGCCGCCAATTCCAAAATACTTTTCGTTAAATCGGAATACATCAAGAAACTGAACGATTGTATTGACAACTGGTAAGGCCAGAAAAAAAACATGACAGTTTCGAAAAGTGCGCCTATTAAGAAATTCTAAGTTGACAGGATTTGCGCATAATACACAATTCTGTATTACTGCGCAGATTTCTGAGTAGGCCCTTCTGTGAAACTGTCGTTACCATCGCAGAAATTTCCCTGAAAGAGTAAATTAATTTTTGCACTTCAAGTATAGCAGAGCTCGAAGTTTGCCGTGTGTCGTAGATAACATCATCATGTTCTGGCTAGGTTATTAGGATGATGACAATGATGACGATGATGATGGCCTGTATGTATGGCTCACTCCCACTCAGGGAGATTGGCCAAGAAATGAACTAAATAGAACTGATCACACATGCATTGTCTATATATAGGGCTCCGTGTTTTCGGATAAATCTGAAAAAATCCGACAATTACTTGTCGGTAAACTTTTTGACAATTCGAATTTACCCGATAAGCTCCGATTTTAAGGGGCATGCTCAACGTTCAAAGGACATTTTTAAAGCTGACAGTCGTCAGTAGAAAGGAGTGCACCTGCATCAGTGGTAGCAACCTTGTAATGTATGCAAAGCATGCCTGCGTCTATTACTACAAGCTTTAACGCTGTAATGCAAGGGAATGTCATTGCTTCGTATTAATGTATTAGTGCTTGCATGTATGTTATCGCTTTCAAATCTTCCAGGTATAAAGCATACTTCATGTGTTCACATGTTTTAATGTGCAGGTATCATATCATCTAAGATTTGGGAGTACCGGGAATACCAATAATGGTAGGTCCTTTATTTTTCATCAAGATGACGGAGGCTGGGAGAAAAAGTTGAGAAGGAACTTGACTATAGCACCTACTCTACCCAAAGGTACTTTCGCGAGCTTACAGCAGTACACATAAACAGCCTTATTAACAGGTGAATGAACAGGAAGTGAGTAAAAATTAAAGGTTCAAAAAACAGGATTATCAGCAACAATTCAGCGCATTTTCATTGGAAATAAAATATTAAGAAGACATTGCAACAACTTATAATGCAAAAGTAAACTGCGAATTGTACATTTAAAAGAAATTAGCTCCAAAAAATCCCGAAAGCTATTCGAAAAACACCCTCTGAATTTCCAGAAAAGTAAACTTTGAAAGCACGGAGCCCTTGAAATGTTATTTATGAAATGGATAGAAGAAATTATCCATACTCATTTGCGATCAAAACCACCCTGATTTAATTAAGATTTTTCCTGCAGAGGAACAGGGATCTCGGTGACAATGACCTAATCAGGAGTCTCCCAAAATATTAGATAAATGAAATCAAATTGAATTCGACTATATCAATAAAAAACTAAAAGTCATCTGGTTGATCTTCGTCAATTCTGCTTCGCTCCCAAAACACGTGCGCCGATATGTCCTGCAGTGGGATGCGATAAGTCATATAAGTGAGACAAGGAGTACGGACAGAAAAAAAGAAAGAAAGAAAAAGATAAATTCTTGGCGAGAAAAGCGTCCCTGCGAGGCGACATATGAACTGGCGTACCCACGATCCGAAGACGAGCGTCGTAACTATACTCTGCCCTTTTTCAGGCACGCTAGCAGAACGTAGTATAACCTTGTACGGCAAGAGAGAAAAAGCACCCCTTTTCTAGACTGTGCTGACGACAAAGGCTTAGGGACGTACTGTGGGGGGGGGGGGGGGGGGGGGGGGGCAACGTCTGCTTGCCGCAGCCCAGACGGGAATATGGCGGCGCCCAGAGAGCCTTCTGTGAAAAGCATATAGTACGTGTCTCACAAAATTATCTAGAGAAAAATCTGGCGCTAGTGAGCAACTCGATGCAAGGGAATGGCGGGATATGTGAGCTTCAAACTTGACTCGGGTTGGTATACCTCGAAGACGCGTCTGGCTTCACGCTTTAAAATAGTTGATTTATTACTTAAAGAGCACGTAATAAGCTACTTATTTTTGTCATTGTACAGAAACGTATTTTATTTAACACTGGAACATTCTGCGTCGATACACAATTTTACGAAGCGTAAGAAGTAATCAACGGCTGCTAAACTATGCAGGCAGACAATAAAGCGAGCGTTACCTCCACCACTTTTATGTCTTCTGTTTTTTTTCTTTCACTGTTGGGTTGTGCAGTCAAGGTGAGTGGACTTGACGGCACAACCCAACAGTGGACATTTATTTTAGGATATAATACGCGTGAATGAGTTCTCCTTATAAACGTTTCTTTAGAGAAGCTTTATTTACGCAGTCGTATTCACTTTTGAGTCGAGGCCTCACTGAACACCAGATAACACACGCCTCACAGGCACATATAGCATCATTCCCAACGCTCCTCCAACGCTTAAGAAATTCGCATAGATGGTGGCGCCAGATTTAACTCTAGGTATTTTTGTGAGAAACTTTATGGTGAAAAGGTCTACAACAGTGGGAAAGCGAATGGAGGGCACGGAGACACGTGTGGTGTAGAAGTAAAGGAGTAGGCGAAAGACTAAAGAATATATAGCATAAAAAGACAGAAGCAAGACGAGAAAAATTGGATAGAGAAATAAATAAGAACGAACAACGACAAATCGGAAAAAAAGAAGCACAGCCATGCATAGTGCAGTACCGCGAGGGGTGGAGAGTACTGAGAGGGTAAAAGAATAGCCGAGCAAGGACCAGCTAGGTACCCGCTAAGTCTTCTTTGCCCCAACCTTGAGGGCGCGGCACTAATTATTTTTAAATGCGAAGCATTTCTTAGCGAACTTCGGTGACTTTGAGCCTATCTATCTATCTATCTATCTATCTATCTATCTATCTATCTATCTATCTATCTATCTATCTATCTATCTATCTATCTATCTATCTATCTATCTATCTATCTATCTATCTATCTATCTATCTATCTATCTATCTATCTATCTATCTATCTATCTATCTATCTATCTATCTATCTATCTATCTATCTATCTATCTATCTATCTATCCGCTTACGTTTGGGTGCTATCGCGGTCACCCCCCTAATTTGGCGTGAACCAAAATTAGCATGGAAGGGTAAGATGGTTTGACGAAAATGCCACGCTGGTCGGGACATAAATATTGTCACAATCCCGTCGCGTACGTCGTCAAACTCTTCTTGCCAGAGAGTCGCACATACCCACGGACGGGTATGTGCCGATGGTAGGCGGGTATGTGCCACAGGTTATTGACACTTTGTACCTACCACTGCAGGAACGACGAGAAACCACACGGGCAATTTTAACGCGTGAGTGTTAAGTAATACCTGACATCGGTAGCGTCGACCTAACGAATTCGAAAAATAAATGTCAGGGTCTCAGCTGGAATCGAACCCAAGCATTCTGCGTGGCAATGAATCATTGTACCACAGAGCTTTGCCAGATCTCAGAACTACTTTTCAAATAGACGCTAATTTTCTTAAAACGTCAATTGTGGTTGCAGTGCTTCCTACCCAATTTTATAAACCTTACACATGTACTCCTTTGATACAACCGTCACGCCGAGTTGACGTCAATTTTAGTTAGTTTCCATGCGCTGAAGTTGATTTCTGTAGCAGTGTCTAGCGCCAGCATCCTCGCAAGCATCAGCGCTTCATATCAGTTCCTGGTGTTGCTAATGCGCATGTTCTAATTGGCATCGTTGCGCAAGTTCAAACAAGTGGTGATGCAAACATCTGCAACTCTTCAAGATATGTCTGTGCGTGCAATATTTGTTCATATATAGAGCGTCATTTCATGACGTATCGCTCACTAAAAAATTGCAACACAGTCGCCTTCCCTCCACATGCTTCGCGTAACGTCGATTCTCAGGTACTTGGTATCTGCCGATTTTTTTTTTTGAAAGATACAGTCTACATATATTCCATATGTTATTGGTATCAAATCATTTAGGCTTGAACATTTTGTTTTTTTGTCAGTATTCATGAGTGTCCTCAATACATTTACTGATGGTCCTAAATTGATTATTTTTTTTTCTGCGGTGGCTGGAATATGGTTCTCTCTCAAACGTTACTAAGTTAATTTAATTCATATTCAACATTTCTAATTATAGTACTTATTCAGTATGAATGCAATTTAACACAGGATGAACAGCTCAATGCCGAGAAAGATGAAGTGGTCGACTCATTTTTCTATAAGCAGCTGTTTGCAAACAGATTAGCGGCTTTTCTTGAAAAAGTGTGAGGCCCTAAACCAGAAGCCAGCTACTACAATTCCCGGAACGTAGCATTCCCTGAGAAGTACAAGAAACTTCATTTGACGCATCTATTGAAGGCTGATGTTTTAATTAAGGCTGTAGATTCCTTATGGAAAACCCCACAAGTGTGCTGTAGTCGGCTGAGTGCTGCACCATTGGACCGGAATAAAACAGATCTTCGGAGAGGACAGCTGACACAGCGTTGTGCCACAGTTGGTGCTGCATGAGGATACATGTGTGTCGGAGAGGGACCTAACGTGTGTCCACGCAGTTGAAGCAGTGACAAGTGCAAGCAAACTACACTAACTAAGGCACGTAGTTTTAACACCGTATACAGGGCAGCTAACGCCGACTTACTCATTGAATCAATAAGCGTATATTTCTACGAGTGCACCGACAAACAAACACTCGCTGTCACGACGCTGCGGAGCAGAGTAATGACTGTGTGCTTTCACTCGACAATGTTCGTCTTCAAAACTTGAGCTATATTGACCCCCAACTCTGTAGAGTATGGTGCACCGCTCACGAGAAATCATCAGCCAAATCAGCTACCCCAGCCTTTTCACCAGAAAGGTATGATGGGAAACTCCCTTATCCGCCACCTCCCTGTCCCTATACGGTACACTCGATCATGTTGCCATACGGTACGTTATTTTGCCCTTCGCATGACGTGCGCGGTATTGCTTTTTGCAGTGCCGAATTTATGAAAGATGATATGAAGGCTCAGCATAGAATCCATGTTGCTGATTGTGGAGTGATTTACACATGTCGTATGCTAACCAAACTCGTGCTTAATATATATATATATATATATATATATATATATATATATATATATATATATATATATATATATATATATATATATATATATATATATATATATATATAATATATATATATATATATATATATATATATATATGCTTCATTTGGACTCATATTGGGTCCTGATTTCCGCCATATAGGGGTTTAATTAAAATATGGCCTATTTATTGTTGCAAGGTATAGTTTGTCAGTAAGACATGCAGAAAGTTTGAAAAGAGTAGTTTTTGTTGCAAGGGAGAGAAAAAAGTTGGCATCTGGAGAACCACTGGGTACTACGAAGTTTGGCTTTTCCTCGCCTTCACTGCATAGCACATCGTCGGGAGGTTCTAGCGGGAATTTTCGGCAGCAAATTATGCATTCATACAACTGCTTGTCACTTATTATAGTAATGCTGCTGTATGGAACGTCAAAAAGGGCAATAGTGCAAATTCTATGGAACGGTATCTTCCCCCCTTCTATTTTCAAAGGGCAGATTTTATTGAACCGCTGCTTAGTCCCAAGGTGCTAAATTATAATGTGGTCGATAACCTGCACGACGATATTAGGGCGCTGAGTTTGGGTTCTGATAATTATTACATGTGGTCCTAATAGTCCCAATGACTAGTAATTAATAATGAACTATAGAAAATGACATAGTGGGCTGTAAATAAAGCGCCCGCCCTTATTTTTATCAAGAGAACATCGTTGGATACTCCGCTGAAGTTCAACGCCATTTATATATACTCGATCAATAGTTGCAGCAGCAGTTGCCACCGCATGTTTCTCGTTGTGTCAGAACACAATTGTCAGTTGTGGATTGGGGTGGTTTCACCGATTGATTCAGTCGTTGCATAGAAATGGCCGATGCACCGATGCGTTCTGCGTGCACAAGCAAAGAGACAGTCGATAACCCCCTGTTCCCGATTTGACCAACACCCCAACACAGTGCTCCTTGAGCAGACTTGATGACCAGCGTCAAAAGAATCTCGGGAGCCGGCTCTCACATCTCATCTGCCCAGACCATTTCCCGCTTCTTGAACTTGAAGTTTGAAGTGATTGACTGTATATATATATATATATATATATATATATATATATATATATATATATATATATATATATATATATATATATATATATATATATATATATATATATAAGGGAAAGAAGTGTATACCTAATGGCTCGTTTTTCCGTGTTTTAACACAATAATAATGAGATCTAACAGACAGTAATGCCAAGGAACGTACCGGAGAAGTTATTAGAACCAATGAAATGTATGTAAATAGGAAGAAAGAAGAAAGAAAAGTGGATGAAAAATTTACCAGCCGTGAGCAGGAATCGAACCTACGACCTTCGAATAACGCGTTCGATGCTCTAACCACTGAGCTATCACAGCGACCTCAACGCGGCCTCAGCGGCCTCAGCGGCCTATCACAACGATAACCTCTGTCAGTTAATAATTACTTCGTTTCGACATGCAGTTACGTATTCTGCCTTATATTTCCAAGAGGTCATCATCTCCCCATTCCGATGACCTGCTTGGACGCCCCGACTGTAAATATGTAGCATCGTGACTATAGATAGAGTTGTATACAGCTGAAAAATCGAGCGGTGGGAGGCAGACCAGAACTGCCAACTTTTCCTTAAAAAGGCTCATTTGCATCTTTCGCCATGCGACCTATATGGTCACACGATTCTTATGTGGGAAGGCCGTTTTAGAGCCTACTTCGTGGAGAGAAAATTGGAACTCCTGAATTTTATTATTTAACGTTGCGTCTGAACACCAATGGTTGTTGGAAAGCGCGTTTGATGCAGCAGGTCTATATTGTAGGTCGCATATACGATTCCTGTACGGAGCGCAAGGTAATTAAACATAGCACCCCCCCCCCCCCCCCTTCTTATTCAGTGGTTGCACTTTACGTCACAATTCACACTGATGTATAGGTGTCATGACAGACAGAAAACACACTACATCCCCATCACCATATATGTATACCTTCGACTGCGTTGCCAAAATATTACACGCTTAGAATCTCAATCGAACAAGGTGCCTCCAATAATTCGAAACAGAAGTTCTTTTAAGGAATTTAATAGAAATAAGCAGTAGGAAATCGCAGCACTGATGTGCCTCCGATGAAGGTATACAGTGAGCACCACTGTATCGCATTTTCACGGGGCAGCTGCGCAGGGCGTTTGCATATGTTTCACGCTCCATAGTAGGTTACGTTTTAGGACAATCTTTGACAAAGATAGCACTGATTTAGGTTTCACTGTATTACTCCGTATTGCAATCTAATTCCGCAAGGCTCAGCCAGCGCGTGGGCGACGAGGGCGCGTGACAGCAGAAGTGTTTTTTTATATTTTTTTTTATTCCTTTCGAAGTCGAGCATGCTGTGGCTTCGGCAGCGAGAATGGGAATCCAAGCGCACTTTTCTCCATTTCCGCGCCAGCAAACAGCAGCGGTGAATCTGCTGTGACGTGGCGGTGAAAATGGCGTCGCCGTGCGCGAATGCAATCCTTTCGCGCAGAGCGGCGGACGCGATCAAATTCCGGCGACACGCTCCCGCGTGGATCAAGCATGGAAGGCGAGAAGCGGCCGCCGCATACCGCTGCTCCACGCCCATTATTCATCCCGATCGACAGGCAGAGCGATCCGGAACCATTTATTCTGAACGCTCTCGTGACGCCACGCTCCCCCTTGGCGCTCGGCGCAAACACAACCCGCTGTCTAAAGCATTCGGCGTGAAGATTATTCGGTGGCGCATCACGCGATGCAGCCGGTGGCAGCAGCAACAGCAGCAGGTAGGCATACCTCCGGCTGGGCTTCGGATGGGAGGAGGGGGGATTTTAAAGCGCGACGGGAACGTGCGAGGCGGAACCGCCTCTGCCCCACCCCGTCGATTAAAAAGCCGGGCCGCATAACGCGGGGCCCGAACCCTGGCTGACTGGTGGCGGCAGCAGTCACGCAGGGCGTTTTTAAATTTCTCGCAGTTCAGGCGGAAGGAGGACACGCCGAAGGGCGAAATTGCCGACACGCGTTGAAGCGTAAGCGGCGCTCGCTCGCGCTTCGCTGGACGTGCTCGGTAGAGACGCCGCGCGTGAGCCCCGCTGCTAATGGTGACGGACGGCGCAGCTGAGGACGGGTGGCGCCTGCGTCAACGGCTTGTCCTGCACCGCGGCGCGAAAAAGCTACAGTGTAATTTCGCTTCCACTGCTGAAATGGATCGTAAATGCTTTTCTACGAGAACGCATGCAGCCAAATTGCATTCGACTGAAGAAAGATGACAATAAAAATTAGGAGCGTCGGTAAGCAATAGTGGGCTCTCCAAATATTTAGTTGCGCTTCGGCCTTGCATTCTCTATCCAACATTGCACAAGGCGACTCAAAATGTTCATACAAGGAGCCTCCTTTTGCTCCTCAAGTGCGATTGAGTCCACGGTGCGCCTGCCCTTCTCCTTTCTCAGAATATATACTGGGTACATGCAGCTACATTCAGAGCAGATGTTATAAGCGTAAATAGTCTGCCATCAACTTTCCAGTTAATTTGCTACAAACAGGAATGCCGAGCGCTACCCTTTTCGTTAGAAGTTCCACGCGGTTTTTATAATGTGCTTCCAATACCTACACAAAATACAAAGAAAATTCTAAGTAACACGTATCAAACACCCGGAAGCTTATGCAGACCGTATAACATGCATCTCTGCGGTATAAAGAAGCGTGCTGCAGCACAGGTACGTGATGCGCACTGTTAATATTTTGCAGTCAGATTAGGCAGAACAACTCCGGTTAGCAAAGTCACCTCCACCACCATGTACATCATAATCTCGCAATTTTTTCAATGGAGGTGAAAATACTGTAGGCCCGTGTGATTTGGGTGCAAATTCAAGAACCCAAGGTGGTCGAAATTTCCGGAGCCCTCCACTACGGCGTCTCTCGTGATCATATGGTGGTTTTGGGACGTTAAATCCCACACATCAATCAATCGACTGGGCGCGTAACACTGGCCGTTTCAAAGTATCATTAAACGCCCACAGACGGCCATTTTTTTTAGTCTCCACTGCGCCATAATTATTTCTTTTGCGAATAGTGAAGGACTCACTGCGCGTCCGTATAGGTCAAAACACGAACGTATACGAAAGTTCAATCAGCTTATGGTTCTGCTGCTGATGATGATTAAATATGTCTGAAAGCTTTGTAGTGGACGGGCCTTTAAAAAACCCACTCGTTGCTAAATTCACATATCTGGACGCCTGGCGCGATTTTACGCTTGTGCCACGCAGCATATGATGCGTTCATATTTATACCATTGTGGTTTTTTTTCCAAGGCGATTTCAACAAATCTAGTTGGTCACTCTGTAGTAGAAGACCCGTTTCCTACTCAGACGGCCTCGATTCGATCCTCACTGAGAAAGTTCAAAAATTTTTTTTGTCGATGAAAAAAAATTACAACCAACGATGCAACGCTAATGCCGACGCCGGAAATTATGCGAAACAGGCTTTTTAGTGCTATCGCGTCAATTTAGATTAAAACGTACGGGCGTGAAGCATCACCATAACCTCTAATGTTCGCAGCTGCCCGGCTAATAGAGCGTCTAGTGCTGTCACGTGTATATTGGCATTACGGAATCAATCATGTAAATCCTGAAAGTAAACACAGAAACAGTGCACTTGAGAAAGATTGCCACGCGCGCAATGACGGGATCCAACTCTTGCGTTTCTATTGTCCGCACTATTCGCACGGCAGAGTCAAGTCTTGCGCACATCGTATATTTAGAAATACTTGCCAAGGGTTTCTGTTCTGAGCTTTTCTTCACGAGGAACAATAGCCTGGCCGTTTCGTTGATGCATGGTGGCGAACAACAACGATATTTCTGAAGCGACCCATCATTGTCAGGTATTAGGGTCGAGCCTATTGTCGCCGACCGACAGTGTAAGAGGGGCATATCGTATACATTGAAACCCGGAGGTTCCCGTGTTGGCGATAGAACAACTTTGTCTGACACAATTCATGCAATAATTCTAAACGACTCGAGCTATTGAAGAAGTCGACGTGGAAGACAATGAAGACAGAATGCTTTCTAGCAAAATCATTGATGAAATTCTCGCAAATGGCACCTCATTACTAATTGACCGTCTAACTAGCACGCTCTAGGAATCTTTTACCAATCTCAGGAGCATGCTCACTTGGCCAAAAGTAAATATGAAATTTTTGGTCTGGCGAGCCGCGCGATCCCTGTAAACTCGGTGAACATATATTGGCGAACCAGCTCGTGTCAACGGAAGGAGGGGAGGCCGTTAAAAGAACAAAAAGAAGAAGCCATCACAGAAAGAAGCTGCGCGCTTTGCCGGCGAGAGTGATGCCCTCGCAAGGCGAACGCTTGCGTGTCGGACGCGTCCAATGACACGCATTGTTGGTGCGCTCGCGGTGGGGTCGCTGGCGTGGAATCCGGGCTGCGCTTCAGCGGGGATGTCCCTTTTCATAAGGGGCTTGTTAATATGGAGAACGCGCCAGGAATGCTGGCCCCGCGCTGCTCCGTGGTTCCTGGCTAGAACAATATGCGCTCGCCCCGCCACGACGAAAGCTCTCGGGCGCGGGGACGGTGACGCCTGCAGCGAGCGCACGTGTCGCGGCCGCTATCTCTGCGCTGCGTTCATCGGACGCTTTCTCACCCGTGAGTGATGATAGCGGGCGAGGAGGCGAAGTAGCGGAAAGAATGGCCCGATTAATGGGCCAGCGTCACTCCATTATGTAACGCCTCGTGTCCGTGCGCAAATATGACAGCTCGCGTACACCGGGGCGCGCCTCAACCGTGTCGTGTACGGCCATCCTCGTAACGGAGATTTTTAGGGCAGCGTGAAACACGGCTAAGCCTCGGCGCGTGCCTCCTGCCCCGTTGCACGGTATACCTAATCGCACGCAACGCCGAAACGAGGTACGCGTTTTATGAGGGAATCGATCTGTCTTTCGGGCGAGAAGGAAGTGAGAAACGGTCAAGATATGTCGCTTCGAATTTGGCACCCTGTTACAATCGTTCGTCATTGAAGGACAGTTGAGCAGATGCAGTGCTGCATAAGTCATCGGAGGTTTATTGTAACAGCTGTTGCACCGTCATGGTATGTTGTGATGTTACGGGGACATGGTCCTTGTTATCATTCGGGGGTAGCAAATGAATGGCTCACTAGGGGAAATACGGAAAATATAAAACAGGAACCCTGAGGAACAGTGAGCGCTCCAAGCCACCCTGTAATTTAGAAAAAGACGGAAGAACACCTTGAGAGAGATTAAGAAATGTGTGTTGAGGAATTAAGGAATTAAATTCGTGTGCCCCTGGTAAAGGAGCATCCGTAGAACACCTTATCCGCTCCTGCTCTTCCTTCGAAGATTCCAGTCGGCACCCCCGAAAGCAATCGGACCGAACATATTTCAGATTAAGCAACAACTTGGAGCCACGTTCCTTGACGTAAAAAAAAAATGATTTGCCGCAATTCTGAAGAGTTAACAAAAATGGATCACCATGTTTTATTAAGCAAAAACATAGTTCTATGACTCAATACTACTACTACTACTACTACTACTACTACTACTACTACTACTACTGCTACAACTACTACTACTACTACTACTACTACTACTACTACTACTACTACTACTACTACTACTACTACTACTACTACTACTACTACTACTAATAATAATAATAATAATAATAATAATAATAATAATAATAATAATAATAATGTCTCAACATGTTCCTATAAGATGAGTACACGAAAGCGCTTCTTTTATTTGACTTCTATATATTACAGTAAACGTTTCTTGATTCCACACTCGGTAATTCGAAACATAGGATTATTCGGACATGTTTCCTGGTCAGCACACACATTGTCTAATGGCATCCGATTCTCGGTAATTCGGTCACATATGGCCTCAACCCGATTAATTCAGACGATCCTCGGCGCTCACCGAGTGCGAAGCGCCGTGAATGTGCGACGCAAAAAGGCGGAAATGGCGTTCGCAGACGACCGAAATGAGGCGGCGCGTGTCCACATCATTATCTTCATTGCGGAGCGACCACAGCGCACTTGGCACTTGGCAGCTTCATTTTAACTTGATGCAATGCGCGTGCAATATCATAAAACACGACCATGACGGAAGCTGTTGAGGACGAGCAACTTTCAGCTATAGTCGGTATGCCGGCATAAAACTCGTTTGCTACATCATAATGGAAGAACTCTGTTTTGGTAATCTTACGAGCACAAAAAATAGAGAAAACTATCGTCGTGTGCGCGTTTGGAAATGGTGGCGGTGCGAAATAAGGCAGGGGTGCAAAGGATGTGTCAGTCCAATGAAACACGATATTCTGGCGCCACGTTCGCATTGAGATGGAAGTCACAAACTGATGAAAATTACGGTTTTTGCACTTGATTCTCTTGTGCCAATTAAGTAGATGATTTACACATTCAAGAAGAAAAGGGAAGTGCTTTTTGTGTAATAGGCATTTTTTACTGTTTTTTCTAGGTAGTTTTGATTATTCAGCACACAAATAATGAGGAAACTTTTTTTTCTGGTTTCGTGATATCTCAGTTAACGAGCTTTCACTGTATTCGAATAGGTGCATTATTGCCTTCTTATTGACTGGCATGTATTATACGAGTAGGTATTCAGGCATTTAGGCGGGGTGTTGTCCCACTAGAAGAGAGAGACCACCACGAAGCCAATGCATGAATAGTACCGAATAAGTATGTTCATTCTCTCTCTATTTCTCGGACGGAGGTGTCATGGGATGAGAAGGGTATTATGGGAGTTTTATGGGAAGGATTACGGGATGAGCGGAAGGATGTTGGCAGCGGCGCGCAATTGAACTCGGAAAGCGTCGTTTACTTTGTCGCTCTAAATGTTTGCTGTGTTTATCTCTATGCTCAAGCGTATCCTCAGATGTTAAAAGTTGCCCCGCAGCTTCATAACAAGTTCACTCTTTACATCCACTTACCTGACGAGCGTGTTTCAATACTGATGTTGTGCCTCAGTGTTACTATTATTATTATTATTATTATTATTATTATTATATTATTATTATTGACATTATCCAAATGTGTTGACTCCACACGACTGTTCCTTCAATTGTCGATATACAGCCTTGTTATTGAATATTAACAGGTCATAACGATCGATAACGTTAGTAGAATTGAACAAAGCACGCAAATGCTTCCGACCTTTCCTGTGAATAGACGAACTTCAGATCTCACGTCCTGAGATTTTAGTTGTCAAGGCCATTATATGTTTATGAGGTATGCCATAGTGGAGGAGCCCCCACTGATTTCGAGTGCATGTGTTTCGCTAATGTGCACCTAATTTAAGCAAACGCAATGATATGGCGGTGTCGCACTGCGATTGTGACTCAAGTTGAAAGTACCGCCGCAAACGAGACTCTTTTTTTTTTCATACCTTAAAGCCAAGGATATAATGCGACTAGTCTTGAGGATATTTTGTTGGCGCAAGACCTTCAAGCCTTACTTTTCATTCTCCCATTCTGCCTCCGCACTTCATTGGTAACCAGCGAAGAAATCCCACAGTTCAGGCCGTACATGCCATTGTCTAGTTTTAAGAAACCTTGCACTCTCGTCGCTTCCCCCTCCGGTCAGTGCCTTAACCACTCCGCACCAATCAAACAGGATTTCCTCGCACGGGCACGCACGACATCAACAAGGGCGACAGACGACCAGCTCTGTGTACGGCCTAGTGGGTCCGTGGCGTACGCCTTTCGGAGCGCGCAATTTCACAGGCGCAATGAGAAGCCGCGCGATCTTGTCCCG